>OY986437.1:108926714-110160464 GCA_963920525.1 Dichetophora obliterata
ATAATAATAATAATAATAATAATAATAATAATAATAATAATAATAATAATAATAATAATAATAATAATAATAATAATAATAATAATAATAATAATAATAATAATAATAATAATAATAATAATAATAATAATAATAATAATAATAATAATAATAATAATAATAATAATAATAATAATAATAATAATAATAATAATAATAATAATAATAATAATAATAATAATAATAATAATAATAATAATAATAATAATAATAATAATAATAATAATAATAATAATAATAATAATAATAATAATAATAATAATAATAATAATAATAATAATAATAATAATAATAATAATAATAATAATAATAATAATAATAATAATAATAATAATAATAATAATAATAATAATAATAATAATAATAATAATAATAATAATAATAATAATAATAATAATAATAATAATAATAATAATAATAATAATAATAATAATAATAATAATAATAATAATAATAATAATAATAATAATAATAATAATAATAATAATAATAATAATAATAATAATAATAATAATAATAATAATAATAATAATAATAATAATAATAATAATAATAATAATAATAATAATAATAATAATAATAATAATAATAATAATAATAATAATAATAATAATAATAATAATAATAATAATAATAATAATAATAATAATAATAATAATAATAATAATAATAATAATAATAATAATAATAATAATAATAATAATAATAATAATAATAATAATAATAATAATAATAATAATAATAATAATAATAATAATAATAATAATAATAATAATAATAATAATAATAATAATAATAATAATAATAATAATAATAATAATAATAATAATAATAATAATAATAATAATAATAATAATAATAATAATAATAATAATAATAATAATAATAATAATAATAATAATAATAATAATAATAATAATAATAATAATAATAATAATAATAATAATAATAATAATAATAATAATAATAATAATAATAATAATAATAATAATAATAATAATAATAATAATAATAATAATAATAATAATAATAATAATAATAATAATAATAATAATAATAATAATAATAATAATAATAATAATAATAATAATAATAATAATAATAATAATAATAATAATAATAATAATAATAATAATAATAATAATAATAATAATAATAATAATAATAATAATAATAATAATAATAATAATAATAATAATAATAATAATAATAATAATAATAATAATAATAATAATAATAATAATAATAATAATAATAATAATAATAATAATAATAATAATAATAATAATAATAATAATAATAATAATAATAATAATAATAATAATAATAATAATAATAATAATAATAATAATAATAATAATAATAATAATAATAATAATAATAATAATAATAATAATAATAATAATAATAATAATAATAATAATAATAATAATAATAATAATAATAATAATAATAATAATAATAATAATAATAATAATAATAATAATAATAATAATAATAATAATAATAATAATAATAATAATAATAATAATAATAATAATAATAATAATAATAATAATAATAATAATAATAATAATAATAATAATAATAATAATAATAATAATAATAATAATAATAATAATAATAATAATAATAATAATAATAATAATAATAATAATAATAATAATAATAATAATAATAATAATAATAATAATAATAATAATAATAATAATAATAATAATAATAATAATAATAATAATAATAATAATAATAATAATAATAATAATAATAATAATAATAATAATAATAATAATAATAATAATAATAATAATAATAATAATAATAATAATAATAATAATAATAATAATAATAATAATAATAATAATAATAATAATAATAATAATAATAATAATAATAATAATAATAATAATAATAATAATAATAATAATAATAATAATAATAATAATAATAATAATAATAATAATAATAATAATAATAATAATAATAATAATAATAATAATAATAATAATAATAATAATAATAATAATAATAATAATAATACTAATAATAATAATACTAATAATAATAATAATAATGATAATAATAATAATATTAATAATAATAATAATAATAATAACTACAAAAAAATATCACACAATAATCGTTGTTGACGCATGCAAAAAAACGCCAGCTATAATGCATCACATGCAAAAACACGTCCAAAAATGATATCTTGCATGCGCGAAAACTCTGGGGGGTCTAGGTTTTGTTGCGTGTGTGCTCTCAGACATAAAAATATGGATAAAATTAAGATTATTAAATTTATTTTAATCAGGGTATGGTGGCAACCATGAGTAATGACAAGTCATGTCAACAGTTTGAATAGCATAGAAGTTGAAGTTTAAGCAGCTGTTCAATTTTTTTGCTTGAAGAAAGGTGAATGAAATAGAAATGTATGTAGTCACGCATATGCTAACCACTGTTCTAATGTTTATGATCTGCTGGTATTAGAACCAGGTTATAAAGCTAAAATGCAGCCCCTAGGTGGGCCAAATGAAAATGACCATATCGAAAATAGCCAGGAACTAAGATGCACTCTAGTAGTCAAATCTGGCGGGAATAAAAACATTAAAATTTCTCTTAGACAGACATTGACCCCAAAGGTCCATATAGTTGCAGTTATTTTAGTCAAAAAATAAAATAAAAACGGAAAATACGACAAGCGGTTCAACGCAATATTTAGATATGTTGCTAGATGATGACCAGTTGTCTTCTAATCACAGAAGCAGTCAGAGTAAAGTTTGGTGAAAGTGTGATTTAAAAAGTTTAAATAAACAGAAAAAAAAACCAAGGATATCTCGGAAGGCTAGTGAAGACAGCATAGGAGGATTTACATTAAAACAATTTCGAAATGCGAGGGAATTTGGTAAATTGAATAGTTTCTTTTTATTAATTTTTGTTGTTCATAAAAAAAATATATATATATTTGATTAGACTTAATCGAATAATTGGATTCGGCCGTGAGATCAACATATTTTTCACATCAAGCGTAGAAATCCTAGGACAAATTCATCTGAAACCAGATAAGTGAACATTAATTAAAAGTTAGAACATTTTTCAAAGTGCCATCCAAAGTCAAAGTTCCCTTGCATAAGTCGGTCCATAGTTTAAAATAAAAATACTTAAAGAAAAGCTGAAAAGAAAATTTCAATAAAAACTTAAAGAAAAGCTGCAAAAAAATTTCAATCGAAATTTTGAAGAAAACTTGAGAAGAAAATGCAAATAATAATTTAAAGATAATTTCGCGAAGACCTGCAAAGACAACTTAAGTTAAAAATTAAAGAAACTCTGAAAAGAAAATTTAAGAGCAAAAGTAGAGAAAATATAAAAAGGTTTAAAAACTTAAAAAAAAACTTGAAAAGAAAATTTAAATAAAAGTTTAAAGAAAATTAACATGAAACTTAACTGAAGACCTGAAAGGACAATTTAAGTTAGAACTTTAAAAAAATCTAAAAATCAAATTTATTAAAAGTTCATAGAGGAAAAATCATAGAAGAAAATTAATAAAAGCTAAGGAAAACCTGAAAAGAAAGTTTAAATCAAAATTAGAAAGAAAACCTAAAAAGAAAATTTAAATCAGAATTAGAAAAACCTGAAAAGAAAATCTAAATGCTAAATTAGAAAAAACCTGAAAAGAAAATTCAAATTAAAATTGAAAGAAAACCTGGAAAGAAAATTGAACTGAATAAGTAATAAAAGTCTGAAAATAAAATTTATTTAAAAAGTTAAAGAAAACTGAAAAGAAAAGTTAAAGATTTAGTTAGTAGAGAAATTATTATCACAAAAAAAAAAGAGAGAGAGAAAATTTATTTATTTTTGTTTATATATATATATATATATATATTGTTAAGCCCAAGCAGGCGTATATAAAAGGGCGGAAACACAAATTTTTTTAACCTGGGTTTAATACTGTTGGTTTTGATGAAATTCATCCAATTTTTATAAAAGCTTTGCTACCAAGACTCTTAAGTAAAAAATATTTACTTTTATTTTCAATTCAATATTAACAAAATCGATCTACCCGTCTTGCTGGAAAAAAGCTTAAATAATTCCAATTCTGAAAACGGTTAATGAATATAACCCAATTGCAATTTTACCATTTATTTCTAAAGTTTTCGAAGACTTGATGTGCAAGCAATTAAACAAGCATTTCTGCGATAACGGTCTTTTAACCGACCGACAATCCGGCTACAGGCCGAAACGAAGTTGTATAACGGCACTGATAGATGTAACCGAAGATTTTGATGCCGGAAAAGTAAATTTTTTAAATTAACAACCTGCCCAAAGTGTTGAACTTTTGCAAATTGCACATGCACGCTGACTACGTTCAACTATATGAAAGTTGCGGCTTAGACTCTATGAATGACTGTGTCAAAAACATCAATGAACTCGGCAAAATAAACGACTGGGACCTTAAAAATGGATTGTGTTTAAATCCAAAAAAATCCAAATGCATTGCCATTTATAAAAAATATCTCAAACTCTTATACTGACTCTAAATGGATCAAAATTGGTTTTGTCGAAACTGCGAAAAACCTTGGTATTATTTTCAATAGGCACTTGTCTTGGAACAATCACATAAACTGCACCGTTGGTAAAATTTACGGCATGCTCCGTACACTTTGGGTTACACAATATTTCACTCCTCACAGAATTAGAGTTCTCTTGGCAAAAGCATACTTAATTCCTTCTTTACTTTATGGTTGTGAATTATTCGCTAATTGTGACTCGTTAAGCAGACATAAACTTAACGTTATTTATAATAACATCGCACGTTATATTTTCGGAATTAGGCAATCTGATCTCATTTCCCTGTTTTCTAGACAAATATGACTTTCGACAATTTATTAAAATTCAAAACACTTGTATTTTTACAGAAAATAATTGTTTGCACAGAACCTAAATATTTACATGACCGACTACGCTTTTCCAGATCTAATAGATCTACAGCCTTATACAATAGATTTTCTTAAACAAACGTTCAACGCTTGTTCAGTTACGCACTCTTCAAGGCTTTAAGCATCCTCTACGCAACCTTGCTGAAATTATTATTGGCCACATTCAGCGCAGACAACAGTTGGCAGCTGTTGTGTAAAAATTCGCTGAATGATACATATTTGGTAGCGCTAACTTAAACTGATAAAGTAGCGAACGCCTTTTAATCGAGCGAACAAATTCTATGCTACATGAACACAACTGTTTGCTTAACTTTCAGATGCTGTTACTGACGCTGTTAAATTAATGAACGCAGAAAGAACGCAGCAAATTTAAGTGAGAAACCTTTGCAATTGAAATAAATTTACATAAAAATTAAATTAAATCTAACTTCTGATGTGTAGAGTAGCAACACATTCAGAGAAAAACATCGTGATTTAAGGTAGCGCTACCATTAAAGTTCACAACAGTTGTCTTTTTATTTATTGCTTAATTTTGTAAGGTTTGTTTCTAAACTGTCGAAACTCTTTTACAAAAGCGAAGAATTCTTGTACATTTGCGAAGCTATTACTGAAAAAAGTCTAAAATGGTCGCATATGGAGCATGTCTATGATATAAATATCATATACATCAACCGTAATCGATAAGACGACAAAAAAGTTAAGGTTACATTTACGCAGCTTTAAGCGCAAATTTCGGCGTTTAATGCCCTTATTTTGTATGCCTATCCGAACACTCGTTTCGTGCAAAACACTGTTCGTTAGTGGTTTTGAAATTTGCAATTCGAACAGATAACAGCTGTTGAACTGGCGAACGACGCCGTAACAGAGTAACATTTGTGCAGTTTGCATCCCTAACGATCAATGAAATGGCGAACTCAAACGTCAAAATCACACGAATACTCAAATGCTATTGTTGTGTTGTGTTCGTTGAATTAGATTGTTCAAACAATGGATAGTTCTGCAAGAAAAAGTCGCAAAAAATCTCGCATCCTGCGCCTGTGCACCCTCAATTCGCGTTCACCAGCCTGCTCAAAATCAAAAATTGCTAAAGCTGCATACATTTTTTTTAAACACTTAACACTTCAATGTCACTTTATTATTGAACACTTGCTCAATAGTTATAGTTTATTTAAAACACAATCACAATGAAAACAAATAAGCAAATTACTTTATTGTTCAAAATAAATTGACTGAATAAAAACAAAACAGCTGTTCACATAAATAAACCAAACAACGGCGTTGCCAGCAAACAATAAACGAAGCAAAATTCTTAAAAAATCTTTAAATTAAGTAGACAAAAACAGAAAACTTCTGAAATGTTTGATCTGGCATTGCCGCATTTGACAACTGCTTCTGTATAACAGTTTGAATTACATAAGGAACGTAAGCATGTCGTAAGAGTTACCGAGTAGCTTCGTTATGGATACAAATTTCCATTTGCTTACAGCATCGTTCGCATAGCATTCGATTGTTGAATGCTTCGTTAGGCATACAAAATAAGGCCATAAGTTACGCAGATCTTACACAAGCCGGAAAAACATTTATGAATAACGATGTGCTGTTTAAAGCTGGTTTAAGGTTACGCAGCCTTTAAAATGAGATTATGAATAAGGCTGCTACTGAATTAATACAATTAAGGCATACTCATCTCATTTCAGAGCGACAATTCTATATTAATTATATTCCTCTGTGGAACTGTCTAGCTACTAATATTAAAACTCTAAATAATCCTGTGCAATACAAAGCTAAACTTTAAAATTATTTCTGTTTGTTGTAATATCTTTAATATTTTTTGTTATCACTTACAGATTCTTAAATACTTGTTTAATAATCAAAATCTTATTCGGATTGCCGAACATGACATGGCTATAACCACTTTAAGTATTAAAATGATTTAAAAATTATTCTATTTTCAGCTTTTTTGTTTTTTATACATATAGTTACTAGTTTTAAGTTAATTTTTGTGAATTAATAAATTAATACTATTGTATATTATTTCGGCTGGTGTTAAACCAAAAAATCACTAATACTATATTAAGATTATCATATCTTTTGTATTAGGAAACGAAAATAAATAAATAAATAAATAAATAAACTTTAGAGAGCTCTCTCAAGATAGGGTAGAAAGTAAAACAACTTTATTGATAAAAATATCACGGTGAAATATTTGTAGTGAAGCGGGCTGTAAAATAAGATTTTGATATTTTCTTTGAATAAATATTGTTTTGTTTTGTAATTTTTTTTTGTTGGATTCATCGAAGAGAATAGTTATTTACTTTAGGAATATTATATGTTATTACCGCCCATTAGGCTAACAAAAGAAAATATATGAATAAAAAGTGTTAATGAAAGTTTAATGGAGGCTTAAAGTTTATTCCTAGGGGTTCTGGTGAGGTGGAAGTAACACTGAGAAAACAAAAAATCAAAAACGCACATTTTCAAAACGTTTAGTAAAATTAATATTTTTAAAAATATTTACGCCATACAAAAATAAAAATGCACATTTTTAAATAAAAAAGTAAAACGAAACGTTTTTAAAACAACGACGAATATTTTACTATGATAAATTAGGTTAAAATTAATATTTTTAAAAACATTTTATGCCATACAAAAATAAAAACGCACATTTTTAAATAGAAAAGTGAAACGAAACGATTTTAAAACAACTACGAACGTTTTACCATGACATAGTAAAATTCACATACTTTGTTTCAAAACACTTGTTAATAACGAATTGTTTGTTATATATATTTCATTGACTTATGTGTTTAATATTTGTTCAGAAAATAAAATATTTTTCGTTCTCGATTTCATCACTCTGCAATTTTCCTGCAAGGAAGTAATGAAAGAGTTTGAGTTGGAGCATTTGCTGCCACAACTAAAAGGTAAGTATTTTAAATAAAATTAATCATATCTGACAAAATTCTATTCTTTTATAGACGCTGGGATACAGTATAATTATCTAAAAATTTTAACGAGATGAACATAGCTGATGATAAATAACTGAAATAAAACTGTTATTTTGAAAACCAATAAAGCTTTTTTTATTTAATAGAGGAAATGCGGATTTCTGTAAATTTGTAATGGGAAATAATGAACATTTTCGTTTTTGAAATATAAATAATTGTTATACCATTGCATTTTAAAACTCAAAAATAAATAAACTCAAAATAAATAAACTCAAAGCAACACAAGCAACAACACCGTGACTCCAGCAACCACATCAACAGCAACTCAGCAGCAAAACCTGTTTTGCAGAGAGCCGCCAGCTGTAACATCAACATCGCTGGACAGCATTTGAGTTTTTTTTTGCTGACCACGCGAGGGGCTTTTCTATGCTCCTCGCCGTGTAAGTTATTGTTGTTGTTTTTTTCGGTTCCGTCAACTCCCCCATCCTTTCACATTAGTTACGTTTGTAAGTAGGGTTGCACGGTGGGCTGAATTGTGCTGAAGTAAAGGCATAACACTTGCTTCAGTACTTTTTATATTGCTCATGTTGTGTAGCTCTCTTGCAGCCGTAACTAATTACCTTGTATGCCCTTATTTGTTTGATTTTTGCATGGTGCGGAAATGTCGGGTCATTTTCGCATAGATTTCTGCAATGTTCGTGGACTGAGGGCGAATTTTTTCTCGGTCTATGTACATTGTACTCTACATAGGCCTCAAATAATGGCACTGAGCGAGACCCAGGTGGCCGAGGATGCAGATCCACTGGATTTTCACATACCTGGGTATCGCTTACTGCCATTGTTTTCTTTGCATAGGGGCATTGCCCTTTTTATAAGAACAGATGTAGCGTACCAGTGTGAGCGGAGTCTGAACGTGACCGATCCAGAGTTTAGCTCAATGTGGGTTAGGTTCAGGCTTCGCTCTCACTTGCTACATTTCTGCTTTATTTATAGAAGTCCGAATCTAGGAAGGGAGCCCACTTTTAACAAACTGGACTCTCTCTCTGATTCGATTACGCATATTTTGGGGTTGTTTCCTGACAGTGAGATCGTTGTAGCAGGCGATTTCAATGTCCACAACCCGGCTTGGTTACGTCACTCGGGCCCATTGACACCTGTTGGACAATATGTTGAGCTATTTGCTGAATCGAACCAACTGATTCAACTAGTGAAGGAACCCACTTTTTTCCCCCAAAGTGATTTGCAAAGCCATAATATCCTTGACCTTTTTCTGACTTCACATCATGAAAAATATGATGTGAGTGTCAACGCACCTCTTGGTAACTCGGACCATTGTACCATCTCCGCTGTTTTTCCATATTCTAACCCCTGCACCTCTACGCCTAAAGCCCCGAAGAGGACTGCATGGTTTTATGGAAAGGCAAATTGGACTGCATTAAATAATTTTTATCGCAGCTTCAATTGGAAATTATGTTTCGCTGATAGAAATGTGAATGCCGCGGCTGTCATGGTACAAGAAATTATTCTATTGGGTATGCGGTCTTTCATCCCCAATAAGATGAGAAGCATTAAACCAAAAGACCACTCATGGTTTAATGAGACTTGCAGGATTGCAGTCAGGTCCAAAGAGGAAGCTTTTCAGAATTGGCGTTCTAACAAGAATACTGATACTAAAAGACTTCGCATCGAGGCAAGGAATCGCTGTAATGCAATTTTAAAACGCGAAAAGTTTCTGCACGAAGCTCGCATTCGAGAACAGGTTCTTCTCTGCCCCAAAGGGAGCAAAAATTTTTGGTCATTTGTTAAAAGAGTTAAGAACCAGACATCGTCATCGATTCCAGCTCTTTTAAAAGATGACCAAATCTTCACTGACTCGGCTGATAAAGCGAACCTATTGGCTAGATTGTTTGCACAAAATTCCACTCTCTCGGATAGCAATCAGCCACTGCCCTTTGTTGAGGGTGAATCTTCTGCAATGCAGGAGATATACTTTCGAACGAGAGCAGTTAAAAGGGTCCTTACAAATCTCAACGTTAACAAAGCCTCTGGTCCTGATGGCATACCGCCAATTGTGCTTAAAATGTGTGCTTCTTCGCTGGCTCGGCCTTTGCGCAACCTTTTCAACATCTCCTGCAGAACAGGAATATTTCCATCTTGTTGGAAGGTGGCAAATGTCCAGCCGGTACCTAAAAAGGGTGATGCCACGAACCCTGCAAACTACCGACCCATTGCGATATGCTCTACGCTTTCCAAAGTTATGGAGAGCGTAATAAACTTCAACGTTATGAACTATCTGGAGCACAACCAACTGCTCAGTGACCGTCAATATGGTTTCCGCAGGGCTCGCTCTACTGGTGATCTTATGGCGTTCTTAACCGAAGAATGGAATAAATGCGTTCACTTTTTCGGCGAGAGCAGGGTTGTTGCTCTGGATATTTCAAAAGCGTTCGACCGAGTGTGGCATAAAGCGCTCGTGTCAAAACTTGCTGCATATGGTTTTGGTAGTAATTTTGCTCGATGGATCACGTGTTTTCTCAAGGACAGAACGATTCGAGTCGTAGTTGACGGTATTTCGTCCGAGAAGCACGCCATCAACGCAGGAGTACCGCAGGGTTCAGTTCTATCGCCAACCTTGTTTCTGGTTTTTATCAACGACCTTCTGTCGTTGACGCATAACCCAATTCATTCGTTTGCGGACGACAGCAGCATTTGTCATTCATATTCATTCAAAAAACGCCCAAGCTCTATGGAGATTGAGAGAAAAAGGCAAACTATGAATGACACACTCCTTAATGATCTACAAAAAATCTCCGAGTGGGGTCTTGCTAATAGAGTAGAGTTCAATGCAAGCAAGACCCAGTGTTGTCTGTTAACCCACAAGCGGATGGATTGCCCCTTAGCTCCCCTCAATATGAATGGTGTGGATCTTGTGGAATCAGCTGCTCTTGACGTTCTGGGCATATCGATCCAATGTGATCTTCGTTGGAATGATCATATTTTCGATGTGTCGAAAGAAGCGGGCAAGTGCCTAGGTTTTCTAAAACGGTGCAAAAAATATTTCACTTCAGCTGATCTTCGCATGATCTACACCTCATATATTAGGCCGAAAATGGAGTACAATTCGCACATTTGGGCAGGGGCTTCAAGATCTTATTTGGAGCTTCTGGACCGAATTCAACGTCGTGCGATATATTTGATTGGAGATGAAAGTATTTCATCCTCTCTCAACTCTCTTGAGCATCGACGTAATGTAGGTTGCCTAAGCCTTCTGTATAGGTATTACCATGGGAAGTGTTCAAGGGAGATACATGGCCTGACGCCACCAGCTCGTGTGTTTCCCAGGTCCACTCGGGCAGCTGTCCAAGCCCACCCCTTTACCATTGCATCGATGCCTAATAGAACCTCGCATTACCGCGATAATTCGTTCTTTAGTCGCGCGGTTAAGTTGTGGAATAGTCTCCCTGCGAGCGTGTTTCCCGGCAGTTTTGAGCTGTGCAAATTCAAAACAAATCTTCACCGACACTACTCCATCTATCCACCCTCCAACTAACTATCACCCATCTTCCGAATCAACACAATGCTTACGCATTTATAGGGGGCATCCCCTGAGCATTGGTTCAGTCTAAAAAAAAAAAAAAAAAAAAAAAAAAAAATGTTTATTGTTATAAATCGAACGAACATTTTAGAATCTAATTTTAAAATTTTCGTTTTTAAAATGAAAATAAACATTTTACGTTTGAGAATATTTATTATTAAAAATCAAACGAACATTTTAGAATCTCGTTTTCAAATTTGCATTTTTAAAATGAAAATAAATGTTTTACTACAGCATTTTAAAATATCCATTGTTAAAAATCAAACGAACATTTTAGAATCTCATTTTAAAATGGAAGTTTTTAAAATGAAAATAAACGTTATACTATTTCATTTTAAAATGTTCGTTTTCACAATTAAAATAAACGTTAGAAGTGCAAAATCTGGGTTAAACGTTTTTAAAAGTAGCTCGTTTCTGCCACTTTTGAAAATGTTGTTTTCTCTGTGAAGAAAGTGACAATGACGTGAATAAAAAAAAACGATGACCAAATCTTGAATCGTGTTAGGGGTAACCGGAAGCGATCATTGGTTGCCACGCAAGGGTGGGTGTGCCGATTGACATTATGTCCGTCTTGTACATGTTTTGTTGTTTTTGTATTTAAATTCATTTTTGGTTATTGTTCAGCCTCGACCAGATGTGGCTGGGTAGAATCTTTTAACCCCCCTGGCACCGCTGAGCTGTCGAAGTCGGAAGCCACATCTGGTACGTTACACAGGTTTTGCAACAGCTAACTTAGTCCCAGTAGGCTATTTTCAATTTTATGATCAACCCAATAAAAGCAATTTTTTTGTAATTGATGGTATTTACTTCAAAGTGAAAAAATGCCAAATCATTTGAGATATTTAAAAATATTACACAATAGCTCATTTTACATCTACTCTTTTTAAAAATATAATAAGGGTATTCATGCAATGCCGAATATATTCCGATTCCGAATATCGGAAAATATTCGCTGCATTTGCCTGAGGTTCCTTTTTTATAATTTTCGGTTAGTGCCGTGTATCAATCAGCTGTTCTTTGAATTGTATTGAAAAAGTGACAACTTTTGTTTAATTGATATAAAATGCTGAATGTTTTAAAAGATGCCAAAGATAAGCCAAAAAAAGATATATATTACATTTCTGCAACAAATTAGCTTTCATGAGTTATTTGCATTAGAATTATTTGGAAAACATGACGGTTTTTTAGCTGATGTTTTTCAAAATATTTACCTAATACTTTCTTTACATTGAAGAGGACCAACGCAAGAAGGAAACCAACATTTTGGAAGAATTCTCAATTGCTATGGCTTCAGTAGAATACTTTCCCTATAGTGTTCCATTTGTTCACTATTCGGTTCCAAAATAAAAAAATTACCTCACAAATGTTTTGCCAAAATTAGACGAAAACCGATTCAAACAAATTGCTCGTGTTAGCTGGTCAAGTTTTACTGTTATACTTAATTTTATTAAGTATTATCTTATTAAAGATAATGAAATATTTCATGGACCAAGATCATGCCAACAATATCCCGTAGAAGTACAACTTATTATTGTCTTGTATCGTTTGGGTTGAAGTGGGGAGGGAGCAACGATTACAAAAATTGCAAGTTTGTTTGGAATTGGTGATGGTGGAACAATTGCAGTAAGATTGCATTATTGATTATTTTTTTAAAAAGTTTACATTTTAAAATTTCAGATAATCACAAATAGAATTTTCAAAGCAATTCTAGGTTTAAAAAAAGTATTTTTGTTTTGGCCAGACGATTTAGAACGAAAGAGATTGATGTCTGAATCATTGCTGGAACTACCACATTGCGTTGGATTTGTCGATGGAACGGAAGTCAAATTAGCAGAAAAGCCATTGGAAGATCCCGAAGCATACTTTTCAAGGAAGCATTTGTATTCTATTAAAGTTCAAGCTGTTTGCGATCACAAACTACAAATTCGTCATATTGTGGTGGGATATCCAGGAAGTGTTCACGATGCCAGGCTATTCAATAATTGCGATTTGTCTACGAAAGCATCACAGTTTTTAAAGGGACTGGAATGGATAGCAGGAGACAGTGCCAATAAGTTAACTTCCACTGTCATAACCCCCTTTAGATCAAACTCAACTGAGTTTAATTTAAAATAACGCAACGATTTTAACAACATATTTAGTAGAAATCGAATAAAAATTGAAATTGAAATTAATAAAAATGAATATGCTTTCTAAAATAAAAGTATTTTATTTTTACTTCAATTCAGTCTTTTATAAATCATTAAAAAACTTAAAGGAACATTAATTCAAGAACTTAAGGAAATATTCATAAATAGGCAAATAATTTGAGAGGCTCACAGTGGGTTGTTTTTAATTTTTAGATCTAGTTCATATCTTCTTAATTCTGCTTCTTTTTCTAATTTAAGTTCTGCAATGCGCTCTTCTTTTTCAATTTCTAGTTTTTTAATAAGCAATTGCTGCTGTAAATTATTTTTTGCTACTTCTGCTTCCATTTCAATTTTTTTATTTTCAAGTTCCAATCTCCTTTCCTGCATTTTAAGCAGCAAGTCAAATGGATTCGAACTTTTTCTTTTTAATTTATTCTTTAAACTACCAAAACCTTTACGACTTTGCTGTGAAGTGCTGGCCTCATCAACAAGCTCACTCTCGTCCGCAACCTCAATTTCGTCTGCAACCTCACTCTCAACGAAAGACTGCTCAGGCGTTCTAGTGATGATTTCACTTATATCAACATCATCATCATAAATAGTTTCAAACAAATTGGAATCATTACTTTTTTCCCAGGCTTTCATCGGCACCAACACTAGTCGATTCATAAATGAATGAAGGATCGACGCATTTACGTTGCCCAAAGATTTCCCTGAGCAGGTTCCAGTGCGGACATATTTTGTTTATGTACTCTGACACAGTTTTCTCTTCGCCGTTGGCAAGAAGACCGGCACCTGTTTTATTTTTCCAGGTCGCAGCATTAATGTAAGACATTTTTAGGTGGCGCATCTTGCCTTTCATTATTAGCCAGTTTATAGGCTGCAACTGTGGAGATTTAGCAGAAATTTTATTATAAAAGGATTGCACTGTTGGCTTCTGAAAAACGAAAATATATCATAAGTAAACATCCATGCTAGTTATACTTCCACATCCACATCAAATGATTCGAAATTCTCCCATATCTCTTCTACTATAATATGGAGCATCTCCATTACTTCTGTGTCTTTCCATCGGTGCATAGGGTTAAGTCGACGGCGCTTCTGTTTTTGGTGTTGGTCACTTTTTTTCCCCATGTCGTTTTTCTAGATTTTAAGATATAAAACATTAACTATAGTATAGTACAGTAAATACTATAGTATAGTAAATACATAATTCAATTAAAGTTACTAATCATTACCTCAGCCATTTCGTTTTCAATAAATAAACAATTTATTTAGAATTTAAAGTTTCTATTTATTATAAATAATAATAAATAATAAATAATAATTCAATAAATAAACAAATTATTTAGAATTGAAAGTGTCTATTTATTATAAATTATTTATTTGACAACTGACAACACCACAGTCTTGCCACTCAATTTTTTTTATGCTATTTATCGTTTAAAAGGAATCTCAAGTAAAAAGTTTTGCATTTTGTTTAAAATATTTGAAAGGTGGCATCAATGCTTTGGCGAAAGTATTCCGCACTATATTTTCACATCAAAATCGTGCGGAAAACTGGAAACTCTGCCGAATATCAGATTCCATACAAATTTTGACAGTTAAAATTCGGCGTTTACGGTTTCTCTGATTTTCGGCATATTCGGCGCGTTTTCGGCATTGCATGAATACCATTAATGAAAATTTTATGCGAAATGCTGTTGTTTGTTAATTTAAAAAAACTTTTTGACAAAAATTTTTCACACTCTTTAATAACTCTAATGAAATGTATATTTGCATGTCTTCAACACTTACTTAAAACCATGGTGTAATTATCCAGATGGAAGCGGGTTTTTCAACGTATTATAAATTTTGCTATAGTTGTCTAAAAAGTGTCTCAAAAAGAGCAAATAAGTGTCAAGTGATTCGTTATTAGAAGCTATTAGAAAAGAATTTGGTCATTCGCTCTTGCTACTTTGAACGCTGTTTTAGTTTTATTAAATAGTATATGTTTTCAAAACAAGCTGAAGTCATTTTAAAAGCTAAAAGAGCACGCGATAAGAAATTGTATGGAAAAGAAGATCTGATGTGTAAAGAAATCGAGCAGGAGCTTTAATAGTAGTAGCACCAGCAGCAGCAAATCCTTCGCTTGCTTTAGTTGGTATTAATTTGGTTCGGAGTTGCAAGGTTGGTATATTACACCAAGGCAATTAGCTCAAAACACGTCGAGAATAAGAACAGCTAGTTGAAGGTCTTGCCAAATACATAAACTTCGTTTTATTTCGCTTTGCTTCAAATTTGCCATCAGCTGTTTTTGACAAGGCTAGTGTTCAGTTTTGTGAGAGGTGAGAAAACCGCTTCCACCTAGATAATTAACCATGTTTAACCATGCTTAAAACAAGACGCTGTCAAAAGAAACAGATCACAGTTGTTCAGTCACTCATATATCACCATTTGTGGTAAGACAAATCGTTGTTACACATCACACCACGGTACACATTACCCCATTTTACCCTACTATATTTTTTTAAGAGTATCTCATGCAAGAACCACAACCACAGCAAATTCATAAGTTTGAGCCTGAAAGTATGCTTTAACTAATTTTTAAGTACATACTTGACAACTTTTTTAAATATGTTTGCTGCATTAAAAAAGAAAACACTGGTCTGTTTCTTTTGTTCTATGTTTGTTTTTGTTTGTACATATTTACCAGATACGTTTAATGAACGAACTCAAAACTTAAATTTTCATCTTACCGCTTTATTATGTATCACGAAAAAGCACACCAACGACAAGCAAGACACGAGAAGCAATACTTTTTTCAATACGGAAATCTATACCTTCTCGTGTCTTGCTTGTCGTTGGTATGCTATTTCGTGATACAAAATAAAGAGGTTAAACAAACTAGTGTATTTGAAACTAGTGTGAAACAAGCAAATAACATTAAATTGATAAAATTAAACTGGTATCACAACAAACTGAAATTTGCGTTGTAAATAGAACATAACAAAAGTCTTACGTCTCTGGATGAAAAAGTACATACAATTAATTACAATTTTACTTTCAGCTAGTTAACCGAATTTCTCAAAATTGTTAATAAATTTTCAATCAACATATCCACTTAAGCCATTTACTGCGGTTGGGTATTTTTTTACCAATGAAAATGCTTCTGCAGAATTGATCATATCTCAGGATTTGTAACAGCTAAGTGCTGAATTTTTTGGTTGTTGCTTTAAGAAAACATAGAGCTATAAATTTTTTTTGGAGTGTGAAAAACAGAAAATTTGTGTTATCATTTGAGCTGTTCAGAGCAGGGACCGTACCGGTTATGGTTTTTATCAAAAAAGTTGGATATTAACAGTTATCATTTAACTTTTATTTTTTCCGACAAAAATACTAGTTATTTAATGCCTTTTATTTTTTCGGGCAAAAATAACTGTTATTTTTGACTTTAATTTTTAGGTCAAAAATAACAGTTATTTTGTGCCTTTTATTTTTTCGGTCAAAAATATCAGGCAATTTGAATTTTTCTAAAGGCCACTTGAACGGCAAAAAAAGTTTTATGCAATTTTTATCGTCTCATCAGCGCGCACATTTTGAGCTATAAACCTTTTTAGTTTTTAAAGTTTTTTATTCGGCCTTTGAAAAAATACAAATCGCCTGATATTTTTGACCGAAAAAATAAAAGGCATAAAATAACTGTTATTTTTGACTTAAAAAATAAAAGTCAAAAGTAACAGTTATTTTTGCCCGAAAAAATAAAAGGCAAAAAATAACAGTTAATATTAATTTTTATAGTAACAGCCAAAAATTTAAAAGGCATTTAATATTCGCGAAGCTGCTGCCATTACGATAATAATGGTATATTTAAAAAAGTCCTCCGGCCACTTTTTCGTTATGCCTTTTTCATCTGAAAATTGTAAAATAACAGTTATTTTCGCTTCCTTGTTCAGAGCTCAATTGGCGTAAGTCCATTTTTTAGGGAAATTGAGTTAAGTACGTAGAAGTGAAGAGAAAAATGTAACCTATTTATGAGTACGGGCTAAAAACTCCTAGCTTACGTAATCTCTGAACAAAATGCAATACTTTGTTATTGCTCTGACATATAACATTATTTTTTCAGAGCACAAGTGGCGTAAGTCCATTTTTGGTAGTTTTGAGAAAATCTAACATTAAGAGAAATTCTTAAGATAAATTCCAAGTATGAAGAACTCAGTTTTGCTTATAAGCTAGGTCAAGAGCATAATTGGAGCTATACATATCGTAAAAAATAAATGAAATAATACATAAAATCTATGCTGAATATTGCATATTAGTAAAAACATTTGGAATTGCGCCACTAATAATTATTTTAAATTTCTCGTTTCCGCTGTAGGTATCTAATAGGAGATATTCTTCTAAAATTTTTTGATGAGGAATGGCAGCATTTTTACACAGAAGTTGGACAAAACCACCCCTTAGCGATTATCTCCATTATTAAGGGAGATATAAAATGAATGGACTTACGCCACTTGTCCTCTGAAAATTTTTAAAAATTAATAATGGAGATAATCGCTAAGGGGTGGTTTTGTCCAACTTCTAGGTAAAACTGCTGCCATTCCTCATGAAAGAATTCTTAAAAATATTGCCCATTACATTTTTACAGCAGAAAGGAGAAATTTTTAAAAATTTTCAGAGGACAAGTTCATTTTATATCTCCCTTAATAATGGAGATAATCGCTAAGGGGTGGATTTGTCCAATTTCTAGGTAAAAGTGCTGCCATTCCTCATCAAAAAATTCTAGAAAAATATCTCCTATTAGATTTCTACAGCGGATACGAATAATTTAAAAAAATTTTCAGTGGCGCAAGGCCACATGTTTTTACTAATATGCAATATTCTGCATAATTTTTGTGTATTATTTAGTTTACTTTTTACGATATGGATAGCTCCATTTATGCTCTTGACCTAGCTTATAAGCAAAACTGAGTTCTTTATACTTGGAATTTATTATAAGAATTTTTCTAAATGTTCAATTTTCTCAAAACTACCAAAAATGGACTTACGCCCACGGTTGCCACCTTTAGTATAAAAATATCATATTTGGGAATTTTTAATTGCCGTGGGAATAAAAAATTCCCATGGTATTTTTTAATTCAGCATGGTATTTTTTATTTCACGTGGGATTTTTTTTGGGAATTTTTAAATGCCGTGGGAATTAAAAATCCTCATGGTATTTTTTAATTCGGCATGGTATTTTTTAATTTACGTGGGATTTTTATATTAAATTTTTTAGGATTTTTACTCATTTTTTTAGCGTAAGACTTCGTTTCCCTACAGTTTTAAAATGTTATTTTTGAACAAATATCTCCACACGCTTTTTCACCCCTGGTTATATATTGAATGTGCTATGAACGCATCCAAATTAAAAAAAAAGCGAACGCAGCAACACATTGAACGTACTGTTGTAATTTGAAAATCATCGTTGACCGTTTGTGTTAAAGTGTAACGCTATTAAAATAGAAAATTAAATAATATTTTAAAAATAACATGACGGGCAGAAAAAGAAAATTACCGCAAGCTCCGGAGCAAGAAGAGCGAACAATTTCCAATTATTTTCGGAACATAACGTAAGTAAATTTAATTTTATATATATATAATAAAAGTATAAAATGATTTTCTTAGAAAACAAAATGACATACTCTGTAACGAGTGTAAAGCGACAGAGGCATTGCCGTGCACTTGTGCTTCTACGTCAGCAAGGAATGAAGTTGCCCACATTTTGGCGAACTTTAACCAAAGTTCCGATGATAGCTGCGAAGAATTGGTGAAGCATGAGCTCTTACGTTTAAACATGAAAGGTAAGGCTACTAAATCCGCACCAATAACTCAAAAAGTTTCGGTGCAGAACACTGCTCAGGATACGCCACATATATTACCGATGATTTCGTCGCATGTCACACCTCAGAGTACGTCGCAGGAGTCTCCACAAGTGTTAGACGACGATTACGACACTGAAGATGATGAAGATTCATATGAGATATCCAGCACCAAAGCGTAAATTATTATTTTATAACACAAAACTCTTTGGCAAATGAGCTATATTTTGGGCATAGTTCAAGAATAGCGACAACTCTCTTTTTTAATAGTTTATATTTTTATATATCTAATATTTTTAATATTCCTTAATCCAAATCTTCATCTTAATCCAAATTTGAGGCCGTTCGCAACTGGATTAGAAGTTATAGACCTCCAAAGTTGGAAAAAGAGACGTACTAATTTGGATGTTTATTTCAGTGTTTCAACAAAACTACGCTTTATGGGTATGATAACAATGGTAATGCAAGTACTTATTTAACAAGATATCACCCATAAAAATCCATGCATACTTTTTTGAAATATAACCATTTTTAATGTATTGCTTTCGTTAAATGGAAACCACTAGTTTTTCAGACAAATTGTTAATATAAAAACAGTGATATTTTAAAAAGGTATGCGTGCATTTTTATGTTTGATATCTTGTTGAATAGGTACTTGCATTACATTACTTATGATACCAATAAATCTTAGTTTTGTTAAAACACTGAAAAAACAGCAAAATTTTTAGGTCACAACTAATGTATGTTAATATTTGATTTTAATTTGATATTAATATTTGTTTAAAGAATTCTGTATTTTTATAATTCTTTATTTTGTCTTTCTAATGTAAAATTAATTCACAAAATATTTTAAACTTATAAGTTGTTATGTATGCTATAAATAAGGCATGTAAAAGACTAACTCTTAAATGTCAACATATTGTAACTAAATAAATACAAATCCATATATAAATACAAATACAAAGAAATACAAATACTTTTTCCAACTTTGGAGGTCTATAACTTCTAAACCAATTGCGAACGGCCTCAAATTTGGATTAAGATAAAGATTTGGATTAAGAAAGCCAAAATCCATATAATCCATTAAAAAATTAAAAATTAGAGTTGTCCTATTCTTTAATTGTTCCATGTTTTATATTGAAAATAAAACTATAACAAAAGGTATTTACAATTGCGTGGTTTTTAAGTGTGTTATAATTGCTATCTGGATTTTATACCATACTTTACCACTTATTTCTCGATTTGTTTAAGTTTCTATAGAAACCACAAACAACAATTTGTGGTTTTTTAAATAGCCTAACACTAAGGGTATTCATCCAAACGCACAAATTTATGCTAATTCGCATTTTTATGTGGCAGCTTTCATGAACGCACATTATCTTTTTGTGCAATTTTTAACAGTTGATGAACATTTGAAAAAATTGTCAGTATTAGAAGAGTAAAATAATCGAAAGTAAGTAAAAAAAGATATTAATAAAATTATTTGCAAAACTTAAATTATTGTTGTTCAAGACAGTTAAAAGTAGGGTTGTGCGATTAATCAAGTAATTGATTTTTTAATTAATCAGATTTTAGATTAATTGAATAATCGATTAATCAGTTTTCAGATTAATCAGAATTTTTTATTCAGAAAGTGAATAATTTTGAAAAAAGTTATTTGAAATCTTTGTTTGAATGTAAAATAAATAAAAAACACGCCAAGAACAATAATATAATAATACAATATAACTAGGGCTGTGCGATTAATCGAGTAATTAATTTCTGATTAATCTGAAACCTGATTAATCGAATAATTATTCAAATGATTAATCAGAATTCTGATAAATCGATTAATCAGGGTTTTGATTAATCAGAAAAATCGATTAATCTTAAATCTGGTTGGTCAAAAAATTAATTACTCGATTAAACGCACAGCCCTAGTTAATATCAAATAATAAGATGAAAAAAATCTTACTTCGGATTTTCACAATTAACAGCCCACGTTTTCTTGAAGATTTGGTCGCGCATACTTATTCAGCCCTTTCATGAATAATTTTCCAAGCGGAATGGAAAATGGAGTTTTAATTTTTAAGATAAAGCTCAAGAACATTTTGGAAATTTTTAATGCAAATTCGTTCATAAACGATTTATCAACAAATTTGCATTAAAAATTTTCAAAATGTTCTTGAGCTGTATATTAAAAATGAAAACTCCCATTTCCGATTCCGCGTGAAAAATTATTCATGATAGGGCTGATTAGGTTTGTGCAAAAAGTTTTCCATACAATTTTCGACAGCTCATGTGCGAAGGTGGGAAAATGCGCAGTTTGATCAGTATACGAATGTTTTGAGCGTTTAAATAAATACCCTTAATATGTTTAGTGAAAGTGTTATTTGTTTATTGACTCAAACCAATACTTACTGCAGACATATTTAATAAACAATTGTTTTTGTGATTCATCACACATTTTCTTGCTTAAAAATATTGTTGACTTCTTTTTAATTCAGGAGTGTTCACAATTTCGGTATGATGATAAACATTAATCTTTACCACAATACTACGCAAATGTGAATATCCTTAATGTTTTATAGAAAATAATAATGCGGCTCTAGCTCAACAGCCCCAGAAGTCAATATATTATTTCCCATATGTTCAATATAAGCAATCTTATTGTTTATATCCAGGCCAAATCTGAAAACTTTCAGAAATCGTGGCTTTCTTTGCCAAATTTCAACGAGTGGATGCAACAAGATCCAGCTTCTAAAGTGCATTTTTTGTGCCGACCCTGTGGAGGCAAGCGCTTAAATGCCGGCTAACAAGAGGCTCAAAAGCATATGTTTTCGAAAAAGCATATAGCCAATATGATAATCTGTCAAATCGACGCCAAAAATCGTCGGTCATGAAGTGGATGAAAAAAAGAGGAGAGAGTTGCTAATGGCACAATTTATTGTCCACCACAACTTACCGGAGTCGATTGCTGACGATCTAAGTGGAATGTATAATGAGCTCCATTCTGCCGACAAAATTGCTTTTGGTAGAACGAAGGCTACTTGCATCATCAAAAATGTTTTAGGCAAGGAGAGCAAAGGCAACTTGATCAGTTATTTAAAAAAAAATAAATTCAGCATAATTTGTGATGAGTCAACTGCGATTGATTGCACAAAACAATTGGCAATAGTGGCTCGATATGTGGATAAGGATATGCAGGTGCATGATGACTTCTTAGCATTAGTCAATTTAGAGAGAGGTCGAGCTGAAGACTTGTATAACGTTATAGTTGGTATGAATTTAAACTTTATTACAACATCTTAATTACATAAGCTTTTTTTACCTCGTAAGACTTTTTTAAAAATCATGCAATCGATTATAAGTCAAACCTGATCGGGTATGGATCAGATGGTGCTGCAGTAATGTTTGGTGCATATAACTCATTATTCACATATCTAAAACGTGACGTACCAGGTTGTTTTTTATTAGATTGTTGTAGGGTATTATAACATTGTAAATTTTCTTTTGTTTTTAAGATTTATTTGCAATGAAATGTGTGTGCCACACTTTTCATCTGTGCGCTTCACATGCTTCAGAGGAACTACCAGAGGAACTCGAAGTTTTTCTTAAAAATGTGTCCAACTACTTTTCAACTTCAAAACGTATCCAAGGATTGGCATTTTACCAAAATTTGTATGACTTGAAAAAAGAAAAAATTCTCCACCCCGCTCCAACACGGTGGTTATCTTTACACAAATGTGTGGAAAGAGTATTGAAAAACTATGAACCCTTAAACGATTTTTTTGTTTGTGAAAAGAATGACGGCAATCCTAAAGCAAACGATATTTATTATCAATTAAGTAACCCTTATACAAAACTGTATCTTCATTTTCTTAATTACGTTTTGCCAATATTTACCGAAATTAATACAGAAATGCAATCAGCAAAGGTAAAAATTCATAAAGTTTACCCTGAAATGGTAAACATGTACAATTCGTTATTAGGAAACTTTAGTTGTTTTTCAAAATCCATACAGCCTACTTTTTTTTCTCCGAGTCATTCATAAATTCAGAATACGAAAAGTGTCTACATAATTGTTTTTCAAACTTGGATTTGGGCGGAATTTTAGAAATAGAGCTTGAGGAATATGAATCAAACTTTGAACTAGAAATTTTTAAAAAAAACTGCCTCAAATTTCTGAAAACAGGTGCAAAAGAGGTTCTTAAAAGATTACCTATTGAAAATTTGGAAGTTTTAAAACAAATAACAATTATGGACCCCAAAAACTTAAAAAAATCTTCAATAATATCGCTCGTACGACTTTTACCACACGTTGTATCAGTAGACGACATTAACCCAATACATTTGGAATTCAAAAAAATAAAACGATTAGATATAAACCTGGATTTATCGTTTTCTGATTTCTGGTCGGAAGTTTTAGGGGTAAAAAGAGAACATTTTGATGAGTTTCAGTATCCATTAATGAGAAAGCTCGTAGCATATATTTCATGCCTTCCCCACTCTTCCGCAAATGTCGAGCGTATTTTTTCTCAAGTTAATTTAAATAAAACTACACTTAGAAACAGAGCTTCGACGGATTTGGTCGCCGCCATTCTTCATGCAAAACGTCTATCACAAACAAAAAAATGTTACAAGGTTGTATTTAACAAAAATCATTATAATTTGTTTAATAATAATATGTACGACTTCAAACATAATGAACAAAATTAAGAAATCGACAGCTAAATGTAAATACAACTGCAGTCAAAATAATAACAGTGCGTAAAACTAATTCATAAAAATTAAAATCAGACACAAAAACAATTATCAGGCATGTTCTGCATTCCATTTCCAAGTGAAAGTGAAAATAAATCATAATTGAATTCGATATTTGGTGTTCTACATATCTCTCTTTTTTCGTTTTGTATTTTATTTAATTTACTAGCTGAAACCCGGCGCGTTGCTGCCACTCGCCCTTATCAAACGCCCATAAAATGTTATCAGTTAATCAGCATGTCTAAATTGGATCGAATACTGAATTCCGAGACTGCGAACTATATCTAAAAAGCTATTCGATATAACAAATTTGGGTTGTATGGGAAGTGCCATGCCCTCTTGATCACCGCTCATAGTATATAATCAATTAAACTGCATGTGTGCACTGAGGTCTATTACCGAACTCCAAAACTGTGCGACATATAACTCCAAAACTATTCGATAGCACAAATTAGGGTTGTATGGAAGGTGCCATTCCCCTTGTACCTACGCCCATACATTTTTACCAATGAAACTGCATGTGTAAATTGACGTCGAATACTGAATTCCGAGGCTGAGTTACTTATAACTTTAAAGCTATTCGATATCGCAAATTTGGGTTAAGTTGGAGGTGTCACGCCCCCCCCCCCCCGACAAACTCTAAAAAAGTTTATCAGTAAATCTGCATGCGTAAATTTTGGTCAAATACTGAATTCCGACTCTGTGCGACCTTGAACTCCAAAGCTATTCGATATCACAAATCTTTGTTGTATGGGAGGTGCCACTCCCCCTTGATCAACGCTCATAAAATGTAATCAATGAAACTACATGTGTACAATGAGGTCCAATACTGAATTCAAAAACTGTACGACCTATAACTCCAAAGCTATTTGATATCTCTAATTTGGGCTAAATAGGAGGTTTCACGACCCCTTTTCGTACGCCCATAAAATGTAATTAATGAAACTGCATGTATAAATTGAGGGCGAATACTGAGTTCTGACGCTGTGCGACCTATAACTTCAATGATATTCAATATCGCAAATTTAAGTTAAATGGGAGGCACCACGCCCCTATTACCAATGAACATAAAATTAAATCAATGAAACTGCATGTGTACAGAAAGGTCGTGAGGTCCAAAGCTTTTTGATAGCACAAAGTTGGGTTGTATGGGAAGTGTCACTCCCCTTTGCCCTACGCCCATAAAATGTAAGAAATGAAAGTGCATGTATAAATTTAGGTCGAATACCCAATTCTTACGCTGTCAACCTATAACTTCAAAGCAATTCGATATCGCAAATTTGGGTTGTAAGGGTGATGTCAGGCCTTCCTGTCCAACGCCCATTTAATAAAATCATTGAAACTGCATGAGTCAATTGAAACTGCATGAGAAACTGTAAATTGAGGTCAAAAACTGAATTCCAGGGCTGAATTCCTACAACTTCAAAGCTATTAGATATCACCAATTTGGGTTGTATGAGAGGTGCCCCTCCCCTTGTCCAACTCCCATAAAATTTCATCACTGAAACGGTACGTCTAAATTGTGGTCGGATACCGAATTGCTAAGCTGTGCAACCCATAACTCTAAAGCAATTCGACAACACAAATTGTTTTTATATTTATGGGAGGTAAAAGAAGGTTTGGCATTTCTTCTTAAACCATCTCGTACTCAAAGCAAAGCCACTTACAAAATTTGAGCTCAATTGGACCAGTAGTTTCGAAGTATTGTGATATTTCTAAAAGTAGGAGTAGATGAAGTGTGACAACGCCCGTTTTTATTAAAGTTAATGACAGTCATCATAAGAACTTATTTACCAAATTTTAATTTAATACGACCAAAATCGTCTTATATATAGCATTTTTATTGATTTGTGGGCGATAAAATGGGTGTGGCATTACTTTTTTCCTAAACCTTTGCGTAGCAGTTACGAACAAACCAGTAGAAGGAAGTATCCAATTTGGTCCAGTCGTTTTCAAGTTTTAAGCATCCGAACAAATCACGATTCATTTTTATATACACAGATATTGATTTGTGGGCGGTAAAAGTGGGCGTGAAAACATTTATGTATCGTGACTGCTTCTTGGAGCACCTACACAGCAAGTTTCACTATAAAAATGTGTAGAACTCCGGAATAGCCATTATTTCGAAAGAGTGGGCGTATATTTAATGCGACCACGCCCATTTTTTGTACAGTTACTGACAGTAACCATCTGAACAAAATTACTAAATCTTAGTTTTTACGATCGAAAACGTCTGATATATATCCCTTATTTGGTTTGTGGTCGATAGCGCAAATTTGGCTTGTATGGGAGGAACCACGCCCCCTCGTCCAAACGTTACCAAACCTCACAGGAACACTCTGTCTCCTCGGCAAACGTTGTTCTGCCACAGACCGCCTTACTGCCATACACGAAAATGTCAAGAAATGTCAAATATATTCACCATTTTCAGTATAGCTGCCGAAAGTAGCCATGTGCACTAAATAACCAAAATTTTAGTCTAATACGATCAAAACTGTGCGAAATATAGCATTTTTGTTGTTTTGCAAGCGGTAAAAAGGGGTGCGGTAAAATATTTCCCTTGAGCCATCTCGTAATCGAAACAAATCGACTGCCCAAATTTCAGCTCAATTTAGGTTAAGCCTGGCGCACTTTACTTCACTGGACGCTAACTCCCCGAAAAGTGAGTTTAACTAAAGTAGGGCAGGCCTATTTTTAGTGCACTTGCCGAGAGTAACCATATGTACTGAATTACAAAATTTTTGTCTAATACGACCCAAACCATTGAAATAAAACGTTTTCATTGGTTTGTTGCGGTAAAAGGGGGGCGTGGAGACCAATTTTTAGTACAGTTGCTAACAGTAACCGTACAAACTAAGCCAACATTTTAGCTCAATCGACCCAGTAGTCAATTTTGATGGTTTCTTAAAAAGTGGGTGTGGCTATATAGCGATGACGCCCTTTTTTAGTACAATTGCCGAAAGTAACCATACAAACTTAAGTATCATATGTTAGTCTCATACGGCCAAAACTGCATGAAATATAGCATTTTCACTGATTTGTGGGCGCAAAAGGGGGCGTTGAAACCAATTTTTCGTACAGTTACTGTCAGTAACTTCACAAACCAAAGTACCAAATTTAAGTCTTATACGACCAAAACCGTCTAAAATAAACCATTTTCATTTATTTGTGGGCGTTAAAAGGGGGCGTGGAAACCCATTTTTAGGACAGTTGTCGACAGTAACCGTACATACTAAATTACAAAATTTTAGCCATATACGACCCAGTCCGACTGAAATATAAAATTTTTATTGATTTGGGGGCGGTAAAAGGGGGGTGTGGCAAATTTTTTCCTCAACCATCTCGTACCTGAAACAAATCGACTGCCAAAATTTCAGGTCAATCGGTTCAGTAGTTTTGGAGTCTATAGACATCACACAGCCAGACAAACATCGTTTTGCTTTATATGTATATAGATATTGATTTGTGGGCGTTAAAAGTGGGCGTGAAAACATTTATAAATTGTGTTCGTCTCTTGGAGCACCTAAACAGCAAGTTTCACTGTAAAAATGTGCAGAACTCCGGAATTGCCATGATTTCGAAAAAGTGGGCGTATTTATATAACGACCACGCCCATTTTTGTACAGTTACCGACAGTAACCATCTGAACAAAATCACCAAATCTTAGTTTTTTACGATTGAAACCGTGAGATATTTTTCTTTTTTTTTTGTTTGTGATCGATGAAGCAAATTTGGCTTGTATGGGAGGTACCACGCCCCCTTCTCCAATCGTTACGAAACCTCACAGGAACACTCTCAAGATGTGGCTTTATTTTCCCTGAAAATTTCATAAAGATCGGTTCAGCGGTTTTGGAGTCTATACGTGATATAGCCACATACCCACATACCCACATACCCACATACCCACATACATACATCCATTTTTATATATATAGATTAATATAATCGATTGTATAACGAAAAAGTTATATATATAGAACACCAAATATCGAATTCAGTTATGATTTCTTTTAACTTCCACTCGGAAGTGGATTGCCGAACATTTTTTGTTATTTATTCTTTTATTATTATTTATTTAAATCTTTGCTGCTAAGCACGGTTAATTGAGAAATGCTACAAATAATTGAGTAGCAAAATTTTAAATTAAATAACGGTTCTGTTCTGTTCTGTTCTTTGAATTCAATCAGTCAGAATAATAGTTTTATTTTAAGAACTCTATTTTGAATTAAATAAAAAGTCATTTTTTGAAAATAAAAACATGTACGGACTTTCTTAAAAAACGCTTTAATTTTAATTTGTTTGTCTTACTGCTATTTTTGATCACAGTTGTACATGTTTTATTTATTTAACGTGTAATATTTGTTTGCGTTTCAATGTAAGAAAAGTATGCAATATTTACACTTTTAATAAATTTTGTGGTATTTTTTAATTCGTATGGTATTTTTTGTGGTATTTTTTAATTCGTATGGTATTTTCTGTGGTATTTTTTAATGCGTGATATTTTTGTGGTAATTTTAAATACTTGTGGTATTTTTTATGGTATTTTTTTAATAGCCGTGGGAATTTTTTTTAGTAATTTGGTATGGGAATTGTTGTGGTAATTTTTTTTTGTTCTCGTGGGAAAAAGGTATTTTTTATGGGAATTTGAGGTGGCAACCGTGCTTACGCCACTTGTGCTCCGAGCAGCTCATTTGTAAAAAGTTTTGTAAGTAAAAAAAATGTAAAATTTCTATCGGCCAATTAACCAACTATACCTGCTATTGATAGAAAATTCCTGAGATAAAACTGTAGTGTTGTTGCAGAAGGAATTTGTGCCCATTTAGACCACATAACCGATGATTGGGTATTTTTATACCAAACTCATATCTCGACTACTGTGAAAGATGCAAAGTTGAAATTTGATGTGGTAGTTTTTGTGATCAATACAAAAAAACTCATGAAATTTTAAGAAATCGTACGAAGCGCTTGGGAGCCGCGGTTAATGGGTTAAAAAAACATCAAAACAGCAAACAATCTAATCAACAAAACACCTTACTTTTGCGCAGAAAAATCTTAAACAAAATAAGAAACCTACTTAAAACTAATTACTATCTAAACTAAATAATACAATACTCGTTCATACACTCTTCGGCAAAATCACTTTGCAACCAGAACTAGGCGAATCTGAAGAGAAAAAAGAGGTGCATCAATTTTGGGACTCGACAGAACCAGGGAGCTTCTTTGCAGTTTCATAGATATGATCATTTTATTAAATAAAATTACAACTGGTAAAGTGTATATTGTAGCCATTGTGCTAGATATAATAAAGATATTTCGGCTATTTTTGTAGAAAGTAATTTTTACCAACATTTTCAGTCGATACCTACACGTAACTATTATGGTTTAGCCTTTTAGAGCAATAAAAAATATATCTAAAACTTTTTCTGATGAACTGTTAAGTTTAAGTAAGTCGTTGTAGCGTGGTATACAAATACCATGTCATAATTTATTCCCATTTTCTGCAAATATATCTGTCAAGTTTCAACTATATCAATACAGTGATTAGCATTAATTTGATTTCTAAATACTGCAATTTTTATAACAAATATAATTACTATATGTGAACCCTTTAAAGGCCCAATTTAGAAAAACCAAAAATCAATTTGAAGACTGATTTGAATGCGTAAGGAAGTCAGTACTTATAAAGAAGTTATAAATAAGCCCAAATATTTTTATTTAGCCCTCTCTCCTTCCCTTCTCTGCTTTTTGAAAAACGTTTAAGTATTTATTTAAGAAAAACGTAAATAATATATATCAAAGACTATTGGAGTTACAGTGTATTAAACATATACGTATTTAAGGACAGGTTCTCATCTAGAGGTCCAAAAACACGTTGATGTTCTTGGTTATTTTTTCATGACAGTTTCTATGACAGAGTTTTTGACAGATATTTATTGATTCTTAAAGTGATGGAAAATCTTTTTTGTTGCATAAAGAGTAATGTGAAGTGTCAATACGCCGTCTAACGTCACGTAAAGAAAAGGTACCCAAACGGTCTCCATACCACAGCACGTTAATGACACTTTATATAAAAAAACAAAAAAATTTATAAATTATATTATATTTATTGGAGCTTGAACCTATAATATCAATAAATAGTTGAAAATAACGCAAATGGCGGACATTTGAATTTTAAGTAGCATTTTTCGCTCTTTAACGCTCTCTTAAAAAAACCGACCGGTTTGGGATCTAATAAGTTTTATCTACTTTAAAATAAAATCAAATCCAAATAAATCCATAGATTAGTTCTTGAGATATCGTGGAGACCATTTTGTTAAACATGATTTTTCAGAAAACGTGTTTGAAGATTTGGTTAACAATTGTTTCAAGTACGTTAATGAAAATATGGGTTCCTTTCGTATGCGATAGCTTTTTAAGGCAATTGTTATATGCCAAGCCGGTTTCGAAATATATGCTACACATCATAAGCTATTGAAAAAAGGAGTTTTCTGGTCGAGCTTCATGAAAACCTGCCCTTAACAGCTTATGATCATTAGAGAAAAAATGTACATCAATCCCTTCTTAGTTCGCGGGTCCACGTAATTAAAGCAGGGTTCAGAAATTTTTACTCATGTAACAGAAATCTTCAACATAAATGTAAATAAACACTATTTGAAGCACACAACACACAATTTTATTTTCATTTCATTTTTGTGTGTAACGTAGTTATCGTGTTGTTGATCATCCAACATGAATTCTTCATTTTAATATTTGCTTGTGCGTCACAAACTCAAACAATGGCCGCATTCAGCGCAGACAACAGTTGGCAACTGTTGTGTATAAATTCGCTGAATGGTACAAATTTGGTAGCGCTAACTAAAACTGATAAAGTAGCGAACGCCTTTTAATCGAGCGAACAAATTCTATGCTACATGAACACAACTGTTTGGTTAACTGTCAGATGCTGTTACTGACGCTGTTAAATTAATAAACGTAGAAAGAACGCAGCAAATTTAAGTGAGAAACCTTTGCAATTGAATTAAATTTACATAAAAATTGAATTGAATCTAACTTCTGATGTGTAGAGTAACAACACATTCAGAGAAAAACATCGTGAACTAAGGTAGCGCTTCCAGTCCACAACAGTTGTCTGCGCTGAATGTGGCCAATGATCGATCTCAACAATTCTCTGTGTTTCAGTTTTACACTTATGTTTGCGTCAAAATGTTCATGTTGGACAATTCAGGCCTTTGTCAAAACCAAAACAAAGACAATTTTTCCAACATGAACAAGTAGTGTTTGCAAAATTGTCTTTGTTTGTGTCGGTCATTAAGATCGATCACTACCGTCGTGTGGCGTAAAAACAAATGCTGTTCTGGTTGCTGTGCATCGTATTGAACTGGTTTTTGGCCAAGTGTAGCAAATTTCGGCATCAATTAGAAAATATTTTAAAATATTAAAATAATAACCTAATAATATGTCTTTTCAAGAGTTTTAAACGTCATTTATCAGTGTTAAGGGGTCGCTGATTTCGAATCTAAAGTCAGATTTTTAAAATTCAAGATGGTGGATAGGGTTGCCACCTTAATTTTTTGTACTTTTATGAATTCGGGGCTGGCAAAAAAAAGGTACACCAAAAATGGGTCGCTGAATCCGAATCCCAATGAATTTAAAAATTCTGACTTTAGATTCGAAATCAGCGACCCCTTAACACTGATAAATGACGTTTAAAACTCTTAAAAAGACATTATTATGTGGCAACCCTATTATTTCAAAATGTTGTGTGAATATTCTGAACATTGAATTAAAGACATTTGCCGACCAAAGCACCCCACACTAATTGTATGGAAATTGGGTTTCCGTCGAATTTTTTCATATTGCTGGATTTAGTATATGTTGGCATTCTGATTGAAAGTTCCATTGTGACAAAGCTCTAAATCCTTTAGTGTAGGTACACAGAGAAAACAACATTTGCACTTAGATTTTATATTATAGTAAAGATATATATAATTTTAAGTCTTAAAGATTGAGCAGTTGAACTCTTTTTTGGGACTGGCGAACAAGATATTCACTCTCAGTTTTAATTTTTTCTTCCATGTTCATTTAATGAGTTTATCTTTACTTCAGAACTCAACATTTAATATTTATTTTTTTTTTGTTCCTCTACCATAAAAAGCGTCGGCGAATTAAATTTGCCTTAAATCTTATTAAATTTCAAGGATATTTCATTAAAAATATATAACTTTGATTTTCTTTGATTTAAATACAAATTCAAAATGTTTGATAGTTTAAATCATTCTTTATTTTAAATACAAATTCTAGTTGTTTGATAGTTTAAAATTGTTTATTGAGCATTAGGTCAGGTTAGAACAATTAATTGCTCTAACGAATTTTTTCCAAAGAAACAACAACAACAACAAGAACATTTTCAATATGAAAACATCACTAGCTGATTTTATTGCAGTTTCGGCCCTGCTGAAGGCTTCATCATAAATCTTTGTGATGCCGGCGGGAATCGATCCCGGGCCGTGCTTGCCTTAGCGCAATACACCTTAGAGCCGATGAGATTTGAGTCTCAATTCGGTTTCAATTTAAACTACAAAACATTTAGAATTTTTATTAAATCATAGAAAATCAACATAATAAATAACAAGGTCATATAGAAAACTTTGAAAATATATAACACTTTCTTAAATAACTATTATAAATCCACTAATTAATATGCCAGCGGGTTCCAAAGAATGTAACTATGCTATAATTTGGAAATTTGCAAGGTTCAGTTAGGTATAAGAGTTTGAAATAAAATCCATGAGTTCAGATACTTATTTGAGAGCTCAGGAGTTGATGTAATCTTTGTTTCTGAAACCTGGTTTGTACCAGAAATACACGACAACTTATTTAAGGTGCTTGGTTACAACCTTTACCGCACCGTCAAAGTTGGCTATGCTGGAGGAGTGCATATATTTTTAATGGTGGGTATTGCTTGCGTTCCCTATAGTAGATTAGCTCGTAACAGCAGCATTGAATATATATTTCTTAGTGTCAGAAAGGGTAATTCAAGCCTTTTAATAGGTTGTGTTAATAGGCCAAACCGAACCATTGAAATCCAACTGCTATTACATATGCTTCAGGGTCTTACATTTAAATTAATAACATCATCATAGCTGAAGACTTTAATAGTAATATACTTACTGTAAACACATTCATTGTTGAAATGGCAGCGTTAGGTTTATTTTCAGCAAATTTTACTTTTCCTACACATTTTACAAATACAAATTTCTCTCTTTTAGACCTATTTTTGGTCGATGGTAAGCAGAAAATTAACCTTTATGATAAATTATCTACTCCATGTTTCTCAAAGCATGAACTTATTTTTATGACTTCTGAATTAAATCTCAATAAATTGGAGAGTGCATTCAGTTTTCGCGACTTCAAACACATTGACTACCAAGAGCTCGATTACAAAACTGACCTTATAAACTGGAACTTAATCTTCGGCATGACTTCGGTAAGCGACCAAGCAGAGTTTATACAGCAAAATATAAATTATTTATACGACGAAATTGTTCACATAAAAACACATAAAATCCGACATTGATAACAATCATGGTTTAGCAAAAAAATCAGGACACTAATAGACTAACGTGACTTGGCTTAAAAGCGCTGGAGACGATTTAAAACGTTTGATTTGCATAACTTATTCAAGAAACTTAGAAGACAGGTATTAAAGGAAATAAAAGCAACAAAAAGTAATCACTATGAAAGTAAATTTAGCAACGCTGTCAGCAGTAAACAGACATGGAAAGAAGTTCGGAAAATAGGCTTAGGTAAAAATAATACTAGCAATAATTTGAACATAAACCTCAATGATCTGAATGAAAAATTCGTTAATCTTCCCTTCGACCCTGTTAGCAATAATTCATATCTTAATGCAAATAGTCGCCTTTCATTTGAATGCGTTTTTGTTTTAATTGTGTTGATATCTTGGATGTGTTAGATAGTTTTCTTAAGATCAAGTCAAATGCAAACGGAATTGATGATATCCATCCAGTTTTACTCAAAGTTCTGCTTCTAAAGCTGCTTCCACAGATCACACATATGTTTAATGCAGCAAAAATATCATCATCATTCCTAAAATGTTAGAAGGTAGCTAAAGTTATTCCAATTCCAAAATCTGATAACGAGTATCATCCAATTGCAATCCTGTCTTACTTGTGTAAAGGTTTTGAGAATCTTATGGCTAAACAAATAGGAAAATATATATCTGAAAGCAATATTATTACTGATCACCGATAAGGCTTCAGGCCCAAACGCAGTTGCATAACAGACCTTATTGACGCTTCCGAGAAATTCGTATAGCCCTTGACGATAATAAATTTACATTTCTGACACTCTTGGTCCACTCTAATACATTCGACTCTGTGGATCATAGCATTTTATGCACAAAGCTAGCAAAATAATATGATTTTTCTTCTACGGCAGTGAAACTGCTTGCATCATACCTCACAGAAAGATTTCAGGCAGTAATGGTATCGACAAATATTCTTGTCTACTTCCAGTAAATCAAGGATCTATTTCTACTACTGCGAAAAACCTAGGAATTACATTTGATAGTAAACTATCGTCGAAGCGCCATATAGCAACCACAGTTGGAAAAGTATACGGTATGTTTAGATCCTTGTAGGCAATATTTTACACCTTTCAAAATAAGAATGACACTTGCAAAAGCTTATCTGTTTCCATCATTGCAATATGGTAGTGAACTCTTTGCAAATTGTGACTCGGAAGGCAAACAGAAGTTGAGAGTTATAGTTAACAACATCACAAGATATGTTTTTTGTATAAAAAGATCAGATCACGTATTTTCCCTAGTCATGCAAAATTTTTATAGAACTATTCACCAATAACTAAAATTTAAAACTCTTATTTTGCTACACAAGATAATATATATCCACGAACTGTCGTGTTTATACAACAGACTCAAATTTGCGTGTTCTAACCGCTCTATCCAGCTGGTGCAATTTAGGCATTCGTCTCTTACGTCGGATCGTCAATCCTTTATTTATGCTATAAGACTTTGGAACTCGCTTCATGTTCGTTTTCTATGTAATAGTTATATTAATGTTTTCAAGAAGGATCTCTTAAATTATTTTCAAGTGTAATAAGTGTTTCCACATAAGACAAATTATCTATATTTTGTAATAACGTTAATAACTTCAACTTTTGTGTAACGTAAACTCATTTTAATGCAATTATTGTATCTCAATAATCAATAGTATCTATATTTAGTTTTAAGACATCTGTTAACTGTAATAACTAGGAAAATTTAGACATTGTCAAACTATACTATAATAAGCTCAATAATTTTATTTGTATTTAATTCAATAAAATTTTTATTATGTAACAAAATCCATATAAGTACACTATGTCGTTAGGACAGTATTATAAGATTGAATTATCTTAATGTCCTAAGAGAAACGCCTCGATAAACTAACACTATACTAAACTAAGTCTTTATTATATACATTCATCCTGATATTGTGAGCAGTGTTAATATGCTATCGTAATTTTGTCAGAATCCAATCAAGCAACATTGTAATGGGGAACTACAGAAAGTCAGATACCTTAAAGCTACAAACAGTTTTGTTTTGACGTTTCGAAGGACTGGGTTACCGCTTGTTGGCTACGTATATGCTAACTGGGTTACTGACGTAAATGATCGTAAATATCAAACTAATTTTTGTTTTTTACTTGCAGCTGATGCAATATCTTGGTAGTCCAGAAAACAACGCACGTGCAGAAAACAATGCACTTTCGGAAGCTAGCAAGGAGGCGTTGTACATAGGTTACCTGTTACATAAACTTGGATACGAATCACACGCACTAATAACCATCTTCTGCGATTCGCAAAGTGCGCTGCATATGGCGCTATTTATTCAAGAACGATGCCGCTATTTATTCAAGAATGAAACACATCGAATATAAATATCACTTTATCCGTGAACAAATAGAAAATGGAAAAGTTCCAATCGAATATCTACCTACAATTAAGATGCCAGTCTATGCTCTTACAAAGCTACTATCAAAAATCAAGCACAATTTCTGTATCAATTCAATGGGCTTAAATTCTAGAAATACTCGAAGTTGAGGAGGCGTGTTAATTATAATATTCTTATTGTACGAGTATTTTCAACTTTGTTGTTTGTATTTGTTTTGTTTCCAACACATATGTTGTTCACATTATGTTTTTAATAATATGAAGTGAACATTTTTATTATTCGATACATATCAGCTACTTATTGACACAATGTGTATATGATTTTTTCTTGGGTCCTGTTTACTGAAGCTCGTTTGCATTTGGCTTAATATCAATGTGTGATTAATATTTTTTCATAAACTTCGCAGTTTTTCGTTACTACTCGTAACTTTTAAAAATAAAATTGATTCCGACACTCGGGACTTTTGTGCCTGAGTAGTTTGGTATGGACACAAACTACTCGAGTACGGTATTAACCTAAAAAGTCAGAATTGCAGATATTATAAGCCCTAACTTTTACGATAAAAAAAATTGTATTCTCAAATCTAAGTAATTCTGAGCGATTTAGATTAAGATTTAAAAGCTTTGATTCTTTGGTAATCTGTTTTTCCGTACGGCTATTTCATCTTAAAACGCATTTTCTTTTTAAGTGAAAACTTTTGAAAAAAAAAGCAATTTGGGTTTGAACTTAGAGACTATGTACACTCAAAAAAATACTGTAGTAAAATTTACTACACAATGTGTATTTACTTCGTATATATGTAGTTTTATTTATTTTTAAATACATATGTAGTTATTCAATATAGTTTTTTCTAAATGACCTCTATATTAATTATGTTGACTTTATATGATTTAAATACAAATTCTAAATGTTTGATAGTTTAAATCATACTTGATTTTAAATACAAATTCTAGTTGTTTGATAGTTTAAAATCGTTTATTGAGCTTAAGGTCAAAGTTAGAACAATTAATTGTTCTAACGAATTTTTCCAAAGAAACAACAACAACAACAAAGTTTTTTCAATATGAAAAGGAAAAAATCACTAGCTGATCTGATTGCAATTTCTACTCTGCTAAAAGCGTCATCAGAAATCTTTGTGATACCCGTGCAAGCGCGCGCTAACGCACTGCACCATCGGGGCGATGAGATTTGAAGCGTCAATTTCTCAGTTTTTCCTCCATTTCATAATGTCACATTTGTTGTTGTATTTCTGTTTTACTTTAGTTTCTATGCTTATGTTATTATATGTAGTCCAACAGCCTGCTGGAAGTCTGCACTAACAAACAGCTGAAAACAAAATCAGCAAAAATTCTAAAAACAACTTCAGTAAACATGCTTTGTTAGTGCAGACTTCCAGCAGGCTGTTGGACTACATATAATAACATAAGCATAGAAACTAAAGTAAAACAGAAATACAACAACAAATGTGACATTATGAAATGGAGGAAAAACTGAGAAATTGACGCTTCAAATCTCATCGCCCCGATGGTGCAGTGCGTTAGCGCGCGCTTGCACGGGTATCACAAAGATTTCTGATGACGCTTTTAGCAGAGTAGAAATTGCAATCAGATCAGCTAGTGATTTTTTCCTTTTCATATTGAAAAAACTTTGTTGTTGTTGTTGTTTCTTTGGAAAAATTCGTTAGAACAATTAATTGTTCTAACTTTGACCTTAAGCTCAATAAACGATTTTAAACTATCAAACAACTAGAATTTGTATTTAAAATCAAGTATGATTTAAACTATCAAACATTTAGAATTTGTATTTAAATCATATAAAGTCAACATAATTAATATAGAGGTCATTTAGAAAAAACTTTAATCAAATGGTAGAGCTCGACCAAACGGAAACAGCTGAAAACAAAATCAGCAAAAATTCTAAAAACAACTTCAGTAAACATGCTTTGTTAGTGCAGACTTCCAGCAGGCTGTTGGACTACATATAATAACATAAGCATAGAAACTAAAGTAAAACAGAAATACAACAACAAATGTGACATTATGAAATGGAGGAAAAACTGAGAAATTGACGCTTCAAATCTCATCGCCCCGATGGTGCAGTGCGTTAGCGCGCGCTTGCACGGGTATCACAAAGATTTCTGATGACGCTTTTAGCAGAGTAGAAATTGCAATCAGATCAGCTAGTGATTTTTTCCTTTTCATATTGAAAAAACTTTGTTGTTGTTGTTGTTTCTTTGGAAAAATTCGTTAGAACAATTAATTGTTCTAACTTTGACCTTAAGCTCAATAAACGATTTTAAACTATCAAACAACTAGAATTTGTATTTAAAATCAAGTATGATTTAAACTATCAAACATTTAGAATTTGTATTTAAATCATATAAAGTCAACATAGTTATTCAATATATTTTTACTGAATTTACATTTAAATAATTAATACTACACGAAGTAGTTGCATGTAGTAAGTAGTTGTTTACATACATTTATTTAACTAAAGAATATCTACATTAAAATAAACTGCATAATATGCATTCGATAGCAATTGCATTTATTTCAATTAAAATAATTATAAAAGGTTTGTGATGAAAACTGTGGTAAGTTTACTTCTAAAAATGTATTTTTTTTAATACAAAAATACTTTGATTTTTTATAATAAAAGCAATCTTTTCTTTTTAGTTTATATTTTTTCATTATAAAATTTAAATATGAAAAAATTGCAAGCAAGAAGGGAACAAATGTAGCAGCAGAAACAACGCAATACGGACCACACACAGCGAATTATTTAAAAAGGTAATAATAATGCAATTATTATTATTATTATAATTATTATTATAATTATTATTATAATTATTATTATTATTATTATTAGATAACATAACTTATAATTACAAATTCTAAGCGAGTTTGAATATAAAACAGCTATTAGAGCCCTGCGTAGGTGCACTTAAAACCGGCTTCAAAACATTTGTTCATTTCAAACTACACTGCACTGTCTTCTTGCTGCAAAGAAATCATGTGTGTGATTGCAGCGAAGTAGGCTTGGGCATTTTAGTTCACTAAAAAGATCGCTCTTTTTAGTTCAGTTGAGTTTAATGAACTAGTTCGTTCATATAGTTCTTTTAGTTCATTTAGTTCATTTAGTTTGTTCGTTCTTTTAGTTATTTTCGTGCACTCGTTCATGTTGTTAGTTCGTTAGGTCTTATAGTTCGTTTGGTGTTTTAGATCGTTAGGTATGTTAGCTCGTTGTATTTTTTAGTTCAATAGGTCTTTTAGTTTGTTTTGTTTGCTCGTTCATGATCAGATCTAAAAAATGAAATGAACTATATGACCGAATCAATCATTACCTGCGGACGTAGATGAAATTTACATAAAAATACTACACATGGGGCATTCCACACAATATTTTCCACAAAAATTTGTTTTTGCAAAACTTTTTTTTACCGTTCATTAGTGAAAAACTGTATCAGCACGGAATCAAACCAGTTTTGAGTGAATCCAAATTTTTTTCTAGTTCATTTCGATCTGACTCGCTGCAAAATCGATTGAACTAAAAGAACTAAAAGAACGAGAATTAACGAACTAGTTCACATAGTTCTTGAGTGCGAATAGTTCAATTGAACTAATTCGTTCGTGAACTACCCAAGCCTACAGCGAAGACGAACAAAACACGATAGAGCAATAAAAAACAGCAGATCATTGATATTGTTGATCTAAGATATCGTTGTCAGAGAGCTCACTGCAGTCAATGCAACGAAAGCTTGTTGACTGGCAATAGATGATTTATATCCAGGGTTCGTATTTGCTCACTCATGAAGCTTCATGAATATGAAGGAATTTTTTTGCTCAAAAAAAAACCTACTCTTATTCATTTTTGTGGAGAGATGAGCAGATAATTTTTGTTCATGAACTGAAGAAGAGCAAACCAGTTTGTGAACAAGAACATTTTTTACTCTTTCGAATAAACTGTTGCTATTCATCTCTTCTTCAATGATTTACTTGTCGTTCGTTGGCTCTTCATTTGTTCATGAATTTTCCACGAAGTGGTAAAGGCAACGGATGATACTCTCGTTCGTTTCGTTTAATTTTGTTTTTTAAATACACACAACGTGTGCACGCTGTTTTGTATTGAAGCGAGGCATTGAAATGGCTTGAATGTTTGTGTGTATGTATGTTAAGCAGCGTGGCAACAAGAATGCAATAACAAAGCATTGTGGGATTCTATGAAAAGTTTAATAAACAGCCACAGCTTTGTTTTTGATACGCATGCACAGTGGCTCATATGATGGTTGATAGCAAATAAAATTTACCTTTTCTATTTTGGGGGTTACAAATTCCACCTGTAGGGTAAAAAATTTGGAAATATGTAGCCACCTAATAATGTGTATTTTGACGTGTTTTAAACGTCAGTTATCATTCTTAGGAGGTCGCTGATTTCGAATCTGAAGTCAGAACTTTAAAATTCAAGTTAGTTGATAGGGTTCCCACCTTATTTTTTTTAATTTTTACGAACTCGGGGCCGGGAAAAAAATGGCACACTAAAAATGGGTCGCTGAATCCAAATCCGTTGTCAGAATTTAAAAATTATGTAATTTTGAAATATTAGGGTTGCCACCTAATAATATGTTTTTTAAGAGTTTTAAAGTATAATTATAGAGCAATAAACAAAGAGCGAAAAACTAAAATGTTATGTTTATGAAAAAAAAGAATGTTAATCATAATTACCTCTTACTTAAAAAAAAAATGGGTTATGTAAATTTTTTTCTTGTCAAAAAAAAACATAGCATGAATTAATTTGTGTCATTAAATGTTTTAAGTGTATACATAAATTTTTCCATCGCCTGCTATTTTTGTGAAAAAATATTTTTGTACTTGGTATACATATTTCTCAATTTTTTACCCTACAGGTGGAATTTGTAACCCCCAAAATAGAAAAAGTAAATTTTATTTGCTATCAACCATCATATGAGCCACTGTGCATGCGTACCAAAAACAAAGCTGTGGCTGTTTATTAAAATTTCCATAGAATCCCACAATGCTCTGTTATTGCATTCTAGTTGCCACGCTGCTTAACATACATACACACAAACATTCAAGCCATTTCAATGCCTCGCTTCAATACAACACAGCATGCAAACGTTGTGTGTATCTAAAAAACAAAATTAAACGAAACGAACGAGAGCATCATCCGTTGCCTTCACCACTTCGTGGAAAATTCATGAACAAATGAAGAGCCGACGAACGACAAGTGAAGCATTGAAGAACAGATGAATAGCAACAATCTCTTCAAAAGAGTAAAAAATGTTCTTGTTCACAAATTAGTTAGCTCTTCTTCAGTTCATGAACAAAAAAAATCTGCTCATCTCTTCACAAAAACGAGCTCCTCACTTTGATTTTTCTTCATATTCTTAAATGAATGAATAGAAGCAGAAATGAGCAGTTCATGAATGAGCAAATGCGAACCCTGTATATATCAGACAACGAATACGGTGCTGGCGCGAACACTAGGTAAAAATGGGTCACGCATCATTATTTAACTGTGCTAGGAGGTTGCTGATTTAGAATCTGAAGTCAGAATTTTAAAATTCAAGATGGTGGATAGGGTTGCCACCTTAATTTCTTGTATTTTTTTGAATTCGGGGCTGGTAAAAAAATGATACACCAAAAAGGGGTCGCTGAATCCGAATCCGTGGTCAGAATTTCAAAATTATAAAATTTTGGAATAATAGGGTTGCCACCTAATAATATGTATTTTTAAGAGTTTTAAACATCATTTATCAGTGTTAGGGGGTCGCTGATATCGATATTGCTTGTCGTTGTAGGCTTTCGTTTGCTGTTGAGCAAATCAAACTCTCAAGTGTTATTAGATGACAGTCAACTGTCCTAAACGGATACGTTCTAGCTTAATTATATCTAGCCTCTTGATATTAGGATGAAGAAGCCGTGTGATCCATATATTGCCGTCGCCAGTAAAGGTCTTCTTCATGACGCGGACTCGATTTTTGTAGTTTGGGACTCCATTAAATTATTTTTTAACTCATTTGCGCAAGCGTTAATTACATTGTTAAAAATGTATTTAGTTTTTAATATAAAAAGTCCAACAGAATCAAAAAACTTTTTTTGTTAATACAAAGAGTTCTTTTAAATTTAATGTTGCCCGATGACAAAATAAACAATTCAATTATCTCTATTATAACCTTCATTACAACTAATTAATATTTTCAGTATACTGAATTACAATTATATAAGTAATTAATATAAATTATAATTATATAATTATGTAATATAAGTATAATTATAATTATTTTTGTTCCATTGTTTTATATATCAATATGTTGTTTATAATATTTATTGTTTAACTTTTATGTATTAATTAAAATTAATTCATCATTATAAAAATAAAAATAGAAAAATGGAATAATAACAATGTTTCATTTAGGTATACAGGATTTTTAGGGTGCACATGTAGTAAAAATTAATAAATGTAGTAAAACTAAATACATGTGTAGTAAAAATAAGTTTAAATTACTGCATAAAAAAAATTCCATATTCAGCATTTCGATTAAATACAAATGTAGTAAAATTTACTACAGTTTTAGTAAAACTGTGGCAGAAAACGTTTTGAAGTTTTTTTACTTAATAAATGAAAAAAAACATTTAATTTTAATGTAAATGTATTTATTTTCTGTAGTTAAAAAATATGTAGTAAAAGTAAATAATTGAAATTAGTAAAAATAATTACATTTTTATTTGGACGGTGAGTTACTAATTTACATTTGTTTTAAATACATTTTTATTTATTTTTACTACAGAATTTTTTTTGGGTGTACTGTAGAAAAAAAATAGAGACCTGGAAAAATAGAAATAGAGACCTGGAATAATACATTGGCAGAGTTAGTTTAATTTTTTCTCGTAAATGGTCAACTTAACCGAAAAAGTTTAACAAAACAAAAAGTATTTAGCATCATCATAATTATATTCAAGAACAAGAGCACAAAAAGGACATCTACGATAAGTTCAGTATTTTTAGAGATATTTTATGGCTTTTCTTAAAATATCTAAATCAAAAATTCTGACAAAAATTTAGAAGTATAACTTGGATGATTCCCCTAAGCACCTTATTTACTGAAATGTTTTGTTAGAGTTAATAATTTTTGAGATGAATGTATTTCTTAATGATAATTTCTAATTATGGACGCAAAATTGTGCTTGTTAGTAAATAAAATTTAATTTAATTTTTGTTGAATTTGTTTCACTGTAAGCTTAAAAGGTATCTAAACTGGTGACTATAATCATATATTTTCATACACATGTGTTTTTAAAGTGTACAAAAAAAGATGACAAAAACTTCCATTGCACGGTCTGAGCTCCTAAGGAAATAAGCATTTTGAGCGCTTGCGTGCTTGGTGACGCAATTACCTAATGGTTGGTTCAATGACATAAAATTAAATGTGCCTTTGACTTTTTTTCAAGTTTTAAAGCTAGAACGTATCCAAAAGCTGCTATATAAGCTTATTCTTAGTGGCTGTGACAACTAAGTTTTTTTTTGCATTATCTCATATCATCTCTTATTTTCCGTCTTAAAAGTTATAAGTATAAACCACTTCATAAAAAAAAAACACTTGTCACTCCCATTTTTCTGCATGAAATGCATTATGATTATAGATCATCCAGCTAGGTCAACTTTGAACCCTCTTGGGGCTAGAAGTGTTGACAAACGAGTGTGTTTTCTACTAATTACTAATTTCTACAATTTATTAGATATTTGCATACCTTTATTTAATAATGCAATTTTAAGTTTTGTTCAGCTGATTGTTCGAGGTATTTTGGAAAGACTTTCTGCTTTATTCTGTATAAAGAAAATGCTCACCAGCGAAAAGCGATACTTTTTCTATACGAAATTCTATTGCTTCTCGTGTCTTGCTTGTCGTTGGTGTGCTGCTTTGTGATACAGAATAATGCAGTTAATTTAGATGTGCTGATCGACTTAGTGATTAACTTGCACAAACATCATAAATAAAGTCAGATAAATCAATGTTTTTGTTATTTTAATTATTTCGAGGTTTTAACTTTTAAATATTTTCAAATACTCAATTCAAATTGAGCAACAAAATTTAGAACTTCATTTTAACATAATTAAAATATAAGAAGAATGCAAAACAATATGGTTTTTAAATAATATTGTATAGAAAAAAAAACAGATGGAAACGTAAAAAGCGTAATGCAAATTATTTCAAAAGTAGTAAGCAATGTAATACAGAAAAATCGTAACAAGTTTTGGGAAAATATTATCATGAGATTATCTACGCATCCACTGAAGGAAGTATCACTGTCTTCAGAAGTTTTTTTATATACTCAACATGAACTCTTATCTCTAAACTAGCTTAACATCAGAACTTGTTTTGTTTGAAGCAAAAGTCTTTCAATAGCTTTCGCCTCACAATTCTGTCACGAATATTATTGAATGAAGTATCACGCTATGCAATATAAAAAAGCAAATTTTGTTATCTACCAACATTCAGTATAGATTATTTATGACAAATACTATCAGTAGTAGTTTGTTTTAGAAATATTTCGCAATTCATTAGGCAGCGATGCAAATGATTTCATATCTATATGAAATAATAATTCACTTAGCAGTGAGTGAACTAAAAGCAATTGGTTTTCAAAAAGAATTAGCACATTTTTATGCATCAAAAATGTAAACAAGAATAAATTATTGCCTTTTGGTTTTTCCCCTGTATGCCTAAAAAGCAAATCATCTCGACATTAAGCTGGCCGCAATGACAATGCAAATATTAACGAATTTACTTAGTACGCAAGAAAGATAACTGCGTCATATAAAACAGAAAAAACCACAATAATAACAAAGCTAGACAAGCTGTTGTTGTTGAGCATCAATCATGAAGAGCTTATTATTTAAATCTGCTGTTTATTATTTCATAGTAAATTTTTCAAACTAGTAGTGCTCATTATTTAAAACATGTCACGGTCCGATTCGGTTATGACTAATTTTTAGGACTTTCCTTCCACTAACAGAGGTACTTTTTTGGCAAAAGTACTCAGTATACTGCTTTGCACAATAACGTGCGAAATAATATAAAAAATAGTCGCTAGAAATATACAGCCCAATTCTGAATGATTTTTCCCGGAGAATGGGAAAAGTTAGTTTTCATTTTGAAGATAACAGATAAAGATATCACATTTTTTTTTGTTTACACTCATGAATATTGACGGTTGATGAACGAATTGGCATTAAAAATTTCCAAAATGTTTTTGAAAATTGTCTTAAAAATTAAAGTTGTCTCTAACTCCCTTTTCCGATTCCCCGGAAAAATTCATTCAGAACTGGGCTGATAAAGAAATAATCAGATAAGTAGGGTAAAAGGGTTTAGGTACTACTTTTTTTTACATACCTTAACTAAAATTAAAAAACATTTTTAAATTTAGAAAAATGCAGTGATTATGTTTCGCTTCGTATAGCGCTATACAAAATTAAAAAATAAAAAATATTAGTATACGTAACGTAATACTAATGCTGGAATACGTTCCGATTTTAATAGTAATATCTCTAATTTGATCATTGATCAGATTGTCGAATAAGTTGTTCAAAAGTGGGTATCGTACTGAAGGCCAATTTCTATTTGAAAAGTGTCCATGTTCAGAAAACCGGAATTATACAAAAAACTTCTGACCAAAACAGTGTCAGTAATGTACATGTAATGATAAATTAAGATATAATTTTTTAAATAAGCGGCTGCATGAATCAATTATTATTTTCTAGTTATCCCGCGCATATTCGAACGATAATTTGAGTGGTGAATTGTTGATTCAATCAATTTAGATTTTAAAGGATGTGGTAAGCGCAATGCTTGTTTGAAGCAATGCATGTTGTTACGTCTAATGCTCCAAGCAATTACATAAGATCCAATGAATATCTACAATATTTTTCATATATATTTTTAAATATAAATAACTTACAGTTGCTGTTTGTGAACTTGTTGACAAAAAAAAAAAACATGAACAATAGCTCACTTTTTGGTATAGCCGACACTTATCCAATCCTATTCACAACGTGTAGTAGTATCTATAGCAGTATATTGCCGTCATAAGGAAGATAGCGGCATCTAGCATGAATATCAAAATCCATTTTATTGTATTTTCTTAATCGTCTTTCTTTCATCTTCAAGAAAATAAAATAAAAATTGTGTTTTTTTTTGCTCAATTGCTTAATATTTTGGACTGAAATCTCATATCAACGCAAAAGTGATAATTTAAATTTATAGAAAAAACAATCACAGATGTTTGATCCACAGAGTTTGCAATTTTAATAAAATCGGTAGAATATCATTAATTTGTAAAACAAACTGGATTTAACTATCCTAAAGAACCAAATTTTTATAATCACCCAAACTCAGTGATTCCCAAATCAGCTACTCAGTGATTTTTAGATAAATTACTGAAAGTTGTTTATTTCAGAATATTGAAATTTGTAGATGCCGCACTCTTCCTTATGGCGGCAGTATAGTATATTTTAAAACATAGCATCCATCAATTTTTGTAGCTAATGGTATAAAAAACATTTAATATTTACGATTTCTGTACACCATTTCTTTAATAAATCTTAAATAATTTATTAACAAACCGTTGATTTTAATCATTACATTTTTTGAAAAATGGTTAAATTAGAAACATTAAATAAATATTATACCATTACTTGCAAAAACTTATTGAGCTTATGTTTTAATAGTTCATGGTATAGCACCATCTCTTGAAAACAAACATGAATTGATTTAAAGTTATTTATTTATAAATTTTATTTAATTTAAAGAAAAATAAAATATTTCGATAAAATATTTCAACATGCTTATTTTTTAGTGGAAAGAATAAAAGTTATTTAAGTTTAAAGTATATCCAATTAAAATTCCCCATACAAAACGTACCAAAAAATGCATTAATCTAAAGTTCCCGACAGCAGCACCACCTATCGATGGTGCCCAAAACCAAATCATAAACCCTTTGTGATCGGAGGCCATTATGGAGTATGGTGTAAATATGGTCGGCTTACCTCTGGGTGCTCTTGAGTTATTAACTCACAACCCAACACACACAAGATTTTAACCCATAGGCATTTTTGTTTTGGCGTTCTAGACTAAATGTTCGTAGCTTTTTGGTTGATAATTTGTGAAGTAAGATAAAATGAATGGGGCTTCAATTCGTGATTTTGGTATCAATCGGAGTTTTCAACTGTGTAAAGAAGTACAAATTTTTCCCATTACTATCTCAGGTTTTCGGATAGATAGAGACCTAAAACTTTTATTTCTATTCTAGGTATCCTTTGTTAACATATGTAAATTTGGACAAAATTGGCTGGCGGGAACTATGTGTTTAGACTGGAAGGCATTAGTATATGATAAATATTATAATTGGTAAATAGCAGGTTTTTTCGAAATTAAGACTACTATGTTAATGCTACTACTTTGCGAATGCTTTGTTTAGTTATTTCTACCCACTATTCCGAGAAATATTTTCAAAATAAGTTTAATTCCCTACTCGTCCACATCACTTAGTCCCAGTTTACACTTGTCAAGAACTAACGATCAAGTCTTGTGTTCGGTGGTGCGGGAATCGTAACCAAAGGGAAAGAAAAAAATTGACCGTACCGTCAATTCTTGGGAAATTCGTTTCGTATTTGTTCGTTGTTCCGTTATTTTTCTATTCGTCATAACAAGAATTGATTGTCAACTCTTGATGTGTATAAACGTGAACGTCAAGTCTAAAAGAAAATTCGGAAAAATTGACCGTCAATTCTTGACAAGTGTAAACCGGGACTTAGCATAGTTGTTTTTTCTAGTTGAGAAAATTAATTGTTTTTATACAAATAAGCATTGTTGTATAAATAAAATGCATGTATATACTAATATATATATATACTAGCTGATATACCCGGTGTTAATCGAGAAGTTATATATATTTACCCCACATTTTTAACCTTTTCATCGCCAAACATACTAATGTCCTCGAAAATTTTTAAATTATATATTTTTACCAGAAACTATTTTCTAATACCTTTCTAACGGTACCTCATTTATAAAAATTGGATTACAACTGACGTAGATACAATTAATACAAAATTTTCCAACTCTGGCGTTTTCGGACGATTAGCAGAATTGATTGGTCAATAACTTTTTAACGAATGGCGATAAAAAAAATTAATGAACTTATGTTCTTAGAATTTTAATAGGAGCCTATAGCCCAAAAATAATAAAAATCGAAAGCCATGAGACGGACCCGTTTTGCGTTATGCTTGGAATGGGAGCATTGTAAAAATTTAAAAATATTTTATACGATCCAAACATCAAGCCGTAGAATCTGTAAATAAAAATGTCTACAAAATCGAGTCCATAGTAACAACGAGTATATAAGCTTGATGATAATTGTATTCCTTTTGTATTTTTGTAATTTTGCTTGCATAAAAAGAAATGGTGTAGTGAAAGAATCATTAAAGAGGGCATAGACGAAGTTTTGTTCAATCTACCCTAATTGCTAACAACAATTATTTTGCACAGCTTTTGCTCACATCGGATTAGAAAAAGTCTAAAGATGTATAGCTTTTAACATTTTTTTCTGTTTGCTTAGAAACTGATTTTTTTAAAAAACCTTCTGAATCATAACAAACTGCTTCCAATTTTTTACAAAATTATTCGCAAATCATGTGATTTTCTTTATACAAAAAATTTAAAACAATTTAGCCATTTCAGCCCTGAAAGCCTATTAACAGAGCTTCTTATGAGCTATTTTGCTGTGCGTTTTATTAAATTTTGTACACAATGCATCAAAAACTGTACTTACTTGTTTTATACCGAATGCGAACGGCTAAACTCCATGTTCTGAAGAAGCTTTTAATGGAATTTATAATTCTCTGGGGTGTGTGCCATTGTATGCAGAGGGGGCCTAAACCAAGGTCCTTCGGCGCCACAGCTACGCACTTACACTTTGTGCCTCGGCCGCCACGTTTTTATATTCAACCCAATACCCAAGTTTTTGACCCTTTTTGTCATCGCCAAACATACTAAGGTCTTCAGTTTCATCAAACACCTTAAATGTTTAAGGTAAATTATCTGCCATGCAAGAATTTTCAAAGTTACATTATTGCAATTTAGTAATTGCAAACCTTTGTGGTAAATAACATTCTTGGTTTAGATGTCTTCTATAAGAAAAATTTGCTAAAAATTTCCAAGAAATTGACACGACAAATACTTTCGTACCTGAAACACGCAAAAAGTTTTTAGTACTAATTAATTTTTTGGTGAAATAGAAAAAAAAAAAATCAATCAAAAATGAAAGTGCTGGCTTTGAAAGTGATTAACTCGGTCATCTTACAAAGGATCGCATAATTTTTTTTTTGAGATTTTGATTAATAGTCCGTTCAATCGTAATTCAATCCTTTTCATTTTCATTTCCCTTCTACTTTTTATAATTTTTAAAAGAAAACCTTAACGAATTTCCTTATTTCGCAAAAAACTTTGGTAAAAATTATTTGTTGTTGAAAAAATTTCGAAACTAAAAATGGGTTTTTTTATGTTCTTTTATATGGTATGCATAAATGTAGGGTTTATTTAAAGTTTCTATCGTAAAAATTTAAAAACATTTTATACGATCGAAAAATCAGGTCTAACTAAACAACTGACAAAAAAAATATATTATATAGTTAATGTATTCACAGTCAACCCAAAAACACAAAAATACGTTTGCTCGTGATGAAAGTCAAGTTCAACTGTCAAAGTTAAGTTAATGAAGGATGGTTGATAAATGTGAAATTAACAATTCCTACTAATTGAAAACTATCTTAAAATTGTACATAAGTGGGATTGGCAAATGTGTCCCTATGGCGAATCATCACCTTTTACCCACTTATTTGAATGAACAATATTTCTAAATATTTGTTTTTATTTTTTATTTGCGTTCATATCCACGTAGCAACGTGCATTTTCTTATTTTTAAATGCTGTTTACTTAACTTGAGTTAAAAAAAACTCAAAGGTATTTTTCACCATTTTTTTGTAATTACTCTTCAAAACTGAGTAATTAATTAAATATTTGAATTTTTTGTGAAGCTTTGATGTCGACACATCATTAGTTTCAGAACTAAAGTTGAATTTGAATAAGAAACGAAAATCAAAACAAAAGACTTAAGAAACAAGAAACTTGTTACTTGAAGTCAAGAAATGCGTGAGAATCTTAGATAAAATAACATGGTGGAGCAATTTTTTTTAAAATTAGTGTTAGTTAATGACTTGCAAAAATTTTGGTTATGAAAGTTACGTTTCAATCAAATAATGAGGTAATATCTATATTAAAGAACAGCTTTTAACATTTTTAAGCTCGCACAAAATAATGTTTGCACAAAAAAATGACATAGTTTCGATAGTATCGTAAGTATAGACGTAGAATTCCTTATTATACAGTAATAGAGAAAAATTCTGGTTTTTTTAAGTATATTCTTCAAAACTTTATTTAAGTATTTCATCTTCTAAATAAAAATTATTTAAAAACAAATTTGTTGTTGTTGTCCTTCTTTAAACTTACCTGATCTAAAATTCACACAAGTAAATTCATGTAAAAATTTGTTTTGTTTAATAAAAAGTTTTCGTTTGATATTTATGGTGATGATTTGTTGTTCTTTTTCATCTGTTTTGTTGGTTAAAACGTAATGTAATTCAAAGTTATGTTAAGATAATGGAAATAAATAAGGGTAAATTATGTATTTTTCTTGTAGTAAAGAGCATAAACATATATGTATATTTTAAAAGTAATTTAAAATTAAAATTTTAGTTAACAAAATAAATTTTTAATATGGAAAGAACATAATGCATAATAAATATAATTCGAATTTATTATGGTATTTAAAAAATAAATGTTGTTTTTAAAGCACAACGCATGCTTACAGTGCACCCTAAACAAGAGCGCGTTGCGCTGCGTACCCAAGCGCCACGCAATTTTATTTTACGCTTAACCTAAACAAGTGCTCTGCGGAAAGAACTGCTGCTCTCGAACCAGCTCAGTCTGATGGTTTAAAAATCTTTTAGTATTGTGTAAAAATCTATTAATATTGCAAATACTTCGATTTGCAATTGAGATTAATTTATTAATAGCAGCTGATTGCTCTTTGTTCTAATACTTTGGTTTTATGCAGCCAACTTCACATCCGAACGCACTGTCAAAATTGGAAATTCGATTCATGTTGCGGTAGTCCGGTGCGTATTTCGGTAGGCTTCATACAAAATGTATGTGCATGAGCCGATTTTGACAGTTAAACCACGTACGCGCTCTTGTTTAGGGTGGACTGTTAGTAACGCAAGCGCAAATTTGCGTAGTAGTATACATACATGCTCAAAATAAACATTCGTTTTATTTGTACTCCAACTCATGGCAGAATAACCATGTAGGGCCGACTCGGAGAGGAATGAAGTAGAAAGCAGAGAAAAGCGAGCTAGTTGTCAAAATCAGCTGTTCATGTCGAGTAAAAATTAAAAACAACTTAAAAAATTTCAACTAACTGAACCAACAACAATTACCAAGCAAATCTAAAACAACGACGCACAGAAAAGAGCATGATCACAGCGGTTGACTAGCGTTAGAGGGGATGAACCGAATCGTCCACAGAAAATAAACAGAACTTTGCTTGCTATGTCCCGCTTTTCACTCGTCACGAAAATTCTCGAGCTTGCGGCGAAAACAATTATTGCTCTGGTAGCAAGATCTCTTTGTCCCGCTTTTTACTCGGCAATAATTGCCTTTGCCGCAAGAACTTTTTAAAGCAATTATTTCTCATAGAATTGCCGAGTGAAAAACGGCCCTTTGCAGCACATGCAGAACCAAAACAACAATACCAGCAGCTAGTAGCAACGTTGCCAGTTATGTTGGAAAAATCCCATTCGTGGTAATTTTTAATTGCCCTTAGGAATTTTTGTTTCTGGGAAATCCTGTTAAATTTTTTAATTCAGCGTAGTATTTTTTAAATTTCCGTGGGAGTTGGGTAATATTCTTCATACATTTTTTTTTCTTTTTTAGTAAGCAAAGTTTCTTTGTGGTATTTCTAAATGTTTTTAAATTGTTTGTGCATATTGTACTATATTGTACATTAAGTCATTGTGGTATTTTTTAATGCGAATGAGATTTTTGTGGCAATTTAAAATGCATTTGGAATTTGTGGTGGTATTTTTAAAACGCGTGGTGGTATTTTTTTATATTTTTTTATTGCGGTGGAAACTTTTTTGTTTATATTTACAATGGTAATTTTTGTTGTATTTAATTTGTGTTATTGATTTATGTATATGAAAAAGTAACTTATTGTCGGAATTGTTTTAAATTTTATAATTGTTTTTTTATGGCCACATACTGGCTCTCTAGCTACATGCATCTGTATTCTCTATTGCATTGCAACCAGGGCTGCCAGTTTGGTAATTAATTACCAAATTTGGTAGAAAATTTTTGACTTGGTAATTTGGTAATTTTTTTATAGTTTTGGTAACTTTTTTCCTTTCCAAAAAATTCAAAATAATCAGTTTGTTTGCAAGATCATGTCAAAAGAAAATGTCAAAATATTTCAATCTTGAAATTTAACGTTAACAAAGAAGTCTCTTATAAAAACGAAGCTACGAAACAAGTAGGGTTTTAATACAATAAATAGCATAATGATTTCAAAGGAATTTTGAGAAATGAGAGACAAGACTCGTTAGTGTGTTCACCAAAAGAAGATTTTTAGATTTAAAATTGAGATTTTTTTTTCGCCATCAGCTCTAGTTTAGGAGTTATAGGCAAAAATGTAAAAACCTGTTATGTTCTAACAAAATAATTTCTTTAAACTGCATAAGTCGATTTAGATCGTATTTGACATCTTTGATTAGGAAATATTCAGCCCTATCATGCTTAATTTTTCACGCGGAATCGGAAAAGGGAGTTTTAACTTTTAAGAAAAAGCTCTAGAACATTTTGGACATTTTTAAGTTATTTTTGTCCTGAATGTTTTTTTTCTTGTTAAGTTGCCTGAATGTTCTTGAGGTTTATCTTAAAAATGAAAACTCTCTTTTTCGATTCCACTTGAAAAGTTATTCATATTAGGTCTAACCATTTTTGTAAACAAATTCTTTTTCATCTTTTGTTTTGATGATAATGGCCTTGAAAATCATAAATTTTAAAACTTTTTCATAATAAACATGTTTGCTGCCGTGAATTGTCTGAATCATTGTCTTTGAAGTTTAAGCATTTATTTCACCTTTGCAGATATTGTGGATAATTCCGGATATATTTTGATATAACGAAAATTGATTACATGAAAAATTGATAGGAAAAATTTCTAAAGCAACTTACTGAAAAATTAGGGTTTTCCAGCCGCTTAAAATTGCTTTGAATAAATTTAATACAATTTTCGTTTCTTAAACAATATGTTTTTTAAAACGTAAAAATATATCAGCAAAAGCTTTAAATACTTTGCAATAGTTTGCACTTAGGAGCAGTTATTGAAAAAAGAACTGTATAAGTTAAAGTTTAAAAACGAATTTTTATTTTAGGCACTATGTGCCACTTCTTTATTAAACATTCACTTAAAAACTAACTTATTAATTGATAGTTACCCTAAGTTATACCTATTCTGGGCACATTGAAGATGATGATGTAGTTGATGTAGTTGTTGTTGTTGCTGTTGTTGTTACTACTGTTGATATTGTTGCTGTCGTTGGTGCTCTCTTTGCTTCATATTTTGGCTATTGTTATTGTTGTTGTTGCTGCTGGTTTTCTACATAGTGGATCCTCCCACGTTAAAAACCATGCAGCTGGCAAATTTATCAAAAGTCACGTACTTTTGAATGTAGCACAGATTTTGTCTTCTAAGCGATTTCGACAGAATCTTGTGTTAACTTATATCATATTTTTTCATAACTCCTTAACTTGAGGTGATGGTGAAAAAGTTTCCTTATATTTAAAATCAGTGCACGTAGATAGAATTAGAACAAACGACCTGTTTAGTTTCTGTTTTTAGTTATTACAAAATGATTAAAATTTAAACTTGTGGAAACCGATAGTTTTTTTAAAGCATTAAATGCCATATCTTTGTATTTATTCATTTACTTTCTTAAAATCAACATTCATTGCCAATGAATGCGGTATATTTTTTTAGTTCCTTTATGAGTTTATGAATTTTACTTATTTTGTGATTTTTAGTTATTAAAAATAAGAAATTTTAAACAAGAAAAATTTAATACTTAAAATTATGAACTAAATTTATTTTACCACTATTTCTGTTTAGTAATTTTAAGTATTTTAATGTTGAATAAATGTTTTTTATTAACAAAAATTACAATTTTATTGATTTTCTCACTTTAAAAAAATGTTTGTTTATTTAATTAATTTTTATTTAATTTTGGTTACTTTTTGGTCAAATTTTGGTAACTAAATTTTTTTACAAGTGGCAACCCTGATTGCAACCCAACAAGCCATGAATGTTACTGTGCCAGCTAAACGGTACTTAAAACGGCAGCGTCTTATTTGCTGGTATAAAAACGACATGTTTTCTACCTTTAAACCATTCTCTGTATAATTGTGAAGTCCTTTTTTATATTTATCAAGAATCGAATTGAAATTTATGTCATATTCGCTTGATGCGCTAGCGTCGTTTGTTCTTGTCCTTTTCCCTCTCTTTTTCACCCGTTCGCCTAAAAACTCTGAAATATGCATTGAACCTTGCATTGAAATTAAGGTAGTGCAGTTGAGTTGCCGTTTATTGTTTAGTTTATTGTTGCAACTTAATAAAAACCATTTTAAGAAAATGTTACAATTGTTTAACAACAAATAAAATTAATATACAACTCTAAGTTTTCCATATGACCTTGATATTTATTGTGTTGATTTTCTATGATTTAAATACAAATTCTAATTGTTTGAAAGTTGAAATCATTCTTGATTTTAAATACAAATTCTAGTTGTTTGATAGTTTAGAGCAATTAATTGCTCTAACTAGTCAATCAATCAGGTAACTAATTAATTAGTTAGTGATGTTTTACTTTCAAATTGAAAATGTTGTTGTTCTTTTAAAAAAATTCGTTAGAGAAATTAATTGTTCTAACCTGACCTAAAGCGCAATAACTTATTTTTAACTATCAAACAACTTGAATTTGTATTTAAAATCAAGAATGATTTAAACATTTAGAATTTATATTTAAATCTTAGAAAATCAACATTAATATACAACTTAATAAATGGTACGCTTATATGAAATACACAATGCATAGTTTGCTGACAACGAAACGGTCCGCTTCAGTGCTTTTAAAAGTGCACACCGTCTTCAACCGAGCCGATTGGCTATCTGGGAAACAAAAAAAGAAAGGAACGCAACTGATGTGTATTTATATATGTATGTTTTACAAACAACAACAACAACAACAGCAACAGCAGCACAACAACGAACGACGTGATTACGAACCAAACAAGCAAACACAACAACAACAACCTTAAAAACAGCATAAGCAGCTACTGCAGCTAAGCAGCTACTGCAGCTAAGCAGCTTGTGCATTTCTCATACGAATATATGAATTTTTCATCTTCTTAGATTTTGCTATTTTATTACATATTCGTGTTATTCTCACTAAAACTGATATTTTGGCTTTTTTTTTTCTTTGTACGATGAATATTAAAGGCTATAGGTATACCCCAAAGTGTCAAATATCACTTTGAAAAAATTTGTGAAAATGACCCCTATACAAACCGCGCTATAAGACGTAATTCTACGTCAAAAAGTAAAATAATTGTAGCTTATTAACTTAAGTAATAAAAAAATAATAAAAAATAAATGTAACTTAATGACTTCGGTCCAAAATCCCCCGCAAGCAGAGACTGACAGACTCAGATCACAAGAAAATTGCCAAACATTCTTTCTCTATCAGTTGAATGACTAACTTCAAGACGCTGCTGCCGTGACAGATTTATCGCTTAAATTAGCCAGATAACGCAACAGCGCACTGTGGCGCAAATGCCGGAAAACCTGGCCAAAAGTCGAAAAATGGCAAGGTAGAAATTCGCTTCGAAAGTTACTCTCTCTGGTGCAGATGGCGTCCATCGATGTCCGCGGTTTTTTTACGCTTTTTATATTCAGTAAAGTAGTCTGAATCTAGTATATTCAATGATTTTTGCCCGAAATCACCCGTTCTCGTAAAAAAACTACTTACAGCCTAGTAAAAATACCTTAATTTAGAATACTTCCCCTAATAAAAATGCTACTTTTCATATAGGTCCCAGTTTTAGCTACAAGAAAAGTAGTAATTTTACGATTGATTTTTTACAGTGTACCTGATCATAACACAAGGAGTTCTATAAGACAATTTTTTCTTTATTTTAGAAACAATCGACAAAGAGGTCGTGTGGAGTCGACGAGATTTATTCGACTACCTGCCCAAAAAACTGCACCTAAATTTTAATGAACAATTGGATATTTTGCATAAAAAAGCAATCGAAAAGAAGCGTGAACATTATGAAATTGATCAAAATACTGTAGAGACATTGAGATTGACGCTCATTAAAATGAAACAAAAGTGGAATGCCTGCAACAAGACTAAGGATCGATTTTTGCAAAAAAACGCAAATTGGCTCGAAACAACTATCACTATGAAGGTATCATGAATAAATAGTCATACATAATATATACAATCGTGTGTTGCAACTTACTGAAATTATTACTGACAATTTTCAGAGAAAAGCTTGTCCTGACAGTCCTGTTCAACATAGCAAGAAAATAAAAACACCTGTATCGCTGGGTCGTCCTATTATATTATTTGAACAGTCGAGTGAACGCTCAAAAAGACGTAAAACTGCAGAGCTACGAGCTATGTATGATGCATCCGAATTGGCGTACACAACGTAGATGAGTTTGCGAGCAACAGGATCATCAGAGCGGCGAGTGTTCTTCTGGATATCACCATGACTTCTCCACAACGCGCACACAAGTATAAAGCAGCTTATAAAAAGTCAAGCATTCCGTTAATTCCCGAAATGTCAGGGTCTCTGGCGTTATCTGATGTTGTCGAAGGAAAACTAACCCGCCACGCGTACCGGACTCTCAAAAAAAAAGTCTTAAACAATACAATGTTCGAGTATACCCTTCGTACGAAAAACTATTAGACGCAAAACTTGCATGCTATCCGAAAAATATAGCTGTTACAGAAACGTGCGCTGAAGTCCCTCTACAATCTCTTCTCGATCACACTTGTGATCACAATTCTTACAGTGCAAACTGATGTTTTGGAAACTTTAAAGCTGGAAGAGATTTCAAATTTTGAGTTGATTGTCAAGTACGGTTTTGATGGCTCTTCGGGACAAAGCCAGTACAAACAAAAGTTTGCCGACCAAGATGCATCAGATGAAAGTATTTTATTGACTTCTCTTGTGCCTCTTCAATTAACTGCCAACAACGAAGAAACAGTCGAAAAAGTAATAGTTTGGAAAAATCCAAAGCCTTCATCTGCTCGCTATTGCCGACCCATCAGATACAATTTTCGAAAGAAACATTATCAACAACCTTAAATGAACATAGTTATATCGACGAACAAATTACATGACTTGCACCTTACATTACCACTCAAAACAATAGACAGATCCAAGTAACCTACAAACTTATTTTTACAATGATAGATGGAAAAGTTCGCAACGCTATAACAATGACAAAATCAACATTGCGTTGTTATCTTTGCTATACGACTTCTAAGCAATTTAACGATCTTGATCTAATGCTGTCTTTGCCAATCAATGAATTAAATTTAAGTTTCGGGCTTCCATCTTTGCATGCGTGGATTCATTTTTTTGAGTACTTTTTGCACATTGGCTACAAACTGGGCACAAAAAAATGGCAAGCACGGTCATCTGAAGAAAAGCTGAAAGTGGCAGAGCGAAAAAAAGAAATTCAAATTGCATTTAAAGATCCAATGGGGCTCATTGTAGATTCGCCAAAATCGGGAGGTTTCGGAAGCACAAATGATGGTAATACTGCTAGGCGTTTTTTTGCAAATTCTGCTACATCTGCCAAAATTTTGGGAGTAGAGAATGATCTCATTTACAAAGCACATATTGTACTCCAAGTTATATCGAGTGGGTTCGGTGTCAATGTACCCATGTTTAAGAACTTCTGCTTGGACTTCGCGAAACAGCTAGTAGACTGCTATCCATGGTACAACATGCCAACATCCATTCATGAAGTCCTTATTCATGGCCCATTGATTGTCGAATGGGCTCTGTTGCCAATCGGTCAGTTGTCGGAAGAGGCACAAGAGGCAAGAAATAAAGATGTAAAGAAATTTCGTGATGGCTTTTCGCGGAAATGTTCAAGAGAAAAAAACATGGAAGACATTTTTCATTGGTTGCTGGTTTCGTCCGATCCATTTATTACGAGCCTAAGAACTTTGCCACCGAAAAAGAACAACAGTCTATTTTCCGAAGCTATAAAACTTTTACTGACTCCAGGATGCTACGCGAGTTCTAAACATGTTGCACAACCAAGCGAAATAAATAGCAGTGAATCAGATGAAAGTCTCGCGTCAGATAGTTGTTGAGTTCTAATTATAAGTTATTTAATTAATCGTACATTATGTAACTACTGTTCATACATAAAGTAAAACCTAGGACAATTAGGTGATGCACTTTGGTTTTGTAATATGAGTCATTTCTTGATAAATAAACTCTTTAAAACCAGCACGAATTCTTTTTTCAAAATTGGAAAAATTAAAAACTGAAGTATAAAAAATTTGGTTGAATTAAAATTGTTTTGAGTATTATGTGTCCGCCATTTTGTATCCGCCATTTTGAATTTTGAAAAATAATTTTGATATTCATGACCAGCGACCTCGAAAACCGAAGTATACGAAATTTGGTTGAAATGAAATTGTTTTGAGTAACATGTGTCCGCCATTTTGAATCCACCATTTTGAATTTTGAAAAATAAATTCCATATTCGTGATCAGTGAGCTCTAAAACATAACATTGCCAAGTTTTGTGCGAATCCCGTTATTTTTCGACTTTTGGCCAGATTTTCCGGCATTTCCGCTACTGTGCAGCGTCCAGTAGATGCGTCGAGAATCAGTTCATCAGAATTGAGATTCATATTGCAAGCCAAGAGTACTAACACACGCACATATGCACGGATTGCTTTTGGTATTTTTGTAAAAGTTTTTTATTTTCTCTTTTTTTTTGCTCATTTTTAGTTTTACTTCATTTGCTTGTCTAGTGTTCCACCCAAATTGAAGTAAAATTAAATCCATATAAAAACGCAGAGCTACAAGTACTTTAAGCGCACAACACGAAAAACCATCGTTCTTAACGTAGTATTAATTCGTAGACATTTTTATTTTAATTCTTGTAACAAAACTTAGTTCGTAAATATTATCCTTAAGATGCGTTTCATCGTCTGCTGTCTACTTTTGGCCATTGTTGTGGCAATGGCCTACGCTTCGCCCATTTTCGACGAGGAGGAGGAGGCGAATCAAGCTATGGCGCTCTTGGATGTTGATGGCTTGGATGGCTTTTATGGTGGCTATGGTGGTCGTCGTTATGGTAGCTACGGTGGATACGGACCGTATCAGAGACAGAGATCTCAAATTCGTTCATCGAGTGATCTCAAATTACGAATGCAGTAATCGTAATTTCAAAAAAGTTTAAATTACAATTACTGTAATCGTAATCTATTATGCTCATTCGATGAACGATTACTGTAATTGTAATCTCATGTTTTTTTTGTAAGGATTACAGTAATCGATTGCAAGGATTACTTTTATTTACTAGAAGTTGTAATTTTAATTAGTAATCCTTGCAATCGATTACTGTAATCCTTATGAAAAAAACATGGGATTACAATTACAGTAATCGTTCATCGAATGAGCTAAGATTACGATTGCAGTAATTGTAATTTCAAATTTTTTAAAATTACAATTACTGCAATCGTAATCTAACATCGTTCGATGGAGGATTACTTAAATCGTAATCCCATTTCTTTTTTTTTTAAGATTACTACAATCGTAATCATAAAGTAATCGTAATCCTTATCGCCCAGCTCTGGATACGGTACGTATGACGGTTATGGTGGTTATGGTGATTACGGCTACCGTTCATAATACGGTTACCGTCCCTATTATGGTGGATATGGCGGATTTTATGGTTAAATATCTCAAGTCTATGAACAAGGAATTTTAAAAATTTATTTTGTGTATAAACATTTTTGTAAATAATGCCATAAAATGCTTTTTTTTAGTAATAGCTTTACTATAAGTTGTACTAAATTAAAATACTTAAGCTAAATTAATACCAGCGAAATACATAAACAATTAAAGTGACTTTAACCAAATAAATAAGGATTTTATTTTAAAATTAATTATTTCACCAAATAAATAAGGATACTGGAACTAACAGTTGCAGAAACGAATAATGGAATTGATACATATTTGAATAAAGTGTAAAAGTAGAGCTATAAAACAATGGCATAAGAAAAAATTCTTCAAAAATGCATAGGAATATAAATGGAATATTTAAGAACGTTTTTGTCTTGGTTTTAACATTTTCATATAATTACTTAAAAGCTCTTATTTCAACTACAATCCGACCAGCTTCCATTGGTAAATCACAGCTAATCAATTTTCGATCAATGATGCGTTTAATAGTGTAAAATTATTTTTTTTGCAGTTTTATTTCCCAACAAATAGGTTTTAATTTAAACTATGAACTCCAAGTTTTAAATTTGGCATAATAAAATAAAGACTTCGTCTACCTTCCATGCAAAGTGACGTCATCATAAAACCCTTATAAATTCCACAAAAATTAATATTGACAAAACCACGCCCCATAAAAGTGACGTCATTAGAATAATATTTTATGTTATTATTTTTTTAGCCAACTAATAAAATATATAGTTTTTTTTATTGGTTAAGAAAAATCGTTTTCCATTAAAAGAATGTTTTACTAAAATCAAAATTTCAACTGAAATTTCTAAAGGCCCATGAAAGTTCCCAAGCAATAGCTCCAAAAGTACCGAGAGCAGTTCGAAAATTTAGAACGTTATTTTCTCAATTCTTTTATATATCCGCGCCGGGAAAAAGAATTTAAAAACTAAAATATCGATCTACGTGAAATTTTGTACAGATGTGTCTATTACTCGGCATCTCGACAGGCAATAATCCATTGCTTACAAGTTGCAATTTTATCATCTATACTATTATATAAAAGCCTTTGTGACACGAATGGATGTTCTGCAATCACACGAGAACCACTGAACCGATTTAGACAATAAAGGCACCAAACCTTTTTTATTTTAACTTAATCGTGCTAGGCCATGTAAGATTTGTCACGACTACTTTTCAAGCTCACTTTATCCAAAAGATGCTATATTTCAGACGGTTTTAGTCGCATAAGACTTAAATTTAGTAATTAAGTTTGTATAGTTACTTTCGGCAACTGTACTAAAAATAGGTTTCCACGCCGCATTTTACCGCTGGAAATTATTAGTATCAATGAAAATACTATATTTCAGATGGTTTTGGTCATAGAAGACTTAAATTTAGTAATTTTGTGTGTATGGTTACTTTCGGCAACTGTACTAAAAATGGGCTTGGTCGCCCTATGTTTACGCCCTTTTTTCAGAGGATAAGCGTGGAGTGAAGCAAAGTGCGCCAGGTATGACTTAAATTAATCTGAATTATTGGCAGTAGATTTGTTTTGAGAACGAAATGATTTAGGAAGAAAAAATTTGCCTCACCCCTTTTTACAGCCCACAAAACAATAAAAATGCAGTAAAAATCCTTTACAAAACCTAAATAATCCTAAACCGCTCCTATGACTAGAATGGAAATTTGTATATAGAGGCTTCCAGATACGATAAGTCTTTAAGCTCTATCTATTTTGGTCTATCTTTAACGGCAGAAGCCACTGTAGTACAAATATGACCTTAATGCAAATCTAAATGGCTTAACGGATTTCCCTCAAACTTAGTACATATATTGTATGTATCCTTGATTTGATTTTAACATACTTTGTTTTACGCCTTTTTTGAACTTATGCAAATTTTGTTATTTAATTACGATTTACTGTAATAAATTTTGGTTATTTACTCTTAAAAAATTTCTATTATTTTGACACCAAAAACATTCACATATTTTGAAAATTGTAGAAATTGTTTGTGCAACGACTTTATTATAAAAGATCGTTACCTAAGATTGTAGTGTCCGACCGAATGTGGATTTTTGGACGAAGCCGAATGTTCGGCCAAATAAATATAATCGGCCGAAGGCCTAACCCGAATACTAACAACATTTTTTCAAGTAAAAAAATAATACAATTTAGGCCTTGCTTTTGTTATTTATTAATTTCAGTACCAAAAACATCAATCATTAACGGTCCATTTCATTAAATTTTCATGAATTTTTTTTGGAAAGAGTAAATAATATAAGTTATCTAATGTTTTTAGGTATATTTACAGTACCTACTTTGAAGAAGATTGTATAAAATTTTCAGATTATATCAATAATAATTTAATTACTATACTGCAGCAAGAAACGGGGCGACGTGGACCAGTGCTTAAAACACGAACTGAGCTGACGACCTTTCCACAGTTCGTAAAATTCATCTGAAACAAAAATAAAAATATTTTCTTTTCAAGTATGAATGTGATTATGGAATAATTTTTTTTTCATTTTTACTGAAAATTTTCGTTACTTTTTTGTTGATAAATATTCCAATATGAAATTTATCAATGACTAGTATTCCCCGGTAGACGTTGTTCTGCCACAAACGGCCTTACTGCTATATACGAAAATGTCAAGAAATGCCAAATATATTCACCATTTTATATACTGAAAGTAACCATATGCACTAAATAACCAAATTTTAGATTAATACGATCAAAACCGTGCGAAATATAGCATTTTTGTGGTTTTGAAAGCGATAAAAAGAGGTGCGGCAAAATTATTTCCCTTAAACCATCTCGTAATCTAAACAAATCCACTGCCAAAATTTTAGCTCAATTTGGCTTAAGCCTCGCGCACTTTGCTTCACTCCACGCTGACCCACCCGAACTGCACTTTTGCACTTGCCGAGAGGAACCATATTAACTAAATTACAAAATTTTTGTCTAATACGACCCAAACCTCTGAAATAAAACATTTTCATTGGTTTGTGGGCGGAAAAAGGGGGCGTGGAAACCAATTATTAGTACAGTTGCTGACAGCAACCATACCAACTAAGCACAAATTTTAGCTCAATCGACACAGTAGTCAATTTTAATGATTTCTCAAAAAGTGGGTGTGGATATATAGCGATAACGCCTATTTTTAGTACAATTGCCGAAAGTAACCATACAAACTTAAGTATCAAATATTAGTCTTATATAACCAAAACAGCTTGAAATATAGCATTTCAACTGATTTGTGGGCGGAAAAGGGGGCGTGGAAACCAATTTTTATTACAGTTTCTGACAGTAACCACTCAAACTAAATTGCCAAATTTAAGTCTTATACGACCAAAACCGTATTAAATAAAGCATTTTCATTGGTTTGTGGGCGGTAAAAGGGGGCGTGGACAGAGTTACTGACTGTAACCATACAAACTTAATTACCAAATTTAAGTCTTATACGACCAAAACCATCTGAAATAAAGCATTTTAATTGATTTGTGGGCGGTAAAAAGGGGCTTGGAAACCCCTTTTTTAATACAGCTGTCGACTGTAACCGTACAAACAAAATGACTGAATTCTAGTCTTATACCACCCAAATCGACTGAAATATAGCATTTTTATTGATTTGGGGGCGGTAAAGGGGGTGTGGCAACTTTTTCCTCAATCATCTCGTACCTGAAACAAATCGACTGCCAAAATTTCAGGTCAATCGGTATAGAAAGCCACTATGTTTTTAGCTTGGGACAAATATGAAGCGTCGGCCAATGCCCATTCGAAATTCAAGAAAGACCACTTTGAAAGGTTCCCCTAATAACATGCAACAGAACCCCATCTTTCTTGTCGTCAGATGGACGCAATACATGGCCGTGAAACTTTTAGCTACTCGAATTTGTCCATGACTTGGTTATTTTAATAACCTTGGGCTATCTCAGTAATCAATACCAATAATATAACCCATTACTTTTTTAGCCGCAATAATCATCCACATCGTATCAAGGGTCATCACTACTTGACACGAAAGACTAAGGCGGCAACTACATAGGCCTGCCATCATATTATCAGGTTCCTCAATCTCAGTGGACACAACTCAGACTATTTAGGTTTACCCGTCGCCTGTTCTCAAATTCCAAAGGTAACAGTATATTGATCCGGTAGTTGCTTACCTTCCTAACATTTACTGTTTGAAATTAGCGAGATTCAATCTACCATCATTCTCTTAGTAATTTAAGGGAATCACCAGCCCGAGCTCAACTTAAGTGTAACTCACACCGGCCTTTCTGGCCTGACCACAGCCAGAGCGTTATGAATACCCCCACGTGGGCCTAACCCAAACGACAGTCAATACCTGGGTTCCCAGTAAAACCGGGTAAACCTCAATTTTACTTATGCAACGTCGTTATTCTAATTAAGACTTAATTAAAAGCCTTTTTCAGAAAACAAAGAAGCATGAGCCGTTGTAGGTCTGCAGAACAACGATAGATCAGGTCTCCTCATCATTGATCGTCCATCGAAAGCATATTACAGATGACGGTGTTATGATAACTTAATATCAAAACCATGCTTTCTCCAAGAATTTGGCAGCAACAACCAAGGCTCAAGGTAAACCTTTTTCTTTTACAGATTATCAGATGAACATTCAAGAGCCGTGCCTCAAGAATGAACTCATTATGAGATCAGTTCATGGGCCGTGCCCATCCAATAACAAACCCTCACCACTTCTATTCCTGGCTTGGGACAGGCAGATTCCCCGAAGGTCCTCTGGCGGGTTTGGTCAATCGGTACAGAAAGCCACTATGTTTTTAACGTTGACCCCTGCCGCGAAGGCTTAATTCAACGGTGCTCCAATGCTTGGGACAAATATGAAGCGTCGGTCAACGCCCCTTCGGAATTCAAGAAAGACCACTTTTGAAAGGTTCCTCTAATCACATGCCACTGATGTCAAAAAGACACTATTCATGACCGTGACTCATTCAGCCACTCGAATTTAAACATGACTTGGTTATTTTAATAACCATGGGTTATCTCAGTATCAATACCAATAATACAACCCTTTATATTTTTTGGCCGCTCAAAATCATCACATCCATATCAAAGGTCATCACTCTCTGACATGAAAAATTAAGGCAACATATAGGCCTGTCACTCATGCAATCAAATTCCTCAATCTCAGTGGTCACAACTCAGACTATTTAGGTTTCTCCGTCGCCTGTACTCAAATTCCAAAGGTAACAGTATATTGATCCGGTAGTTGCTTACCTTCCTAACATTTACTGTTTGAAATTAGCGAGATTCAATCTACCATCATTCTCTTAGTAATTTAAGGGAATCACCAACCCGAGTTCAACTTAAGTGTAACTCACACCGGCCTTTCTGGCCTAACCACAAGCCAGAGCGTTATTAAAACCCCACGTGGGCCTAACCCATACGACAGTCAATACCTGGGCTAAAGGCTCCACCTGACAAGGCTCTTCAACATCCCGTCTTACAGACCAAAAGTTCTTAGAACATTTATATTTGACTGTGACACCTTCAGCCACTCGAATTGTACATGACTAGGTTAAAAAATTAACCATAGGTTTCCCAGTAAAACCGGGTAAACCTCAATTCTACTTATGCAACGTCGTTATCCCAATTAAGACTTAATAAAAAGCTTTAACAGAAAACTAAGAAGCATGAGCCGTTGTATACAAATTTGCTTATACAACGGTCCGAAGGTTAAATGTTTCCTACATAATAACCTTTATTCTAAGATAGGTCTGCAGAACAACGATAGATCAGGTCTCCTCATCATTGATGGATGACTGTCCCCGCTCTTCAAGTTATGTTGGATTGATCGTCCATCGAAAGCATATTACAACAACGGTGTTATGATAACTTAATATCAAAACAATGCTTTCTCCAAGAATTTGGCAGCAACATCCAAGGCTCTAGGTAAACCTTTTTCTTTTACAGTTATCAGACGAACATTCAGGAGCCGTGCCTCCAGAAAGAACTCATTATGAGATCAGTTCATGGGCCGTGCCCCATGAACTGCCCATCCAATAACAAACCCTCACCCTTCCATTCCTGGCTTGGGACAGGCAGATTCCCCGAAGGTCCTCTGGCGGGTTTGGTCAATCGGTACAGTAGTTTTGGAGTCTATAGGCATCAGACACACATCGTTTTGATTTTTATGTACGTAGAATCTATATTGTAGATATTGATTTGTGGGCGGTAAAAGTGGGCGTGAAAACATTTATATATAGTGACCGCCTTTTGGGGCACCTATACAGCAAATTTCACTATAAAAATGCCATGATTTCGAAAAAGTGGGCGTATATATACTACGACAACGCCCATTTTTTGTACAGCTACTGACGGTAACCATCTGAACAAAATACTAAATCTTAGTTTTTTTACGATCAAAACAGCTTCATATATATCCCTTTTTTGGTTTTTGGTCGATAGCGTAAATTTGGCTTGTATGGGACGTACCACGTTCCCTTGTCCAATCGTTACCAAACCTTACAGGAACACTCTCAAGAAGTGGCTTCAGTTTCCCTGAAAATTTCATAAAGATCGGTTCAGCGATTTTGGAGTCTATACGTGATATAGCCACATACCAACATACCCACATACATACATCCATTTTTATACAGGGTGGCTGATGAATATTGCTACATTAAGAAACTCAAATAACTTTTTTTCAGTGTATGAAATTCATTTTTCTTTTATTCGTGTTAAAGCTCATACAATTTTATTAAATATAGCTTAATTAGTTTTAAAAATAATGGAATTTAAATGCCCCCCTGCTCGTTGATGCATTTACGGAATCTTACCAAAAAGTTGTTCATTACTGCTTGGAGAGTTGAGACAGGAATAGCCGCAATTGTTTCTCGAATGGATTGCTTTAGTTCATTCAAATTTGCTGGTTTTACTTTGTAGACGTCCTGTTTGCAATAACCCCACAAGAAAAAGTCAGGTGCAGTAAGGTCAGGCGACCTGGGAGGCCAACGGAATGTGGAGTTTCTGGATATCAAATTATTGGGAAATTTTCGTCGCAGTTCTGTCATAACAGGCCGGGCTATGTGAGGAGTTGCACCATCTTGCTGAAACCACACAGAGTGTAAAGAAATTATCATTCGGCGTAATTCTGGATAAAAAACTCTCTCAACATGCTCAAGTAACGGTTTTCAGTAACCGTAACGGTGTGACCGTTTTCTTAGAAGAAGTAGGGCCCGACAATGTAGCGTGATGAAACTGCATACCACACTGTGACACGAAGTGGATGCAATTCCGTCTCATGGAGCATCTCTGGGTTGGAAGCACTCCATATTCGTTTGTTTATGTTGCCGTTTAAATCGAAATGGGCCTCGTCAGACATGAAAAGGCAGTTCAACATGTTTTCGTCCTCTTCCATCATTTGAAGCATCTTCTGGCAAAATTTCAACTGAATCGGGAAGTCTGCTGCGTTCAGTTTGTTGGCCATTTGAATTTTATATAGGAATAAATCCAAATCTTTGTGCATAATTGACTGCAATGACTGTCTGCTTATACCCATTTGGGCAGATAAGCTTCTTGTCGAAACTCTTGGATTGTTTTGTATGGCAGCAGCTACAGCAGAGATTGTTTCCTCCGTCCGAACTGAATTGTTTCGATGGTAAGGTCTTCTGTTCACTGTCCCATGCTCGGCAAAAATGTTAACAAGTCTCATTATGGTCCATCTGCTTGGAGGATTGCCGCCTGACGTGCGCCTATACTCTCTTTGAACCGAAACTACGGACTCCAGTGCGTGATAGCGGCGGACAATCCAAATTCTTGTTTCGGTGTCCCAGTTATCCATTTTTGTTAAATCTAAAAATCAATCTGCAAAATAAAAAAAAAGAAAAACAGATTCATTAAAAAGAAAAAAAGTTATTACATTTTTTTTTGGTAGCGACTTTCATCAGCCACCCAATTCGTATTTTGAAATAAACAACATAAAGATTCGTTAAAAATTTACTGTTATGAAAATCGCAAGCTCGAAAATGCAGTTTTAAAGAAAACGCATTTAAAGTTTTAAACATAGTGCGCTTCCTGCTTAGACGTGGTCGGCTCGGAGGCTCAAAACTTTTGGATAATTATGAATTTCTATTTAATCTTTTAGAGTGATATTTTACACAGTTATAGCTATCGAAAAATGCAAAAAAAAATTTAAATATAAAAAATGTTTTGCACTACAAAAAAAGCAAAAACATTCGGCAAATATTCCGCTATTTTTGGCCGAAGCCGAAGGTTAAAATCGGCCGTATATGCCGAATATCGAAGCCGAATATTGAGTCGGACACTAATATTTCATAATATTATTTTGTTCAAAAGATAAATAAAAGCACTTTACAAAAATAGTTTGAAATGTACCGTTACGTTAGTAAATATATATTTTTTATATTTTCAAAAAAAAAAAAATTCCAAAATATTGACTTGTAGTCAAAAACTGACTCAAAAGTGGTTTTTCCTGTTTTTGCCATCAAAACGCCTTTGATTTATTTTTGCGAAATTTATTTTTTCAAAAATGTTGTTTTATAGTTTTACACAAATGTCAAGTCTTGAAATAATTTATGCGAAAAAAATTACCACAATATCTCTTTCCAATCAAAAGTTATGTCTTTTATGGTTAAGTTACTTTATGATTTATCGAATAGCTTTAACGTTATAGGTAGCACAGCCACGGAATTAAGTATGTGACCTCAATTTACACATGCAATTTCACTGGTAACATTTTATGGACGTTGGACGATGGGCGTGGCAACAACGATTAAGAAGAAGGATTAGGGTTTGCAGATTTGAAAAAACGATTTGTTTTCGTCTTTTCTTATAGCTAAATATCTGAAGAATATAGTCTGAATATTCCAAGTCAATATGAGCAAAACTACTAATTAGGCCCCTCTCCTCTAACACTACATCTAACCTACAGCGACAGTTTTAAATGCGTTTTTCTCAAAACCATTTTTTTAAAGTCCGTGTTCACAGCCATTTAAAAACTACATTACTTATTTATTTCAAACTTGGTACACCCTTTCTACATATAAAACTCTTTCCTCTAACAGTAAGTTTTGGATTTTTGATTTAAATTAAGGGGCGGAATTTTTCGTGAAAAACAGCAATTTTCACTTTAGATGACCTTTAAACTTTAGATGAAAATTTTAAAAATTAAATACAAAATAATCAGAGAATTTTGAGGGGAGGATTTAATGATACTTTGACAACATTTTAATGATTTTTTACTTAGATATAAAAATTGATGTATGAATGTATGTGGGTGTGTTTGTATATCACGTATTGACTCCAAAACCGATTGTGATGACTCAAATTTTTACAAAATTTGGGTCTCACAAATTATATAAATGAATTGTTAACTGAATTTATGGAATATGGAAAATGTAAACAATCAAAACATGAAATGTAAATTGAACTATCTTAATTAAATTTAAAGATTTATTATATATTATGAATATAATGTATGGAAATTATTATATTATATTATATCTTATTAGGTAAAATATATAATATTAAGTTATAAATATTCTATTGAGGAAAAAATAATGTATCGAATAACAAGTAAGTAAACAAATAATAAATACACACATACAAACATGCAAAGCCATGTACACAGTCACATATACACAAGCAGGGAAAACAAAACAAGTGAATACGGAACAGAAAGGCAACGGGAGAATATAAAGCATTCGCGTTTGCTTAGCACAGGCAGTCTTGTCGCAGGCGCAGTAGCATGCACATGCTTTGAGGCTGAGTAGTTAGTTCAATCGTAGTTATCTTAAGCGAAGGTGTCCTCATCCTTCGAACGTTGTTAACTCTAAGTCAGGCGTAGTTATCGTAAGCGAAGGTGTACTCACCCTTCGAACTTTGTTTACTATAAGTTCAAAACGTAGTTATCTTAAGCGAAGGTGTACTCACCCCTCGAACGTAGTTTTACTCTAAGCTCAGGCGTATTTATCTTAAGCGAAGGTGTACTCACCCTTCAAACGTTGTTTACTCTAAGTCAGGCGTAGTTATCGTAAGCGAAGGTCTACTCACCCTTCGAACTTTGTTTACTATAAGTTCAAAACGTAGCTATCTTAAGCGAAGGTGTACTCACCCTTCGAACGTTGTTTACTCTAAGTCAGGCGTAGTTATCGTAAGCGAAGGAGTACTCACCCTTCGAAAGTTGCTTTCTCTAAGTTCAAAAGTAGTTATCTTAAGCGAAGGTGTACTCACCCTTCGAACGTTGTTTACTCTAAGTTCAAAAGTAGTTATCTTAAGCGAAGGTGTACTCACCCTTCGAACGTTGTTTACTCTAAGTCAGGCGAAGTTATCGTAAGCGAAGGTGTACTCACCCTTCGAACTTTGTTTACTATAAGTTCAAACGTAGTTATCTTAAGCGAAGGTGTACTCACCCTTCGAACATAGTTTACTCTAAGCGCAGGCGTAGTTATCGTAAGCGAAGGTGTACTCACCCTTCGAATCTTGTTTACTATAAGTTCAAAACGTAGTTATCCTAAGCAAAGGTGTACTCACCCTTCGAACTTTGTTTACTTTAAGTTCAAAACGTAGTTATCTTAAGCGAAGGTGTACTCACCCTTCGAACGTTGTTTACTCTAAGTCAGGCGTAGTTATCGTAAGCGAAGGAGTACTCACCCTTCGAACTTTGTTTACTATAAGTTCAAAACGTAGTTATCTTAAGCGAAGGTGTACTCACCCTTCGAACGTTTTTTACTCTAAGATCAAAACGTAGTTATCTTAAGCGAAGGTACCTCCACCTTTCGAACATAGTTTTAATCTGAGTTCTATCATAGTCACTCACAGCGAGAGGGATCATAGCAAGTAACGGAATAAATATGAATAAGCAAGGCAATCGCGTCGGAAGCGAATTTCATCTGGGGGGGCAGTACAAATGGGGGGGCAGTACAAATGGTGGTGCAAAAAAAGTTCACCAAAAATTCTTCACATGAAACATGAAGAAGAGAAAAAGAAGAGGAAAATATATAATACAAAAATATTATCGTTGTAAAAAAACTGATATTTTGAATAACTTTTCCTTTTAAATTGTTTATCTAGCTAAAAAAGTGGGGGGCAACTGCCCATCTTTACCCCCCGCTTCCGACGCCAATGAAGCAAGGATTAATTATATCAATTTAATTTATATGATGCTTAGTGATTAATAATAATTAAGTAACGTACTCGTTAAGTAATAAATAAAACAAATGAAAATAATAAAGACTCTACAGTTTAAAACTAAAACGCTGGCTTTCTTATTTAAAACAACGGAATCATTGGTAAATAAATTATTTTGTAAGAACCCCTGGTTTACTCAGCAAAAATCAGTAAAGAGCAAAAGGGTTCGTTACACGATCTTTATGAAATTTTGAGAGAAACTGTTTGGTTTTGATTAGAAAAGGGGGCGTGGTATCCACCTTACAAGCCAAATTTGTGGTATCGCCCACAAACTAATAAAAACTTTGGATCAGACTGATATCAGACGGTTTTGATCGTAAAAACTAAAATGTAATTTTTTCAGATGGAAACTGTCGGCAAACCGTTCAAAAATGAGCGTGGTCGCATTATATCTAAGCCCACTTTTTTTAAATCATGCAAAGTTGTACACGTTTTTATAGTGAAACTTGGTATGTAAGTGCTCAAAGTGGCGGTCAGTATAGATTAGGTTAGGTTGAGACGGCAGCCGCTGTACGTGCTCAAACCATACACACGTACCACGGCTCGCTTAGACCAATAAGGTCCATTGTGATACCGCTGCACATTTGGTCTTCAGTCCGAGTGGAACCACATTGAGCTCTTGATAAAGCTTATAAGACGTTTGACGCTTGTCCTTGATAGGTCGTCAAGCTCAGAAAAGAATAATGACCCTAGATATTTATGCCTTCTCCTAGCAAGCGCGGGGCAGGAACATAGAAAGTGGGAAATGGTTTCTTCCTCCTCTTCGTCCTTGCAGCTTCTGCAGAAGTCATTTGTGATGACTCCTAGTCTGGAGGCATGTCTGCCTATTAAGCATTGCCCTTTGGTAACGGCCACTATCGTGGCCACCTCTGATCTTTCCTCTCGCCTTGTTGTTCTGCATGTTAAGAGTTCAGCCCATCTTGAGTTGGCTTTAGATGTGGTGTACTCAAGACACGCAGATAAAAGACATGGTTGAGATATGATTACTGCAATAATAATTTGTTTACTGAAATTATTGTACTATTCCTGCAAAAATAAATTTTTGCCTTAATAAAGTCATTATTTACTAATTGTGGTACCAAAAATAACATTATCGTTAAAATCATACTATCGTCAACATATTTTAATTTGCTCAAATATTAGTTGCAGCAAAAATGTTGTGGTTCTGTCAATTATGATTAATGTGAATATTATGATAGAGACAAACATACTAGTATTTTGAATGTTTGTCTGAATCACTTTTTGATCGTGGGTAAACGAAGCAGCACATAGTCAATAATCGAAAGAACTTATTGTGTCTGAACAGTTTGCAAAAAACCTTTCACTTTATTCAGAGACAATACGTTTTATCGATTCCTCGTTATGTGCCGTTTCGTTTGACAACTCTTCAATTACTATGTTTTGTTATAAATAGCCTTATCTTAAAGACTGCACGCAGAAAAATTACATTTTCGACTTGTAGCAAACATATTTCCATTTACTGTAAATATTGTTATTTTTGTGACAATGCACTCAATGTACCATGTTTATGAATGACTTTAGTCAGGCAACAGGTAGTAGCAGCTGTGGTCTACTGGTAGTCTGCGTGGATCGTACGCGAAAGAGCCGCGGTTCAAACCCCAGCTCGGACAGAAAGTTTTTCAAAAAGTTTTTTCAATTGAATTAATATTTCTGTTCGGCAGCAGGCAGACAATGGCAAACCTCTAAGGATAGCTTAATTAATAGCTGTGGATTAATTAAATTGGTGCGTTATGGTACATTAAAATAAATAAAAATTATTGTTTCAATAATATTCTGGTTCCTAAAAAAAAAATCCATAATAAAGTTATTGCAGTCATTTAATTTTCGTCCCAATAAGAGAATAATGGTTGTTTCAATAATATTTTGGCTCCAACGGAAAAATTCCTTTTCTAAATATGGTTGTTGTACCATTCCTAGCAAGCTCTTCTGCTTTTTCATTTTCCCGCATGCCCTTATGCCCAGGTGTCTATATTAACCTTCACCTGGCCTCGTGGTGTACGTACATACCCCACGTTCATTACCGTTTTGATTTGTTTGGAATTTTTTTCTAGTTTTCCGGATTTTTATGGACGCCGATCTTTATTTTTTTCAAGTTGAAGAGTTTAAAGTGGTACAGTTACAGTTTAAAGTGGTATTTGAATTTTTTTGAAAAAAAATAATCAATATTTAAATTTTTACAAAGATTTTAATCACTGGGATTCGTATGTACCTCACGAGTCCAGGTATGTTAGGGGTCGTCCATAAACTACGTTACCAATATAGGGGGGGGAGGGGTTTTGAAATGCACTACGATAAGTAACGGTAGGGGGGGAGGTGTTTAGATATACAGGTGTAACGTTACCAAAAAATAAAAAAATCGACGAAAAATCTCTAATTAATAACACAATCATTTCAAAAATTTGTAACCTTAAATGTTTATGTTTGATCGTCTAAATTGATGGTTATCTTTTGTTTCAACGATTTCTTCCACCGCCTTTTCCCTCGACACAGGAACCTTTTGGTATTCCTTCACCATCTCAGCGCACGTCTGAAAAATTTGGGTCTTTGCTTTTGCGACAGTTTTTGACGTTAAGGCCTGAATGTTCTTGATCAAAAGAGATACCGTATGACATGTACTGTCCTTCTCAGAAAGAAGAAATCGGTTCAAGGTCGTGTCCTACCTGCGGCTTGTATTTCGTTTTTAAAACTTCTATAAATTGTCATAAGTTTGTATTATATCGTTTACAATAAATCGGAATAAAACATACTATTTAAGTAAATCAATTTTCAGAAAGCATTTACACAAAAACACAGAACTTGGTGCAGCTCGGATGCAGCCTTTAAGGGTACTCTGTCAAAGACCAGGTGAATTTCTTTGCTTTAGAAATGAGGATTCACCTGAATGAGTCGACATAGAATCCGATGAAAAATTCTATTTTGAAGAATCCTCAACAAAGCTACCAGCTCCTTCTATCCCAGTGATTGAGACCATCGAATCTTGGATCGCAGATGGAATAGCTTTTACAGATGATATTAATTATTGATTTTTTTCCAATTGTTCCTTTAATTGTTCCTTAAAAACATTAGGTAGGTAGGACAAAAGTGAACCATCAATTTAGACGATCAAACATAAACATTTAAGGTTACAAATTTTTGAAATGATTGTGTTATTAATTAGAGGTTTTTCGTCGATTTTTTTAATTTTTGGTAACGTTACAATATCTAAACACCTCCCCCCCCTACCGTTACTTATCGTAGTGCATTTCAAAACCCCTCCTCCCCCCCCTATATTGGTAACGTAGTTTATGAACGACCCCTATATACTTATATTTTTTATTTAAAATCGTTAAATTTTTAATGTAAATAGTGAAAGCATTTACTTACTAAATACGATGAATTGTTTAAAGTGTTATAATTCTTCTTTTGCAATACTAGAATATATTTTTACAGAGTACTTAAGTATTCTATAGTGTGTTTCTCAGTCTAATAATTTTCTATGTTAATATATGGTATATATTTTTTAAATAATTACAATTAAATTGAATCAGTAAAACAGTAATGTGTTATGTATAAAGTTAAATTAATTCACATTATCTTATAGCTAACTATGAAACATTTTAATGAATTTCGCAATAAAATGCTTTCAAAACTATTCAAAAATTCAAATTTCCTTGTCAAGAAATGTTCTTCAAACATCTTCAATTAGCTGAAAGTGAAATATATATTCTTTGATTCTAAGCAACAGAATTAGAATACGTACACGATGAAAATTTATTTGCTTGAATCAAGCAAATGTTTTGCTTAAAAGCAAACCAGCAAAACTTTGCTCAATCACAATGTGATTTAAGAAAAAGATTTCTAAATTGCAATCACTCCTCGTGTAGTTAGGAAAAAGCAAAATTTTGATTAAATTCTAGGAAAATTTTGCTAAGTTATTATAAAATAAAAATAAAATTTTTACTTAATTCAAGCAAATATTTGCAAAGTTTTTATAAATTGGAATAGCGAATTTGTACATAATTCAAGCAAATATTTGCTTAGTTTTTATAAATGGGAATAGCACATTTTGATTAGTTCTTAAGAAATTTAGCATAATTTTGAAGTGGCTGAGGATCAAGTACAAGTTTTGCTTAACCACAGTAATAATTTAGCAAACAGTTTTCTCAGTGCATGCAAGCCATGTTTTTATGCTACACGACCTGTGCTCACTTTATCACAATGCTAAAAAGTATGCTATTATCTTTTTTAACTGTTGATAGTATCACATTTACAACCAGCAAAATGCATGAGGTTCATTCCTTTTTTTTGGAATAAAAACGAAACGATAAGCTTTTTTTTATGATTTTTTTTTCTGTTTTTATAAAAAGCAAACAAATAATATTTCTGAACACTATAAACCACTAATTTAAACAGTTAAGATGCTGCGCTTCATTGAAGTTGAAATTGGGAAGTGGAAAATTTCGTATGGGATGTAGGCGTGGAAAAAATATTTTTTTTTATGTTAGACATATATTGAAGATTTCTGACAGAATGTTTCTTGTATTGGTTCAAGACAAAAAAAAAATATGGCGTTTTAAATATTTGTGTTGTATGGGAGGTAGGCGTGATTGAGGGCGGATTTAAAAATATTTTTGTGTGTATTCTAATAAAGCAAATTCCAAATAATACACAAAATTTAGTTGGTCTACGGTGAGTCCTTCTATTTATTGACAGCTTTTGTGTGGGGCTCAACCACTGTGCGGAGCACGTGTCTGTTTGCTTCTTGTGCGTAATCACGTGCAATAGAAGTTTAATTTAAATTATGCGCATGTGATTTGGCAACTTAAGGTTACAGAAAAATTAAAAAAAAAATACACTACAAATTTATTAATAATTACTGATTGCACTGTGTAAGATAAAAACAAAAAGCAACACAAGAATAACACATCTGTTATTCAGGATTTAGATACGCTCAAGAAAAAATAGCACAAAACAAATACAAAAAACTCGCTCACTATTTACTGCTGCGCTCTACTGCGCTCTACTGCGCTCTCTTTTATATCTGTGGCAGATGAGCCAAGTGATTCGGCTACTTGTGTCGATTATGATTATTTCGGCAAGTAGGATAAGTATCAGCAAGACGACAACAACCATAAGTATTTATGAACCGAAAAAACCCGATCTTTCGCGATACGACTCATGACTTAGGATACTCATATTTATTTGAGCTGCCACATTCTAGTTTCGTAGAAGAGAATATGAGTCGAGTTGCGTGCGCTAAGAGTGAGTAGGTTTTTGTACTTTTTTTTTCGGATATATTCAGAGTCGCAAAAAAGCTATCCGTTGCTCTGGTGTAAATCGCCTGGCTCGATTTGCTCAATTGCATCAACATCAAAATTTTTCGTGTGTGTTGTAATTCCGAGAATTTACTTCATCGAAGCATTGCGCTACGACAGAATAAAAAAATGTGTATCACATTATTTTTTTGCTCACGTCGTTGACCATCAACGGTGCTGTTATTTGTTATGATATTTTCTTGCAGCGTAGACATAAGTGTTGGTAAGTCTTTTGTTGGCATTTATTGACTGCGCATCACACTTAAAAAATCAAAGTACGATCTTTAGATTTTATTTCTATAACGTGTTTCATATTTAAAAAAGCAATTTTCATTTTTCCAATAATAATATGGCTAAGTTTCAGGAAAATTGGGAACATAACTATTTTCTTACAAATAATATAAAATTGCAAAAGTCTCAATGTCTTATATGTAAGAATATTTTATCAGATATGAGGTCATTCAACGTAAAAGACATTATATGTCGCAAATTAGGGAGAGCTATATGCATTTAGAAGGTATTCCTCGAAGTGACCTTGTAAAAAAATTAAAAAACTTACTCCATAGTGAATTAAATCCCAGGCTGTAAAACATTAACACCTATAATTTTTAGTTTTGTAGGAAAACATGACTAAGTTTTCAGGCCCATTTTTCCAACTTCGGACCTCTTTAACTTCCAAATCACTTGAGAGTGGCCTTTTTTCGACGACTTTATTAACTCAGTGTACACAAGTTGTTGTTTTTCTTTTTTTTATCGCCAAGGTATTTGTATGATAAATTCCAGTTTGGTACGTCTAAAAGAAGCCATGTTATGATAGTTCCGAGGCGTTTTTCCCTAAACAGTTCCATCTTGTTTTTCATCAACGCCATTAGGTTGTGAAATGCTCTGCCACGAAGTCTTAGGGAGGTCAGTGGGACAGCCACTTTTAGGCAATCAGTATTTTCCTTCTTTTCTGCTCCTTAGATTACTTATTTTCTACTCCTTTTTATAATAATTCGGTTTTATTTTTCATTTACTATTTAAGAAAACCTTATAATTTAGATATTGTATTAAATTTTTTTTTGTTTCTAAATTTGTGTATTATTTTTAATTAGTATTAATAATTTGCTTTATTTAATTTTAAGTTGCTTTGAGTTATTATTATTTCTTACTGTTTATCTTTATTATACTATAAAAGAGTTTGTTCTTATCATACTTATGCTTGCTTCTTTTAGACAATAAATAAATAAATATTCCAGAACCTACCTGCAATTCTGAACCTTGGGTGTAATATAAGCACGTGACGCAAAACAAATCAGAAAATTCTCAAAAAGGGTGGACGCCTGTTGAAAACCTTAATTTGAAGATGTATAAAAGAAATGTTTCAAATCGAGTTTCCTATTTAAATTTAAGTCATAAAAACCTTCGGACCATAAGATAATCTAATGTTAAAGCGTTTTCCTAACAAGAATTTGCCATAAGATTTTTTAAAAATTAGTGCTTAATCATAAATTAGCCTACTTTATTCAGAATTTCCTACTTTTTTCGATTTTGAATTAGAAGCTTTGCAGTCGACTAGATCGCTGAAGTTTTCTCAAATTTAAATGCTGCAAGATTGTAAGCAATTTTATTAAGTTGACGAAAAATTAAAAAATTATCCAAATTGGCAAAAAAAAAAAGAAAGACAGAAAAGCGATTTTTTAAGCCGACTTTTAGGAAAACATTGAGTTTTTATATATATTTTACTTTGTTTTCTTCTTGTGTTTAATTACTTTAAAACATAAATTTGCTTATCTTCCAAGTTCATATGTGCTATTGGCTTAAATGCCCCTTACCATCTGTTGCTTCGAAGAATGATCTTCGACTAAGAGGGATATCATTCCTCAATTTCTCGTAGGAATAATTTCGTAATTTCCTCCATTACATTCGTAGTATTTACTAATGGCTTCGTACTATTTATGAATTAAAATTAATATTAGTAGAAAAAATTCATTCGTAGGTTGACCGTACGCATTATTCGTAGAATGTACGAAGGATCAGTTGAGTTTAAAAAATTTACAACCAAAATCTTTCAGCCTGGTTTGTTGAACAATTACCGAATATAAGGACATGTATGATTGGAAGGTAGCCGTAGTCTACTGAAAGAGTACGTGGCCCGTAGGCTAAAAATTGTGGTTCAAACCTCAGCTCAGATAGAATTTTTTTTTTTCGTTATTCGTAAATGTAACAAATTTATTCGTACAATATACATTAGTTTTTGTACGAATACGAATAAAGTATTTGTGAAATGTACCAAACTGCGTCCAACCTACGAATACTATTCGTGACTGACGCCTACGAATAAAATTCATAGAATGGACGCAGTTATTAGTAATATTTACACACAAAATTTTTTGAGTATTAGAAAAGTGCCTGTGAAACAAGGGTTAATGAAATGTTATCGTAAGTTATCACTGGTACAACATACTATTTAAAAAGGCATGTATGACTTAGCCCAGATTTATTTATAAATATACCTTAAAAAAGTATTTTTGAGTTGAATATTAGCATATATAATGAAAATATCGTCATATAAAATCAAAAAAGCCGTAAATTACAATAAATTTAAAGTCTACTTTTTGATTGATTATTGATGCAGCTTATCAAAATACATGTTCCTGATAAATTTTACACTCCTACAACTAAAAACGACGTTTTTATTTAAAAAATTTCTAAAATTCTTAAGTTAGAGTGCAACTTACAATTGCAATTACAACTTAGAAAGTTTATTGACTCTCCCGTAAAATTTTTTAATTTTAGCTAACGGCTTTTTGATTTAATTTTTTTTAAATCAAAGAACCAAGGCATGTGCCTTATACAAAAAAGGTTTGGTCTTTGACCTGAAAGAAAAGGGATAGATTATTTAGAGGAATTAATTGGAACCATACGTGAATTATTGACTAGGCGAAACAACCGTGAAAGACAATTTGAATTGCTCTCAACCGAGTCTAGTGTTGTGCCTTAACCTCGGCAAACATTTCCAACCCTTAGTTGTGCTCCTGTCCTTTTATTCCACGTTTTCCACAATTTATAATTCTTAAATTTATGAAAGAACAAAGAAAGTGAAAAAAACCATGCCCGAGCCTGGATTCGAACCAGGGACTTTTGGGTTGATAGTCTAGCGCACTCTCCACAAGGCCGACATTGTAAATTTGAAAATATTTAAAAAAATTTCACTGCCTAGGGAGGACAAGTGCCCTGCCCTGCCCCCCTGTGGACGTCCATGCGTGTACCTCCCATGGCGTGGCATATCCCACAAATGTGCAATTTTGACCGAAACCGAATATTCGGCCATTTTGTAATATTCGGCCGAAACCGAAACTGGTTATTAATATGAAAATTTAAGTTTTTACAAATGATTTGTTTTTATTAAAAGCAAACAAAGGTACTACTAGTACAAAAAAAGTATTATTTGAATATTGTAGTTTATAATAATTAATTGAAATTTACTATAATAATAAATGATATAATTTTTTATTTTATTTTTTATTGCACACTTCCGTACACACTTAAATAGTATGCACCTACAATGTATATTTTTTTAAAACTACAAAACAAAGTATTTCTGTTTTCTTTTAAAGAAATTTTTCATACGCTCAGAGCTCGTTCGAAAGGTTAATTATCAATTTTTGGCTTCATTACCTATAAACTTTTAGTATTAATTGCAATAGAGATGGTAAAATCGAAAATGATAGTATCGAACGCATAAAATTAACCAAAATGTTTTGCGTTAACACGATAAATCATATTATAGACGAATTCATAATTTTTGTTTTGTACAATGCGTTTTTATGAATTAAAATAAAATTGTAATTTTAATAAATATTTTTATTAAACCAAACTTATATATTCGAATTAAATGACTGATGCAAGAATTTTTGGTATAATTAAAAAATAGTGACAACTCTCTTTTTAAATGTTTTTTTGTTAAATTATATGGATTTTAACCTCCTAAATCCAAATCCAAATTTCAGGTCGCTGGCAATTGGTTTAGAAGTTATAAGTCTCCAAAGTTGCAAAAAAGGCCTACAAATCATGCTGTTTTTTTTTGTGTTTCGCATTATGGGTATGAAAATAAAGGTTATGCGAGTACCTATTCAACGAGGTATCAAACATGAAAATCCATTCATAACTTTTTAAGATATACCTTTTATTATATATACAATTTGTCTGGAAAACTAGTGGTTTCCCTTTTTCGAAAGCACTACACTAAAAATGTTTATATCTTTAAAAGTTATGCATGGATAACTCCTAAACCAATAACGAGCGGCCTGCAATTTTTTCAGAGTCTTAGTTAGGAGGCCAAAATCCATATAATCTGCAAAAAAAAAAATTAAAAATTAGAGTTGTCGCTATTCTTGAAATGTTCCGAAATTTTGACCAAAAGTTTTCGCTAGTTTCGACTATTCGGCCTCTATAAGGCCAAAACTGACAAAAAGGGCTGAAACTGGCCTTAACCGAAACCGAATATTCGGTCGGTCACTAATTACGACATTATGTATCAAATAAATTAATTTGTTTAAATATCTTTCAAGTTATTTTATTCTGTGGCCTTCAAAACTAAACGAATTTTATTGAAATGTTAGCAATACATTCGCTTTACTTTCACTGTAAATATAAATATTGATTTCTATTGGTATATGTTTTGTAGACACCGGCGAATTGGCTACAAACTTTTTTGGTGTCTCGGTGCCTATTGGAAAACAAGTTAGTACAAGATTTGTCGGGTAGAAAGTGTTTACTTATCAAAATAAATCCTCACACAAAATATAATTGGTACTGAAGCTCGAGGCATTGCACCTAGTATAACACCTAATCACCCCAAACGCAAAATCTTTACTTTTATCTGAAATTTTTTTTTGAAAATGTGAAAAAATGTCATGTTTCAAATATAGTTCACCACAAACACTTTCGTACCTGAAACACACAAAAAGTGTTTAGTACTAATTTATTTTTTGGTGAAATGAAAAAAAAAAATCAGATAAAAATGAAAGTGCTGGCTTTGAAAGTGAATAACTCGGTAATGTTGCAAAAGATTGCATTAATTATTTTTTTTTAAAATTTTGATTACTCGTTATTGGACGGACAGTACAATGGTGTTTCAATCTTTTTAATTTTCGTTTTCCTTCTAATTTTTATAATTTAAAAAAAACCTTAACGAATTTTTTTATTTCGCAAAAAACTTTGTGAAAAATATTTGTTGTTAAAAAAATATTCAAAACCAAAAATGGCTTTTTTAATGTTCTTTCATATGGTATGCATAAATGTAGGGTTTATTTAAATTTTCTATCGTAAAAATATAAAAACGTTTTATACGATCGAAAAATCAAGCCAAACTAAACTCCTGACAACAAAAAATATATGATATAGTTAATGTGTTCGAAGTCAACCCAAAAACACAAAAATACGTCTGCTCGTGATGACATGTCAAGTTCAATTGTCAAAGTTAAGTTAATGAAGGATGGTTGATAAATGTAAAAATTAACAATTCCTACTCATTGAAAACTATCTTAAAATTGTACATAAGTGGGATTGGCAAATGTGTCCCTATGGCGAATCATCACCTTTTACCCTACATATTTGAATGAACAAAATTTCTAAATATTTGTTTTTATTTTTTATTTGTGTTCATATCAACGTAGTGATCATCTTATTTTTAAATTCTGTTTACTTAACTTGAGTTAAAAAAATCCAAAGGTATTTCCCACCATTTTTTTTTGTAATTAGTCTTCAAAACTGAGTAATTAATTAAATATTTGAATTGTTTGTGAAGCTTTGATATCGACACATCATTAGTTTCAGAACTAAAGTTGAATTTGAATAAGAAACGAAAATCAAAACAAAAGACTTAAGAAACGAACTTGTTACTTGAAGTCAAGAAATGCGTGAGAATTTAGATAAAATAACATGGTAGAGTAATTTTTTTTAAAAATTAGTGTTAATTAATGACTTGCAAAAATTTTGGTTATGAAAGTTACGTTTCAATCAAATAATGAGGTAATATCTATATTAAAGAACAGCTTTTAAAATTTTAAAGTTTGCACAAAATAATGTTTGCACAAAAAAAAAGTAAAATAATTGTAGCTTATTAACTTAAGCAATAAAAATAATAAAAAATAAATGTAACTTAATGACTTCGGTCCAAAACCCCCCGAAAGCTGAGACTGACAGACTCAAATCACAAGAAAATTGCCAAACATTATACTTCTGTCTCAGTTGAATGACTAACTTCAAGACGCTACTGCCGTGACTGATTTACCGCTTAAATTAGCCAGATAACGCGACAGCGTCTAGTAGATGCGTCGAGAATTTCTCAGTTCATCAGAATTGAGATTCAGATTGCAAGCCAAGAGTACTAACACACGCACACATGTACAGATTGTTTTTGGTATTTTTGTAAAAGTTTTTTATTTTCTTTTTTTTTTGCTTATTTTTAGTTTTACTTTATTTGCTCGTCTAGTGTTCCGCCCAAATTGAAGTAGAATTAAATCCATATAAAAACGCAGAGCTACAAGTACTTTAAGCGCAGAACACGACAAAACATCGTTCATAACGTAGTATTAATTCGTAAACATTTTTATTTTAATTCTTGTAACAAAACTTAGTTCGTAAATATTATCCTTAAGATGCGTTTCATCGTTTACTGTCTACTTTTGGCCATTGTTGTAGCAATGGCCTACGCTTCACCCATATTCGACGAGGAGAAGGAGGCGAATCAAGCTGTGGTGCTCTTGGATGTTGATGGACAAGGCCACGAAAATGAATCAGAGCGACAGGCACGTCAGTTTGGCTTTTATGGTGGCTATGGCGGTCGTCGTTATGGTGGCTACGGTGGATACGGAAGATATCGCGGTTATGGTGGTTATGGTGGCTATGGCTACCGTCCATATTACGGTTACCGTCCCTTTTATGGTGGATATGGCGGATTTTATGGTTAAATATCTCAAGTCTATGAACTACGAATTTCAAAAGTTTATTTTGTGTATAAAAATTTTTGTGAATAATGCCATTAAATGCTCTATTTTAGAAATAGCTTTCCTATGAGTTGTACTAGATTAAAATAGTTAAGTTAAATTAATAAATTAAAGTGAAATACATAAACAACTAAACTGACTTGAACCAAATAAATAAGAATTTTATATTAAAATGGATCTAACAGTTGCAGAAACGGATAATGGAATTTTTATATATTTCAATAAAGTGTAAAAGTAGAGCTATAAAACAATGGCATAAAAAAAATTCTTCAAAGATGCAGATATCGATGGCTAAAGTGAAACATAAGTATAAAATTTGGAATATTTAAGAACGTTTTTGTCTTGATTTAAAAATTTTCAAATAATTACTTTAAAGCTCTTATTTCAACTACAATCCGACTAGCTTCCATTGGTTATTCACAGCTAATCTATTTTCGTTCAACCAACTTGTGATGCGTTTAATAGTGTAAAATTAATTTTTTTTTGTAGTTTTATACCGTAATAAATAAGTTTTAATTTAAACTACGCACTTCAAGTTTGGAATTTGGTATAATAAAATTAAGACTTCGTCTACCTTCCATACAAAGTGACGTCATTATAAAAACCTTATAAACTCCACAAAAATTATTATTTAAACTTAATATTTTACCCATGAGCTGTAATAAACAAAACGTACCCTGAGTTTGAGATTTGAAAAATTTGGACAAAACCACGCCTTATGAAAGTGACGCCATTAGAATAATATTTTATATTATTATGTTTTTAGCTAACTAATAAAATATAAAGTTATTTTTATTGGTTAAGAAAAATAGTTTTCCATTTGAAAAATATTTTACTAAAATCAAAATTTCAACTGAAATTTCTAAAGGCCCATAAAAGTCCCTAAGCAATAGCTTCAAAGGTACCGAGAGCAGTTCGAAAACATAGAACGTTTTTTTCTCAATTCTTTTACATTTCTGCGACGGGAAAAACAATTAAAAACTAAAATATCGATCTACGTGAAACTTTCTACAGATGTGTCTATTACTCGGCGTCTCGACAGGCAACAACCCATTGCTTTCCCTCTGTAATTTTATCATCTATACTATTATATAAAAGCCTTTGTGACACATATGGATGTTCTGCAATCACACGAGAACCACTGAACCGATTAAGACAATAAAGGTACCAAACCATTTTTTATTTTAACTTAACCGTGCTAGGCTATGTAAGATTTGCCACGCCTACTTTTAACGCTCACTATATGCAAAGATGCTATATTTCAGACGGTTTTATCCGTATAAGACTTAAATTTAGTAATTAAGTTTGTATAGTTACTGTCCCTTTTACCGCCCAAAAATCAATGAAAATACTATATTTCAGACGGTTTAATTTTGTTTGTATTGTTACTTTGGGCAGCTGTACTAAAAATGGGCTTGGTCGCTCTATGGTTTCAGGGGATAAGCGTGGAGTGAAGAGCAAAGTGCGCCAAGTATGAACTAAGTGAATCTGAAATTTTGGCAGTAGATTTGTTTCGAGTGAGATGGCTTAGGAAGAAAAAATTGCCTCCCCCCTTTTACAGCCCACAAAACAATAAAAATGCAGTACAAATCTTTTACAAAAAATAAAAAACTCCTAAGCCGCTCCTATGATTAGAACAAAAATTTGCTTATAGAGGTTTCCAGATACGATAAATCTTGAAGCTCTATCTTTTTTGATCTATCTTTAATGGCAGAGGCCACTGTAGTACAAATATGACCTTAATGCAAATCTAAATGGCTGGACGGATTTCCCTCAAACTTTCTACACATAGTATGTATCCTAGATTTGATTTCAACACACTTTGTTTTACGCCCTTTTTCAACTCATCTATATTTTTTTATTTAAATACGTTTTACAGTAATAAATTTTGGTTATTTAATTAAAAAAAACTTCAACTATTTTGACACCAAAAGCATTCACATATCTTTAAAATTGTAGAAATTTTTTGTGCAACGACTTTTTTATAAAACATCGTTACCTAAGAAGAGAAAAACGACATAAAAATCAAAGTATTGACTTTCGTTTTTAAATATATTTCATAGTGTCCGACCGAATGCGGATTTTTGGCCGAAGCCGAATGTTTGGCCAAATAAAAATAATCGGCCGAAAGCCTAAGCCGAAGCCGAATACTAACAACATTTTTTCAGAATGTGATTATGGAATATTTTTTTTTAATTTTTACTAAAAATTTTCATTACCTCTTTGTTGATAAAAATTCCAATATGAAATTTATTAATGATATTATGGTCCATTCACAATTTGATAACTCGTATTTTGAAATAAACAACATAAAGATTCGTTGAAAATTTACTGTTATGAAAGTCGCAAGCTCGAAAACTCAGTTTTAAAGAAAATGCGTTTAAAGTTTTAAACATAGTACGCTTCCTGCTTTGACGCGGTCGGCTCAAAACTTTTGAACAATTACGAATTTCTATTTAACCTTTTAGAATGATATCTTACACAGTTATAGCTATTGAAAAATGAAAAAAAAATGTATGCATAAAAAATGTTTTGCATTACAAAAATGCAAAAAATTCGGCAAATATTCGGCTATTTTTACCCGAAGCCGAAGGTTAAAAAATCGGGAAAAATTCAGTCGGACACTTATATTTAAAAATTTTTTTTTTAAAGATTGCGATAAAACTTTGTCAACTTATTGCTTGCACTTACGCGAACAATATAGACATATTTAAAATTTGCCACACCTCCTTTTACCGCCCACAAATCAATAAAAATGCTATATTTAAGACAGTTTTTGTCGTATTAAACTAAAATTTGGTAATTAAGTTCGTATGATAATTATCCGTAACTATACTTAAAATGGGCGTGGTTCCACTATAGCTACGCCTACTTTTAAGAAAAGATAAAGAGACTTCGAAATTACTGGCTTGATCGAGCTAAAATTTTGGCAGTGGATTTGTTTCGAGTACGAGATGGTTTAAGAAAAAATTGTCACACCCCCTTTTACCGCCCACAAAGATATAAAAAATTCGCGATATCAAATTGCTTTGGTCGCACAGCCTCGAAATTCGATATTCAACCACAATTTACACATGTCGTTCCACTGATGACATTTTATGGGAGTTAAACAAGGGGGAGTGGAACCTCCGATACAACCTAAACTTGTGATATCGAATAGTTTTGGAGTTACAGGTCACAAAGCAGTGCTACCAACTTAAGGGTTTTCCCCCGTATATTTAGGGGGGAAAAAGTGGAATGGGATTTCTTAGGGTTTTATATTTTTAGGGTTTTTTTTTGGGGACTTTTTGATATTCTTTACTATTGGATAATCCAATTTACTACGAAGTTTTTGAATTTATTCCGATTTTGCTATGCATTCACCAGGGTTCAGAATATTCACACACCTTCACTCACAAACATTTGCTTGAAGCACACAACACACAATTTTATTTTCATTTCCTTTTTGTGTGTAACGGAGTTGGCGTGTTGTTGATCATCTAACATAAATTCTTCGTTTTAATTTTTGCTTGTGCGTCACAAACTCAAACAAAGATCGATCTCAACAATTCTCTGTGTTTCTCGGTTGTCGGTTGTCGGGAATGATACAAATTATTTTATATTAATGGTATTCATGCAATGCCGAAAACGCGCCGAATATGCCGAAAATCGGAAAAACCGTAAACACCGAATTTTAACTGTCAAAATTTGTATGGAATCTGATATTCGGCAGAGTTTCCAGTTTTCCGCACGATTTTGATGTGAAAATATAGTGCGGAATACTTTCGTCAAAGCATTGATGCCACCTTTCAAATATTTTAAATAAAATGCAAAACTTTTTACTTGAGATTCCTTTTAAACGATAAATAGCATAAAAAAAATTGAGTGGCAAGACTTTGGTGTTGTCAGTTGTCAAATAAATAATTTATAATAAATAGAAAACTTTCAATTCTAAATAATTTGTTTATTTATTGAAAACGAAATGACTGAGGTAATGATAAGTAACTTTAATTGAATTATGTATAGTAAAGTTAATGTTTTATATCTTAAAATCTAGAAAAACGACATGGGGAAAAAAAGTGGCCAGCACCAAAAACAGAAGCGCCGTCGACTTAGCCCTACGCACCGATGGAAAGACACAGAAGTAATGGAGATGCTCCATATTATAGTAGAAGAGATAAAGGAGAATGTCGAATCATTTAATGTGGATGTGGAAGTATAACTAGCATGGATGTTTACTTATGATATATTTTCGTTTTTCAGAAGCCAACAGTGCAATCCTTTTATAATAAAATTTCTGCTAAATCTCCACAGTTGCTGCCTATAAACTGGCTAATAATGAAAGGCAAGATGCGCTACCTAAAAGTGTCTTACATTAATGCTGCGACCTGGAAAAATAAAACAGGTGCCGGTCTTCTTGCCAACGGCGAAGAGAAAACTGTGTCAGAGTACATAAACAAAATATGTCCGCACTGGAACCTGCTCAGGGAAATCTTTGGGCAACGTAAATGCGTCGATCCTTCATTCATTTATGAATCGACTAGTGTTGGTGCCGATGAAAGCCTGGAAAAAAGTAATGATTCCAATTTGTTTGAAACTATTTATGATGATGATGTTGATATAAGTGAAATCATCACTAGAACGCCTGAGCAGTCTTTCGTTGAGAGTGAGGTTGCAGACGAAATTGAGGTTGCGGACGAGAGTGAGCTTGTTGATGAGGCCAGCACTTCACAGCAAAGTCGTAAAGGTTTTGGTAGTTTAAAGAATAAATTAAAAAGAAAAAGTTCGAATCCATTTGACTTGCTGCTTAAAATGCAGGAAAGGAGATTGGAACTTGAAAATAAAAAATTTAAATGGAAGCAGAAGTAGCAAAAAATAATTTACAGCAGCAATTGCTTATTAAAAAACTAGAAATTGAAAAAGAAGAGCGCATTGCAGAACTTAAATTAGAAAAAGAAGCAGAATTAAGAAGATATGAACAAGATCTAAAAATTAAAAACAACCAACTGTGAGCCTCTCAAATTATTTGCCTTTTTATGAATGTTTCCTTAAGTTCTTGAATTAATGTTCCTTTAAGTTTTTTAATGATTTATAAAAGACTGAATTGAAGTACAAATAAAATACTTTTATTTTAGAAAGCATATTCATTTTTATTACTCGAGACAAAATTCCGAGGCAAAAACTCCTTTCGGAATTCATCTATATTATGATCTATGGGTTTAACTCTTAAATCAATTCAAGAAGCGCTCGTCTCTTCGCCACTCCTTCGGATGTTTGCAAAGTTTGAGTAAAAATTTCAGGCTCCTCATATTCATCATCGTCTGATAAGTCATATTGCATTTCGAAAATATCTTCTTTATTTTCATGAATTAAAATATTGTGCAGTATAGCGCAGACAATTATCCAATGACACGCAAATTTAAGTGATTAAACGTTTTTTATTTGAATTTTAAGTTCTTTCAAACTGTTGAATCTTTCTTTTAGCCGTCCAAAACAATGCTCAATTTTTATTCGATTTCTACTAAAAATTTTGTTAAAATCGTTGCGTTGTTTTAAATTAAACTCAGTTGAGTTTGATCTAAAGGGGGTTATGACAGTGGAAGTTAACTTATTGGCACTGTCTCCTGCTATCCATTCCAGTCCCTTTAAAAACTGTGATGCTTTCGTAGACAAATCGCAATTATTGAATATCCTGGCATCGTGAACACTTCCAGGATATCCCACCACAATATGAAGATTTTGTAGTTTGTGATCGCAAACAGCTTGAACTTTAATAGAATACAAATGCTTCCTTGAAAAGTATGCTTCGGGATCTTCCAATGGCTTTTCTGCTAATTTGACTTCCGTTCCATCGACAAATCCAACGCAATGTGGTAGCTCCAGCAATGATTCAGACATCAATCTTCTTCGTTCTAAATCGTCTGGCCAAAACAAAAAATCTTTTTTTAAACTTAGAATTGCTTTGAAAATTCTATTTGTGATTATCTGAAATTTTAAAATGTAAACTTTTTAAAAAAATAATCAATAATGCAATCTTACTGCAATTGTTCCACCATCACCAATTCCAAACAAACTTGCAATTTTTGTAATCGTTGCTCCCTCCCCACTTGAACCCAAACGATACAAGACAATAATAAGTTGTACTTCTACGGGAAATTGTTGGCATGATCTTGGTCCATGAAATATTCCATTATCTTTAATAAGATTAAGTATAACAGTAAAACTTGCCCAGCTAACATGAGCAATTTGTTTGAATCGGTTTTCGTCTAATTTTGGCAAAACATTTGTGAGGTAATTTTTTGATTTTAGAACCGAATAGTGATCAAATGGAACACTATAGCGAAAGTATTCTACTGAAGCCATAGCAATTGATAATTCTTCCAAAATGTTGGTTTCCTTCTTGCGTTGGTCCTCTTCAATGTAAAGAAAGTATTAGGTACATATTTTGAAAAACATCAGCAAAAATACCGTCATGTTTTCCAAATAATTCTAATGCAAATAACTCGTGAAAACTAATTTGTTGCAGAAATGTAATATATTTCTTTTTTTGGCTTATCTTTGGCATCTTTTAAAACATTCAGAATTTTATATCAATTAAACAAAAGTTGTCACTTTTTCAATACAATTCAAAGAACAGCTGATTGATATACGGCACTAACCGAAAATTATAAAAAAGAAACCTCAGGCAAATGCAGCGAATATATTCCGATATTCGGAATCGGAATATATTCGGCATTGCATGAATACCCTTATTATGCTTTGAATTTACATGAATGAAACACAGGCACAAAAACAGAATGTCAGATCGTAGTAAAAACTAAGAAAACAACACTGAACGTACCCAATCTTTAGCAAAAATATGGCAACATTTAAGTCACTCAGAGAGAGACCCGCCACCCGTCAGAGAGAAATTAGAATAGATTCTATTCTGGCGTTTTCCCGTCACGCATTTCTACGGCGATTTCATTTTTGGCGGCTGCATATATTTTCATGTATTTTGTAGCACGGCGAATCCGACAACCGACATCCGCTTTGGTTCTGTTAGGGCTCTATGTTTGCGTCAAAATGTTCATGTTGGAGAATTCAGGCATTTGTCAAAACCAAAACAAAGACAATTTTTTCAACAAGAACAAGTGGTGTTTGCAAAATTGTCTTTGTTCGTGTCGGTCATTAAGATCGATCACTACCGTCGTATGGCGTAAAAAACAAATGCGGTTCTGGTTGCTGTGCAGCGTATTGAACTGGTTTTTGGCCAAATGTAGGAAATTTCGGCGTCAATTAAAAAATATTTTGCGCTGAAATAGTGTCAGTTGCAAAAATTTCAATGAAAAGCAATGCAAAGGCAAAGTTTTGTTATAAAAAATACGCGACTTTTAATGAAGAAACAAAAAAATTTGCTTGTCCCGTTGAAACTTGGAGAAAAGAACTAGCTAGCTAAGTGCAAAGTGTATTTCGAATTTAGTTGAAACGCATCTCGAGAATGTAAAGAAAAAAGCCTCAGTTATTAAATTAAACACAATATTGAACAGAGCCGATTTTATAAGATGTTGTATAGGATTAGTATAAAAAAAAATTTGCCGCTTCGTCTTTTTGGCGATAAAGAATTATTTAAAGAAATAATAAAGCCCTCTGAAGAAAAGTTTGACACTACAATGAACTCAAGAAATATATCGGCTATGCTTGGCGTTTCAAGCCAACAGATAAAAAGAGCAATAGCGGAAATTACAAAAAACGAAATTATTTCTTTAAAAATTGACGTTGCCATTCTGGGTCATTAAAAGCATAAAAGATTGAAAAATTTGCATATACCGTGTACATGTTTAATAAAAATAAATATACAGTAGATATAGTCAAAGCCTACTTTGCTGCTGAATCTCCGTGCCCCCCACTGGTATGAAAGGTAGTTGCATAAAAATAGTAAAACTAAAAAAACCAAACCACACTTTGTATAAACTGGATGAGTTCCAATTTATGAATTTTCATACTGGCATTAAAACTACCCGAAAATTACAACATCGTTCTATACTCATGTAAAATTGACCACTGAATCTGAGTTCGTACTCAGATTTGAAATCAACTTAAGTTTGCGGTTGCCAGGAGCAAATCAACGCAAATAAAGTTAATTTTTTTCACTCAATTTTTCGGTCAAAATTGTGAACAATGGCAAAATTTTTTCAATGTCTGTGTTGCTTCAACCGCTATGTCTAGGGTTATTCAATTCCAATTTAGTTTTTTTTACCTGTTGGATAGATAATTTTTTGTTTTTTTATAAATTTGATAAATTTTTTTACGATTTAAAATAAATGTCTAAAAACTCAACAAAAACGGTTTTTTTTATGCCCGTGATCAAGGTAAATGACATTAAGGTGTGTTTTTGCACCTTTATAAATTATTAAAGCCCTTCATCCGTACAAAAAATTAATAAAATTATTTTTTAAAGTCTCATACACACATAAAATGCGCGGTGAACAAAAATTTATATAAAACCTATAAAAAATCGCTCCATTCTTTTGAGAATTTAGAATTTTGTAAAAATTTATGCCGCATTCATTTGAGCTGTCAAAAAAGTTAGTTAAATTTTTATAAATTTATTTTAAATCATACAAAAATACATTTTACAATATAATTAAAAAACAACTAATTATCTTTCTTCCAGGCTCAAAACGAACTTAATCGATATAGCACAACCCCAGATATAGCGATTTAAATACATATGCATATTAAGGGTAACGTTATTTTTCTAAAATACTTTTCTTAAGATGGATGGCTGAAAAATCGTTCCTTTTGATGTAAAAACAATTAAAATATCAAATTGTAAGTAATCGGAAATTATTTACAAGACCATCAAAGCGATTTAAATTTGAAATTGAAAAACATATAAACATTTTTTTGACTTTTTACATATTACTCGATTGTTTCCACATAAAACCTTATTTTGTGCCTAAAACTGGTATCCACTTCGTTTGTTATTTAATTGTCCCTAAAAATGAGCAAATAACATAACAATCGGATAAAAATTGCTAGAGTTGTGATATTTCAGTTTCTATAAAAAAGTGACATTTTTTTCTTGTTTAGAAAAGGTAATACTATTTTTTATGCTATTATTACTATAAAAACATGTATTGATAAAAACAAATACAATTAAGTTATTATAAGTCATGGAAAAATGGCTTTAGAAAATAAGATTATGAAATTACTTTTGATCATTTCTGAAAACTGTAATATTTGTAAAGCCGATTAGCAAAAAATGTTAATACAAAAAAATTTAGTTTGTTACTCTCCCCTCCGCCTCTCCCCCTATGCTTTTCTTCACCTGGTTCAACATCTTCTGCGCTTTTTTGCTCGGTTTCGTTGTTCAGGGAATATTGCTTAAAACTAAAAAAAACCTTTTCAAATTTTTTGTAATAAAAAACACCAAACACTTAGGTAAACGTACTGTTCTCGATGATATTTTAGGTGCTTAACCATATTGGCGATGATTCCACTTGTTTTTATTTGTTTTAAACCGTCAAATGCAAAATTACACGTTGCATTGCGTTGAAAAATTTTCATGCATATTAGTTTTTTGGCGCCATTTAATTTTCTTTGTATAATGATGCATATTTTGTTTCGATACTAGGTAAAAAGAATCGATACCATTAAATATCGAATAGACCCGAAGCATCGAAAAAAAACTCGTATCGGAAGAAAAATTATCGATACGATATTCGTGTCCTTAACAAAGGCCCATTTATTAAAGTTAATTGATTAAAATCTACTCATAATATAATAATTTATATAGAAAGTATTGTTTCAGTATATGTTTATACCCTATTTTGAATTTCTGATATGAATAAACTCAGTGCAGATATTTAGTCATAGCCCGTTACAACTAAAAACGACGTTTTTATTAAAAAATTTCTATAATTCTTAAGTTTGAGCGCAACTTACTGCAATTATTATAAATGCAATTTCAACTTAGAAAGTTTTTTTACTCTCCCGTAAAATTATTTAATTTTAGCTCACTTCTTTTTGATTTAATTTTTTTTTAAAGATCAAAGAACCAAGGCGTGTGCCGTTTACAAACAAGGTTTGGTCTTTGACTTGAAAGGAAAGGGATTGATTATTTAGAGGAACTGATTGGAACCATACGTGAATTATTGACTACACAGTAAAAAATATGAGGATAAATTTGATACTATTTGGTATACATATAAATCCAAACCAAAAATGTTTTAAAAGCTATACCATCAAATCTTATAAATATTTCCAGACCACTTGTCTCGTCAGACCAATCGAAACCACTATATTTTTAAATTTCCCGATTTCGGTAAATTTTTTACTATCGAACCAGAATATTGTTTGATTTACACATCCATAAAAAACTTTTAAATTATATTTGTTTTATTATTTTTATAATATTGAGTGGTATAAAATTTATAAATTATTTGGAATAAAAAAAGTTTATACCACACAAATGTTATAAAAAAGATAAAATTTACCCTCAAATTTTTTACTGTGTAGCGTTATGCCTTAACCTCGGCAAGCATTTCCAGCACTTACTTGTGTTCCTGTCCTTTGATTCCACATTTTTCACAATTTATAATCCTTAAATGTATGAAAGAAAAAAGGAAGTAAAAACGACAAGCCCGAGTCTGTATTCGAACCAGGGAACTTTGGGTTGATAGTCTAGCGCACTCCCCACTTAACTACAAAGGCCGACGATGTAAATATGAAGATATTTAAAAAATTGCACTGCCTAGGGAGGGCACGTGCCCCATCCTGTCCCCTGTGGACGCCCATGCGTTGTACCTCCCATGGTGTGGCATACCCACAAATGTGCAATGTCGAATAGCTTTGAAATTAGAGGTCGCACAGCTTCCAAATTCGGTATTCGAACACAATTTACACGTGCTGTTTCATTTTTACATTTTATGGGGGTTGCAAAAGGGGGCGTGGAACCTCCCATACGACCCAAGTTTCAGAAATGTAATAGATTTTGAGTCGCACAGTCAAGGAATTCAGTATTCGACCACAAATTACAAAAGCAGTTTGGCTGATAACGTTTGATGAGCGTTTGGAAACGGGGGCGTGATAGCAACGCGCCGGGTTTCAGCTAGTATGTTATATAGAGTAATAATTGGATTCATTCTACAATTGTTACATTGACGATTACGACTAGTGTCCGACCCAAACCGGAATTTTGGTCGAAACCGAATATTCGGCCATTTTGTAATATTCGTCCGAAATCGAAATCGGAACTAACATGAAAGTTTAATTTTTTACAAATGATTTTTTTTTATTAAAAGGAAACAAAGGTACTACTTGTACAAAAAAGTATTATTTGAATATTGAAGCTAAAAATAATGAATTAAAGTTTACTATAATAATAAATGAGATAGTTTTTATTTTATTTTTTATAACACACTTCCGTACACACTTAAAATAGTATGCACCTACAATGTTCATTTTTTTAGAACTACAAAACAGAGTATTTCTGTTTTTTTTTAAATTTGTCTATTATAAAATTATAAATATTTCGTTTTCTTTTCCTTTATTCCACGCGCACAGAATTCGTTCGGAAGTTTAATTATCAATTGTTGGCTACAGTACCTATAAAACTTTAATGTGAATTGCAATAGAGATGATAAAATCGAAAATGATAGTATCTAACGCATAAAATGAACCAAAATGTTTTGCGTTAACACGATAAATCAAACTATGGACGAATTCATAACTTATGTTTTGTACAATGCGTTGTAAATATTTAAATAAACCAAACTTATATATGCGCATTAAATGACTGATGCAAGAAATTTTGGTATCATTCAAGAATAGCGACAACTCTCTTTTCAAATGTTTTTTGTTGGATTATGTATACGGATTTTAACCTCCTAAATCCAAATCCAAATCCAAATCCAAATTTCAGGCCGCTGGCAACTGGTTTAGAAGTTATAGGCCTCCAAAGCTGCAAAAATGGCCTACAAATCTTGCTGTTTTTTTAGTGTACCGCATGCGAGTACCTATTCAACGAGGTATCGAACATGAAAATCCATTCATAACTTTTTAAGATATACCTTTTATTATATATACAGGGTCCGCCATCTAACGTTTTTTTTTTCAACTAGTGCTTATTTCGTGAATGGTAACACTTAGCTCATGTCTGATTTGACAGATAATTAGTTTTATTCTTCCGCTGAACGAATATGGTTGTGTATACGCTTGAACAACGCTGGGAAATATTGCGACATTACTTTGAAAATCATAATGCCGATTTTGCCAAAAAAATCATCTTTTCAGATGAAGCTCATTTTGATCTTGACGGGTATGTAAACAAGCAAAATTGTCGCATTTGGGGCACAGAAAACTCGAACGCATACATTGAAAAGCCGCTGCATCCAAAACGAGTCACTGTTTGGTGCGGATTTTGGTCCAGAGGCATAATTGGGCCATTTTTCTTCGAAAATGAGCAAGGAGTGGCCGTTACAGTCAATGGCGATCGTTATCGGGCCATGCTGAACGAAATTATGTTCACAAAAATTGAAGAGGAGGATATTGGCAACATTTGGTTTCAACAGGACGGCGCTACGTGCCACACAGCCGAAGCTACACTCGATGTTTTGCGCCCTGTTTTTGAAGATCGCATTATCAGCCGCAGAGCTGATGTCGTTTGGCCACCTCGGAGCTGCGATTTGACACCGTTGAACTATTATTTGTGGGGTGCCCTCAAAGATAAGTGTTATGCCGATAAGCCAGAGACAATTGACGCTTTAAAGGACAATATTCGTGAAGCCATTGGTGAAATACAGCTGCACACAATCGATAATGTGCTTAAAAATTGGACCGATTGTGTAGGTTACTGCATGGCCAGCCGAGGCAGCCATTTAAATGAAATTATTTTTCATTATTAACCGGAAGGATTGTACTTTCAAATAAAAAAAGAAATTTGAGAAAATATTGAGTAGTTTTTTTTTATAAAATTTTCAAAAAAAAAAAAGTTATTTGGCGGACCCTGTACAATTTGTCTGGAAAACTAGTGGTTTCCCCTTTTAAGAAAGCACTACATTAAAAATGTTTTCATCTTTTAAAGTTTTGCATGGATAACTTCTAAACCAATTGCCAGCGGCCTGCAATTTTTTCAGATTTGGAGTTAGGGGGGGCCAAAATCCATATAATCTGCAAAAAAAAAAAAAATTTTAATTTAGAGTTGTCGCTATTCTTAACCAAATTTTAACCAAACGTTTTGGCTAGTTTCAGCTATTCGGTCTCAATATGGCCAAAACTGACAAAAAGGGCTGAAACTGGCCTTAACCGAAACCAAAACCGAAACCGAATATTCAGTCGGACACAAATTACTACATTATGTATGAAATAAATTAAGTTGTTTAAATATCTTTCAAGTATTTTTATTCTGTGGCCTTCAAAACTAAAAAAATTTTATTGAAATGTTAGCAGTACATTTGCTCAACTTTATCCGTAAATATAAATATCAATTTCCATTGGTATATGTTTTGAAGACACCGACGAGTTGGCTATAAACTTTTTTGCTGTCTCGGTCCCTTTCGTAAAACTAGTTAGTACAAGATTTGTCGGGTAGAAGGTGATTACTTATCAAAACAAATCCTCACACAAAAAAATAATTATTACTGAAGCACGAGGCGTTGCACCTATTATAACACTTAAACACCCCAATCGCGAAATCTTTACTTTTATCTGAAATTTTTTTTGGAAAATTACATAACAAAATGCTTCGAAATATGTATTTGTGTGAAAGCGAAAAAAATGTCATGTTTCAAATATAGCTCACCAGTTATTTTAAAAATTTAATAATTGAGGATTAAAACAAATCGTGTTTTATATTATTTTTATATACGTTTTTATTATTTTTTTTTTCGTATTTTTAAAATTTTGTTTTAAGTAAATCAGTTCATTGAAATGGCAATTTATCACAATTGATGATGTGAACATTTTTTACAGCTTAAATAATTTAGCCATAGTATCCGCCACCATAGCCGCCACGACCACCGAAACCACCGCGTCCAAAACCTCCACCGCCATAACCTCCACCGCCATAACCTCCATGTCCAAAACCTCCACCGCCAAAACCTCCACGTCCAAAACCGCCACCTCCATTTCCAAATCCTCCACCAAAACCGCGACCAAAGCCGAATTGACGTGCGTGACGCTGAGACTCATTTTCGTGTCCTTGAGCGTCAACAGCCAGAAGTGCTTCAGCTTGATCCTCTTCTGCTCCAAAAGGCGAGGCATAGGTCACTGCGGCAACGATGGCCAAGACCAAAAAACAAATGAAAAAACGCATTTGTGAGTATTTTTTAAAAACTGTTTTAATTGAGTTGTGCTAAGAACGATAACTTATTCTGTTCTGTGCCTTAGTGCTGGAACACCGAGTGCTTTTATATAAATTTCAGTATTGATGAAATTAAATGAAACTGGAATAAACGCGTGACAAAGCGTAATTTTTAAGATAGAGTAACAAAATAAAACAAACTAGAAAAGTCAAAATTTATGCAAAAAAATAAGCTATGCTTATTATCAAGCATTGTCCAGCAGCTATTTCTCAAAAAATTAGGGAAACCACATTATAACAATAGAAGCAGCAAATACAGAGCGGCGTTAAAAATCATTAAAAACAACTTAAGAGTTTGCTACTGGATTTAGAGAATCAGAGTTGAATTAAGTCGGAGTTGATCTGCCGTTGAGGTAAAAAAGCGGTGAGATAGTGATTGACTTTAGTAAGCTTATAACTGGCTATTTAGCGTACCACAGCTGAGTTAGTTATCTATTAAGGGGGGCGATAAAAGTTTAATTTGGCAGAAAGATAAACTTACATTAAGTTTGATTAATTAGATCCTAAAAAAATTATAAGGCATACAGAATGTCAGGAAAGTACAGGAAATTGTTCTATTAAAAAGTCCTGACAATGAGCTTGATCTGTCGTTTAGTTTTTTTTTAAACGCATTTTTTGGAATCCACTTCAGTTCTCGCCGCAAGTTAACTTTTATGACTTCTACGGACTGAAAATCGGTGTCACGAAGTTGGTTTTGGGAAAGAGAAAAAATTCAACCGAAGCCATATCAGGTAAGTGTGCGGCTGTTCCAAGGTACAAGTTTGTTTAGCTTTTGTTGTTTGTTAAGTTGAGTTGTAGAGTTCACAAAAATTCGTTCACATTGATAGACTTGTGATATGGTGTGTTATCGTGGTGAAAAATTCATGAGTTTAATTTATTACACAAATTTACAGAATCTGGCCTTTTCCGACAAATTTGCTACGAACAAATTTTAAAAACGCCGCCGAAATCGAATTTTTACATTCTGAACATGCAAAACTCCTAAAACATTATCCAAAAAAGTGATTTGTTTTGCAATTTTCGTTCAGAAATTTTCTAGTTATACTTGAATATACTATATTTTTGAAATATTTTCCAATATCCAAAAGAGTTAAAAATCGGCTAAGACAATATGACTAAGATATTCTTATGAAATAAAATAAATTCTTTAAAGTATCTTTTAAAATGTTGGCGCTATAAAACGGTAATTTAGGATATACAGTCATGTGAAAATAAATAGGGACAACTATATTTTTATATTTGAAGCTGAATGAATTATATACAAAGTGCTTCAGATAAAGCATTAATTCCCTCGGCTGGTGATTCTTCTTGATAAAACAAGTATGTAAAACTTTCAAGATACAGGGTGTTTTACGGTTTGGGTACGTGTTTAGTATTATTGATCTAGAATCTAAACTACTCACCATAAAATAAAAAATAATAATTTGTATTTTAGAAAAAATATCAGACTTTTCATAAGTATATCAATCGCTTTCGTGCCATGTGCTGTAGCGGAGAAAAAAATTCTGAGATTATCCAACAAAATATCGAAAAATTTTCTATCTTTTGTTTTAGCGGAGCTGTTACTGTCCAAAGTTAGAATTTAAAAAAATACTGTTGATTAATTTTTTTTTTTTCATGAAAAAAAGACATAAATTTGGACGATTACAGATCCGCTAAAACAAAAGATACAAAATTTATTTATATTTCATTGAGTAATCTCAAAATTTTAGCTCAGCTGCAGCACATGACACGAAAGTGATTGATATATTGATGGAAAGGTTGATATTTTTTCTAAAATGCAATATATTACTTTTTATTTTATGGTGAGTTGTTTAAATTCTAGATCAATAATGCTAAACACGTACCAAAACCGTAAAACACCCTGTATCTTGAAAGTTTTACAATGTGGGAGGAAATTCCATAAAGTTTTATACTCGCCTTATCAGGAGGAACCACCACCCGAGGGAATTAATGCTATATCTGTTGCACCTTGTATGTAATCCATGCAGCTTTAAATATAAAAATACAGGTGTCCCAATTTATTTTCACATGACTGTATATGCGTAAATACAAAATTGCAATATATATATATAAAATAAAAAATTGACATATTTTAGTGGAGGTTTTTTCTAGTAAAAACACAAAATTTGTAAAAACTCTTAAAACTCTAACCATACTTTTTTTATTTTAGCACTTTTATGTATTCTTTATATTCCTTCCATACAGAAGGTGCGCAACCTTCTGGTTGTTTTGACTGTTTTTATAGTTCTGATATTGAAAAATTGATATTGATATAGTTGGAAATCTATAAGCATGAGTGATTTTAGTGATTTAAGAAATTTTTGTCGAATTTAAAGAGACTTTACCGTTTTTATAAAGTCACTTTCTATGGGAGATAGCCTGGGTTTCCATCCGATTTGGCTCATATTCAAACTCAAAGTGCATATTTAAGATGTAAGCTTCTTTGCGAAATTTAAAGCGATTAAATTCATTTTTTTGGAATTTAAAAAGATGTAACCGTTTTCATAAAGGCACTTTTTAAGGGAGTTGAGCTTCGTTTTCAGCCGAGACCATTTTTGGAATTGATCTTCAGTTTTTAAATAACTAGAAGCTTATATATTGAATTTCATTACGACGACATTTAGACAGACGGACATGGCTAAATCGACTCAGGAGGTGATGCTGATCAAGAATATACATACATTTCTACACCACCCACGCCTCCATTTGCCCTGGGAGTTACAACATACGGGCCCCCTGAAACACAAAACAAAAATGCAATAAGAAAAGTATAAACTAGAGCAAGCTTTTGCGAGATCTATGCGAAAACTTTTTATTCTTATTTTTGAGTTCTTTTTATTCATTGTAAAAATCTGAATCATAAGAGTTTTAAACAACTGAAGCACAGCCGCAAATAACGTTTTAAGCGACAAAAAGTAAATTGTTCACAATACGTAAAAAACATTTTAAATGCTGCGGACAATTTCTAGATACTTGTTTTTAATACATTATGGAAAAACTTAGGTAAATACACTATTTTAGAAAAAAAATTGTTTAATAATAATATTTGGTTAGTATATAAAGTATTTTTAATGAATCAAATGGAAAAACGTTACATATCCAAAACTCATTGGTTGTTAAAACGTTGTTGCACGTTGCAAAGCAGAGAATGCGATGGCTTTTAAAAGAGCCATTAAAGCATACCCATATAAGAAGACTTATTTGATTGGTCCTATCATTTTCGTTAAATTAATTGTAAATGATAGAACTAAAAAATTTATTTACAAAAATGGCCCTTAAAAACAAAAACAAAAATTCTTTTGAAGAACTTAATAGAAAATATTTTAAAACCTTCAACAAAATATATTTGTTGGCTTTCGAACACAAACTTCATATTTTTCGTAACTTAACTGCATATTGATTTGTAGAGCTCGGTGTACTTTTCAGGCGAATATGAAGTCATTGCAAGGATATCCCTTTTGTTTTTATCACTTACTTGAATGGGTTCATTTCGAAGGACTGGCATCGTTTTGCACATGTTTTAAGTTCTTATGGAGTTGCCTCGCACAATTCGATTAAAGATTTTAAAAAAGCCGTTTGTTCATTTTAGTTTTTTTTTAAAGAATTTAAAATAATGTTCCTTTATTGTACTTATGCTGAATTTTTTTAAAGGAAAAGAAGCATAGACAACCACAAATATATATAATAACAATTCAATTATCTAAATATGTAATGTGAACTTACAACGTTATTCCATTTTACTTGCTCTGGAGCGTTTTCTGAAAGTATACTTTTTTTCTTAAAATTTTTTTATTACCACAATTCTTTAATCTCTTATTATTCTAATCAATTTAATTTTCAACATTGGACATCCTTTTTGTGCATCGGTTGCACTTATCAATTACATTAGATAACTCAACTCTATTAATTTTGTATGTAACTTACAACGTTCTTCCACTGACTGACACTTTGTTATTGCTTTTTGATAGCGATAAGGTGCATATTTTGGCTGATTTGGTGTTAAGGCAATGTAAGAGAGTCATGTTAATGATAATCTGGAATAAAATTGGTTTTGCAGAAAGTGGCTTTTGCAACGTTATTCGCGGCTGTGTATCAATATACATAAAATTAATGAAATTCTTAAAGTGAAAGAGTTAATTTGGCACATAATTGGCATCCTTTGAGGAAATTTGGAACTTTTGACATTTATTGGAATTTTTTTTGTCAACAAAAAATGTACACTTGGTTTTTACACTGAAGAGAATTTAAACATATTTAAAAAAGATATGAAAATTTATTTTCACAAATAGTGTAAAACATCTATGAATAGTGTCATATTCATCTATTATAGTCATAGATGAATATGACACTAACTAATATCATTTGAAAGTAAATTATCATCATTAACAAATTTTAATGATTACATACATAAATATCTTCATTACTTTTAAAGGAACTCAAGCAAAATTTTTTATGATCAGAATTATTCAAGGATTTTTAAAAAAACTTTAGAACATCCAGAATATTATTGGACATATTCAAAGAAGTTAAGAAGAAAACCTAACTTGTATTTCGAAAACCTAACTTAAAATCAAAATTCCATTTATGTCGATATTTTTGCAGTATAAATGTAGGAAAAACTTATCTCTTTATAAGCGAAAGGTATTTTTGTAACGAATTTATTTGGTTTTTTGAGAATTTCCTTGTCCGCACAGCATGAATAGTTAAACTCTCGTTGAATTTTGATTCAAATAACTCGATATTTCAAGTATTTTAAAATTAACGATTAACTGGGTTCTTTTTTTCGAACATTTCCGATTTTTTTTTACTCAAATTGTAATCTGTTTTTTCATGCATTTTTTGCATACCCACCAGAAATTAAGACTTTAAAGAAACTTAAAACTGACGTCAATAATGAAACATGCAAGACTTTTGTTTTTAACTCAAAACAAAACGTTTTTATTTTATGACCAAGATCAACCGTTTATAAGATCAACAAGAAATAAGAGAGAAGTTTTGGAAATAGTTTTTTTAAAAGTTTGCCAATTTGAAAAAAAAATTTTGCATCTACAGCAGACGTACAATTTTTTTAAGTCAGTTGAGAAGGATCCGTAGCATATTGTTCCAAATTACGAATTTCTATTATTGTGATTGTAATTTTTTTATCTTAAAAATATAATATATTTTTCTAATCAGTGAAATCCTCCCGGATACGAGTAGATGAATAAACTATATGTATAAAAAACGATTGTGTGTTTAATTCAATAAGGATAACTTAACAAACACATTTTCATACTCTTCAAAACAAAGCAACGAAACATTTTAAAGGATTTTTATATAAAAAAACTTCGAATGTGGGTTATTTATATTTGTTAAATTTCATCAAGTCGATGTGAATTTTTTATGATACTTTATATTTTATAATAGTTTATGAAAAACTTTTTTTGTTACAAATAAGTGACCCCGCCCATGATTTAATTATTATAGGTTGTCGATTCGTTTGACAACACCCGTAAATTTGTAAACAAAAATATATTCTCTCTCAAATATAAACCTGAACTAGTTATCGAGTTATCGATTTTTTAAATTTTTTGTTTGGAACAATATCTGTTCAGTAAAATGTCTATATCTTTACCATAATCTAATAGATCTTAAATATTGACATGTCATTTGAAAGATAATTAAATTATTATATATAAGGCAAAGTACAAATAAAATAAATTAAGGCAATAATTTTAATTTTGTGAGCAGTTTTATATTACTTTTGCTTTTAATAAGTGATAAAACCGTTATTTTGTCAAAAATTTGCTGGATTAACGTGTCAAAAATATATTTTATATATAAAACCTACAGTTTTATCTTTCATTTAATATATAGAAATCCATATTCGTTTTTTGAATTGACTCTAAATTTAATATATATGATGATCAGCTGTTTAATTTAATAAAAGAGAAGCTGTTGACAAAAACTGATCAGCTAGAAGTTTCAAATTTTTTCCATTGTACAAATTGAAGCGTCAAGTTTAAAAGTCTCAACTATTGGAAACCAAGATAAAATTGTCATTTCTGTAACCAGCTGTGTATTAAGTTAGTGATAGAAAGTGTGAGTGAAAGTGTTTAAATTATTTTTGATACCTGCGATCTCCACATAAAGACGATTATGTCATTTCTGTAACAACTAAAAAAAATGCTTACAACTCAATTTCAATACGCTCAAATTAGCTCTCGAGCTAAAGGCTTTTTCAGCCATGTATACTTATACTAGCAAATACCCGCTGCTAAGCCTGCGATAAAAATGTTAAATACCATGTAAAAATTTTAAATCTTAAAATGAAAGTATTTAGTTGTATTAAAACAAATTCAAAATATAAAAATTATTGTGTTTGTTTTGTTTAATTATGAGAAGATGGTATATATATTAAGAAATTACTTTATTTAATTTGTATAACTTATTTTAACAGTAATTGTTATGATGACATAAATTTACCTGGCTTGCTTTTTTTTTACTTTTGAAAAAGTCCTGCATAACAGCGTTCTAAAAAAATTTGGATAAAAAATTTTTAAAATTTGTAATCAAAAATATAAATTTATACATATATTCTGAAAATAAATATATTCTTCGTAAATTGTTGTAGTTAATCGGCCTTCTTCAGTTGTTAATTGTTGTTATTGGGCTTCAGCCAAACAGCAATTCTTCTTAAATTTAAAAAAAAATCGTTATAATGACATCAAAATTTTGGCGATATCTCAAAAACTATAGACTTTCTCAATGCATAACAATGCATGGACAGTCGTTGATAAATAAAATTAACGGTAATTTTCTCTTCTTTTCGGAAATATTTTGTACGGATATTAGGTATGTTTTAAAAAAACCTGTTATTATGACATTTAAATTCTTGCGATATCTCAAAACTATAGATTTTCTCAGTATAACTCATAAGCCTCAGAATGCGAAAAAACGATTGAAATTTCATGTTTTGACTTAGCAAGCAAATATTTCCGCCATTTTCAAATCGATTTTCATCCAATTTTCTTTCTTTGAAAGTTCAATTAAGTAAATTGGGAAAATGAGAAAAGGTTTACCGTTACCTCACCAATGCAATGTTTTATATTGCTTTCAAAACACCTCTAAAATATCCAACTTGTACTAAACAATAGGCCAAGAGTTGCTTTTGTTGTACATATTTTTTTAATTTTAATTTTTTTCTAATTTTAATTTTCCTTATTCTTTCACATAACATAATTTACCTGCAAAAATTGTTCTATTTTGACAGCTTCTATCATTAAAAATAATGGGCCACCAACCCCCCTCCTATGATTTTTTGATGAAAACTAATTTGCTTAAAATGTTGTTATATTTTTGCAATGTGTTATAGCTTAAAAAAAAAACTAATTTATGTGAAAAACATTTTCAAATATAGCTTAAAAAATAATTCTGTGAAAAAATATTTAAAATATTTCAAACTATTCCAATGTTATATACATAAATCTATGTTTTAATCTATTTCCTTATCTATATATTCATAGTTAACGTTATAGTTATTGCAGAATTTGTCCTGACCCAATGCAATGAATTTTTTATGATCGTTTTGTGAATTTGTAAAAGTGTAAATTGACCTTCGAACAAAACACATGCTAGACGAAGCCGTTTGAAACATCAATGCATGACGATGAGAATTTTCTGATATATACAGCATTCTTATTGATATATAGTATTGCTCTGCAGACGTTGTCCTGCCACCTTACTGCTATATACGAATTTTCATGCTGTTCGGAAAAAAAATTTATATATTCGCCATTTTTAGTACAGTTGCCGAAAGTAGCCGTATGAACTAAATTATCAAATTTTAGTCTAATACTACCAAAACCGTTCGAAGTATAAAATTTTTGATTAATTCTGGGCGGTAATGGGAGTGTGCCAAAATTTTTTCACTTAAACCATCTCATACTCAAAACAATAGAATGCCAGAATCTCAGCTCAATTGAGCTTAAACCTAGTGTGCTTTGCTTTACTCCAAGCTTATCCCCCGAAAAGTGGACTTAACTAAAGTGAGTCATGCCCATTTTTAGTAAAGTTAGCGAAAGTAACCATACAACTTAGATTACCAAATTCTAGTCTCATACGACCAAAATCGTCTGAAATATAGCATTTTTTGCAAAAATTGGGCATGGAAAGTGGATGTGGCAAATCAAACATAGCATATTACGATAAAGTTGGAATAACAAATCGTTTGATACCTATATCGTGTTAATCTGTTCAGTGGTTCTTGCGTGATTGTCAAACATCCGTGCAGTGTCACAACGCTTTTATATATTCGTGTAGATAGACTAACACAATCTCAAGTAGGGAAAAGCTGGCTGGCAAGGCTGCAAAACATAATTAATGCTGATAACTAAATTCTGGCAACTCCCCTCAAAACATTAACAAAGAAAATTAATTAACACTGTATGAAAGCAAGAATCTCCCTGAAAGTAAAGCTGGATTCACTGATCATCTTCAGCATGTTTTGAAAGTTTTTTTCATAGCGAAAACATCGCTCAGAGAGAAAAATTTCTGCACGCTCTCAACTTGATTAACATTATTTTAAATTACACAAAAACATGCTGAAGGTTATCAGTGAATTCAGCTTAACTACACAATATGGCTGTCGTGTTATATTGAGAGAAGCTCTCTCGACAAAGAGAGAAAAGCTTTGTTTGCTGTTATATTGTGCTGCTGGTTGAATGTAGGCATCAAATAAAATGCGTGATTTTGCAATAATTAAAGAATACATTTTTCGAAAATCTTGGTACGCTATAACAATCTATATTATCATAGGAATCGAATAAAAAAAGAATTATCAAAATCGGTGCAGCAGTTACCGAGCTTATTCTGGATCAAATTTCGTGAGTCTCCTTTTATATAATAGTATAGATAAATTCTGGCGTCGCTAAAAAGCTTTCAGTTTGCAGGCTTACTTATTGTAGCTTCAGTTTTATTTTTACATTTAAGAAAAATGCTACGAAAACATTCAATCTATATTTAAAAACATGCTTTCAATAAAATTTATTTCTAAACTGACTCTTCTTTTACTAATTATAAATTCAAAGATAAAAAATAATACAAATATTCATAAAATTTAAAAATTTTTTGTGCTGTGTGCTGTATACATTTTCATTATTATTTCTGTATTGATTTACAATACAAAACATTGTCATTACCTTTTTAAAAACTCAATAAAATTTTCAATCAAAACAAACACGTAGTGGAAAACGTAGTAGAAAAGGCAGTAGTGAAAAGTATCTTTTTGCCTTTAGTACTACGAAAAAGTATGATATTTAGGCAACTGAGCTATATTTTGTCATTAAAAAATTACTCTTTCGCTCTCCTCTTCAATTTTACGGGTGTATATCTTCCTTCTTGTGTGTAAATCAAATGAATGGACAGCCTATAGTAATTAAATCATGACCCCGCCCACTTGTTCAGTCTTGGGCAAAAAATCAAAAAGAAATAAATCAAAAATCTTAGACAAAAGAAAAAATTTGACACATCTTGAACTTTGTTTTGTATTTATTTTACAATCAATTAACGTCAGGCAATTTTGAAGACTTCTTTAGAATCCCCTCCATTTGCAAATCGAATAAATGAATTATATTCAATACATATGTTTGTTATAAAAATCTAAAGCTTAAATTACGTCTTCTTCGTACTTGTCATCTACGTGTGGTTTCCCCCAATTTTTTTTGGAGATGCGTCAACAAGCAGACATCTTGTTAATATTTTTGATGTATTGTTTTTGAGTTGTTGCCATTTATTTTCTATTTTGTGATTGATTTGCTCTGAAGTTAATGACTGTTTTGCCCATATCTTACTGATTTTAAAATTCATATAAAAACACAACATTTCAGGAATAAAGCACAGAACATAAAAATTATCATTCTAAGCACAATAATACTTAAAATCTAACAACATGCGTTTTTTTATCTGTTGTTTGGTGCTGGCCATCGCTGTGGCGGTGACGTCCTTGCCAATTGAGGAGAACCAAGTTGAAGCACTCTTAGCCGTCGATGCTCAAGGACACGAAAATGAATCTAAGCGTCAGGCTCGCACGTTTGGTTTTGGCGGTTTGGGAGGTTTCGGCGGTGGTTATGGTGGCTATCGTGGAGGTTATGGAGGATTTGGAGGCTATGGTCATCGTCATCATCATCATCATCATCATCACGGAGGTTTTGGCGGAGGCTATGGCGGTTATGGAGGAGGCTATGGCGGTTATGGAGGCTATGGTGGTAGATTCTTCGGATAAACAATTCACTATGTGGAGAACATTCTCAAAGATATTTGAAAAATTTGTTATTTAAATAAACTGAATTTAATTTATTTCTACGTTAAAAAAAACTCAATGATATGCATAAGTGGACTGTTTTTAAAAATAATAAATTTTAAAAATATAAACCCCTGAGTGGCAAATTCCATCCCAATCAAGTAACGTGTTGCATTTTATTTTGCCAGAGTGCGAGCTCGGATTCATAATCAGCGACCTTAAAAACCTCCGAGTGACAAACTAAATCCCAATCAAGTAACATTTTGCATTTTAGTCTGCCGTATTAGATCCGCCATTTGAAAAATATAAATTTTAAGCTTGGATTCATAATCAGCGACTCCAAAAACTGTTAAGTATAAGTTGGCGTTGAAATCGGGATAAAATAATTTCCTGCCATTCTGGGCACTTTCAGTCGATTTCTCTCTGCCAACGAAGGGCTCAATAAATACACAGTAGGTCCAGAGTAGTACGTATACAAGAAATAAGCATGCTGTATGCAAGTAGAAGGCATGCATTGTCAAAAAAATAACAAAAAAATAATCAAAACCGCTGAAGTTCTTGTTTTGCCGCTGTTTTATGCTTACAGTTTGCATGTGTGCATACAATTGCTTGCATGCAAAAATACGCCTGCTGTATTGGTTTTTGAGAATGTACCGACCAAGCGTAGTTAAAACAATAAAAAAATTTTTTTTAACTATAAATTTTGGTTAAGCCGATTTTGTATGCATACTGTATACAGGTTGCTTGTGTAGAGTAATATGCATACGAAAATATGCATGCTGTAAAGTCTTGCTTAAAACAAATGACCCAGAAATTGCTAAACAAAATAAAAATATAACTATTAAATATTAATATAAATGTGAGATGTAATTTAAAAAACTAAAATATATAAAATTAATAAATATACATGCATTCATTATTAGTACTACTGCATCCACGTGATATTAATAATAAGGGGCGTCCATTAATCACGTGAGTTGATTTTTGCGATTTTTTGACCCCCCCCCCACTCCCCTTAGTGAGATATCGTGAGATTTCGCTGGACCCCCTCAACACCCCCCCCTCTAATCTCACGTGAGATTGTTAAAAATGCGTGTTTTCAGTGTAAATATGTTAATCTATGCTTCATTCTGTTGGATTTATTAAAAAAACTGGTCATTTGTTTAATGGTTTTTATTTAAGAATACTTGAGACTAGAATTTAAGACTACTGAGATAGTAGTTTAAAATGACAATGAAAAAAATCGAACAATAAAATACTTATTAAGTAAACTAAGTCATTTAAAATGAGAACATCTAAAATTGGTGAAGGAATATTCATTCTAATTCAGTCCATGGGTAATCATGTGCGGTCTCGAGAGTGACTACTGGAACCAGCATGTCGATGTGATTTTCAGTAAAATTATCTGCTCCTTCAACCTCGCTCTGATTTAGCCACTCTAATTGTTATCGCTTGCACACAGACGCTCATTAGCTTGACGTGTGATAATCCTTGAAGGTCGCACTTTGCGCGCTGGTGCACGGTGGACTGCGCGCCGATGCTCTGCAGCTCTTATGATAGATGAAAAGTTAATACCGCATGTATTGCAGCATCACTTTTCTAGATCACCTACACTGGGGCAATAGAGGTCATAGGGCAAGTCCATGAAGGCATGCAAGGGTTAAATCGGTAAGCAGTGGCGAATCAAAAAGGGAGAAAATAACTTCCCGTCATGCTCACCAGGATCTGGGATAGTCAGATTCCCATCAATCTGCGTGAAAGGGTATGGAGGTGACAGAAAACGGTCGTGAAGAATCAAGTACAGATCACTCCGGCGTGGGCTACAGCAGGCCCTGTTGTCGCATTTTACAACCTAAAATAATTTTTTACAGCATTGGGATTTTTTGAACATAGTTAAATTATTTCTTGCTTCTTTTTTCCCTTGTGTTTCATAGGGGAACTCTGTTTTTCCTTGAGCTTCTTTTCATAACAATCGATTTCCTGCCGCAACTTACGTGCTTTCTCGCGTTCGGTGCCGTCAGCAACAAGAGGCTTTTCGCGTCTTTCTGTCAAATCAAAGTTCCACAGGCCGTTTAGCAATATTTTCCTTCATAATATCTTGAGCCGGAGTAGGACGCATAAGAATACGTGTGACTCTTGGCAAATCAAACAAGTTTTAAGGCGCCTCACGCTCCATAGGAAAAAAAATGTTGTTCGACACAAATGCTCAAAATAGTTATTGGTTTATGTTATAATAATTCCCCAAATATTTCAACTCTAGCGATAGCTGTCCGTGAGCTGGAATAGTTTGAAAAACCTCTTCAAATCCAGTTATTTGTAACCATATTGGCTGTTGTAATAGTTGCCAAAAATTTAAGTGTCAGAACTGTAAATTTTTTTTTGTCAGAAATTATAGGCCGGAAAAAAATCTTCCAATCTGCATCAAAAAATTGTAAATTGTAAAGATAATTTTTCATGCATATTTTTGATATTTTTTTTATTTTATTTCCATACAAAAACTTTCAAATTCAAATAACTTCATTACTTTTATATTTTTTTTTTTAAATTTCTTACGATATTTTTACACTAGGCGTTTAATTTATAATTAATATTTAATTTTTAATATACATATATCCAATTAAGCAATTCTGACTAGGAATCAACGTGAAAGGGAATTATCTCGAAAGGGAGGGTCGCATTAGAAATAATTAAGTTTTTTTAATTTTAGTGAAAATAAATTTTTAAAAAATGCATGAAGAAAACATTATTTTTAATCCGAATGCAAAAATTTTAATTTTTTGATGCAGATTGGAAGAACTTTTTTTCGGCTATAATTTCTGACAGTTTATTTTTTAAAACAATTACACCAGCCAATACGGTTTCAAAATAACTCAATTTTTAGAGGTTTTTTCAAACCATTCCAGCTGATGGATGGCTATCGCTAGAGTCGAAATATTTGGGGAATCATTAAAATGTAAACCAAAGATTGTCTTGAGGTACAGGAAACCTGCATGCTGTATTCAGGAAGAAGCATGGACAAGGCATGTATGGTCATAAAAAAACCAACAATTATCCAAATTCGCTGAAATGCTTGTGTTGCCGTTATTTTATTCTAGCAGTAAGCGTGTTGTTTATACACATTAGCGTGCATACTCAAATATGCATGCTGTATTGGTACGAAGACATGAACCTTGCATGCATAATAGTCTTGCTTAAAAATATGAACTCCCATTGTGCATTTAAACTTTAAGGAGTGCGGTTGTACATTATTTAGTAACAAAATATAAATTAATGTAACAGAATATAACAACATTAAAAACAAAAATAAATAAATTGATTAATTAATGACAACAACAGTTTTTTTCTTACAATATTATTGACAATGTTAACATACAGTATAATGGTAATGTATGCATGCAGTATTAATGACATTGAACGCATAGAGTACTTCTTTTTCCCATATGAACTTACTGGGATGTGCTTCATGTGTGCCGACCACTGAACTAAAAATTTACGGACGTAAACACAACAAGTAGAGACTTGTCCATGCGTCGCTGTCAAAAGTCGCAGCGCTCATCCAATCGAGTGTTCGGCTAGTCGGTGGTAAAAAAATCGACGAGCTACTTTGTTGCACTTGCATAACCGCGAAAAATATTATAGTGTAAAATTTAGTCATATTTTAGTTGAGAAACATGTTTTACTCAATTTAACCAGTTATCTCATAATTCTACATTGTTTTTTGCTGATAAAAAATTACGTAATTTTTGCGAGAACCCCCCTCTACCCCACGTGAGAGTTAGTGACATTTTGCTTAACCCCCTCCCCCCTAAACGCCTCACGTAATTAATGGACGCCCCCTAAGGAATGCATACAGTCTTAATATTATTTCATGCATACGGCATTAGTATTTAGGTATCTATGCATACGGTATTAATTATATTGTATGCATACAGAATTAGCATTTATGAATGCACATAGTATTAATTCCCAATGCGTACAGTATTAGTAATAGTGCGAGTTCACAGCACACATGTTCTTGTATGACATCGCCGCCGCATGTTTTTTTCACGCATTCACTTCTCGCTAGGTGGCGCTGAAAAAAGAAGTCGTTTTACGCCGGGGTCAAGATATCTTGGTCCCAATTTATCGGAAACAAAAAAATCAAAATTCATTCTAATTAGGGTATTTGTCGCTACAATATATACTAGAAATGTTAAGTTTAATCCAATAGTAAACATTTAGCACGACTTTTTGAAAATTTCTGTAGTGATGGCAAATTATAACCAAACTTAGTTCTTATGTTTTAAAGTCTTTTTACACTAACGGCCGATTTCTTCACCGAGTACTAACTTTCATTAATCCGTGGCTTAGCTGGTTCGGCTTACTTTTGAACTGAAGTTGAAGAAAAGTTTGTACTCGTTCATTTCTTCACTTTCTTAGTGGGCGGATTAGTTTGCAAACGAAGTATTAAGCAGCAATACTCCTCATTTCTGTACCATAAAAATTTTTATTTACAGTTGTCAAAACTTATTGGGTGTATTTCTTTATTTATTCCGGCTAAAGAAGAGAACGAATAGAATAGATTTTTGTTCATCCAGAACAGAATGAATAAAGAAACAGTATTGGAAAAGAAAGAACATTTTTTTGTTGAAACTAGAAGCATATTTTTCGTATATAATTAAAAACATCAAATACACTTGATAAAATTTAAAAAATAAAAATGCAACAAAGCAATTTAAAACATTTAACTAATACATTTTATCGTTTTCATTTAAAGACATTTCACTTCAAACAATCGAATATAATAGTATAAAATATAGTTTAGTATAAAAAGAACGCGTTTGGAATATTTCGTAAAAATAAAGAAACACAAAAAGAACATTCCAGATAATCAAAACTGAAAAAGGAAACAAAACAAGTCATTCCGAACGTCAGGAATGAATTAAGAAATACAGCCATTTATAGGTGTCGGTTTACACTAGCCTTACTTTCACATGACGCAGTGTTTAATGTTCACAGACATAATTTGCTTCATTTTGAGTTTGAGTTTTATTTTGTGCGGTTTTTCACCTAAAACATTTAAAAGCAATACAAAATTAGTGTTTGCTTGAGTATGTGTTTCTTGCATAGCGTCTATACGGGACAGTTCAAGTTCGAAAAACTTAATACATTTTTATTAACTCAAATAACTCAAATTTGATTCACTGACCGCGGTTCACTGTTCAATATCAGAGCTACTGTCCACGAAATTTCAGAGACAGTGGATTTTGGCACTTGCGGACAGTAAATGTGAAATAGAGGGATTAAAGTGTTGCATTTGTTGTGCTTTAGGGGATATTTTTCGGATTTTTCGGGATATCTGCTATTTTTACTAAATATAACCAACAATAGTAACTTGCTTATGATTGCAAACAAAAATGGAAGTGAAGCTAAATACAACACAAATATAAAGGAAATTAAATATATATAATTAATAGTTAGATAATATTTATACATTTATAAAATTTTAATTTTATAAACAAATAAGTACATATTAAATTAAACTGCAATTGCAGCAAGAATCTTTGCATTTGACGACAGCTTGTTAATAAATTTGTACCTACACTTGTAGTCGCTTGCAAATTGCAGGCAATTTATAGTTTTTTTTCGAATTTTTTCAATGACAATATGTATTATTTGCTTGCATGAGTTTACTATCCCTTGTAGATGCAGTGTTAGCTGCATATAACACTGTAAATTCGGTAGCTCTAAAAGCACAAAAGAAAAAAAAAAAACTTAAAATGACAAATATCAAACCAAAGTTAGTCGCAAAATTTTAAAGTTTTGATTCTCTTGCCTAACGGTACATTCATCTTCCCACTTCCTCATCTCTTCTGTAGACGTCAAAGTGAGTCAGTTGAGTGAGACAAGTGTAAGCAGACACCAGTGACGCATTAGTCGATACATTTTGGTAGTCTGTTCTACCTGATAATTTTTACGAAATAAAAAAATTTCGAAAAAGCATATGTAGAAACGTCATTTAACAAGAGGATCAAAAAGCGATTATTCGAGTACATTTTTCGGTTTCGAGTACATTTTAAGCCACGAGTATAAAATTATCTAAACTGAAAATATATGCAACACTACAGATAAAATGTAATAGGTTTATATACTTTCCTGTGCAGTTGAGGAATTGAGGGCTTGTGCAGTTGTTCAATTGCAAAGTTGTGCTTTTCGTGAACACACCACTATCACTTTTTTAAAGCTGTAAAAATTTTTCAATGCGCTCAGCTGCACAACTGCTCAAGTCCTCAAGTTTGAGGCTACAGCAAAAATATGCTTGTGCAGATTTTTAGGTACGTGCATTTTGTTTTTGTTTTCATATAGTGCACAAGTCCTAAGGTCCTACACTGGACTGGCAAGTGTACTGAATCGTGAGTACCCCTAACACGGTGAGCTTGAACTGAGTTTAAATGAAAAATTCTATGATTGCAAATTTTCCGACGAAATTCCTTTTTCAATGCTTAAGTATCATAAAAAGGTCAAACTTTATATACTTTTTTTAGAAAATCGAGTTTTTTGACCATGAAATGGATTCAAAAGTCTGGGTTGAAGCTCTCTACGGAAGTCGTGAAGTACTTTTAACTCATGGTAAAGCAGAATTCAAGGAAAATTCTTGTAAAAAACTGCTGAAGAATGTGGGCATCCTACGTAACATAAAAAATGTAGGTCTGATGAAATATGTTCAATTGTTCAGACAGTTTAAGAATGCAGTATCTTCATGCTTTGGAACTCATTTAGAAAATGATTAAAAAGACTAGCTTCCCTTAAAAAGAGTTATCTGTACTTAGAAATATGCATCACACCAAAAGTTCAAGTGGTATTTTATCAAACCGGCCATGAATTCGGTTTCCTTCGATTTTTAAAAGTAATCTGGGACATAAATAAAGTTTCAACTACGCATGCAAGTTACGGAGAAAGACTTTTATGAACAATATTTCAATATAATAGTTCGCAAATATGATTATATGTATATAATGTAAAGGGTGTTTTTTATAGAGTAATACAACTTTGAGTTGGCATCACTGCTTTATTTGATAGCTGATAGCTAGTTGCTTTTTGTTAAGTTTGCCTTGACATTTCATTATAGATCAATTTACACCAGAGCAACGCGTGCAAATTGTGGAAATTTTTAATCAAAATAATGGTTCTGTTCGTCAAACTTATCGTGCACTTCCTCCATTTTATGGCGTACATAATAGTCCTTCAGAGCTGCTAATTCGAAAAACAATAGATCGTTTTCGGACCCCATTTACTGTTACTGATAATGAGCACTCCGTGAGATGCCGAACAGTGCGCACTGAAGAATCTGTAGCCGCTGTACAGGAAAGCATTGAAGATGATCCTAATCAATCAATTCGTCGCCGTACTCAGCAACTGGGGTTGTGTCCTTCCACTTTATGGAAGATTTTACGGAAAGATTTTGGCTTAAAACCTGTAAAGATTCAACTTGGCAGGAATTAAAGCCAAACGACCATCGTATGCGCGGCCAATTCGGCGAATGGGCTGAAGCACAAATTGATTTTGAATTTCCATGGAAAATTTCATTTTCCGATGAAGCCCATTTTTGGTTAAATGGGTACGTAAATAAACAGAATTGTCGTATTTGGAGTGAGGAGAATCCACAAGCTTTTGTCGAAACACCATATATCCACAGAAAATTACTGTTTGGTGAACTTTACGGGCTGGCGGAGTCATTGGCCCATATGTCTTCAAAAACGATGATGGTCAGAATGTTACTGTCAATGGTGAACGATATAGGAACATGATTAGAAGTTCTTCGTACCTCAATTAGCTGGCATTAATCTTGCTGTTATGTGGTTCCAACAGGACGGAGCCACATGCCACACAGCGGGCGCTACAATTGATTTAATCAAGGAAACTTTTGACGAAAAAATAATTTCACGAAAAGGCCCAATTAATTGGCCCCCAAGATCGTGTGATTTAACCCCATTGGAATATGTTCTTTGGGGTTATGTAAAGTCATTTGTCTACGTCGATAAACCACAAATAATTGAGCACCTGGAAATCAACATTCGAAGAGTTATCGGCGAGATACGGCCGCAAATGCTGCGAAAAGTTTGTGAAAATATGTGTTCCAGATTGCGCCTTGTACTCGCCAGCCGTGGCAGCCACATGGTCAAAATCATATTTAAACATTAATGTCACAAAATTTTCTATCTAATAAAGCCCGTTTTATTGATATTTAAAATATATTTCTATGATTTATTATGATTTAAACTTGTATTATTCTATAAAAAACACCCTTTACAATACTTAAATTACATATTTATAAAACAGTGTGATTATGTTTTTACTTCTATTTATTATATCTAATGAAATTTCAACATTGAAAGCAATTTTTCTTATTTTATTTAGGTATGATATTAATGTTTTGAAAAAGGATTACTCACAAAACTTAATTTTCTAAAAAAAAAAATATAAAGAGCTAGTTTTTTCCAAAAGATATCGACAGATAATTTTAATTTTGAGCTTTTTATGATGCTTAGGCGTTGCAAAAAGGAATTCCGTTGGAAAATATGCAATCAAAGATTTCATTTAAACTCAGTTCAGGCTCACCGTACTAAAATACAACAAATGTCGTAGTAAGTTGTAAGTTGTGCAATATAAATAGAAGTTTTTTAAGCTATTTTCAAATTAATTAATTAATGAATTAAGCATTTTAATTGATTTGTGGGCGGTAAAAGGGGGTGTGTCCACTTTTTTCTAAATCATTTATGGGCGGTAAATTTACTGCCAAAATTTCAGCTAAATCAGCCCGGTAGTCTTGAAGATACATATAGTATTTTTATTAATTTGTGGGCGGTAAAAAGAGTTGTGGTGGTAAAACGGGGGAGAGGGCAAATTGTTTCCTAAGCCTTATCTTCTTTTTGAAGGAAATTTACTGCCAATATTTCATCTGAATAAGCCAGGTAGTTTTGGAGATATAGCATTTTTATTGATTTATGGGCTGTAAAAAGAGATGTGGCAAAGAATGGTCTCATACTATTGCATTGTCACCTGACTTACATATGTATGCTAAATGTCAGCTAAATCGTGTATCAAAAAGTTGTCGAAAAATGGTTTGCAAATTTTAACGGACATACATATTAGGGAAGTCAACCCCGGAATCCCGGACGATTTAAGCCCCTTTAAATCCCAAGATTTTCTTTCCTGGATCCCGGAATCTTAAAATAAAAAATTTTTATTACAAATATTCATGTATATAATATCATGTATATAATAATCATTTAAATGTAAGTTCATATGAATATAGAATTAGAAAAATTGAGGCTGAAAAAGATTGTTAGGACGATGGGTGTGAATCACTGGAGTAAAGTTTTAGAAGAATCTGCAACATCGGAAAGTCAGTTATGTGTTTCAAAATTATCAGATATCCTAACTTAGGAAATAATTTTGTTTTGTGGTGAAGGCAATCCTGATCGAAACTTACAAAATTCTTACGATTATCGTACAACTATGTATTTCTCCAACTAGCATAGAATCAGAACGGTGCTTCTCATCAGCGGATTTGAAATAATATTCGAACAAAACTCTCTAACGAAAAATAAAACACATTGATCAGGTTGATGTATTACTTTAAAAATAATTAAACAAAAAATTTAATCTTAAAAAGTCATTTCCAACTTTAATTTGCCTTAAACTCAAAAAACATGAACACGGTATCTAAAAAAGAAAGTGAAACATTTATATAATAATACCTTAAACTGTTCTGTATTTTATTTTTTATATTTTTTGTTCTTTAAATTAATACAACTTGCTAGTCATGAATATTATTTCAGTTTTTTTGTGTTTATTACCAATAAGGGCATTCACAATTGTGTGGTATCGTGGCATTGTAGTTTTTTTGCTGTAGTTGAAAACCACAATTATGAGCACATTTTTAAATAGAATTTGTGGTTGAAAACCTCCCACTATAGCTTTTTGTAACTATGCAAATAAATTAACTAGCTTTGATATATTTTATTAATATATGACATAAAAAAATTGTAACTTGCATTTTGAGTGCAGTCGGTTGTTTATGGAACTCTTTCCTTTTTGCAACCGATCAGTTGTTTATGGAACTTTACAAACCACGTTCCTTAAACATATCATTAGACTACTTAAAGTTACCACACTTTTGATTTTTAGTGATTTCATGTAAAACAACCAAAAATATATAAAAACCGCTTTGTAAAGTGTGGTATCAATACCACTGGGTTTTTTAACTACACTGAAAACAATGCTATTGTGAATACCTTTAATGTGTTTTGTTTTGTTTTTGTTTCTTCATAAATTAATTAATGTGCATTGTTTTAGTTTCAAGTAACAAATAATAAAAAATTGTATTAAAAACGTTTTGATTTACTTCTTAAAGTTTTCAATCCCGAACTAATCCCGTGATCCTGGGATCGAGAAAAGCTTCCAGGATTGGACTCCCTAATACATACATACAGTCCCGGTCAAAATAATAGCAGTGCTTTTGTATTCAGACATGTTTGCATAAATAATGCTGGTCTACAAATTTCGGATCCGGTAAGCCCATTATCTATAGTAAGACGGCTCAACGGATTTCGCTCAAACTAAATATACATATTACGTGTATTCCAACTTAAAATGTTACATACCTAGTTTTTGCCACGCCCCCTCCAAAATTTTTCAACTAACGGTTATTTTGTTATTATAATACTTTTTAGTATCGACATTTTTTGTGTATTTATTTCCAAAAAATTTCTGTTGTTTTGACATCAAAAACACGCATATATATTTAAAATTGTAGAAATTTTCAGTACAACGACTTTTTCATAAAATATCGTTACCCAAGAAAAAGAAAAAAAACGACATGAAAATCAAAGTTTGGTCTTTCGATGCAAATATCTCCACTGTCCAATAATATATTTCACTCAAATTTTTTTGTTCAAAAGTTCAATAAAATCACTTCATAAAAATAGGTTGAACTGTACGATTAAGTTAGTGTAACTATGTTTTATAGTTATGTCAAAAAAGGTCAAAAATATTGACTTTTTACTAAAAAAATTACTCAAAACTTGTTTTTGTTGAAAAATTAAATCATTTAAAAATTGCACATCTGGCTACCTTACAAATGACTTAGCATTTATTTGCGAAAATTCTTCCAGCTAAGCGCAAAAATTATTTTACTGTTTTTGTTATCAAAACAACCCTTTGATTTTTTTTCGCGAAATTATTTTTTTCCAAAATGTTGTTTTTATATTTTTTACAAAAAGTCAAGTCTCAAAAAATAATTTACTTGAAAAAATTACCTCAATATCTTTTCCCAATCAAAAGTTATGGCTAAAAATCTCTTTTTTCATACCAGACTATTAATTTATTTTATTTATTACATCTTTTATTAACATCTTTACCTAAGAATGAGAAAAAAACGACATGAAAATCAAAGTTTGCTCTTTCGATGCAAATATCTCCGCTGTCCATTAATATATTTCATTAAAATATTTTTTTGTTCAAAAGTTCAATAAAATCACTTCACAAAAATAGGTTGAACTGTACCGTTAAGTCAGTGTATATATGTTTTATGAGTATGCCAAAAAAGTCCAAAATATTGACTTTTTACTCAAAAAATTTGATTTTTTTCGCGAAATTTATTTTTTCCAAAATGTTGTTTTTATATTTTTTACAAAAAATTCAAGTCTCAAAAATAATTTATGTGAAAAAATTACCCCAATATCTCTTTCCAATCAAAAGTTATGGCTAAAAATCTATTTTTTTATACCAGACCATTAATAAAACTTAGTTTTGTGTTAGAATTCTCTATACAGTTTGAACGTCCTCATTTATCTCTAAGAATGCAGTTGTGTGTCTAGAGTAATTACAAACATTTTGGTTGATATAAAATCTTCCTTATAGTAATGTACTTAGTTTTTTTCCTGTGTGTACTAAAGTGTTGTCTACTTTTACAGTTGCGCTTTCAACACTTAAAAACATAGAATTGGATCAATTTAAATGTCTAGCCCACTTGCTATATTATTTGTTGTTTTTGCTTTGCATGCAAATATAATATAAATTTTAGTACAATCATTTTTAGTAGAACGAATTTTTCATAACACATTGATAGCGAACATTGAATGAGAAAAAAATTATATGAAAATCAAAGTTTTTACTTTTTATGCCAATATCTCCGCTATTTTTAATATATTTCATTAAAAACTTTTTGTCAAAAAGTTCAATATATTTTTTAATATAAATCTGTGTTTAGATGTTTAAATGTCCATACCTCAAGGACGCATTGAGTCCCACCATAATTTTTATATTGTTGAAAACGCTATTTTGCTAGCTTTAAGATTAAGTATATATAAAAATTATTTTTAATTTTTAAAATATCTTTTTCGTACCCCTTCTTTGAATTCAATTAGCTCACCGCAAGAAATGGAACCACCAACAATAAAAATTTTCCAAATTTTTTTGGATTAAAGTTCGTGCAATTACCTTTCTAACGGTAGCTTAAAAATAAAATTCAACATGTTTTTCATTATTCCAGAATTTAAAGAACATTTAATCGAGAAGTGTATACTAAAATGTCTATATCAATGAATATATGTACTTTCGCCACTGGTTCAAAATCTATTTCCTCCTATATTATAAAATTTTCAAGATATAGGGTGTTTTATGTTTTTGGCATGCGTTTAGTATTATTGATCTAGAATCTTACTACTTACCATAAAATAAAAACTAATATTCAAAATCTATTTCCTCCTATATTATAAAATTTTCAAGATATAGGGTGTTTTATGTTTTTGGCATGCGTTTAGTATTATTGATCTAGAATCTTACTACTTACCATAAAATAAAAACTAATATTTTGTTTTTCAGAAAAAATATCAACTTTTCCATCAATATATCAACCACTTTCGTGTCATGTGCTGTAGCGGAACTAAAATTTTCCAACGAAATATCAACAAATTTTGTATATTTTATTTTAACGGAGCTGTTATCATAGCGAGATATTTTTCAAAATAGCCAATAAATGTTCTGAAATTTCACAATATTTATTGTTGTGGTTTTTCAATCAGTTTTTTGTACGAATTAAATTAAGAACGTTTTTCACAAAAGTTTAATGATTCTAATAAAAAAATATTTTCTTAAATTTTAAGTGTTAGGGATACTGAGGAAAAAATTCGAAAAATTGCAATAACTAGTCAAATATGGAATCGGAGGTAAAAATTTTTTGAAAAAAATTGTGGTCTTTATTGAGTCTATTCAACGACGTACTTTTTACGATCGGGTAAAAACTGACGAAATTATAAAAAAAACCATTTGAAACGTTTTTTGTTTCCTAAAACGGCACGTTTTAATGGTACTAAAATCCTCTCAACATAAGCTTTCAAATGAGGGGCGTTCTTTTCAAAATTTTTTTGGTGACCCACCTTGCTATGCTTATGTGGTTGACATACAATTATATTCCTCTTACCGCCGTGGTCTTAAGTGGGCATTTGACAGAGCTGTAAAAGAATTATTCAATTTGATTTTATTCACAAAAAAGTGAATCAGTTAATAACAAAATAAAATGCATTCAATTACAAAATTTAAATTTAATGCAAAATCAAAAATAAAATTTTTAATTCACATTCATTTTTAAAAATATTATTAATTATTCATTTCAATAATTCATTTTCGTTATTCAGAATAATGAATCAATTTTTTTATTCATTTGAATGCTTTTTATTCACAAAAAATTTCAGAATTTTTAATTATTCTTTTTTTATTCATCAAATTTTTTTATTTATTATTAATTTTTTATTCATTATTTATTTTTTATTCATTATTAATTTTTCATTCATTAGTAGTTTTTTATTCATTATCATTTTTTATTCATTTGTTAGTCATTATAAATGTTTTATTCATTTTAGCCATAATAAAAAAATTAATAACAAATGAATAGTTCATGAGAAATTAATAATGAATAACAAATGAATAATGAATAACAAATTATTAAAAAATGAATAACGAATAAAAAATAAATAATGAATAAAGAAAAAATAATTCAAAATTCTGAAATTCTTTGTGAATTGCATTCTTTGTGAATATCATTCAAATGAATAAAAAAATGATTTATTATTCTGAATAACGAAAATGAATAATTAATAATTTTTTAATAAATTAATGTGAATTAAAAATGTTATTAATAAATCAATTTTGCATTCATTGAATGCATTTTTATGTCGTTATTCAGCTATACTTAAAATTCTGAATATAAATGCTGATTTTACAGCTCTGCTTGTCTGTATGCTCAAAAATCGAATATTCTCCCAATTTCTAAGTATAAGACTGACCAGCTTCAAATTCCGCTTCTACTTTTAAATGATAATAGGCTACAAATAGTTGTTAAGGCTAAGAACTTCGGATTTTATTTCAATTCAAAATTCTCCAGTTCTGATCATATTAATAATGTTGTTAAACGCTTTTATTTCACGCTACGAAGACTACGGTTGTCTTCACAATATGTTCTCATTGAGACTAAGAAAAGACTAGCTGTTCAATTGATAGTCCCTATAATTACTTTTTTTCTGAACTAGTTTATAGTACTCTCATTCTACGAATAAAATTCAAGTTGCATTTAATGATATGACAAGATATGTGTCTGCACGCTCAGAAATCTTGGATTAAATTCTAATACAAACTGTATTGTATATATGACCACACCAGAATTGTATTACAATCTAATACCTTACATACATTACAATTGATTTTTATTCTCTCATTGGAATTAATTTTAATACATGCTGTATTAAAATATTTTTGACAAAAAAAAAATTAACGAAACATGTGGGATTCGAACCCACTACGTTAAGGTTATTAAGTATTTGGCTCTACCAACTGCTCTATGAAGCCACATGTATAAAGAAATGATAAACATGCATAAGAGCCGAACCAAGCCGAACGCTGAAAAATGCATGATTCCAACGATTGGATTAAATTCTAATACAAAAAGTATAAAAAATGCATGATTCCAACGATTGGATTAAATTCTAATACAAAAAGTATAAAAAATGCATGATTCCAACGATTGGATTAAATTCTAATACAAAAAGTATAAAAAATGCATGATTCCAACGATTGGATTAAATTCTAATACAAAAAGTATTAAAAAATGCATGATTCCAACGATTGGATTAGAATTTAATCCAAGATTTCTGAGCGTGTGTATTGAGTCGCTTTGATCACTTGTCTTTAAAAAGTAAAGACATTTTAGGATGTAGCATTATTAACTACTTAAACGCATGGAATTGTTGTTTTTTGTACAAATTAATATTTCATAAGGCCCCATCTTACCTATATAATAAATGACATTTCAGTTCTAATCGAACTGGCCTAATCGACATAACAGTACCAAAATTTAAAACTTTGCATTATAAACGTCTATTTTTCGTCAACGCTAATAAATTCTGGAATTCACTAGCATATGCTTTAAGATCAACTGTTAACTCAAATAACTTTAGGCAATCTCTTATGTTACACTATTCAAACATCTAACTATCCCTAAGCACTTTCTGCACTTTTTTTATCTTATACTTATAACTTTATATCATTTTATGTTTAACTCTTATTTTCTTCAGATATATTTGTATATTTGAACCTAATCTAAATCAATTCATAAGTTATTCAGTTTTTCAATTAGTCATAAATTAACAAGTGCTCTTAAATTTTAATATTGCTGCTTTTATTTTTATGTTAACGTATAAAATTCACTATACATATATGTTATTTGTTGATTATAAATATTATCTGTAGTACTGTTAAAAGATCTCTCTGTATCTTATCTTACTTATATACGTCAAAATAAATGAAAAACAAATTTAATATTGTCTCAAAAATTTAGGCAAAAGTTGTTTTTGTTGTTAAAATAATTTAAATTGATATTGACATTTTTTAATCTCTATTTTAAATGACATAACCTTTATAAGCGTAAATTGTCTTAGTTTTACGTTAAAAGTTTAAAACTGTTTTTGTTGCCAAACAACAAAACAACATCCCATGATTGTTTTGACGACTATTTTTCAAAATGATCTTTTTATCATTCTTACAAAATAAGCAAATATTCAAAATAATTTTTAAATATCCTTATTATTATCCTCCAACAAAGCCAGCGACCTATTTTTTGCCAATATTGTTTATACAGAGACTTTAACCAATTCGAACTCTTCACGGCAACTACAGGAAAGGTCAGAACAACGTCTGCCGGTCCAGCTAGTATATGTATGGATAATATTCCGCGATCGAATTTATCTGAGACCAATTTTGAGATTTTTTTGCGAACAACGTCAAATCTCAGAGTTTAAATAATCCCAAGTAAGTTTTTTTAACACGAAAATGATTCAATTCAGAGAATGAGTCAAGACGAAACTGAGCTAGAATACAAAACCTGAAGGTTCAGTTCTTGGTTAATGTGTGTTGGTATTTAATAAATGCACTAAAATAAATTTATTATAAAGACGCTAGGTTATTTCGAGAAACATCGATTTATTTTTTATCTCAATACAGTAAACAAGAATAGACAAGACTATTAATTCCCCTTCTTGATATGATTTGTAGAAATCATGGTTTGAATTATGATTCTCTTCAAATTAATGTTTTTTCCAATAATATCAATAGACTTAAAAAAAAGAGTTTATTGGCTTAGCTCTTCTGCAGAGTTAGATTACTTTGGACACTACACTCATTGATCATATAAAACACTCGTTGATATTTACTTATATTGATTTTTTTTCAAATTATTTATTTTTGTTTGGATCTTAATAAATTAACATAGAAATAATCAGTTCAGTTGAATGGCAAGTTTTCAGATATCTTATAGGCAGTCTTTCGCATATTAAATGATTTAACCGAAGAATCCGTTACCATAGCCTCCATAGCCACCATAACCGCCTCCATAACCGCCATAGCCTCCGCCATAACCGTGATGACGATGATGACCGTAGCCTCCATATCCACCATATCCACCATAACTTCCAGGATAACCGCCGTATCCGCCTAAGCCACCTAGGCCACCTAGGCCACCTAGGCCGCCCAAACCACCGAAACCAAACTGGCGGGCCTGACGTTGAGATTCATTTTCGTGTCCTTGCGAATCGACAGCCAAGAGTGCTTCAGCTTGATTCTCTTCAACACCAATTGGCGAGGCGGTCACTGCAGCAACGATGGCCAAGGCCAAACAGCAAAAGAAAAAACGCATGTTGTTAGGACTTCTAAGTATTGTTGTGCTAAGAATGATCACTTTTTTGTTCTGGTCTCTAATATTAAAACGTTGTGTTTTTATACTAATTTTGAATTCGTTAAAATGTTGGCAAAAAAGTCATAAAATTCAGAGCAAAGCAATATTTGACTAACAAATTTATGGCTACAATAAAACAAGATATCAAAAATACTCAGGCAAGAGATGAGAATCTGAATATTGACGCACAGTCTGACGAACGTTGCTAAAAAAAAATTGAGGGAAACCACACGATGATGACAAAGTGGATAGACAACGCGATTTTGACTTTTACATAAGATTATACATTATTCATTGATGCGGTTTGGAGAGTTTCTAAAGAAGATTTCTTCACACTTGATTGACGTTAGGCAACGTTTGCTTTAAATTGTATGAGAAATCAAAATAAAAAAACCAAAAAGAAAATATGTTAAATTTTATTCAAAAAAATAAAAATGTGTTGACGCACGTTGAACAAAAAAAAAAAAATTAAAAATTATGTAAAACACGTGCATAGCGAATAGCCTGCCTTTGTTAAGTTAGGTTTTGGAATGGTTTTATGATTTAAAAATTATTTATGTGACAACATCTGTTATTTGTAAGTCAATTGATTGGGAATCACTTTATCCATATGATGCTTTTTCCAAAGTCAAGCCAAAGATTCAAAATATTTTATTTAAATTTCAAAATCAGAGACATTTTTATAAGCATTACAAAAGGAATAGGTCTTTAAATATACCAAACGTCAATTTTTTATCCAATTATAAAATCAGGAGATGTTTTCCTGAAATACATATTAGGTTTCTTTGAAAAAAATTTAAGAATAACCAGTTTTCTTTTAAATGTTACTTTTAAAGTTCGTCTATGATAATCAATACACAGGGTTAAACTAAGACACAGAAAACTTTTATTGTTTATAAAGAAAATTATACCAATACTTGCTGTATTCAAAAAATTTTTATGATATTTTATATAGTTTATACACAGAGAAAACAACATTTTCAAAAGTGGCAGAAACGAGCTACTTTTAAAAACGTTTAACCCAGATTTTGCACTTCTAACGTTTATTTTAATTTTAAAAACGAACATTTTCAAATGAAATAGTGAAACGTTTATTTTCACTTTAAAAACGAAAATTTTAAAACGAGATTCTAAAATGTTCGTTTGATTTTTAATAATAAATATTCTCAAATGCAAAATGTTTGTTTTCATTTTAAATACGAAAATTTTAAAGTTAGATTCTAAAATGTTCGTTCGATTTGTAATAATAAACATTTTTAAATGCAATGGTACAACAATTATTTATATTTTAAAAATGAAAATGTTCAGTATTTCCCATTAATTCAAAATATTTACATAAATCCGCATTTCCTCTAATAATTAAAAAAAGCTTTATTGGTTTTACAAATTACAGTTGAATTTTTGTTATTTTATTATCAGCTATGTTCATCTCGTTAAAAATTTTTAGATTATTATACTGTATCCCAGCGTCTTAAAATACCTAAATACCAGCGTCTTAAAATACCTATTTAAAATACTTACCTTTTAGTTGTGGAAGCAAATGTTCCAACACAAACTCTTTCATTACTTTCTTGCAGGCAACCTGCAGAGTGATGAAATCGAGAATGAATAATATTTTATTTTCTGAACAAATATCAAATACATAAGTCCATGAAACATATATAACAAACAATTCGTTATTAACAAGTGTTTTGAAACAAAGTATGTGAATTTTACTATGTCATGGTGAAACGTTCGTAGTTGTTTTAAAAACGTTTCGTTTTACTTTTCTATTTAAAAAAGTGCATTTTCTTTTTTGTATGGCGTAAAATATTTTAAAAAATATTAATTTTACTAAACGTTTTTAAAATAAGCGTTTTTGATTTTTTGTTTTCTCAGTGAATATGTAATGTTATTTCCAATTATATTTTTTTATTATTTTAAATAATATACTAAATGAATATAAGCAATCTAGGTACTTACTATTCAATAATGATATACTTACATTCATAGTATTCGTATATATTCAAGAATGATATTTAAAATTCACATTTCGTAGGGGTCTGTGGTGGCCGTAGCCTATTGGGTAGAGTGCGTGGCCCCTAAGCTAAGAACTGTGGTAGCCCGGGTTCGATTCCAGAGAGTAAAAACTGCCATGGAAAGCTTCTTGAGAACATAAGTCGTTCGGAGTCGGCATTAAACTTGTAGGTCCAGTTCGCGATCATTTGTGTTCAAACATTTAATAACACGCACAGCAGAATTGATCAATAGAAGCTCGGTCAAAGTCCTTTCTAGGGCTGAAATGGCCAATTTATTTATTTTATTTTTACTTCGTAGGGGTGTTTTCTTCCTTTTTACCCTTTTACACAAATATAAGTTACGCTGCTCGGTTTGTTTTAGGAGCAGTTTGACTGTAAATTATCTTTGTTTTTATTTCGTTTGTTTCCCAATAAGCCAATCAGACTAATTTGCTTAGTTTCGCTTGATGTGTATGTGTTTTTTATGTGTGCATGGACGTGTGACGTTGGCTGAGCAGTAGGGATGCCAAAAGTCATCGATGCATCTAAAAATATCAAGGTATTGGTTCGATGAATCGAAAAACTCCGATGTTTTTTTACACCAATGACTAAGTCTATGCATCGATATAATTATCTTAATGCTTTTACAAAAATTGATATGATTTTTAAGAAAATATTTTAAATTATTAAATTTTTGTTTGCTTAAAGAGGCTGTGACAGTGTCTGCCTTTGCTGTGTGGATTTCGGCGCTTGGGTGTTTGTTAATGGTATGCTCTTGCCTGACCCGAGAGGTTAACATAACAAACTTTCGGTGTCGATGTTTCGAGTTATCCAACAGTTTAATCGCACTATTGTCGATAGAACACACAAAAGAGATAAGATAGACTCAACTTTGAATTTAGTAATAAGGCATCAGGAGCAGCGTTGACACTTTGGTTGAATTCAGCCAAATATGGTATTTTTTTTCTTCAAAACGGGCTCTTATTTATTTGATTGTTTAAACTAGAGTACTTGTTATATTTATTAGCTTGTTTCAGAGTCTACAATATAAACGAACAAAGCTTACAATATGCTTGTGTGTGTGTGTTATATATAAGAATTCATTAGAATTAAAGGTAGTAACATATTAGAAATTGCATGGTATGATTATAATTCAAGGTAGATATCAATATTGAAGGTAGATACCCGAGAAAAAATTTGAGTCCGTACCAAACTTCTCAGGCACAAAAGTCCAGAGCATCGGACTCAATTTTATTTTTAAAAGCTACAAGTAGTTTAAAAGCTACAAATTAATCGCACATCGATATAAAGCCGAATGCAATCGAGCAACAGCGAACAGTAGCTGATATGTATTGAAACTGGCCTGAGTCTTAACTTTAATGTACCCGAAACATAGCCAACAAGTACCTTGAAAGGTATCTGAAATAGTACCGTCGTAAGTCTGTATTATGTGAATAAAGTGTTCAAAAACGAGCGACTATATTCGGACACAATTAACTGACGAGTGCCCGAATCGGTCTTCGTTAGTAAATTGTGCCTGCCCAAGGTGTTCCAGAAATAGCACTTCTTTCGGTGCAGAGGTCGGACATTTACCGACACGGGCACCGGACATATATCAGATACTTTATTGACACAAAATATGAAATTGTTTCTCGGGATAGTAGTTAAGTACGAGTAGTAACTTATATAATTCAAATATTAATGCAAGTAGTGAGTAAAAGTTACAAAGTAAAATGATATAATTAAAAATTAATTAATGAACGTAGAAAAAGTAGTAATAATTCATAAAATGATACGAAAAATTAACTTTTTTTTTAAACTACAGTGGGCAATATCTCGAAAACGCAATGATAAAAAAAGCATGAGATTACAAAAGCACTGACCAATTTTTCATTAGAAATGGACAATGGCATTCATTGTACATTCTGGCTGTAAGCCAGAGTAATCGGACAGCAAGCAACTTATTTATAGACAAAAAACCGATTTCGCTGTTTTTTCCATGCCCACAAAAAAAAATGTCTTTGCACTCCCGTCATTGTTTCGACATAACAGTGGATATGATGAGGTAACATTTAAATTTTGTTTTTCGATACGGCTTACTTTCCATAATATTAATAATAATACTCATTTTCATATTAAGCCAGGTGTGACTGCCAGCTGTGTTGACATATCGCTGTATGTTTTGTTTCACCTGAAGCTATCTAGAAAGGGTGCTAGTTTTCCTTTTCTCTATTTTTGGCAACACTTTCCTGAGCATTTGCGACAAAAAAGAACCACAGATTTTCAACTGTAAAAAAATAGAGGTACACCTCTGAAAATTAGACTGTTACATTTTTTTATTTTGGCACACCTATCTATTTTATTCGGAAAATTACCGCAATATCTCTCTTCTACCCGCGCTAGAGTTTTTAAGTATTAAAACTTTCCGGGGTATTTATATACCCGTTAGACTAAAATGAGTTACACATACGGACACATACTCCACCAGACGCAGCAACTATCAATCTTAGCTTAAATAAATTTCAGACCCGAAATCAAAGAAGTCTATTTAATAATTCTATAACAAAATTGTAGGGAAAACTCATCAAAAATAGCAGTATATTTTGAGTTTCGAGTTTTAAGGCCTTCGCTCGAATTTAAAAGTATTCATGCGTTTGTTGGTCGAAGTATAGCACAAATTTAAAATTTGACATATATCTTACATAAAGTCCACGCAATTACTGCCACGATTCGGACATCATGTACCCTATTTACTATAAATTGCGATGATCGATAGACAAACTTAAAAAGCGATGATATCTGATTATTCCCATGTTTCAGTTTTAAAATAATTGAAAAACAGCAAAAACGTATATTTTTTGCATTTTGAAGTTATCAAATACGCATTAAAAACACCCAAACGATCAGATTTCATCTTTTTTAGTTTGTCTATCAAACTTTAGAATAGAAAGTTGAAAACATTAAATCTAAATTGTGTTCGAAATGGTGTGGTACGCTCCATATACTATTATAATAGACATCAAAACGCAAATAAGTTAAGACCAAACGATAAATAGTCCTCCGAATAACTGTTTCCTACAAACCAAAATTCTATTTTATCAATATACATAGATGCTTCATATGATATGGATAAATGAAAAAAAAAAATGTTTAGTTGAAATGACTCTCTGAAGAATCTGTATTTAGTCGTAACTTAACAAAAATATTTATTTATACTTAGTTGTTTTGTGCAAAACGTTTATTTTTTGTGTGTAATTTATAAATTTTAGTTTTAAAGAAGTGGCAAGCTTTCACATATTTAAAAGGCGGTTTCTTACAGATAAAATGTTTTAACCGAAAAGTCCTCCATGACCATAACCGCCATGGCCATAGCCGCCATGTCCGAAACCGCCATTGCCGAAACCGCCATGACCAAAACCTCCGTGATGATGATGATGACCATGACCATATCCACCGCCATATCCACCGCCAAATCCACCGGGAAAACCACCGAAACCGAACTGTCGGGCTTGACGCTGAGATTCATTTTCGTGTCCTTGAGCATCGACTGCCAGAAGTGCTTCAGCTTGACTCTCCTCAACTCCAATTGGCGAGGCGGCCACTGCGGCAACAAAGGCCAGGATTATACAGCAAATGAAAAAACGCATAATTTTAATCTTAAAAATTATGTTGTGCGTGTAGTGATAACTTTTTTGTTCTGTTCTTTAATGCTGAAATGTTCTGTTTTTATATAAATTTTGAAATTTATTAAGTTTTGGCAAAACAGTAATAATATGCGGGGCATAACAATAGTATAATAGAAAACAAATTACAACAACTAAATAAAAATATACCACTAATATTACAGCTAAATTGAGAAATTTGTTAAATGACGCACTGACTTACAACCGCTCTTGAAAAAATTTAAAAAAATCACACGATAGCGGTGCACAGTGTCGCGGCTCCATATAAGCTGCGGAAAAAAGTAGAAGGAGTTGCCGCAGGATCCTGAAATTCCATGAAAATAAATTCTACTGTAAGAGAAGTAGAAATATCCACTAAGCCGTATCGAAAAAATAAATGGAAATGCTACCGCCTCATATTAACTGATATATCGAAAAAAATTACGGGAGTGCAAAAGTTATTAAGTGCGCAGCACAAACAGTTCGGTTGCTAGTAGTGCGATTATTAAGTTTTATGCATTGTTAAAAAGGTCATGACAATGCCTATATTTATTGAAGCTCTTAAAAAATAGATCAATCAAAATTGTTATTGCTATTTTGTTTTACTTTCCTTAAGCAACTAATGCTACTGGTTTTTTTTTTGTGTAGGAATCATGCTAGCGAGTTGTGTCCGAACGACCTTGAGCCTGGTTTTTTTTTAAAAGTCGACATAATGAAACTTAAAACAAACATAACTTTTTTGTTCAAGAATAAAAGTTAATATTTTTCGCAAGAATTAAATAATTTTCCAAAAAAATTTAACTCTGCAGAAACGAAATTTGTAATTGATTAAGTTTTTTTGAAAATGATTTTTAGTATTAGAGGAAGATGACCGTGCAGTTAATATACTTTTAGTTATAAATAAAGGTTGCCATGACCTTTTCAACGATTAATTAAACAAACTACAAGTAATCGATTCCACTGTTTTTGCCTAGCCCACAAAAAACTTTTCCCACTCCCGTAATTTTTTCGACATAACAGTGGATATGAAGCGGTAACATTAACATTTTTTTTCATATAGAACGATAAGGCTTAATGTCCATCTCCCATATCACCAAAATCGGTAATTTGATATATATGCACAAGATATATATTGATATATATTCATCCAAATTAATCCAATAAAATTTTGTACACACTGTTTTTTTTGCTGCAAGCAATGGTTGCTGTTAAAATGAAACAAATCGACTGATTGATCTTACAACAAAAATCGATATACTGCCATATAAATAGTGGTGTTCACATAAATAGCACATTTTCACTATGAGCAATGTTCCAATTTTTTTCCCCTTTATGCATGCCCAACAACTGAATATTTTGCGGCACTGAACACTTTTACCCTTAGCCCATGCAACGACATTGTTTCAGTAAACAACTCTAAGGCCTTTTCCACACTTGGTCAACGCAACTCCAACTCAAGTTGCTAGCCTGTGTATTTATACCGGAACCTTCAGATTAAGCAACTTGCACGCAACAAGTTCTCGACACGTTCTCAATCTGTTCAACGCAACGCGGCTTTCCGCAATTTTCATCGGCGACTTGTTGCATCAGTTTGTTTGTTTTGTGAATTGTTTGTAGTGCAGTATCAATGAAGGTGAATAAGTTAATTAATTTGTTCTTTTTTTCATTAATAGAATCTTAAAGAAGAAGAAATAGTTTGCAGGATGAATGAGCAAGTGTTAAATATTAAATAATAAATATATGTTGCATGACTTTTGAAGCAAGTCTGAAAGCATTCGGTTTATAGTTGCATTGCTTTTCAACTTTTTCGCTGTTGCGTTGATGTTTCGTTGGTATTGCATTGACCAAGTGTGGAAAAGGCCTAATAAGCACGTGTTGCACTATCATCAAAGTGTTTTTTTTATAATAAGAAGTGATCAATTAAATAGCACAACTTTGAGTAGACAGCTTTTCGATCATAATTTTCAAGAACTTGAGAACTGGAATTAAAAGTCAGGTATGTAAGCTAATATATACATCCATTTAGTTTGAAACAAAACTGATATAGGATGGGCGCGGTAAACATTGCACTCCAGAAATAAGGAAAATAATAAAAAAAGTGGTGGAAGATGGAAAATCAATGCCAGAAACAGCAAGGATTATTGGATGCTCTAGAAAGCTAAATGCCATGAACTCTATCGAAACATATAAGTCATTAGAAAATCCAATAAGGAAGAAGAAACCGCAGAAGACATCTGAAAAGACAGATCGAATTATTCACAGAATGAGTTGTAGCAATCCTTTGCTCACTTCTCGTGAAATAAGAATTAGATTAAATAAAGAACACGATGTAGACATATCCGCAGTAACTGTACGTCGACGATTAAATAAATTACAAAAGTTTGGACGAATAGCAAAGAAGAAAACACTAGTGACAAAAAAATTGATGAAAAAAAGACGCCTGGCATTTGCGAGAGCATATAATGATAAGCTCATTTCTTTCTGGAAATCTATACTCTGGAGGCCAGTGAATCAATTATTCAATCCAAGATACACTGTTAAGACAGTTAATCATGGTAGTGGGAGCATCATGGTCTCGGGAGCGATGTCTTGGCATGGTGTTGGACCAATGAGCAAAATAGATTGTACGACCATACAAGTATAAAAACATTCTCGAAAACGTAATGGAACCACAGGTAGACGATTTTATGCCCATTACATGGAAATTTATGCCTGATAATGATCCCAAGCATTGTTCACGCCTAGTGAAGAGTTGGCTTGTGGATAAATGTATCAAAATTCCTGACTGGCCAGCACAAAGCCCGGATCTCAAGTCTTTTGAAAACTTGTGGCACGATGTCAATTTATTCGTAAAAGGCAAAAATCCCAAAAATCTTACAGATTTATGAGGATAGACTTATGATAACAGAAGATGAGAGGCTGTTTTGAAGAATAATGCTTTTCCAACAAACACTTAAAATACAATATATAAAAAATTTTAATTGGTCACATTTCAATGAAATATGTCTATGACCCTATGTCTTTATTCCTAAGAAAAAACACCTGTTCTATTTGAGTGATCACATAAAAGTATGAAATTTTGTATTACCTTTTTGATTTAATACCTTTTGATTTGATTTTACAAAAATGTTTTATATTTTTTTTTTAAAATGCCACCGTGCGAACACCACTGCATATATATGCCGAAAAATAAAAATAGTATCCATAGATTCATAACATTTTGTGAAAACAAGTTTTACAATAAGAAAACAAACTATTACTATATTATACTAAGTACAAACATTTACAATGGGCATTACTGGTCTAAGTGAGCCAAAGTACGTACGGTATGACTTAAGCACGCATATTTCCCCAATAAAAGATCATAAAGCAATAAAACTAGGTGCACTTAGTTTTTGGTGTCATAGAGAAATTATTTTTTTAAGTATCTACTCTGAAAAAATAATGTAACCGGTAGATCCCCCAATATCAAAAACATTATCAATTTGTATCAATTTTTATTAGATCGTTTTATAAATCTACAAAGTTTAGCCTGGAAAAATAATAGAAATGAGCCCAGTCACGGCAACAAATGCTTTAAACAGAATCTGATTTTATATATAATAAGATATCTTATTTTATAGTTAATATGTGTGCTTTCAAACATTGTATGAAACTATATACATTTTAAATAAAAAAGAAAATATTTTTATCAAAACGTTGGACATCAAAACGTTATTATTTAAAATAATTTATATATTACTGAAAACTTATTATTTATGTAAGATCTATCGAAGATTTAAAGAGCAATAATATTATATCAAAAAGTCTAATAAAATTCAAAGAACATTGCAAAAATACTCCAATTGCCCTCCAATAACATTTCAATAATAATCCAAAACATTCCAATTACACTCAAGTAACATTCAATGAATCTTATAACACAAGAATAACATTTCAATAACATTAAAATAATACTACAATCATAATTCGAAAACATAAAAATCAAAACTTAAACATTAGTCTAACATGTTTTGACGAAATCGCTTATTTTTCAGTATGAATTTGTTGTGCATTCAAGTCAAAACCATGCTCCAGAAAATTGCCTATAACTTCTTTTTTTATTGAGTTGAGCCTCCTTAAGAAGGCTAAGAAGGCCAGTAAAGTCATATTGAAATATAAAAGAGAACAAAAATACGTTTTTTTTCTTGGGTTTTTAATTTTTGGAAATCTTTGCAATTTTCCCATACAAATTAACGCATTTTGGCAAAGGCATGCTCTAAAAAACTGCTCTTCCTTGCAGGTTGTTGCAGCGAAATTTTTTTTTTTCAAAAATATCTTTGCGAAAAAACAAAAACATCCACTACAAAATTGTTTATAATTGCTGGGTTTGAGAATTCTTGCAAATCAAATTTTAGAGATATGTTAAGAAAGCATTGTTTTGAGCTATCAGTGAATTAAAAAAAAACACAAAAATTTAGTTTAGCTTTTTACAGATCTCAAATTTGTGATTTTTTTTTTAGATTATAGGGTATTTTTTTGATATTACAAATTTTATGTCATAAATTTTTTGCATAATCATAATAATTAAATTTAAAAATGTTGGGCACTTACTTAAAAAAATTAAATTAAATGAGTTTTTCAGAAATAATTTCGCAACCTAAAATATTTTTTTAGTTTTTTCCGCTCTTGCGACACTGTGCGGCGGCAAAGTGCGAAGACGACGTGGTTTTTACATCGAATAATATGCATAAGTAATTCATTTATGTTGCTTGCTACTAAAAAAAAATCTAAATAAGATTGAGATACCTGTTTGGCGTTAAGCTACGTAAGCTTTAATTGTAAAAAAAAAACAAGAAAAAGAGAAGAAGCTATGTTATTTATTTTTATTCGCTAAAATTTTGTTTTGTAAATAACAAAATTTAATTAACTGTTCATCAAGTTTGAACGAATAAAATTGAAGCAATATTTTCATTCAGCTTTGGTTAGTGGTCAAATAAAAGGATTTTTTAATATTTAACAATTCAAAATTACTTGAAGTCAAGATAGTGCAAACGAAAGACTTAAGAAGAAAACTTTTGCTGCATCTAGTCTCTTGTTTTAACAAAAGAGCTTGCTAGGAATGAGCCAGCACCTCATTTTAGATAGCGGGACAAACTATGGAACCAACTGACCTTTTGTGAACTTTTTCTTATCTTTCAGATGTCATCATTTGCTTTTTACATAAATAACATTAATGAGGTGCTAGTTATAAAAATGCTATAAGTGAATATTGATTGAATTTTTGAAAAATAAACAAACAATAAAGTGTCTTTAATTTGAGTGATTTGTGAATTCATGTTTTTTTTAACCCACATTGAAACTATTCCGCTGTATCTCAAATGAAGTTTTATCTGCGTATATTAGATAATGTTTTTCAATTAAGAAGATTGATTTTATTTTTTGGTATTTCCCAATACTAATTTAAGCTTGCGGTTTTAGTTAGCATTTGGCAAAGTGGTTTTCCCCAAATACCGTTTACTACATATTTCCTTATTGACATTAGAGATTAGTGGCTAGATACGTATCACTAGTCACATTGCTGAGAGCAAAAACGTGAAATATTAAATACACAGAACCTTGGATGAATGCTCGTTCTAAGCTCGGGTTCATTGACAAACTCTTTTTTTCACCCATCAAAATCTGGTGCTGATTTATGAGTACAGCTTGTTTTTTTCCTTCATGTAGTTAAAATAAAGACGCAGTTTTGTGATTTTTTTATTATTAATTTGCTTTGAGATTTTAAAAGGTAAAGCAATTAATGTGTGTGTGTACTTTGGCAGACAATTATTCAATATATATAAAAATTATTTATACAAGCTCATTAGTTTTCATAGAAGAACTATTCTTAGCTACTTATCTATGAACCTTTTCTGCGCATTGTTTTTGTGAATTTCGTAGAACACAATATTTTTCGCTAAGTTTTTCATATCGATGTTTCCTGTGGTCTTGTTTTTTTATATTTATAGTAAACAGTCTTTGTTAAAAATTTGCTAATTCACCTATCTCTTAGCCGAAACCCAAAAAAAGTTGAGAATAATATGAATATATTACTGCCATGTTTTTCAAATATTATGTAGCATTTATCATTGTTTATATTATATGCGTTAATATTATAAATAACTAAATTACAAAACAAAGACAAAGTCATACGATAATGAAGATAGAGATTGTTTAATGGGCATAAGAAATGTGTAGAAAACTTTATTCAATTACCTACCAAACAAAACAGATACAGTTTTGATAGTATCGTAACTGTAGGCATAGAATTTTTTTTTATACAGTAATACTCATATATAATTTAAGTTTATTTATACAAGTTTTTATTATTATGCAATAAATAAATTAATTGCTATCTTAAACATTAATTTAAAAAAATTTTAATATTATTTATTTAAAAATTTATTCAAAACAAATTAGTTTCATACAATATGCTTTTACATTAAAAAAATAAATGCAAAAGTAATTATATTTAAGTTAATTTAAGAGAAGCTAACCTTTTAAAATTGTTTGTATTGGCTTGTGATACGAAAAATATGATATATAATTTTCTCACAAGACATTGGATATGTAACGTGTATAAACAATATCAATACAGGCTACTCCCAATGTTGTAGAAGATAACTCAAAAGCCAATTCTAATTCAAAGTAGTTTTTCATAGTAAGTTTTACCTATTAAAAAGAACGTTTTTAACACAAGTACAAAAATATTAATTTTTGGGTGTTTTATCCAGTGAAATATTATTTCTAAAATTGCACTGGGTTTTATTCCTGCTTTTAACAACAAGCGCAACACTTCGATGAGAAATAATCGTAAGACACAGTTTCCATTACATTTATAATATCAGTATTAGTTAAGTATAAACAGTTTTATTAGTATATTTTAATGCGAACTTTCATTGCTTGAGCTTGTGTTGACTCTCAAAACTTATAAAGCTTAGCATTATTTATTGTATTAATCTTGCTGAAAAAAGTAGCTCATATGTACATATATATATATAAATATATGAAAATTTTACATACATAATAAAATTAACAACAACACTAGCAGTTACTGATAAATATATACAGTGTTGCGCAAAATAATAGCAACATAATAAGTGCGCTGCAACAAAATCGTATATCTTTTTTAATATTGGGGACACACAAAAGTGATTATAGGAATCAAAGCATATATTCATACATCATATATAAAACAAATCAAATTATAATTTGGTTTTTTTTTTTTATTAAATTTAAAAATAATGTGACTACATTCAATTTGTCTGAGAGCAAAACAAAAGCAACAAAACTTGAAAAATGTAAAAAGAGAGGAGAAGATCCAAGAATTATTGGTAAAAGTTCCGTTATTGCAAAGCACGTGTTGTTTGTAAGTCATAAACATTTAAGCTTAGTTTTTTTTGTGCTAGTTGTGACATTGACTGTTCCATTTATAATGGCACGTTTTAAATACTGTGAAGCTCTTAAATTACAAATTATTTCCGAATATTATAACGAAAATTCGCAAATATCTAACGTGAAACAGTTTGATATTAATCGGTCAATAGTTTTCAGATTAGTAGAGAAATATACCTTCACAAAAGACGTAACAACGGTACATTAAAGAGGGTGACCGCGGAAAACATCGCTGCGTGATGACAGGAACATTTGTGGTGTGTTCAAACGAAATGCATTTGCCACATCCAAAGAGGTTGTTCCGACACTTGATTAGGCATCCACCACAGCACTGTTTAAAGACGAGCGGTTGAGAACGATTAAAGAAGTTACAGACCGGCAGAGAAACCTTTGCTTACAGCTAAGCATAAAAAACAAGGTGAGGTGTTACAATTTAAACAATTCTGTCTGAAATTGTGACAACTAGTTGCAATTTATTGTTTTTTAGACTCAGTATTCCAAAAGAGCACCTAAATTGGACCGTTCAAAAATCGAAAACCGTTTTTTTAGCGATGAATCAAAGTTCAACTTGATTAATTCAGATGGGATGTGCATGGTACGGTGGCACCCAGGTACACGACTTGAAGCCCGAAACTGCAAAATAAGTTTTAAACACGGAGACGGTGGCATTATGGTCTGGACTTGTTTTTCCTATAATGAAGTTGAACCATTTCAAAAAATCGATGGAATTATGGATCGATTTGTATATAATGACATTTTAGAAAGCAAGATGCGACCACATTCAAAGTGGAATATGTCGCTTCAGTGAACGTTTCAGCCCGACAACGACCCGAAGCACACTTCAAAGCTCATCAAAGATTACATTAGAGGCAATGGGATTCAAGTCCTTGATTGGACGGCACAATCACAATGACTTGAATCCCATTGAAAATCTTTTTGGGATTTTGAAGGCAAAAGTTTCTGGTCAAAGGTTTTCCAATAAGACTGCACTGTATAAAGCCCTGAAACTTAATTGGGAACATATACCTAATACTAACATATCTACTTTAATAGAGTCGATCGATGCCGCTCAGATGTGCAGAGGTTATCAAGAATAATGGATCTTACACCAAATATAAATTATGTTGCTTTTGTTTTGCTCTCAGACAAACTAAATGTAGTCACATTAATTTTAAATTTAATAAAGAAAACAAAACCAAATTTGAATATGATTTGTTTTTAATATGATGTATGAATGTATGCTTTGGTTCCTATAATCATTTTTGTGTGTCCCTAATATTTAAAAAGATACACGATTTTGTAGCAGCGTACCGATTTTGTTGCTATTGTTTTGCGCAACACTGTATGTAAAACGATTCCCTTCAACAACAATGTTGCATTCGTTGTTTCTGCACGAACCAAGCGAACAACCATAACAACAACATATACAGCTACTAAAGCATTTTATGTTTGATTTTTCACATACAAAAATTTGGATTTTGTCTTTAGATTTTGCTATTTTGGGGCCTTTTTTAAGAAGTGTCAAAACCCAAAGTTAGATATTCCTTTCATTCGTCCCATAACTAATTTTTAAGCATATATTTTATCTCTGTAAAATGAATATTAAAGGCTACAGGTATACACCAAAGTGTCCACTAAAAACAAGACTTAATTTTACGCCAAAAATTTTGTGCTCGTTGGTACACGATCAGTACTGTATTTAGGCCTAGGCCCGTGAGGCCCTGGCAGAAAAATCTATAAGACGACATAACAATATCGTAGTATATTTAAAATGTAACTTTAAGTTTTGTGTTCATTTGAAAAGATTTCTTCAAATATTATTGCAAGAAGGTAAACAAAATACAAGTTCTGCACCAAAAATAAATAATTTTTTTCATTTATGTGATCTTTGTGATGTATATCGAAATTAAAAAATATCACTGCGAATTTATTTAATGCCCTGTTTAGGTAAAACAAACGATGCGTCTATTTCACGAATGCATCGTCCAACAAGCGGCAATCGGCTGTTTTGGATCCATGCATGAAGAATGTCATGACTCAGTTTCGTTCATATTATCGTTCTGAAAATAGAAGTTGCTGCTAACAGTTTTTGGAGCTAGTAGAGCAAAAGCAGATGAAAAATGGAACGCTATCTGCTAAAGTAAACTTCTACGGTCTTCCACAATGAAGTACACTCAATCTTTTTATAAACAGAAACTATCACAATAAATTTAAAAACAGTTTAATTTCTACCAAAAGTCAACAATTCAATAACCAAAACAGCTGATGCAAAAAGTATTGCCACCTATTAAAAAATGCTAGCAATAAGTATTAAATTTTCAAGATTTTTGTGAGTTTTACGCTAAATGCAGAACTTTTACAATCTGGTAATAATGTTTTTGACAAGTACTGACGTTGAGAGTATGTAAAAAAACGTAAGCAACATAATGTTGGACGACGACGCAAGAAAAAATTACAAAGACCCAATTAAGGACGATCACGTCGGAAAACGAACGAAGCTTGTCACGAAGGCTTCGTTTTGCCTAAACAGGGCATAAGTATTCCTGACAACTTTCGATACAACTTTCAAAGAGGACTGCAAGGTTTTATGGAAATGCAAATTGGACTGCGTTAAATAATTTGTATAACAACATCAATTGGAAATTATGTCTTGCTGATATAAAAGAGAATGCCGCACTGTCATGGTACAAAAAATATTTTTTGGGGTATGCGGTCTTTTATTGCCAATAAGATGGGAAACATTAAACCAAAAGATTACTCATGATTTAATGAGACTGAAATCTTCTATGCATTTAACGTAGACCCCTGCCGCGATGGCTTAATTCTACGGTGCTGCAAAGCTTGGGACAAATATGAAGCGTCGGCCAACGCCCCTTTGGAATTCAAAAGATCCACCTGAAAGGTTCCCTTATTCCATAGCACTGACCAACATTGAACTGTCAGATTGACTATTATTATGACCGTGACACATTCAGCCACTTAAATTTAAACATGACTAGGTTATTTAAATAACCCTGGGTCATATCGGTATCAATAATATAACCCTCACTTTTTGGCACGCAACTTCGTCATCATTATCAAATGGGGAGCTTTGACACGAAAAACTAGGAAGCGAGCATACTATGGCCTGTCGCGTATATCATCAGGTTCCTCAAAAATTTGTGGAGACAACTGAGACTATTTAGGTTTCCCCGTCGCCTGTTCTCAAATGCCTAAGGTAACAGTATATTGATCCGGTAGTTGCTTACCTTCCTAACATTTACTGTTTGAAATAACGAGAGTTTAATCTACCATCATTCTTTTAGTAATTTAAGGGAGTTACCAACCCGAGTTCAACTTAAGTGTAACTCACACCGACCTTCCTGGTCTAACCACAGCCAGAGTGTATGAAACCCCGAAGGACCATGCCCACGACAGCCAATACCCGGGCTCAAGATTCTACCAGACAAGGCTCTTCATCATCCCGTCTACAGAACAAAAGTTCTTAGAACAGTTATATTTGACTGTGACACCTTTAGCCACTAGAATTTTACATGACTAGGTTAAAAATAACCATTGGTTTCCCAGTAAAATACCGAGAAAACCACAATCCTACTTACGCAACTTCGTTAACTTAATTAAGGCTTAATTAAAAGCCTCTTTCGGAAAACTAGGAAGCATGAGCCGTAGTATACCAATTGGCTTATACTCGGTCGAAAGATTCTATGCTACTTACATAAAACCTTCATTCTAAAACAAGGTCTGCAGAACAACGATAGATCAGGTCTCCTCAGCTTTGATGGATGACTGCCTCCACTCTTCAAGTTATATTGGATTGATCGTTCATCGAAAGCATATAACAATAACAATGTTTTGATAGCTTAATATCAAAACCATGCTTTCTCCAAGATTTGGCGCCAACAACCAAAGCTCAAGGTAAACCTTTTCATTTTACAGATATCAGATGAACATTTAAGAGCCGTGCCTTTTCTTTTTTCAACTGTAACAGTGCGACTAAACAAGTGCGCGTGCGTGGTTTAACTGTCAAAATCGGGTCATGCACATACATTTTGTATGAAGCCTACCGAAACACGCTCCGGACTACCGCAACATGAATCGAATTTCCAATTTTGACAGTGCGTGCGGATGTGAAGTATTAGAACAAATCAGCTGCTATTAATTAATTAATCTCAATTGCAAATAGAAGTATTTGCAATATTAATAGATTTTTAAACAATACTAAAAGTTTCTTTAAGATTTTTAAAAGATCTGACTGAGCTGGTTCGAGAGCAGCAGTTTTTTCCGCAGCGCACTTGTTTAGGTTAAGCGTAAAATAAAATTGCGTGGCGCTTGGGAACGCAGCGCAACGCGCACTTGTTTAGGGTGCACTGAAAGAAATCATTCCAGTATCACTTTGATATTGAATATAGCAATTCATAGCTTTAGCTGTGAAATTATAAAAGATTATTCGTCAGTATAACAGTTTCATAGCTATTAGCCGATAGGTGGCACTAAATACCTCACATTTAGGCATATGCTGAAATTAAGAAGAGAAAAAGCAACATAACAACAATTAAATGCAAACTTTAACTCGCTCTAACTTAAAAGTTATAAATTTTTAAGAAAAAAAAAGTCCAGTTTGCATATCTACAGGTCAAAGCTTTCCAAACCATACTTAATTTATTAAGATTGGACTTGTACTTAAAAAGGCTTACACCGGACAAAATTTGCATTTGCGTAATATATACAAGATTAGTCTTAATAGGCTTAACTTTAGTGAAAAACTTTTTTCTCTGCAAGAAAACGAAAACCTTTTTATATTTCTGAGTTAAGAAAGCTTTCTACTCTTAATGTTTTGTACCCCTTGAAAGACTGTTATTTTGGAGGTAAAGTTCAATTGTATCTTTAAAAATTAAATTAGATAAAATATTTAGAAAGGAGAAAAGGAACACCAAAATATGAAGTACATTTCATGAAATGTTATGCCATATATTATGTAAAATGCCAAAATATAAACACCGAGACAAAAAAATTTAGTAGATACTGCAGTATTTCGCACTCAGATAAATTTATTAAAAGTTTTGTTGTTACCACAAAAAACTTGTTAGGTTAACAAAAATATTGAAGATGTTAAAATTTAAGCTTTGTAAGAGTAACACAAAATTTGTTCCTTTAACAGTTTAATATTTGTTAATCCATTTAAATTATGAACTTGTTATAGAAACTGCAAAATTATTCGTTTAAAGTGTCTTTGCGTTTGTTTTCGGTGACAAAAGAAACAAAAAACAAAGAAATGCATCGAAAGCGTGCATAAACTTCGTAAATATATTGAAAAAGCTATAAATTCCTGTTAAATAAATTGTAAGTATTGACACTGTTTTGGTGTTGGCTTATCCTATTTTACCCGCCGATGTGCTAAAAGAGCTTCTTTCCGGAAACATACGCAACGCCGATCATTTCCTGAGTTTCTTACGGCGCTTTGTGGAATACATAAAGACACGTTTACGATCATCATTACGGTAGCGCCGTGCTCATGTTTGGCATTCCCTACGTTTATACGTAGCATTCGATGCTATGCAATGCACAGTGTGGCGTTTCATGCAAGTTAGACGGCAAAATAAGCAAAAAAATGTATGGCATGCATTTTTTTTGACCCCCAGGGGAGTTATTGGTTATTTATTGTTTTTCGGAGGTTTTTTCACTCAAAACACTCTTGTGGCTAAAGTTATCAACGAATAACTTTCTAAAACAGTTTTTTAAAAGATAATTTTGTGACCTTTTTAACGATGTGCAACATTAGTAGAGATTTATGTCTTAAATAAATTTTCAAAAAAATACTGACTGAACCTGAAGTTTTTATGAAAAATTATAATTTCTCAAAAAATTTACTAAAGAAATGATATCGTTTTTTATTTTACTTCAATTTTTAATAAAATAAAAATAATAAAATATAGCCTCTTGAACTTAATTTAATATTTAATACAACTTTAGTAATGCATAAAGCTAAGCTTCATTTTTTTGAGCTTGCATTATAAATTCATCTATTCTGATTCGTAATCTAAAGATGTATCGGAAGATGAACTGCTTCCTTCCTGCTGTAGAGGAAATTTTTGCATCTCTGGGGTAGAAACTTTATGTTTTCTCGAAGGCTTTTTCCGGTATGAATTTGTTAAGGGGTCTGAAGAAATCAACAACATATTGAGAAGATCTCTATTTTCAAGAACCCTTGATGATATCCGCGTATTGTACGTACGAAAACGTCTGCAACCTTTTTTATGGGCTTCCTGAGCCTCCTCTAATAATTGACCAATAGGTACAACACATTGTTTTATAATTTCTGAGCCATGGCAAAGAATTTTGTGGACACTAACTAGCATGCAATACCAGCCGTATAAATTTAAATATAATTTCCTGGTTTCTTCTAGAAAATTCTGAAAGGCTGGTATATTAGTTTTATTTCCTGACGATATACAACTTAGGATAATATTAAAGTTTTTAATTGACTTTGGTTGTGAAAATAGCCACCTTTCAGTTAGAACACTAGCTTCTGGCGAAGCAAAAACTCGTTTCATTTCTATGGTGCATTTCGACAAATAATCGAACACTAATGAAAATTGAAATAAATGAAGAAGCAACTGGAACAGATGGCAACCCTTGATAGAGTTAATGGCGGTGATCTAAAATGGCCTACTGCTTTGAAGTGTCATATGATTAGCAGCCATACAATTAATGAGAATGAATTAGAGGATCTGCACATATATATGCTAGTTTAAACAGTGAGTTGATCACAGCTTAATCACTCAAAGACTACTGAAGAGGAATATGTAGCGATTTCCGAAACAGACTGTCTAGTCAGCTAAGTGATTGACTCTATACAGAGTTGTTGTTGTTGTTGTTGCCTTCTTGAAAACTCACTTGATCTAAAGCTCACAATCTTAATTCATGTAGTTTTTAATTGACGTTACATCATTTCCCGTTATATAAGCTGATTTCTCTGGATTTGTATTAAATGTTATTGCTGTATTTCCATCATAAGTTGTTGGCTTGCATACTTCTATTAATATACCCACTTCTTATTTGAAACGTGATTGAATTTTTTTTTTATAACCAACTCTGACATCCAAACGATATGCTATGTGCAATAGGCATTCAAACTCTTATAAAATTCTGATAAAATTCAACTCTTAGCATTTTTGAAAGTGTTACATTATTCATCTCACTCAGCCTAGCTCCGCTTATGTAGCACATTTGCGTTGACTTTACAGATGTTAAATATTTTGCTATTTTTCCATTAATCATTGTAAGAAAGAAGCTTGTTTTTACCGTAACATTCTTCGAAGCCACTGATAAAGTAAGCGATATTAAAGCGGCGACTTGACTTTCTATATCATTAAATTCTGTCACGGAAGGTCCTCAGTCTCTTTTGCTAAAATAAATTTTAAAGGGGCGACATAATTGAGTGAATGACGGGTTAGGATTTTGCCAAACAATTTGTTTTGAACCATTTTCTATATGTAATTGTATCGAAACAAAACATAAAATGAATAGGTGCTCATCAGTACTGGATTAAATTTGAAATCGGTGTTTATATCTGCTATAACCTGAGCTTCAATCTCCGCACCATTTGCAAACAAGGGTTAATGTGCTACCGTCAGCAACACATTGATTCGCTTTAAACGATGATTGTGATTGAAGCAACTTAAGTATTGTAATATCAACAATAACTTGCACTTTCACTGCAGTACTAATTTCATTTACAAAAATTGCACTCTCACCTGGATAACACTCTTTTTTCGCTTTTTTCAGCAGATATGTTGATGAATATATGGAATGACCAACTTTCAATGCATCTTTTCTAAGATTTTCATAAATACGCATTGTTATTTTGTTATCTATGTAAGAAGCAAGAGCTTCTTCGGGTGTTAACTAACATACGTTGATTTTTCTTTTCCTGTACAAATTGTTTGAATCTCTTTGCCACTTCACGGGATTCAGTAACCGTTTTAATAACATCTGCTTTTAGCCGATTTCAGCAAAGCTTAGTTCTTCTGGAGTATATAAGTCCAGCAGCTCTTGCACTTTGCAACGTTTTGTTCGATCAGCACAGTTTTCAAAGGATTTTTTTGGTCTGCCTCTTTAAGAACACGTAGGTTGCTCCTCCTAAATTTGCTCATCACCACCCTCCTCTATGATAGCTGTAATATCAGCCAATTGGAACCAATTCTGACAAGTTTTTACAAACCTGTAACAAACATACATTGAAGTTGACCATAATAAAAATTTAAATGAGTTTAACACCAAGTCTTACCTATCCTTACAACTTCGAGCTTTATAAAATTCATCATTAAAATTTGACAGGTACTTAGAAAGCCTTAATTTTAAAATATTGACCATGTCAACATCTTCCAAAGAACAATTTGATTTCTTAGAAATAAGTTGCACCAAAATCTCCATTCTTTGATTTTTAGGAGAATAGCAACATACTTAAAAAAACTCATTTGAAGTTGAAACAACTTTTTTAGAATTAATTTTAATTCAATTTTTTTTTAATAACCACTTAAATAATTGAATGTGTCTCCAAATTTAACACTTTCACTTTGACTTTAACATAAGCAATAATCATAGACTAATTTGTGTTAATAACCAAAAAAATTTGCTTAAAAAACAACAACATTTAAGAAAAACGTTAATTTGCAAAAAATTATTCCCAAGGTCTTCTTCGTGATCTATTAATAACACCCTGGAATGATCTGTGGTTCTGTGCAAGTGTTGAAGAGAAATTATCTTTATTTAATAATCAAATAAATACACTTTTTATGAAATATATCCCTCTTAAGACAGTCACAATTAAGAATACATCTTGTCCTTGGTTCACAAGTAGCGTTCAAAGTGCATTAAAAAAAAGAAGTAAACTAAGGAATATCTGGAAAAAGAACCCTGCACCGGAAAAATGGGAAAATTATAGGTGTGCCAGGAATGCTTCTATTCTTAAAATAAGGCAATCTAAGAAAAAATATTGTTTTAATAAACTCTGTCTAACTCTCTCTTTCCTCAAAATAGTTTGATCAGCTCCTTTGAATCTTCAGACCTTCATTGTCAGCCAACGTTTCAGTTTTCAAAGGTCACTGAAGATCAGGTGGCAAAGAAAGTAATGAGCATTAAGTCCAATGCTGTTGGTGAAGACGGTATAAAATTCGTAAAAATCATATAAGCACATATCCTTAGTTCTTTAACACACATAATTAACCACTGTTTTACAACATCTTTATTTCCTGCATCATGGAAAAATGCCTTAGTAATGCCAATTGCTAAAAAAACTACAGCTAGTGAGACCAAGGACTTTAGGCCTGTAAGCATTCTGTCGTGTTTTTCTAAGGTTTGTGAAGCCCTTATGGCTGATCAAATTACTACATATTTAACATCTAAGCAGCTTTTGTCCCCGCTCCAGTCAGGTTTTCGTGTTGGCCATAGTTGTACGTACAACTGCTACTTTAAAGGTATTAGACGATATAAGAGGATTTTATGACGAAGAAAAAGTAACGCTACTTTGTTTACTTGATTTTTCAAAAGCATTTGACACTATCAGTCATACTCTACTCTGTCATAAACTTAAATACTTTTACGGTTTTTGTCAAAATGCAATAAATCTTATTAATAGTTACCTTAAAGATAGAGTGCAAAGGGTAAAAGTTGGAAATCATTTTTCGCAGCTTAAGATTATAAGTAGTGGTGTGCCCCAGGGTTCGTTTCTGGGTCCACTGCTGTTTTCTATATTTGTTAATGACATTATTGATTGCTGCAATTACTCGTCAATGCATGCTTATGCTGATGACGTCCAAGTTTATTTATCGGGTAGAGAAAATTTATTGGAGGATTTGGTTTTGAAATTGAATGAAGACTTAAATTCTATTTGCCAATGGGCCAATAAAAACAAACTCAAGTTAAATGCTCAGAAGACTTTTATATTGCTGGTATCCAAAAACAGAATTCTTTTTGAGGATATTCCAGACTTATGTCTTAATGGCACGAGACTTCCTCTTGTTACCAATGTGAAAAGTTTAGGTTTCAGCATCAATTGTTATTTGAAGTGTACTGACCATATTAATGCTGTAATAAAATATATTTCATCCTACGTAATCTACGAGTGTCGGCTCAGTTTATACCAATTTCTACAAGACGTAAATTAGTAATTCAACTTATTCTACCGGTGATCACTTACTCTGAGATTGTATACAGTAAGCTTGATTCGAGCTCTCAACTCAAATTGCAAATAGCATTTAATCATGCGACAAGATATGTATATGGCTTACGCAAGTTTGATCACTTAGCAGAGGCTGCGATATATTGAATTATTTAAATGCTCGGAATTGCATATTTCTTCACAAACTCATAAAAAATAAGACGCCAACATATATATATATATGAAAAATTGCAATTTGACCAGTTGCAAAGAAGTCAAATGCTTATAGTACCTAATTTCAATTTTCTGAACTCAACACGATTATTTTTTATCAACGCCATCAGATTATGGAATGCATTACCAACCAATCTTAAATCAACAGTCGGAGAGGCAAGCTTCAAACAGGCCATTTTTAAACATTACTCCTAATGAAAATTTTCATAGTCGATTAAAGTAATCAGTTCTTTTTTCTTTTATCTAATTTTTTAAACTCAACTCATTCCTAATAGCTTTAAATAATATAATTTTTTATTTTTTTTTTAATTTTGGTTTTTTTAATTTAATATAGCATGTGTTAAATAATGATATCTCTTGTATTCAATATGTGAAATCTTGATATCAAAAGTTTTAAACAATATGATTTTGTATCTTCGCTTGAATTTTTGTTATATGATTATTAATATTTATAGTTTATGTATTCAATATGTAAAATTTTTCCAACTTTGTACCTTAAAAGAACTTAGTTCTTAGTGTACTTACATACATTAATAAATAAATAAAAAATATTATATTCTGTAAATAGGCCAAACACATTGGCTGCGTTCAAAAGACACACAATTTAATCAATGCGTTGAGTAAGTGATCAGAATCAGTTTCCGATACTTTGTGTGCCTTCTGAACGCTATGTTAAATTTTCTGTAAACACAGTGGTTTCAGAAATTGTTACAATTTGGCGCAAAAAAATAAAGAATACATATTTATAATATGAATTTGGACGAAATAATTAATATATGTGTAGTTGATGAAATAGACAATGTGGAAAGCATTGTTTGTGCTCCTAGTAGCTCCGTGTCTTAAGGAATTATAATGTATTAAATTTGAACAAATTTTTTAACTGAATTTACACTTTGCAGCTTCATATGCACCTCGTCCGTATCTGTAACTTGATAAATGCAGTTTGCAAGCGTGTAGTCAACTTTAATCATCTTGGGCCTACTCATTTCTTCAATAGTTATTATTAATTAATTATATTATTGCTTTCTTTGCTTTGTTTCACTTACTTTTGCGTTATTTTCCCCTTTATTTCTAAGTAATCAAATTCTTCGAACTGTCAAACTTTCTAGCTCAACACGTTGAGTAAGAATATCGGAAAAATAATTCGCAGCCAAAACAATAAACACGTTGAGCTAATCAGAAACTGATCAGTTTCGTTCAGCAAGCACATACTCAACGGTTGCGCTACAGTTAAGTAAATTTTGTGTCTTTTGAACGCAATCATTAAGTAAATAGCTTTTGCAATCTAAGAACATAGGAAAGCGTGCAGCTAGCTCGTCGTTGGTTGAGACGCATGGAGCCTTTTCGCGCGAGGATCAGATGGGAATTTCATTGCTCACACTAGAGCGGCTGGAGGGTACGGAGAAGTTACAACAATTGCTAAATTTACGATTTTTGTTTTAGTTATTTTAAATACTTTCATTGTTACACTAACAACTTCTGCTCTAGTAACTACATAATAAATTGTTGGTAATTTACAATTCGATTGCTGTAAAATTAAATAACTTCTTTTGTTGAGCACAAACCAAATGCTAAAAATACTTAAAATTAGTTCTTAATTTGTTGAATTTACGAGTTTTTTTTTTGGGTGTACCTAATAAAATTAGCTGCATTCATTAACGTAAAGAAACCTTATATTTACGATGATGCTTACTTTTGTACCTATTTTTTTGTGTTCACAAGCAATAATCGCTTAAGTCGACTTAAAACAGAACTGGGTTATTGATGTACACTGAAAATACAATCTATGTGATATTGATAAAAATCCATGTTATCTTGATAAAATAACTATCACTATACGTCCAACAAAATTTTTGTTGATATCATCAAAAGATTCGAATCCAACTGTTGATTTTATAAAACGATTCATTAAATTAACAAACAAATTATCACTATGAAAAACCGAAGTTATTAAAAAATTGTGCTTACTTGTGTTAATTTGATAAAATATTATCAAATTGATAAAACTTAAATTGTTAAACTAAAAAAAGTTTTTGTCAAATTAACAAAAGTACCTATTGATCTGAAAAATTGTTTTGTTAAAATAACGAAATAGTTTCTGGAAATAATAAAAATTTATCAAATTTATAATATTTCTTTATTGAATTGATAATTGAAACAAGAGGAGCGTTGCCGAACTTTTAAGTAATTTTGTCAGTAAGTATAACCAAAGGATGAATTGTCTCTTTTTTGTTAAGTTTTTAATGCAATGCAATCTCTGCTTCTTCTACCGTTCTTAAAATTATATTAAAGGAATATTGAGAATTGAGAATTATAGTGGGAACCACAACCGCATGTACTAAATACAGAATGGAAAAATAAATACAACGATATGATAAAAAAAATATTATAAGCTATAAAATAACTTTTTTTCAATACATTTAAAAAAACAATTCACCAGTTTATAACGTGTTAAAAATCGATTGAAATACCTTAGTGAACAATTTGGAGAAGTGAAAACGCGTTTTAAACAAAAGTGTATTTTTTAGTTTGTTTTAAATACAACGCGGTTGAAGAATTTTACAAATGTTTTAATATACCAGTGGTAATAGTTTTATTTTTAAAAATAAAAATTCGGTTTCTATTTTTAAACTTACTTTCTGATGGATTTTCAAGGTTTTCCACTCCTTCATCAGAGACAAACTGCTGTGATCCTTTATTTTTTGTTGGAATATTTGAAGAAGTTGGTCAGTATATTTTATAAAATTTTCAAAGAAGTTTTCCGAACTTGAATGAAGAATTTTTAAATCAATATTAATGTGTGAACCAGAAATGTCAACATAAAGTTTAATATTTTCAAAAACATTCTAGGTTACTTACTAATTTAAATCCAAGAGGTCTTTTATAATGCTTCCAGTTATTTAAAATTTCCTCTGTTGACGTTGTCTCTTAAGATGTGCAAAAGACGATATTTTGAAGTGGCTGCAGTAATCATGCTTACACAGTGTAAATGTACATCATTGAGAGAACTTAAGTTTTCATTAATAGATTAATAAAGTCCCAAAATAAATATGTTACAGCAAATGAAGGAATTAAGAACTGTTTTACATTTTCAATGACCTGGATTTACATTTAACGCTGACGGAGCTCTACAAATCTACGCATTAATATATTAAAAACTTACATTTAGTTTTTGCCATACTTTAACACTTCTGTTACCTTAAGGTCATTTCGTGACCATTTTGCGTTTATTTTGTTCATACTTCCTGAAGGAAAAAGAATTTAGGAATTTCCTTTTATGATATCCTGCATCGTGGGAAATTCCTTCGAAAAAGCTAAAAAAAACTTTTGTTTTTATCAAATAATTCGCAACTACACGGTCAAAAATCTTGGACTAATTTTTAATCCAATCGTTGGAATCATGCATTTTTTAATACCCTTTCTATAAGAATTCAAACTCTTCAAAATACTAGACATTTTTTAATAAAACCTGGAATAATATTTAATACAGGTTGGATTAGTCTTTAAAAACGCGTTCGGCTTGGTTCGGTTCTTATGCATGTTTATCATTTCTTTATACATGTGGCTTCATAGAGCAGCCAACAACTTATAACCTAAACGTAGTGGGTTCGAATCCCACATGTTTCGTTAATTTTTTATTTTTGTAAAAAATATTTTAATACAAGCATGTATTAAAATTAAGTCCCATGAGAGAACAAAAATCAATTGTAATATATACCGTTGATTAAATTTTAAAACAGTTTCGGTGTCGTCATATATACAATACAGGATTTATTAGAATTTAGTCCAAGATTTTTGAGCGTGTATATAACTTACGTGTGTGACCTTTATGGTGATTCAGTGATCATCAGCTGTTTAGTAATCAATTGTGAATTCGTGACATTTTAAATAATATGTAAAGTGAATTTTTCTCAAAACGCAAAGAAATATAAATTCAGTAAGTATTTTTATAATTGTTTTTACTACTTTTGTTTGATTTTGAGTTTTGACTGAACACAGCGGACGCAGTTTCTGACAGAAAGCGAAAAACAGCAGATCATCGCAGAGAGTGACGATATCGATGAGTGCAGTGACATTGCGGACGAAGACTATGCTGTGGAGGAGATTGAGCTCTCGACAGAGAGCTCTGATGATGATGTTTTAAGTGATGTCGAGGAAAGTATTGACGAAGCACTCTTAGCAAGTGAAGACAGCATCCCCAAGTACTATTCTGAGGACAATGACATTATATGGTCGACGGAACGGACTTTTCCAGTTAGTAGAAGGACCAGAACAGAAAACGTAATTCGAGGACGATCAGGAATTACTCATCAAAGATTAATCAAAGATTAATTTGATTTATGTTTCACGGCGAAAATGAAAAAAATTGTTGTAAAATTCAGCAACACTGAAGGCGTTAAAAAATTTGGGGTCGAGTTCAAGCAGATTGATGAAAATTAATTAGATGGATACCTGGGAATTGTCATTTTAGCAGGTACTTGGAATAGTATACTGTTTTGTGCATGAATACTATGCATGCCAATAACATAAAACCGTATACAATTATAGGCGTATATCGTTCACATGGCGAAAGCCTGCGCAGCCTCTTGGATGAAGTGCACGGACGGCCGATATTTCTCTCTACAATGTCACTCAGAAGATTCCTCGAAATAAGTCGTGTGCTAAGGTTCGATAACAGGGATGAACGCAGAATTCGTAGACTGAATGATAAACTTGCTCCAATTCGGGATTTGTACGAGCAATGGGTACAAAACTTACAGATTTTATTCTCGCCGTATGAAAATATTACAGTCGATGAGCGACTTATTCCTTTTAGAGGCAGATGTCCCTTCTTGGTTTATATGCCAAGCAAGCCCTGCAAATACGGCATGAAAGAATGGGTAGCTGCAGAAATACGCACAAAATACTGTCTTAATTTCCAAATTTATTTGTGTAAAGAGCCTGCAGCGGCTCAACCGGAGCGAAACCAAGGCCAGCGGGTTGTATTGGACCTAGTCAGCGAGTATGAAGGACGGAAAGTGACAACCAGTATTGCCATGAAAAAAAATTGTACAGCGTAACTTTTGCACTCTGCTCGTCGGATTTCTCGTCGGATTTGTGAAACTTTGAAAACAAGAACTAAGAAATTTTCAGTCGCATTTTAAAACAAAGAAGACAAATAAAATATTGCATTTTATTAGACGTATGACGTATATTTCAGGTTTATTTATTTAAATAAATAACATTTTTTTCAAAAGTCAATTCAATAATCATTATAAATAAGGAAAATATATTATAATAAATTACATTTTGAAAATATTTTTGAACACACAAACGAAGAGTAAACATCAAATCGAATACATTTGCAACACAGTTTCGTTTAATGTAGATCTCTTAAATCGGTAAAAATGAAATGCATAAAGCTATAATACATAATTTTTCAATTTTAACTCTATAAATGTAAAGCTTTTGCTTCAAGTAAATTAACGAAAAAATGTTTTTGTTTTAAGCCAGCAAAAAAATTACGTCAAAAAATTTAGATCTTAGTGAAAAAATATGTGAAAAAAAAATATAATTTTTTCGAAGTCATATATACAGGGTTGTCAATATTCGAAGCGCCCATCTGGCAACACTGTAACTTTCCGCAGTAATGCCAAATCGACTAATGACATACCGCGTTTGAAGCGTCATTCCAAGCAAATGTTTACAATGGAACAGTACACGCCACGCAAACGCTCTAAAATTGTTGAAATTTACATTCAACAAAACAAGTCAATAGTGAAAACTCAACTCAATGAGCGATGAAGCTCATTTTCAGTTGAACGGAACGGTAAACAAACAAAATTGCCGTATTTATGCCACTGAAAATCCACAAGAGATTCAAGAGGGACCTCTTCACGATGCAAAAGTCACTGTTTGGTGCGGCGTTTGTGCGAAAATGCTCATTGGGCCGTTCTTTTTCGAAGATGATAATGGCCACAGAGTTACTGTCAATCAGGAGCGTTATCGCGATATGATAAACAATTTTTTCATGCCAATCGTTCGGCGAAAGCGTATCAGGCACTACTGGTTTCAACAAGACGGCGCGCCACCACACACAAGCCGCACTACAATCGATTTTTTGAAGCAATTGTTCCCTGGCCGTTTGATGTCAAAAAATGGTGATTTCGATTGGCCGCCAAGATCACCAGATTTAACGCCTCCAGACTTCTTTTTGTGGGGTTATTTGAAATCAAAGGCTTACGTCAACAAGCCAAAGACCCTAGAAGAGCTGAAAACCAACATCCGTCAAGAAATAACCGCCATTCCCATCGAAATGTTGAAGAAAACCATGGAAAATGCTGCAAAACGGGCACAATATGTCGTAGAGGCGACAATGGCGACCATTTACGAGATATCATATTCAAGAAATAATGTAAGCAAATCTACTTGAACCCAATTAAATGATATTTATGACGAACAGACAAAAAATTGTGGTTTCTTTGATTTATTTAAAAATAAAATGGGCGCTTCGAATATTGGCAACCCTGTACATTGCTTTATTAAATTTTTTTATCAATTCGTGATCAATTTCAAGCCTAAAACAGTTATAAGATTTCATACGCAGATAATCTTTTGTATGCAGAGCTCCTTCTATTGTATCTAACTCTTATTTATTGCGAAATTTAGTTTTATTAATATTTATTTTGCTAAAAGTTCGCTCAGCGTTAGCTGAGTAATTCGGTAAGCTCAACAATTCCAAAATAAATTTTCCCATTATTGGAAATGCAGAAGTACCATCGCATCTTTTTATTTTAAAGTTGCCATCAATTTTATTATACTAATTTTTTTTTCATATATATCTATGTATATAAAAATATACGCAAAATCGGACGCCGGATCGACTTTTTCTGAAATCGTAACATTTTGAAGAATTTTGGTCAAATATCGGAACGTCGGATTCAAGTATTAAAATCGTAACATATCCGATATATCGGACCATATGCCAACGCTGGTGACAACAGATAACTTTTTACCACTCGAGATTTGTCATTGGAGTTACTAAAGAAGAAAATAACCTTAGTAGGCACAGTGAGACGCAACAAACGATTTCTCCCAGTTTGCGGTACTCAGCAGGAACTGAAGCGCTTGCCAGTCCTTAGCAGTCGATATTTTTTCAATGGACCAGTTACCATCGTTCAATACATTCCCAAAAAATATAAAATGGTTACTTTGTTAAGTACTCTACATTAAAGCATAAATATTCTTGCGGACCACCCAAAAAAGTTACCGATAATGATTAACTTCTATAATTCTACAAAATCTGGAGTAGATATAATTGACAAGCTTGTAGAAACATATACGTGCAATAGGAAAACCAATGGCCTGTAGCCCTTTTCTCAAACATCGTAGATATCTCGGCGTTCAATGCCTACTTCTTGTGGGTAGAAATTGGAAAGCGTCAAAAACATTCAAAGGCAGAATTTTTCTCGAGAGTTTAGGCTTAGACCTTGTTCAAAAAAATATTCGTAGTAGGAAACGTTTTCGAAGAAATCAAGCATATGCGAAATATGCAGCAAAATTGAGCACAGGCCAGCACTTCGGCAGGTTCTAAGCCCGAAAAGAGAAAGGCTAGCCAACGAGTTATTTGCACTGCTTGCCCCAGATCAATTTGTCGTAAAACGTTTGAGCGCTGCTCTGTTTGTAATAATCTTGTGTGTCCACAACATCGCACCACGTATAAAACTTCTTCAACTTATTGCCTGGAGCAGACAAAATAAATATATACTTTATTGTATTGTATATTTGAACACTCAAAAAAATAAAAATTAATGAATTATTAATAAACTTTGAAACTTAATAATACTTAATAAAAGTTTAAAATTAATCAATAATCATTAATATATAAAAAATTAATACCAAAAGTTTAACTCTTACATTATATCCAATACCAGGCCATATCCATAGACGCTTGGTCATTTCGTGACCTAAAGATAACAAGTGTGACTTTTTATGAAGGTAACAGAAGTGTTAAGGCGTTGCTCAAAAAGTATTTGAGTTCCCGATGGTTTTTGAAGAAGTTTTCCAAATGTCTTGTAGTGATAACTTTCAACGCTTTTCTGTCAATATCACACTTTAAAACATCATGATTACCTAATATTTGTTTTGTAATATTTTCAGAACAAATTTACTTACCTTGTAAATAATGCAGCAGTTTCGTTTCTTTTATTTTTTTCACATCCAAATTTAGCTCTTTTATCAAAGATTTCAAATCATTCAGCGCTTTTTGTCTGAAGAGAAAAACATATTACTTTTTTAAGTTTTTATTAATATTAGAACTTTTGATACTTACATAACACTGTGACAGTCGAAAAATGAACTTCGATGAATCCTTTTCGAACTATTATGGGGGAGTCCCCTGAGTGCGAAAGTACATTTGGAAGTGTCAGATTGGCTCCAGTTTTTGAGAAATCGGTATATATTCATTTTTCATGGATATATGTAAGTCTGCGCTATTTAAAAAAATTTTATTCGACTGTATTAGTTATTTTTGCCTTCTTAACTTTCTTTTACGGAATGTTTTGACTTTTTTTCAAAATTTCATGTAATTTAAACCATTAATGTCATTGGCATCGGAAGCGGGGGGCAAGGGGGACAGTTGCCTCCCCACTTTTTTAGCTAGATAAACAATTTAAAAAGAAAACTTCAAAAGTAATTCAAAATGTCAGTTTTTTTTACAACGATAATATTTTTGTATTAGATATTTTCCTCTTCTTTCTCTCTTCTTCATAAGCATGCTTGCGGATAACCATTTTCTTTCTCTGTGTTTGCAAAAAGATAGAACAAAATGTAGAGTTTCTACTGCAAACCCACCAATTCAGTTTAAAAGCACCCTTAAGTATGTAGCTTAATACTGTAATATTGTAATCGAAGCCTTCAACGGAAAAGTGCCTTCTGAACAAAACTAGATCTTTATGCAGATGACTTTGATGTGAGCGACCTCCACGCGCAACTTAAATTACTTAAGCAATTGCCTGGCCAATCACCTTCAAACTGTTGTGGCATTGCATCCCAATTTGCAAAAAATTCGGATACTGTAAAAAAAACTATTAAATGAAGTTGAAAAACTTATTGCTTTGCTTTTGACACTGCCTGCATCAGCAGCTTCATCTGAGCGTTTTTTAGTGCACTAAGACGACTTAAAACGTATCTTCGAGCAACTATGACGCAGAAACGACTCATTCATGTGGCACTTATACACATTCACAAAAATAAAACCGAAGAATTGAATTCGATGGAGGTGGTGAAAGAGTTTGTTTCTCGCAAGGACAGAAAGAAACATTTTGGAATAATTTAAATTGATATAACTTTTTGTACCTTACTGCATTTAAACCATGTACACTCAGAGAAAAGACATGATTGAGACATGATTACTGCAATAATAATTTTTTTACTCCAATTATTGTATTATTTCTGCAAACAAAAATGTTTGCCTTAATAAAGTCATTATTTACTAATGGTGTTACCAAAAATAATATTATAGTTGAAATCATAACATCATTAAAATCGTCAACATTTAGTTGCAACAAAAATGTTGTAGTTCTGTCAATCATGATAAATGTGAATATTATTATAGAGACAAACATATTAGAATTTTGAATGTTTGTCTGAACTATTCTTTGCTTGTTGGCAAACGAAGCAGAACATAACCAAAAATCGAAAGTATTTATTGTGTCTGAACAGTTAGCAGGAAAAACTTTCACTTCATTCAGACCCAATAAGTTTTATCGATTCCTGGTTATGTGCTGTTTCGTTTTTCAACTGTTCAATTATTGTGGTTTGTTTTTAATCGCCTTATCCTAAAAACAGTACGCAGAAAAGTGACATTTTCGACTTTAATTGTAGCAAACATGTTTCTATTTACCGTAAACATATTTCGCAATTCTGACCATATTTTGTTTATCACAAATATTGCTATTTTTGTGACAATGCACTTAATGTACTATGTTTATGAATGGCATTAGTCAGGTGAGCGGTAGTAGCGGCTGTGGCTTACTGGTAGTGTGCATGGCTCGTAAGCGAAAAAGCCGCGGTTCAAACCCCAGCTCGGACAGAAAGGTTTTATCAAAAAAGTTTTCAATTGAATTAATTTTTCTGTTCAGCCTAGTCAATGGCAAACTTTGGAGATATCTTAATTAATAGCTGTACAAATTTGGAGTGCATGAAAATAAAAAAAAAATAAAATTATTTTTTCAATAATATTCTGGATCCTTAAAATAAACTCATAATATAGTTGTTGCAATCATTCTATTTTTGACGCAATAAGAGAATAATGATTGTTTCAATTATCTTTTGGTTCCTATAAAAAAGTTCCTTTTCTAAATATGGTTGTTGTAATCATTTTATCATGATCAAAGAAAAAAATTTATGTTTAGGAGCATGTTAGCAACAATCATAATCCGAATCATACTATGATCCTCTTAAAACATGGTTGTTGCAACTATGTTTTTTCTCTGCGTGTAAAGATATACCTAGTCTTGCTTTAAAAAAGCAACCATTATTTTTTATATTTTCATATTACCATATGAAAGATCCTTTAAAGAATGATCTCTAATATTGAAATTGGAAGAACTTTTAAAAATAATGAAATTTTAATATTTTTATATATTCTTATATTTTTTATTTTAAACTAAAATAAAAAATTTGTGTATTCACATTCATGTTTCTTTGAAAAAATTTTAGTGAACTTTTTTGCACCACCATTTGTACTGCCCTCCCATTTGTACTGCCCCCCCAGATGAAATTCGCTTCCGACGCACTTGATTAATGTCGATCAAAAGTAACGATTTTTGACCATTATTTTGGGTTTTTTAGACATCTTATAAAGATTTTATACAAATCTAAACGGCTCAACGGATTTTACTCAAATTAGGTATACATATTAAGGACATCCCAACTTAAAATGTTACATATTTAGTTTTTGCCATGCCCCCTCTAAAAATTTTCAACTAACGGTAATTTTGTTGGTGGCTAAAAAACCTGAAAAAATGGTAAAAAATCGTTACTTTTGATTAATGGTTTAAAGACATTAATGGTTTAAAGTACGCAAAATTTTGAAAAAAAGTCAAAACATTCCGTAAAAGAAAGTTAAGAAGGCAAAAATAACTAATACAGTTGAATAACATTTTTTTAAATAGCGCAGACTTACCTATATCCATGAAAAATGGATATATACCGATTTCTCAAAAACTGGAGCCAATCTGACACTTCCAAATGCACTTTCGCACTCAGGGGACTCCCCACTAATAGTTCGAAAAGGATTCATCGAAGATAATTTTTTTCGGGTCAAAAGCTATCACAGTGTAATTATTTCCTAAGCAAAATTTGTTTAAGTGCACGCTGCTTTTTTTAGAATAAAAATGTTATTAAGAAAGCACCAGTAAAACGTGTTCCGTTATTTAGTTTTTTTTTCATATTAAAAAAAAATTATCAAATCAGTTACACACTTAAAAATTTGTATAGAATTTTTACACCGATCGGTGTTTCAGGGAGTCCTACACCGCTCGGTGTTAAAAAACACGGTGTCAAAGTGCCAGAATTTTATATCCGAAAGAGCATATTTTTTTCACACCGATCGGTGTAAAAAAGTAAACATCAGATAGGATGTTTGTTTTGTACCCTGTTAGGTGTTTATTTACAATACGCAAAATGATAATTTTATTTAACACCGAACGGTGCAATTTTCAACTATTCGAACTATTTTTACAATTTTTATTTGTCATTAAATTTATTAATTGTCAAACGAAATAAGCCGCAAAAATATTTGATTGGGGTTTATTTCATTGGGCTTTATTTCATAATGGAATAAGAACCAAAGATAAAAATTAAATATTTCCCAAAAATAATGAAATTGTCCCCAAAAATTGGGAGTTATTTCATATGAAGTTGACATTTTTTGGGGCTTATTTAATTTTTTGGGCTCTATTTCGTGGTGTAAAAAATAAAGTTTGAATCTTTTACCAAGATTTACAAAATTAAAATGAACAAATAAAATTTGAAATTTCAATTTTTATTGCTCTTTTTCTTTGCCTTTCTAATTTCACACCGATCGGATAAGTTTGTCATTTCACACCGAGTAAGCGGTTGAAATGAATTGATAATTTACAAAAAATTAAAAAATATAAGAAATAAAAATAAGCTGTTCGACAACGATATTAACAGTTACTGCCGATATCAGGATGGCGTATGACCAAAATTTTATAACACTGTTGTGTCTTATTGACTTTCCGAAAGCCTTTGATACTGCAAATAATACTTTGCTTTGTCAGAAACTAGCTATATACTTTAATTTTAGTCATAATGCAACTAGTCTAATAAGACATTATTTAAACGGAAAAACACAAAAGTTAAAGTAGGAAATAATTTTTCATCTTTCAAAAACACTAAAACTGGTGTTCCACAGGGATCCATCTTAGGTCCTCTTTTATTTTCAATCTTTCTAAATGACATTTTTGAAGTAAGTAAATATGGTTCTATTCTTGCATATGCTGATGACATCCAGCTGTACCTGTCTCGTCCTGTTGGCCTCTTAGAAGATTTAAGCTTCAGACTTAACTCAGCCTTATTATCTATTAATAATTGGGATGTTGGTAACTCGCTGGTAATTAACCCTTTAAAACCCAAAGTTATGGCAGTTGCTAGAAATTGCTCTAGCTTTGTAGACAATTCGCCAGTATTTATTGGTTTTGGCCAATTAGAATGGCCATAAAATGCTAAGTCTTATTGTACTAAATTAATTAACAATAATAATAACAATAAAATATTTATCAATTTATTAAAATTTTCTTTTGATAAAATTTTTTTTTCATAACGATAAAAGAAATAATTAGTTGATTTTTACGATATTGACAAAACAGTGCTTTTTTATAAATAAATGTTTGCCGAATATATGAAAAGATTAATCAATTTGATAAAAGAATTTTTGTTTTAGATTAATTTGATAAAATCTTTATTAAATAAGCAAATAATTTTTTGTTAAAATCACAAATTTTTTTAAAAAAATAAATATTTTATCAACACGATTACAATTTTTGTCAATCTGACAAAATTAGCATGTGTTATGCATGAAATATTTTCAAATTAACATAATTTTTTGATAATGATTAACAAAAGCAATTTTGTTAAATTAACCGATTTTTTTCTTTTAGTGTAGATGTGTTTCACGCATATATCTTTATAAACACACAAAATCTGGAGCTTTTAGCCAAAGTTATGGTGCAAAAACAAAAGACTCTTTCATATAACTCATATGGGATTGAAAACTTTGAAGCAACAATTCTCGAAACATTGCAATCAGATTTAAGCTGTTATCGCCTATCGACACAGATTTATGATATAAAACCAAAGTATGAAGAGCTTCGCGATATGTGACAAATAATTGAAATTTTTTAGTTTATCTCCTTCTATTTATTCTGTAATAGAGCACTGTCTTGCTTGCAGCAAAGAAATCATGTGTGTGATTGCAGCGAAGACGAAAAAAACATGATAGCGCAATCAAAACAGATCATAGAGATAAATTTAAGTTGATCTAAGATATCGTTGTCAGAGAGCTCACTGCAGTCAATGCAACGGAAGCTTGTTTACTGGCAATAGATGATTTGTATCAGAGAACGAATTCGGTGCTGGCGCTAACACTAGGTAAAAATGGGTCACACATAATTTAAAAGTGTTAGGAGGTTGCTGAATTCGAATATGAAGTCAGAATTTTAAAATTAAAAATGGGTAATAGGGTTGCCTCCTATTGTTTTTTACGAATTCGGTGCTGCCCCGAACATCAGGTAAAAAAATCCGAATCCGTTGTCAGAATTTAAAAATTATGTGATTTTTTTATAATAGGGCTGTCGCCTAATAATATTTATTTTTAAAAGTTTTAAACATCATTTAACAGTTTTAGGGGGTCGCTGGTTTCGAATCTGAAGTCAGAATTTTAAAATTCAAAATGGGTAATAGGGTTGCTACCGCAATTTTTTGTATTATTACGAATTCGATGTTGGCGCGAACACTAGGTAAAAGTGGGTCGCTGAATCCGAATCCGTTGTCAGAATTTGAAAATTATGAATTTTGGTTATAATAGTGTTGCCACCTAATAATATGTAACTTTAATAGTTTTAAACATCACTCAACAGTGTTAGGGAGCCCCTGATTTCGAAACTGTCAGAATTTTTAAATTCAAAATAAGTAATAGGGCTGCCACCTAAATTTTTTTGTTTTTACGAATTCGATGCTGGCGCGAACACTAAGTAAAAATGGGTCGCTAATGATGCGCATTCTAGACTCCTTTCGGCTTTTTCTCCTCCCTAGAATAAATTCTGCCACGCCCATGTGTACAGCTGATTAAACTTTAAATTTAATGATATTTTGTGAATTTACAAAAATTTTTGCCGATTAAAGGCATTTTTTTAAAAAATAAAACAATATTTTAATTGTTTTATTTCTTACACAGTTTTATAAGATAAATAAAAAGCTCAATTAAAGCCTGATCGGTCCTTAAATGAAAAATTTGTTATCAGTTTTGTAAAAGTACTAACTTTTAAGAAAACTTTCGTTTCTAGAGAAAACTTTTGCTTCTAAAGAAACTAATGTATGATAAATTTAAGTGCTAAATTTGTTAACTGCTTTTGTATAATAGTTTAAATAACTTACGAAACGTAAGCATGTCGTAAGGGTTGGGCTTACAACAAATGCTTTCTTAGGGATGCAAACTGAGGCTAAAAGTTTCAGTCATGGTATAATTATTTGATAAGGTAGCCGTGACAGTTTTTTGGCGATTGGTAGTTGTCAAAAACAGCTAAAGAATGTTGTAGTTTGCTGCTGTTGACTTACATAGCTTATTTTTAACTTATCTTTGATTCATTAAATTTATTCGCGAAGTTTATTGAAATGTTTTTAGTTTGTTGCGGTTGACTAGCTATGCGTAATTCGTCGCTTATTTTTTCACTTTTCTTTGATTAATTGCATAAACAGCTAATTTTGACAACTACCTATTGCCGCTCGTGAGAAAAAAGCCAGTCTATGCTACTACCTTGTCAGTAATTGTGCCATGGTTTCAGTTATCATGCAGTAAGTTTGTGTCTTTAGTCTTTCGTTTTAAGCTAGCAAAATCGAAGAGCAGAGCTCTGCTTAACATTCAGGAGACAATTTTATTATTAATTTTATTTTTATTTTGACAGTAACAAACTTTTATTTCTAGTGTTGCTTAAAAAGAAGTCAATTATCAGTGTTGGAAAGTTTTTGAATGTCATAAATTAAACACATCAGATACACATTAGTAAAAAGTTCGACTGTGAATCAGATTTTTTTATTGATTTTGTTTGATTTACTTTACAGACATACTTATTCAAATATATTACTGGTTAAAGGAATTAAATCGGCAGATTACTGTGTCCTATACTAATCTTTTGAAGTTTTCTATGTTCAAGCACCAAAAACAAAAAGATTAATATGTAAGATGTAATGTATTAAAAAAGAAATTCCAAGAGCCTACAAAATATTCTTAAACTCAGCTACAAAATATTTAACTACAATCTCAAAAAATTCGCTCATATCGACCAAATATTTATATATTTTCAGTTTTTTTTTAGTGTATTCACGAAATTTATCATTTGGATTAACAACGTTAATTTATTCCCTACTCAATCATATAATATTAACATATGAATGTATGCTAATCTTTATGTTTACGAAATATTGGTAATCGTTTTGTGGATATTTTGCCAGTTAATGGACTACTTTCTAAATGTGCTGAATCGTGTTTATTGCTAAAATGAAATGGATTTAGTTAATTATAACTCAAAAAGAAACAGTAAAAATCATAAAGAAATTTTAGTCAAACAATCGTTATTCTATTTAAATATGAATTAATGTGAAACATATTTTACTGATTTCACCAATATATTTTTTGTTAATTTCTTTGAATGCCGCAGATTCAAAACAAGTCTTAAGCTAAAACGTTCAAATTCTGTGCTCAATTTAAAAATTAAAACATCACTTTTTAGAAAAAATGAAACAATTACTTGCCATTTTAGGACTATTTGTGGTTGTGTCAGTATCCTTTTCACTGCCATTAGATCCTGCTCAATCTCAACTAAATAGTTTCAAGAGCCCTAAAGTTTCAGAACTGGTCCAAGATGACCCAACAAAACGTATCGGTCGCAATTATGAAGGCAACGATGAACGTTTTGGTCGCTTTGTTGGACTTGCAAATGGTGACTATGGCTATCATGGAGACACAGGAGGTGTTTTTCCTAATGAGTTTGAGGACTTTGGTGGCAATTTCGGAGATGCATCAGCTAGTGCCAGCTCATCGGCCGGTGCCGGTGGTTTTGTTTTTTGATAATTTTATACTTGTGTGATCTTAGTTTTTTTAAAATAAAAATAGTTTTAAATAAAAATATATTGAAATAATTTAAAATCTTTGCTGAAATCTCTTAAATTGAAGATACATTTAAAATTAAGTGATACCTGAATGAAGAAATTGCATAAGCACCAATCATAATAAACGCTGAAATATAATGTTAAATTTAAAAAACATAAAAGAATAGCCCAAGACCTCAGCAAAAACGTCTTAAAGCAAAGAATTTTATACAAAAAATAAAAGTACACAAAACTTTATTTCTCAAGTCTTTGGTTTTTTGTAAAAGTTTAAATTTTACTTATCTTATATGTGTCGTAAAGGAAACAAAGGAGCGTTTAAAAACTAGTTATTCTATGGTTTATTTAGAGATAAACAACAATTAAAAGCAAATCAAGTCAAACAAATAAAATTATAAATTCAAATTAAATGACGCCAACAAAATGAGAGAAAAATAAAATCCGGAAAATTAAACTTTTTTAATACGTAGATACATTAGAGCTTAACTTTTTTTTAAAAATTTTGGGGAGCTGATGTCAGTGACGGATCAACATACGTATTGAAATGGCTTTAGTCTCCCTCTTGGAGAATTTTTTGTATGGGAAAATAACGAATATAAGACCTAAAAGCCCAACCTTTGCAGTATCCTTGGGCTCTTGTTTTTTACTTAATTTATAAATGATATTTCTCATTGTTTTAATAAAACTACATTTCTGCTGTAATTGACCTCTATGAAAAAAAGCACTGCGCGTGGTGAAACTGACGAAAGGGTATGTAGAAAGATGAAACAAGATTTAGATAAAAACTCAGGATATGCGAGTTTTTATTAAATCTATTTTTATGCTCTATTGCTGAAATTTGTAGGGGTTTAAAACTTTTAATACTATGAAATTAGAAGAGAAATTTACATCCAATGATATATCGTCTTTTAAATATGTTCCTCTCGTCAGAGCAGAAGTAGAAAGAAGTTTTTCTGCTTGTAAAAACATTTTGCCAGACAATCGACGTTCTTTTAATTTTAATAACATAACAATGTACATTGTTATATGCTGTAACGCTATATATAAAAATTATATACAATAAATTTTAAGTTTAGTAATGTATTATTTTTAAAGATTTATTTCTTTATTTTTAATAAATAAGGTAATAAAAATCCGAACCCTGTTGATCAGTGATCATTATTCTGGCTTATATTAATTCACTTCTCGTTTTTATGGTTATATAAGGGGCTTATGAATTTTGGCAGCTTTTTTCATTTTTGACCAGTATGTAACGTGCAGCACTGATCACGGCAAACTCTTTTTGTGATTGGATGCCGCGCAAATTTGCGTTATCCCACTCAATATTTTGTCATAAAAAAATTAAAATATGTTCTTTAATCTATGTAAAAAATGTGTTCATAATTATTATAATATGTGGCCAAAAAAAATCCTAAATAAGACCTTTTTTGGACGTCCCAACTAGATGTACCCCACTTTAAAAAATTAAATACATAAATTTGTTAGACTTCTAGGTATTATTTCTTTAATCATAAACATATATTACTTGCGGAAAATTTTTTTTTTTAAATTTAACAAAATATTGTTAGGACTCTTGTCGTCATAAAACTAAAAAAACCGCACTGTGCGTCGTTCGCCAGCTTAACAGGTGTTTTCTGATCGATTTAATTCGAATTACAAATTTCAAAAGCACAAACGAACAGTATTGCGCACGAAACGATTTTTGGATTATTTCTATTTTATTGGTAATTTTAGCATTGTTATTGCTTATGTAACAATATCAATGCATTATTAAATTCGTGCGATTAATTCTTAACAATAATTTTTAAGTTCTGTTAGACTTTTTCTCCAACTGTTATTTTTATGACGACAGCAAAGAGCTTAATCATACCTTTTATTTTGATATCGTTCAAGTCATGTTGTTTTTTTATTTTTTTTTTAAGATTTCTTCTTTGATCTTTTTTCTGTTTTGTGTTTTGGGCTGATTGAAGTGTTTTGTTTTTATTTATATTTTTATAGAAAATAAAAAAAGGCTTTATAAAATATTAGAATTCATTAAATCTAAGAACCAGTTTCTTTTTTTTGCGATAACAATAATATAAACAAAACTAGCTTTGAATAGGAACCGGCAAGTTGATTGTTTTTATTTCTCTCGAACAGGTTTATTGTTTACTAACCGCGTTTTATTTATAAGATTTTTTTTAAAGATAAATTCGCTTCTAGACGATTTTTTCTAGTAAGCATGCTTGTGTATGTTCAGGCAATATCAATCTAAGGCAAAAACTTATTCTTTAATATATATTGGATTAGGCTTATTGACTACGAAATCATGTAAACCTTATTTAAACATGATTTGAAAATACATAACAAGATCTGTGACTTATGTTTTAAAATTTTATCAAAACGTATTTTTTAAATGAAATTTTTTGATTTTGATACTTGATCTTATTAAAAGAGCTAATAAAACTGTATCCGATTATTTAGTTTAATACAAGAACCAGGGCAGTAGACAGGATTTACACATTTGGATTGATGAACATTTTTTTATTCAAATGGAAAGAATTTCCATTTATACCTCTCTAAAAATTAACCTTTTTTTTATAACAATTCCCAAATAATTTTGAATATTTTGTTTGAATATTTGAATTTCGAAAGTTTTTGTATGGAAATAAAATAAAAAATATCAAAAATTAAGTCTACTTTTTGTGCGATCACTGTGTATGCTAAGGGCGATTACTATCTCGCCCATTGAATGTAAAAGTAGAACGGAGGTAAGTTTTAATAAATTTTAAGGATGAGAACGATATCTCATTTATCTCATATTAATAAAATTTTAGAGACTGAAAAACTTTTACATAAACTTCATACATCTTGAAACCTAAAAATTCACAAAATTACTTAAACGATTGACTTAAAACTTTTCCTCTGGTCAGAATTATGAAAAATGTAAGTCAACTTTTTTAACTCATGAGTAAATTATAGCAGGTTTGTACTCATATCTTTAATTCGAAAGTTAATTATTTAAAAACTCTTGACTGCAAAAGAGTCACAATGAAAGGAGGAGAACAACTTATTTAATAAAAACTTTTTTCCGTTAATAACGAAGTGGCTGTGATGCAATGCCACCAAAAGCAGAGCTTAAGAAAACGTAGACCTTACAATAAGCTCCATGTGCATATTTGGGACAAAGCCATGGATATTGAAATTTAAATTTTCGAGAACCGCTCGAAGGAAAATTAAAATCAGTTGTTGGCTAAAGTATACTTTAAAATCTTTCAAGGCGGTTCGAATTAGAAAGGTTTTTTTCAGTATGTATGTACATGTCATTCTTGTTGGCTTCACTGTTATCATCAACACCATCATTTACAGCGGCCGATGTCAAGGGTACTGAAAACAATAGTAATGGTAATTTTGAATGTATCACGTTTGATGCGACAAATCAGCATACATTTGTTTTCACTATTGTTGTTTACACGAATCAATTCTTAACAAAGACTTTTACACGTAAACGCAACCTCAGTTTATGGTTTGTTAAGTTTTTTTAGAATATATTAAAGTAATTCAATGAAGTAATTATTTAAATGCATTAATTCTAATTAAAATTTCGAACCTCTAGAGGAGGAGGTTTTAAATCCCGAAATCACCCTTGGCTACGACACTGACAAGAACACAAGTAAACTCAATTTTGGAAATTTAAACAGATCTAAATAAACAGCTTTTTTGAAAGGACTGTGCAAATAGTGTAAATATCAATTACTTAATTCCAACTGAAAAACAAACGCTTCCATTAATCTTAAAATAAGGAACTTTTTTAAAAAGGAGTCCTACCATTTATTCCACAATAATATTGAAGGATTTTATAATATTATTCACAAGCTGTTTCCAAACTAGATGCTTTTGGCACATTTTTTAGCAAGTGAGCTAAATTTCCACGCTTGATTGACTGAACTTTATAAACTTACTTTTTTTAATATTTTTATAAACTTTACAATCGTATCTTTTTACTTTTAAGTAAGCTTTTTTTAAAGGTAAGGTTTTTGTCTTAAGGAAAGAACAAATTTTTGACAAATTTTATTTTGCACTTATCAATATAGTACTCATTTTTGTAAAAATGCGAATAATATCTTTTTGTGACTCTTCCATTTTACGATGATCAGAATTTTTTATGAACTACACACAACAGATGATTTTAAAGTAGGTATTAAATACAAGTACTTTATACATTTCAGCTAATTTTTTCAATCTATTAAACTTTAAAAAATTTACACTTCCTGCCAATTTAGCAACAATGATGAAAAAAATTGTAGAACAAAACATAACCGATGTAAATTGGCAAGATGATCATTAATGGTGTTTTCCTTTCACGAAAAAATGTTGCATTTTTTCTGCCCTCTTTCTGCCATCTTTGAGAATTCAGAATTTTTTCTGCTTTTGAGATCAACATTTTCGAGAAAAGAACACGGGCAGAAACAATTTAGCATTTTTTCGAGAAACGAAAACGCCATGAGATTTTAAGTTTTAATATTTTAATGCTTCTTCTCCAGCAATTGTGTCATTATTTTTATAAATAAATACCGTTTTTTACTGAGTTATAATGACAAAATTGAATGGTGAATCTTGACAAACTTGAGCTCCGCACGACTTAAGTAATGTATTTATAAATTGATTTTTGATGAAGTTTGTTTAACTATTTTTTATAGTAAGCAGTTTAACTTAAAACTGGATATTTGAAAAAATTTATGTTTCGATGCTTTTTATTACGCCTCTAACACGTTTTTTTATAAATAAATGTTATATTAATGAAATTTTTTGATTGAAAAAAAATTAGCAACGAACTGGATGTTATAGCCCAGAAAAGGCTATCTGTGATCTAGCGTGTGAATGTGTTAATTGTTTCAATATTTATACACAAACGATCGAAACTGCAGATTAAATAACAACGGGCTGTTATAACTTCATAATACTATATACAACCGACGTCAAAAAAGTTTCCATCCACTATTTCAGCGAAACTGTTTATTGAATGGCTTGTAAGGGCGTGTTTATAGTGCCGGCTGGTTGCTGTGCCGGACTGAGCTGAAAACGAGTCATGCTAAAAGCAGCTGGTAGTTATTCGCGGTATTCGCGCTTACCGCTGCCGAATTGTTGCTTCTAGTTTTTGAATATTTTTGGCTTTTATTTTTTGTTTACTTTTGCAATCGAAGCATCAAGAAACGTAATTTCGTGTATGCTTTTTGCTTTCCTCAAACCAAAGGACAACAAGTGAAGAGACAAAAATGCGAAGAAACTCTGCTGAAACGCACTTTCATTCACTGCAAGCCGCTTCAAGTCACTTAACGTTTCAGCTTGTTTTGACTTTTTTGAAATAGTTTTCTGCTGTTTTTTCTTGCTGCATTTTTATTTCGAGTTTTTTAAGACAAAACAGAAGTGCGTAAAAAGAACGCACATTAAACAAAGTTCATCAGCTGCTGATCCAAGATTTTTCGATTCTATGCTTCAGCTGGATGGCACTTCAAGCCGCATTAGGCCACCTGATCTTCCAACTGCAAAAACCACAAAAAATATGGTTATGAACGTATTTTATTGGCGTTTTCCTTTTTGGTTTTTAATTTTATGTTATTTAATGAAAATAATAAGTAAGAATCGTGTAAAATGAAACAAAACACATGCAAAACCGTACCAGCGAGCGAAAAGCAACAATTGGCACGCTGAATACAATAAAGTACAAGTCGCTTTAAGCTGCCTGCTCCGCTGGCACTATACGCACTTCGAGCATTTTTCTTATGATTGTATGTGCAGCATTTTTCAGCTTACCTCTTCGGCTCGGCTCGGCAGAGTAACCAGCCGGCACTATAAACACGCTCTAATAGTTTTTGAAGCAATGCAGTGGTTCTTAACGTGTTATATATGATTGGTACTACTATTGCGGTATTTAGTTTGCTGGTTGGTGAAAAATTTTCTGACAGCTATTAAAAATTGTTAGTGAAAAGTTTAATAATTGTGGCAAAAATTATGAGTTTAGCAAAAGGCGTATCTCCGCGGAGAAAAAAGTGAAATAATAGTTATTTTTAAGCCATAAGTACATAAGTTAGAGAGAAATAGCTCAAATATTAGGCATTAGTCATACTTCCGTAAACAAAATTATTACAAAACATGAGAAAACGGGCAGTTGCGATCGCAAAAAAGGCTTCGAAAGAAAGAAGGTACTCTCGCAAAAGAATGCAAGTCATTTGAGGCTTTTAAGTACTGCAAACCCATTAAAACCGGCAACTCCACTCTATAAAGAACTAATTGTGTCGGAATTGATAAAATGCAGCCTTCGTAAGGTTAAACTAGCTTTAATTACAATGGGACTAAAATCGAAAATGGTCCAGTAGGTTATTTTGTTGTCGGAACATGAAAATTGGACCAATGATGACAGGAAAAAGGCCATATTTTCCGATGAACCCAAATTGAATTTATGTGGTCCAGATGGCACACTGATAATAAGGCGGAAAAATGAAGAACTCTAGATACCAGAGTAGAGCACTCAAAATTCGCTCTCGCTCTTTCGAGTTATCATTTATAAAAACATAAGTAATGAATAAATAATCTTTTCAGAGAAACTCGTTGAACGCTACGTTCTAGCATAAACTCCTCAAACACTTGTATTGGTTATTCGTTCGGTTACAAAGAGCGCTCATCGTTGTGAGAACATCGTAATTGTTTCTATCCCCCGAGTTCTACAAATGATGTGCTCTTTATTTGAGCTGAAAAATTGATGAATTCATCAATGATAAGTATTTTGATATTATCATTTTGATATTTGCTTTTAAGTAAAATGAAATGTACACGTTATCCATAATTTTTTCTTTATTTAATAGAAAAAACACATTTGCAGAAATGAACTCAAATTAATTTATTTATTAAATTAAACATAAAAAATTAAAGTTAACAAGTGTATACAAGTGTATACACAAAATTGGCCACAAAAATGCTTCAATAGAAACAAACAAACTGTAATTGAATAGAATGATAAAAAAATGATGGCATCAAATAAAACGCACTCAGTACTCACTGTATCATTCAAAAGAGTTCATCATTTTCAAATAATCTGATTGCGGAAAAAATAGAGCGACCCAGTGGTAAATGGACACATGACGTAACCAATTATTTATTAAATACAATGTAGCTGCGGGGCCTCCGAAGTTTGTTTACAATTCTCAATTACATTTGTTCGGATATGGCCGCTAAAACACTGATGACATTTACCTTAAACAGTAAGCGATGAAGGGAGTAGGTATGCACAAGATAGGAGAGAACAAAAATATGACGCACAAAATTGGAGAGAACACAAATAAATTTAACGAAAATCCTCTCCATGCCAAGTACACAATGAAAACGAAAGCAAACTTACCGAAAAGAAGCAAACAAATGCAAATGATGCCACAAATTATTTCCACAATAATTATTATAATTTAATGAACGAATTTATTAACTTTTATCCAGCACTCCAAAGTTAATGTTTAATAATAATTTGTTATTTTATACACAAACCTTTGTTTTGGTTCAAACATAAGGATTACAAACACAATTCCCTGCAAAATTTCCTGTTTGAAAACACGATATTACTATACAGGCGAATACAATCAAACAATTGTTGTTTGAACAATGAAAATAAAATAATGTGAGCACAAATAAGATTTTGTTTCCACTTACAGTTCTGCATTACAATGACATCACCGACAAATTTTAACAAGTGGGGAGCTAACATATCGGCTTATGCTCTTCAAAAACACATGCTGTAAACAGAAACAAAAGATAAATGCAAATAAACGATTCGCTCGCTCATTTGGATATTAACGAATGATCGCTCGTTTTTTTTTCATATCCAATGAAAGAAACAAAACGAAATGCACGAGTTGAGTTGTATTGAGGTGAGTGAGAGGTATTTTACTCCTCAATGATAAGTATTTACGAACTCTGCTAGATACAGAGCAATCAAGGCACTTAGCCCAGTAAAGAATTCCCCATACGTTATCGTCATCACACCACTTACAGTTGGGAAACAAATTATACTAAGGTCATCAGTTAATGGCGATAAGTGTAAAGAAATACTTATTGAAGGTTTTGTATCCACTATCAAAGCAGCATTAAGGGAGTTCGAAGAGGTGACATTTCAGCATGGTTCTGCTCCTTGCAAAGTGTTTTAGGGCTTGATATTTAAATTTTTTTCTTATTAGGTACAAAATATAAAGAAATATTAGGGATTAGCCGTTCTAGCCCCGAAACAGTTCAGATCTTAATCCTATTGAGAACTTGTGGTATGTTATGGGAGAAACAAATATCGAGAAAAACAGCCGTCAAAATTCTAGTAAAAAACTTAGAGAATATAATATTAGATGTCTGATACAATGGATTAGAGCAAGAAATTACAAAAAACTTATACGAGTTAATGCCTACTAGTATACAAGCTGAAGGAATGTTCAACGAATTACTAAATCGCAATAAATTTTATTTTTTTACATTTACCATTATTTTTAACACTTTTTGTGAATCTGAATGTTTTGTTAATAAATTCCAATGGTTTGAGCTTGCATTCTATTTATTACTTTTAAGAAATCAAAGTGTAAGTGATATGCCGTCATTGCAATCTATTATAAAAAATGTGCTTACGATTGAAAATAAATCATTAACAAATGACACGATAAGCAAACTTGCAATTTCTGATCCAAAATATATTAAAAAATTTTAAAATAAATTGATCGGAACAATTTTCGCAGGACTATCTCTTTTCGCAAATGTTTTGTTTGTCGGTTTCCAGACAGTGTTAATAATTTTAGGCGATTTTCTTTTTAAGATTTCATGCGACAGTCAAAACTTAAATAAAAAAAACACAAAATTGCCATTTGCCTTGAAAAAAACTTTGATCGAGCTTCTATTGATTAATAAACAGCGTTTAAAAACCTCTAATATTTTTCTTTTGATTTGCTGATGCTGAAACTTATGTTTCTAAAATCAAACAGTTGCAGTCAAGCAAAAGCAAAAAAAAATCTGACATACTGCGAAGCGTTTCAGCAGTTTTTATTTTGATTGACTGAAACAGTGAACAAAATCGAAAGTCGAAGCAACAGCAACTGTTCAACTTTTGAAAGTCGAAGCAGCATCAGTTTTTCAACAGTTGTAGCAGGCTGTTTTGCTTTTTGTCTTTGTGCTGATACATTTGTTTGATCGCTTTCGTGCCAATTTTTTAGTTTTTCGATCGCAAATCGCTTTTCGAGTGGACACTAGGGTGGACCCTTAAAAGGCGGTTTTTTATACTCTTTATGTATATGCTGGCAATATATAAGGGGTCGCTGACTTCGCATCTGATGTAAGAATTTCAAAAAGCTGTTTTGACACAAAGGTGGAATCAAAAATGCGTTTTTGTGTCAAAAGTGTTAACAAAGCTTTCTGAAATTTATACGTCAGATTCTGCCAGCACATACAGCTGCCAGCGAAAAAAAGCAGTATTCTGGTATTCAGATATGTTTGGATAAGTAATACTAGTCTACAAATTTCGTATCCGGTAAGCCCATTATCATTCCTATATGTATTTTCAATGCTGGCTTTAGTTTTCTTTTCTTAACTCAGTTTCTTCCTCTATTGTAACATTTTTAATATACAGGGTGTTTTGCGTTTTAGGCACGTGTTTGGTTTCATTGATCTAGAATCTTAACTACTCACCATAAAGTAAAAAATACTATTTTGTATTTTAGAAAAAGTATCAGCTTTTCAATCAATATATCAACCACTATTGTGTCCTGTGCGGTAGCGGAGCAAAAATTTTGAAAATGAGCAAAAAATATCTATATATATAAAAAGTTTGTATCATTTGTCGTAGCGGAGCTGTAATCGTCCAATTGGAAAATGTCTGTTTTTCATGTAAAAATACACATACAGCCCTATTCTGGTAAATTAACAATTGTTAACCAGTATTTTTTATATTTCTATATGTTTGTTGTTTTAAAAACAAAATTGGAAGCTCAAAAACAATATTTTTTCATTGTCAATAACTGAAAAGCAGTTGACAATTTTTATCAAAATTAATTATTTTTGAGCTTCAAAATTTGTTTTAAGATCAAAAAATTACAACAAACACATAGAAATATTAAAAAACTGGTTAACAGTTGTTAATTAGCCAGAAAAGGGCAGTTAATCAACAGTTTTTTCCTAATTCTAACTTTGGACGATTACAGCTCCGCTAAACCAAAAGATACAAAATTTGTTGATATTTCGTTATATAATCTCAAAATTTTTGCTCCGCTACCGCACATGACAGGAAAGTGGTTGATATATTGATTGAAAAGCTTCTATTTATTCTTAAATACAAAATAATATTTCTTATTGTATGGTAAATAGTTCAGATACTAGATCAATAAAACAAAACACGTGCCTAAAACGTAAAACACCCTGTATATTGAAAATGTTACAATAAAGGAGGAAACTGAGTACAGATTTTAAGCCAGCGTTGAAAGTACATATAGGAATGATAATGGTTTTACCGGGTACGAAATTTGTAGACTAGTATTATTTATGCAAACATGTCTGAATATGAGAGTACTGCTATTATTTTGTTCGCAACTGTACATAGTATAAACCAAAAAAACACATTTTTAGGGTCCTCCCTAGTGTCCTATCGAAAAGCTATTTCCGATCGAAACGCAAAAAAATTGGCACAAAAGCGATCAAACAAATGTATCAGCACAAAGCATAAAAGCAAAACAGTCTGCTACAACTGTTATAAAACTGATGCTGCTTCGACTTTCAAAAGTTGAACAGTTGCTGTTGCTTCGACTTTTGATTTGGTGCACAGTTTCAGTCAATCAAAATAAAAACCGCTGAAACTGTCGACTGCTGAAGTGCTTCGCAGTCTATGAGATATTTTTTTGTGCTTTTGCTTTAGTTTGGTTTTTCTCAAGTACAAGTTTAAGCAGTAGTAAGTTTTAAATTTAGGGAACGCAAAAATATTACGACTTTTGCTACTTTGACTACAGCATTTTAATCACTGTCCATATACAACAATAAATAAATAAAATAAGCAAAATATATATAAAGCTGTCTCATCCTGTTGTCTGAACATTTTAATTAAATGGAGAAATAAGAATGACAGGTTTGTGTTAGCGGTCTTGCATACACATATGTGTCCTGTTGCACTGTGTAATTGAAATAGCAAGTCGTCATTAAACAAACACTTATAAAATCGCTTAAGATTATTTACTTAAGTTTATTGGTAACGGTGATTTTTTGTTAGTTTTAATAATGAAGCGGTGCGCAGTTCAAAATTAAAATGCCAATAAACAGGTATTAATATAAAAGTATTAAAAATTCCCAACAACTTCTCAAAACAAGTAGTCGTAAGCGATGCGGTTGTTTCAATCTTTTTTTAATTAATTTGTAAGCGCTTTACTTGCAATTAAAACAACATTTAGAAAATTCTGCGTCAAGAAGCAGTAATCACTTAAGTTCAATTAAGGCAGGGTTGAGTGATGGCTGTATCCAACGCCATAGATAAGAGGGGATTCAGGGGGTTTCAACCCCCCTTAGCAATCCAGTTTTTTTTTAATAGAAAAACATAAATATTCCAAATTACTATATTATTTTTTATAATTCTAAAAATAATAATTTCTTTAGAGTTATGTATATTTGAGCTTAATGACAAATTAGTTCATGAACTAGTTCATAAAGCAACACGTTTCAACAACAACAAGTTCTTAGCAGAATAGACCACCAAGACTGTCGTTGATCGCTACATCAACTCTTCAGTAATCTTCTGTAGTTTCTGCAGTTCCATTCACTTTGATAAGTTTATGCGAACACTTTTTGTTTAATTAAAACATAATTATGTGTTGTATGCCACCTTTCAAACCAATGTTTTCTTACTATTTTGCGAATTGCTTAATTTTTCTATAACATGAAGATAAATTGAAAATTGTATATTAGACTAGCCTTTTTCAAGAATTTTTCTAGTTGATTTTTATATAAAAAATGCTATAAAAACAAAACCAATGAAATTGTTGAGTTAATTTTTTGTTGTTTTACACTCTAATGTTTTTATACAAAAATTAAAAATTTAAGACAACAACAAAAGTATCAAAAAGCTGGTGAAAAAAATGAACAAACTAAAAATGTGCTATGTGGTCACTTTTGTTCTTCTCTTTAACTCAATTAACAATGCTTTACGATATCGTTTAAGTTCCCGTTAACGGTTCGTGTTGCATTGCCTGCGATAATGCGTTCATGCTTAATTTATTTATTTGTATTATTGACTTCTTTCATTTAGGCATTAGTAGTATAACTCAAAGGTCATTGCAGTGTGTTAAAAAAATGAGAAAAATTCCACTAAATTTAGCATATAATGTTGTAAAGCTTACTTCAAAACGGTCATTCAAGCCGTGAAATTTCAGAAAAACTAAAGTTAAGCAAAAGTAATGTAAACTTGGTCAGAAAGAGAAGAAATATTTCTTTGGAAAACAAACACAAAGGCCGACCTAGATAGATTTCGGATGTTGATGCCCGTTGAAGGGAGCGGCTAATGCATAAAAAACCACAAAAACACCAAAACTACACGGTCGAAAATTTGGGTGTAAATTTAAAACCTTTTTGGGCTTTCGTGAATACAATTGTTGTTGCACACACTGTCGAAAATATGGGATTAAATTTACTTAAGGGTTTCTATATTTATCCACATCCAAAAAAGTTTTAAATTTAAACCGGTGTAAATTTTCGACCGTGTAAAGCTTTAAACAAGGATGTTAGTGAGTGGACTGTGAGATGAGCTTTAAAACGAATAGGTTTAACATCCTGTGTAAAAAAAAAGAAATCAGCTCTTTCAGAAAAAAATAGAAAAAGACGCCTTAAGTTCTGTAAACTGCACAAAAGATTGGCAGCGGGTCGTATGGTGACCCGCCCCAACGCATTTTATTTTGTCTTGTTAGTATTGGTGCGCTCTCGAATAGAGCACACTGAGCGAAATAGTTGTCACAATATTCTAGATTGGCAAGATTGTATGTTTATACCCCCACACATACTGTTATATGAGTTTATTTTTTATTTGATGTTTTTATTTTTAGTCATCGGTATTGTTCATTATTTCTTCTTTGGGAAAAAGAAATCACATTCCAATTCAGATTCAAAAATTTTGGTATGTTGTTTTGATTTTATTTTAATATTATAAAATATTGCTTTATACGAATAATTAAAATTATATTCACAAAATTAATAAAAACAAATAATATGAAAAAATAATGCAAGGAATCTTAATAGGCAATATGTATGAATTATATTAAACCTTAATAAAATAAAAAATATATGCATAAGAATTATAAATCTACAAACTAAAAAGTTGGTTTTTTAAGAGTGTACACAAAATTTCCGACATAGGTCTTCACAGCATCACCGTCAGCGAATGACTGAATTATATTCTCTTCTGTTGTGAGTTTTGTGTACATGTGAAAAGTTACACTCAGAGAGCGCTCAGTGAGCTATGGGGAGCCCAGCGCTGCTCTAGAACCAAGAATTCATTTTCGTCGGCCTTTGTAGTCTAGTGCTTTGTAGTCTAGTGGAGAGTGCGCTAGACTCTCAACCCAAAGGTCCCTGGTTCGAATCCGGGCTCGGGCATGGTTCTTTTCACTTTCTTTGTTCTTTCTTTGTCCTACATTTAAGAATTATGGAAAACTAAAAATCCACAACTAAATTGTGGAAAATGTGAAGGGAATGGAACAACTAAGGGCTTGAAATGCTTTCCGAGGTTAAGGCATAACACTAGCCTCGTTAAAAAGCAATTCAAATTGTCTTTCGCGGTTGTTTCCCCTAATCAATAATTCACGTATAGTTCCAATTAATTCCTCTAAATAATCTATCTCTTTCCTTTCAGGTCAAAGACCAAACCCTGTTTGTATAGGGCGCATGCCTTGGTTCTTTGATCTTTAAAAAAAAAAAAAAAAAAAAAAAATGGGCAATAGTAATAGCCGATACACATTGACTGCAACAGTCGTCCATCGACAAAACGAAAACTTGCCGTCAGAGAGAAATGTTGCAGTATTCTCGACGACTTGATTATAATGAACGCAACAGCGACAATCTGTATTTCATACAAAACATAAACAAACTCTGCTATATTCGCTCTTGTCGTCTATCAAATTAGAAATAGATTGAAGTCTGCGGCAGCAACAATTGTGATCGTGTTCTCTCTTTGTCGTGCCGTCTTCAAAAAATACATCTTCATAAGAAAACGTACGTTCTATTTTTTGACAATTGGCGCTCGTCGCTAGTCGCAGTCAATGTGTATCGGCTATAAAGAGAAGGCTTGGATCGTACGATTTGCCCCCTAACAGTCTTTGCCAGCTATGGGAAAGAGTTCAGGTCGAGTGGCGCAATATTGGAAGTGAGATAATCCAAAACTTGGTGAAAAATATGCCGAGAAGGATCAAGAGTGTTATTAAGAACAATGGACTCTGGACAAAGTATTAGCCGCTTCCTAAAGGACTTTGTCAATTCAAGTAAAGAGAACGAGCTACATAGCATATTTTTAGTATCCTTATTTTTTCATCTGTTGAATTGATACTTTTGCTGTAGTTTTTATTTTTTAATTTTTTTTTAAGCATTGAAGTGTAAAATAAGGAAAAAAAATTGACTCGAAAATAGCTATCGTTTTGTTGTTGTAGTGTTATTTATATGCAAGTCAACAACATTCGGTCATTTATGCTCGGCACTGTATACACGTAGAGAAAAGACATAGTTGAGACATGATTACTGCAATAATAATTTTTTACTAAAATTATTGTACTATTTCTGCAAACACAAATTTTTGCCTTAATAAAGCCATTATTTACTAATGGTGGCACCAAAAATAACATTACTGTTGAAATCATAACATCATTGAAATCGTCAAAATATTATGATTGCCTCAACTATTAGTTGCAACAAAAATGTTGTAGTTCTGTCAATCATAATAAATGTGAATATTATTATAGAGACAAACATATTAGAATTTTGAATGTTTGTCTGAACTATTCTTTGATTGCTGGCAAACGAAGCAGAACATAACCAAAAATCGAAAGAATTTATTGTGTCTGAACAGTTTGCAGAAAAAACATTCAGACACAATAAGTTTTATCAATTCCTGGCTATGTGTCGTTTCGTTTGTCAACTGTTCAATTATTGTGTTCTGTTTTAAATCGCCTTATCCTAAAAACAGCAAGCAGAAAAGTGAAATTTTTGACTTTAATTGTAGCAAACATATTTCTATTTACGTAAATATATTTTGCAATTCAGACTATAGTTTGTTTATCACACATATTGCTATTTTTGTGACATTGCACTTAATGCACCACGTTTATAAATGGCATTAGTCAAGCGAGCGGTAGTATCGGCTGTGGCCTACCGGTAGTGTGCGTGGCTCGTAAGCGCAAAAGCCACGGTTCAAACCCCAGAAAGTTTTATGAAAAAGTTTTTTCTTACTTACTTACTTAGTTGGCGCTACAACCGTATGTCGGTCTTGGCCTCATCTAAGAATTTGCGCCAGCCATTTCTATCTTTCGCTTGCTGGCGCCAGTTGGAAATTCCAAGCTTCGTCAGGTTGTCCTCTACTTGGTCTTTCCAACAAAGATGCGGTCGTCCTCTTCTGCGTTGACCGCCGCTGGGTACCGAATCGAATGTTTTCTTCACTGGAGCATCGTCTTTCATGCGCTGAACATGACCAAGCCAGCGAAGCCGCTCGATTTTAATGCGCTTGACTATGTCGATGTCAGCGTACAGCTCATACAGTTCATCATTCCACCGTATTCGATACTCGCCATTGACGCAGATTGGTACGTAGATCTTACGAAGAATCTTTCTCTCGAATGCTCCTAAAGTCTTTTCATCTAAACTGCTCAGCGTCTAGGTTTGTGATGCGTAAAATAGGACGGGCATGATGAGCGATTTATAGAGCGTGATTTTCGTTCGTCGAGAGAGGGCTCTGCTTCTCAATTGCCTACTGAGTCCAAAGTAACACCTGTTGGCAAGAGTTATTCTTCGCTTGATCTCAATGCTGATGTCGTTGGTTGAGTTAATGCTGGATCCCAGATAAACGAAGTTCTTCACAACCTCGAATGAGGTATTGTCAACGGTAACGTGGGTTCCAACGTGGTTGGGAAACTGGGGGCGATGTAACAATGTAACATGTCTGACTGTCTCAACCTGGCGAGGCCAGCATAATCTTTGTGAAATCGACTCAAGTCGACTCAAACCTCCACGTGGTGTTTCCTGGGCAACGTCAAAACTGACAACCGTTAGTTTGGCGGCTAATCTGAGCGGCGGGCCTCCCTAGGCTTAAAATAGGTTGTGCGTCGGGTTTGAAGCCCACCCGTAAAAACCCATTTCAATGAAAACAAATAAAAAGTTTTTTCAATTGAATTAATATTTCTGTTCAGCCCAGACAATGGCAAAACTCTGGAGATAACTTAATTAACAGCTGTGGAAATTGGAGTGCATAAAAATAAAATAAAGAAAATTATTGTTTCATTAATATTCTGGATGCTAAAAATAAATTCATGATATAGTTGTTGCAATCATTCTATTTTTGACCCGATAGGAGAACAATAATTGTTTCAATAATATTTTGGTTCCTACAAAAAAGTTCCTTTTCTAAATATAGTTGTTGTTATTATTTTATCATGATCAAAGAAACTATTATATGTTTAAGAACATGTTAGCAACAATAATAATCCGAATCATACTATGTTCCTCTTAAAACATGGTTGTTGCAACTATGTTTTTTCTTTGCGTGTATGACTAGTTAAAATCGTGAGGTTTGGGATAAAAACCAGCATGTATTAATATGAGTCCTATAGGAGTACGCCGAGTGACCTAAAGTTTATTGTTTTGTTGTAAATGGAAAAACATTACAAAATTTATTGACTTTTTACATATTTCTCAATTTTTTGCTCATGCATTTTTTATGCATAAAACATAAATTTGTGCTATTATGTACATAAATGTACTTATTTCGTTTTTCATGTTATTGTTTCTTAAAATGATCTATCAAACGAAAAAATCGGATAAGAAGTACAAGAGTTGTGATACTTACATATATACTTTTCGAAAAAATTTAATATTCTTTCTTGTAATAACAAAAAATCTTGAAATTAAAATGTTAAATAATTGCAAAGAAATTTTGTTGAAATGCTTTTTAAAACAACACTTAATACAGCTACAAAAAATTTTATGGTTATGTTGAAAATCGTTATGAATTTTTTTACAAGAAGTATAACATTTTGCATATTTTGAATTTGGTTATTCTTACGAGAAAAATCGCAGAAACGACATCATGTGTGGCTATAACATAGTATTTTTAAATTATTACATTATCGCTTATATGAAAAAGTATAATTACAGTTTAATTAATTTTTCGGTTTAATTTTAATGACTGAATCATCATCTGGAGGCTTGGGTGACTTTTCAACATAATTATCCTCATTGTATTAAGCTCGATGAAAAGGCTTTGGTAATTTTTAAGCAAAATCAGTCTGACATAGACAGATACACTTACAAGTTTCCTGTCTCGGTAACAAAAAGTAGGAAGTTCTATTTTCAGAAAAACTGGTTTAGCGAGTACCGATGTCTCGAGTATTCAGCAGATGAAGTTGGAGCGTTTTGTTCAGTATGTGTTTTCTTTAGTATGCACGTTGGAGGTAGAGGTGACCAGAAATTGTATAGCTAGTTACAAAACCATTCTTAAATTGGAAGGATGCAAAAGAATATCTTCACGAATAAAAGAAATACTACAAAAAATAAATTATCTTCGCAGATCAGTTTTTAAAATTATATTATATCATGATGTTGTCAAAAAAATTGACTTCCAACATAAAAAATTTTAGGAATTATAGAAAAAAGTTTAGGATTATAGTGCGAAACTTGTTCATCTTATTCAATCAATAATACTTTGCAGTAGACAACAACTACGCATGATACTTGCTTGTTCTATTGGACTTGAGAATAAATAAACATTTATTAACTCTTTTAATTTTGATTGTTGAAATCAGTAAAAAAATATGGAAAGTTCTTAGACGTTCAGAAATCCCTAAGGAAAATTAAAAACCTACATATTTCTTTTTTGCTCGAGTAAACCCCCGCTTATGAAATACCTATCTACGGCTTTCGCTGTATCTGTACTTTATGAGTATATTATCTTTATTAGCACACAAAATATTGAGCTACCAACGCAAAACTATCCAAAATGACAAATTATGACAAATAGACTATAGCTTGCTCGAAAACTTAAATCACAATAAAATCCTTTATTTACGTTTTTCAAAATTTAGATTAAATGAATAAAATGAAACAGAACTATTATGTTATGTTATGTTATGTTATGTTATGTTATGTTATGTTATGTTATGTTATGTTATGTTATGTTATGTTATGTTATGTTATGTTATGTTATGTTATGTTATGGTATGTTATGTTATGCTATGTTATGTTATGTTATGTTATGTTATGTTATGTTATGTTATGTTATGTTATGTTATGTTATGTTATGTTATGTTATGTTATGTTATGTTATGTTATGTTATGTTATGTTATGTTATGTTATGTTATGTTATGTTATGTTATGTTATGTTATGTTATGTTATGTTATGTTATGTTATGTTATGTTATGTTATGTTATGTTATGTTATGTTATGTTATGTTATGTTATGTTATGTTATGTTATGTTATGTTATGTTATGTTATGTTATGTTATGTTATGTTATGTTATGTTATGTTATGTTATGTTATGTTATGTTATGTTATGTTATGTTATGTTATGTTATGTTATGTTATGTTATGTTATGTTATGTTATGTTATGTTATGTTATGTTATGTTATGTTATGTTATGTTATGTTATGTTATGTTATGTTATGTTATGTTATGTTATGTTATGTTATGTTATGTTATGTTATGTTATGTTATGTTATGTTATGTTATGTTATGTTATGTTATGTTATGTTATGTTATGTTATGTTATGTTATGTTATGTTATGTTATGTTATGTTATGTTATGTTATGTTATGTTATGTTATGTTATGTTATGTTATGTTATGTTATGTTATGTTATGTTATGTTATGTTATGTTATGTTATGTTATGTTATGTTATGTTATGTTATGTTATGTTATGTTATGTTATGTTATGTTATGTTATGTTATGTTATGTTATGTTATGTTATGTTATGTTATGTTATGTTATGTTATGTTATGTTATGTTATGTTATGTTATGTTATGTTATGTTATGTTATGTTATGTTATGTTATGTTATGTTATGTTATGTTATGTTATGTTATGTTATGTTATGTTATGTTATGTTATGTTATGTTATGTTATGTTATGCTATGTTATATTAATAAACTTATGTGTTTATTACGTTATCAGAACCATACTTATTTTAATGCAAGTCCATGTAAATAAAGCAGGAGAAGTTGCACCTTAACAAACTGTTCGTTTGTGATCTGTTCTATGCTTTTTCAAGAGCGCAACCTTTATTCCACTTTAATCGTGTATCGGTCATTGATTCAATCACTAACACTACCCCTAAATAGAGCATAGCAATAACCTGCAAAACTACTACAGAAACAATCGCTACATTTGGTAAGGTTTTGGTTTATGATCAAGAGCACAAACTTTAGCAAAGCAAATAATGATTGTGCTCATTAAACACAACAGTACTATTCTAATTCTATGTCCCTCTCTTTTTTTTTTGAGCTGGTAGTAGTGTTTGTGATTGAATCGAAAAGCCATACACGGAATAGAAGGAGAAGGAGTTTGCGGAGTTTGCGCTTTTTGCAGAAGTATTAAAAAAAAATTGAAATGTCTCATTTTTAAAAAGGCTTTTTTATACATGTGTATTATTTATGTAGCACCAACAATTGAACCTAAGGATTTAAAGATATAAACAAAAATATATGTTGGCACTACATTACAAAAAACGGAAGTGATTTTTGACTTGGACTACAAAATTTACAAAACTGTCTGAATTGGGCAAGACTTTTTGTATTTTTTTAGAAGAGTTTAAAATAGCATAAGCTTATTTTCCAAGTGATCAAATTTAAAAATCATCTCTGGTTTTTATTTTTATTAGGCTTTTTGATCTGGCGTTATTTTACTTAAATTTCCATTTTAGTTCAAATAGGTAATTAAGTAATTTGGTAGCTAGTTAAGTAATTTTGAAAATTAGTTATTAAAAAAAACATTTAATATATTTTCCTTTCCTTGCCTAAACCATTTATTCATTATCTTCAGCCAATGGTGTCCATTTTTACTAAAACAAAAAGTCTACGGAACATTTACTAAAAATTTACGAAAAAGAAAAGCTACATTTGTGAAACAGTGCAGACGATGTGATCATCGTGGTTAATGAATTTATGTAGAAATTGCTTTACTTAATAAAATTAAAATGTTTCTCTTAGATAATATCATCAAATAATAAGTTATAATTTTTTGGTCACGGTAGAGTTTGCTGTGGAAATGCCCATATTATATTTTCAGTGTTGCTCGTTGCCTGTAGCTGTCGTTGGTGTGAATCGTTTGGCTTATCGCTGTACAACAAAAAAACAAAGGGTGTGATCAACAGCCATAAACGTAAGTTTTTTCAAAAGTTTATGTATGTGGCATATCATATTTTCATATGAAGAAGGTGGAATAGAAAACAAAAATCATTCTTGTGAACAACAGTGCACATACAGTGTTGCGCATAATAATATCAACAAAATCGGTACGCTGCTACAAAATCGTGTAACTTTTTAAATATTAAGGACACACAAAAATGATTATAGGAACCAAAGCATATATTCATTCATCATATTAAAAACAAATCATATTCAAATTTGGTTTTGTTTTCTTTATTTAATTTAAAATTAATGTGGCTACATTCAGTTTGTCTGAGAGCAAAACAAAAGCAACATAATTAATATTTGGTGTAAGATCCATTATCCTTCATAACCGCTGCACATCTGAGTGGCATCGACTCTATTAAAGTAGATATGTTAGTATTAGGTATATGTTCCAAATTAAGTTTCAGGGCTTTATACAGTGCAGTCTTATTGGAAAACCTTTGACCAGAAACTTTTGCCTTCAAAGTCCCAAAAAGATTTTCAATGGGATTCAAGTTATTGTGATTGTGCCGGCCAATCAAGGACTTGAATCCCATTGCCTCTAATGTAATCTTTGATGAGTTTTGAAGTGTAGTTCGGGTCGTTGTCGGGCTGAAACGTTCACTGAAGCGACATATTCCACTTTGAATGTGGTCGCATCTTGCTTTCTAAAATGTCATTATATACAAATCGATCCATAATTCCATCGAGTTTTTGAAATGGTTCAACTTCATAATAGGAAAAACAAGTCCAGACCATAATGCCACCGTCTCCGTGTTTAAAACTTATTTTGCAGTTTCGGGCTTCAAGTCGTGTACCTGGGTGCCGCCGTACCATGCACATCCCATCTGAATTAATCAAGTTGAACTTTATTTCATCGCTAAAAAAAACGGTTTTCGATTTTTGAACGGTCCAATTTAGGTGCTCTTTTGGAATACTGAGTCTAAAAAACAATAAATTGCAACTAGTTGTCACAATTTCAGACAGAATTGTTTAAATTGTAACACCTCACCTTGTTTTTTATGCTTAGCTGTAAGCAAAGGTTTCTCTGCCGGTCTGTAACTTCTTTAATCGTTCTCAACGGCTCGTCTTCAAACAGTGCTGTGGTGGATGTCTAAATCAAGTGTCCGAACAACCTCTTTGGATGTGGTAAATGCATTTAGTTTGAACACATCACAAATGTTCCTGTTATCACGCAGCGATGTTTTCCGCGGTCACCCTCTTTAATGTACCGTTGTTACGTCTTTTTCTTTTTTGATAGTATATTTCTTTACTAATCTGCAAACTATTGACCGATTAATATCAAACTGTTTCACGTTAGATATTTGCGAATTTTCGTTATTATATTCGGAAATAATTTCTAATTTAAGAGCTTCACAGTATTTAAAACGTGCCATTATAAATGGAACAGTCAATGTCACAACTAGCACAAAAAAAAAACTAATCTTAAATGTTTATGACTTACAAATAACACGTGCTTTACAATAACGGAACTTTTACCAATAATTCTTGGAACTTCTGTTCTCTTTTTACATTTTTCAAGTTTTGTTGCTTTTGTTTTGCTCACAGACAAATTGAATGTAGTCACATTAATTTTAAATTTAATAAAAAAAAACAAAACCAAATTTGAATTTGATTTGTTTTATGTATCTATATATATAAAATGGAATGTGTGTTTGTTTATTTGTTTGTTTGTACCTTATAGGAGACCAAACCTCTGGACCGATCTTCCTGAAATTTTCACAGCATTTAACTGGGACTCTGGCATGATTAATAGGGTACTTTTTTCGACCACGCCCACTTTTACGCCCACTTTTTTAAAATTATGTAATGGCTCCCATATAGTTTTTAACAGATTTACTTCAAATTATATGCACATTATACTCCAGGCGAGGTAGAAATAAACATATCTTACGCCACGCCCACTTTCACGCCCCTTTTCACGCCAAATTTAAGTTTTAAACTTTTTGTTCTCCGTACAAATTTGTTCCTTCCAACGGATTATTTTTTATTTGGTAGTATATTGCTCTTAATACTGTTAACGTCGCCATATTACTATGAACCACGCCCACTTCACCACCCCCTTTTTTTAGTTCAGATACTTACTTATACCACTAGCAATGTTTGCTATACAAAATACTTTTTTGTAATATGTATTTACCTAAAGTTTTATATACTTTTTATCTACAGGTAAGGTAGCCATAGATTTTTTTATTACCAAATCCCCCTTTTTCGCCCCATTTTACTTTAATTATAATTAATCTGCTTTCAATCTATATATATAAAAATGAATGTCTGTCTGTCTGTTTGTTTGTGCTTTATAGGAGGCCAAACCCTTGGACCGATCTTCCTGAAACTTTCACAGCAATTTACTTTGACTCTGGAAAGAATAATAGGCTATATGAAGTTTTTATTGGACAAAGGGGCGTGGCACTGCCCATATAACCCAAAAATTTAAATCGCCATATTTTGGGCATTTTTTGACCTACGTTAATGCTATTTGGTACATATGGTATTGGCATGATTAGGAATACGTACCAGGAGAAAAGTGGGTGGGACCACGCCCCTTTTTAGGAAAATTGAAAATCGCAATATAGTCTTAACTACTGGACCGATCGTCATTAAATTTTCACAATAGGATATTCTTACGAAATTATAAAGTCTTGACTTTATAAAGTTGTGAGTGGACGAAGGGGCGTGGCCTCGCCCATATAACCCAAAATTTAAAATCGTCATATCTTGGGCATTTTTTGACCAACGGCGGCAGTATTTGCTATATATGGTATTGTCATGAATAGAAATACGTAACAAAAGAAAAGTGGGCGGAGCACGCCCCTTTGTTTGCGATATATTGGAGGCTGGACCTGATAACCGATCTTAAATTTTCACAGCGTTCAGTTTGGACTCAGGAATACTTATTACATGATAATATCTTTCGACCATGCACACTTCTGCACCTACTTTTTTACTACGTTTATTAACGGCTTTACCACAAATTTAAAATACATATTAATTAAAATAGTGGGGTAGCCCCATTCTCTTTCTTCCACCACTGTCTTCAAAACAGCTGATTTTATAATACGTGTTAATTAAAATAGAGAGTGGGGTAACACCATTCTCATTCTCCCACAACTGACTGCGAAACAGCTGATTGTGTAATTGCTGCTTTTTGATTGGTCTAAAAATAAAAAGGGGGAGCATGAAGCAAATTACATGCGATTCAGTGCTGAATTCTAATTGGTTTACAACAAAAAAAGAGGCGAAGCATTGCAATAATTAAATTAAATAAATAAATTTTTGTAAATATATAAATACTTTTAATTTTATTTTATACGAGGGGGTAGCGAAGCACACCGGGTTCAGCTAGTGATGTATGAATGTAAGCTTTGATTCCTATAATCATTTTTGTGTGTCCCCAATATTAAAAAAGATACACGATTTTGTTGCAGCGCACTTATATTGTTGCTATTCTTTTGCGCAACACTGTATATTACCAAATGTACATACCTTTAAAATTTGTTTTTAAAATTTTCTCATCAAACCACTTTGCGGTGCCTTATTAAAAAGTGCAGTAACCAATACCAGCCAACAAAATAAAGCGTGGGCATCGCTAGTACATTAACCTCAACAGATTTAACTTAATTCTTGTTTTTCATAAAATTTTAAACGAAAACGCCCGACTAAAAGATAAACTAGTCTTAAGATAGTAAACACCGATTGTTGACTCAAAAATTTGAACATTACGGAAGTGAAACTGAAACCAAAAATATGTTATTTTAGGTCATTTTTGCCAAATACAAGCAATGTCAATGTCAACCATGACACAAAGAAGAAGCATAAGAAGTAGATGATGAAGTTGCGTTTTTATAATGGGCAAGAATCAAACCAGTTACTGACACTGCGAATCAACGCAAGCGTAAAAAAACATAATATTGACTTCCTTTGGAAAAAAAAAATACAAACAAGATGAAGGTCTTCCACTTTTTAAGGGGAAAATGTGTTCTACTTTTGAGGTGTTTTTGATTGCAAAAATAAAAATTTATAAAAACTTCGCATTAATTTTGAAATTTAGTTATTAAGCAGTTTTAAGACAAAGCACAACACAAGCATTAGAATTATTCAAAACAAAAGTTTTTTCCGGCAACTGTTTGATATAATGAAGATTTTGTATGGAACTATTTTTATCAGCGTCTTAGTGACGCTGGGTACCTGCCAAGAGGAACGAGCAGCTAAAAAGTCTTCATATTCCCAGCTAAAGACGAACCGAAGAGCCAAGGGTGGCGGAAACCAGCAGGGTGAAGGACGCACTTTGGGTTTTTTGACACCTCTGCTGCAATTAGGCTTAGGCGGTTTTGGTCGTCCCTATGGTGATGTGCCGGTGAGACCTGTGCGTGGTGGCAGTAATTCGCAATCAGATCCAATCTATAGTGGATATGGCGGAGGCGGTTATCCTGGTTACGGTGGATACGGCGGATATCCAGGTTATGGTGGAGGTGGTTATCCAGGCTATGGCGGTTATCTAGGCTACTTTAGCGGATATCCTCAATATAGTGGTGCTGGCTTTGGATATCGTCCTTTCACCTATGGTAGTTATTATGGATCTACATATCCCGGTGCGGGTGGATATCGTCCAGGTGGCTTTGGTGGTGGCAACAATCCATCTTATGGCAGCCTTGGTGGATATAATCCCTACAGTAGTGCCAGTTATCAAACATCATTTAACGGAAATGGTGGCGGCCAGAGCAATTATGGTGGCATTTTGTCGTCTGGTTCAGCTGGAGGTAGTTCAGGCGGTACAGCAGGGTCAGCTAGCACGTCTGTTGCAAGACCTGCAAGTAATTCACAAGCCGCACAATTAGCTGGACTTTTAGGTCAAGCCTTGGGAAGTAGCCTTAGACCTCTCTTGGCTAATGGAGGAGCCGCATCTGCTGCGGGTGGTTCAGCAGGTGCAAATCCACTCAGTGGCTTGTTGAGTCTTTTAACAGGCTGAAATAAAAAAAAAAATATATTAGAGTTAAGTAAGTTGATTAGACTAAGTTTTTGTTAATTATGTTTTTAAGATTTTAAAAATAGCCAGAAGTATCATATTTATAAAATTAATAATACATCTGCAAATTTTTACTGAATCCAACTGTTTTTCAATTGTTGTTTTTTTTTAATTTTAACATTAATTGAAATGAATTCAAATGCTTCTACGAGTATTTTAAATGCAAAAGACTTTTCGAATCATTACGTCAGTTCGAAGTCGGAAATCCACTTGATTGATAATGTTAATTTTGTTTTGCATTAGCTATAACACAGTCCAGCAAATTAAATTTTTTACATTAATTCCAGCAAAACATTTTTTTAAACTGAGTATTAATAGTTACACATGGGAATTAATGAGCTTTTACACTACCTTTTTTGAAACGATATCGCCAGTAAGCGATCAGATGTCTGCGACAAACTTATTTTAAATAACATGCTAGTCAAATAACAGTTTCGTCTGGGCAAAACCTTTCCAAGAAGTTATTATTTTCTGATATTTTCAATGCTGCAAACGTTGAGTAAAGTATGGAAAGAAACGGTATGGTTTCTGAGAGAAATTTAATATATCCACATTGCCAATATTTTGAAATTAACTAGTCAAGATAGTGATAACACTGTGTAGAAACGTCAAAAAGACACACGAAAACTCTGAGAAACATAAACTTAATTTTTGGTCGTAGAATTTAGTGGCATACTAGGTTTTTCCCAATCGGCCTAAAATCTCGAGATATTCGCGATTGAAATTTAGTCACTTTTGGATCCATTTTTGAAACCAAAAATTTTGACCACCTCCGATTTTGCTTAAATTTTTAAATTTTAATCTTCTTATACAATAAAAACACTGCTTTGAGAAAAAAAATCTTAAGGTTTTTTGTAAAGTTTTTACGAAACATTAAAATTTGGTCTAAAGGAAAGATAAAGAGAAATCTCTTAACTTTTGACAAATTATAAACTCAAGGAGATTTATTCGATTTTTTTTAAGTTACTTTTTTGAATATTCAACAAAAAGTAATTGTTAAAAAATATATTTAAAATTTTTGAGAAGACATTCAAAAACGCCAGGTCAATGAATTTTGGTGGCATACTTAGTTTTTCTCAATCAAAGGGAAATTTTAATCTGAACGGTAAAGGAAAATCACCCGGGAAATGAAAAGGAAATCACCGATTTGGCGCTAATTTTCTACCTCTGAGAGTTCGAGACAATTAATTTCTTGAGCGATGTCGGTGAAACTAATTGCTTTATAGAATGTGAGTTAAGTTTTTTAATAGTTAATTCTATTTGTTGGTTTTTTGTTAGTAACCTTGGAAAGAGCAGTCTTGGAATTATACGAATATATAGGTAGGGATTCCCTCCCCTCCGCCTAAAATTTGTAACGTTTAAAAAACAAACAGAAAAATTCAGATCATTTGGACTTGAATATGTATGTACAGAAAAAAATTAAGAAAAGTATACAGCATTTTACGTACTATACCGTACCTTACGGATTGACCATATCCGATTTGGACCAAATTTTGCATAGATCATCACTGACGAAAATAAAAGTCTTGATTTTTGATTGATTTTTGGCGGAGTTTCATTCCTTGTGCGGTTCGAATAACATTGTTTAAACATTTAAATTAATATTGTTTCTTAATATTAGTAAATTTGCCTCATTTAAAGTTTGGACTCAATGGGTTAGTGAGATCTGACCATTTAAACATCTTTACAAAAATATTTTTATATAAATTTTTGCTTAGATGTTAAAATGTTCATATCTCATGAACCCATAAAGTCATATACCTACTCCGATATGGTCATTCCGTGAGGCTGGTACGTTTAAAATGGAATTGCTCTATTCTTGCCTTATTTCTAAAATATATTGATTTACTTTCTTTATAAAAAAACTTAAAACTTAGAACGATTTTTTTAAGCTTTTTAAAGATCCAGATATCTTAGAAACTTCTTGGCCGATCGATTTCATATTTTATACAGTTATTATTTATCTCAATGACTTGTGATGAGTAGAGGGAAGAACTTTGTTAAGACTGCTTTTCTTTATTTTATTTCTACAACTCGTATATAAGTTTGCTGGTCACATAAACCCGGTGTGATATGCTATAACTTTGTTCAGCAAAAATTATCAGAATGACATCGTCTTAAAAAAATATATATCATGTCAACTCTGTTGCAAAGTTGCTGTTGAACTGTGTAATGCATTCAAAATATAATTAAATCAATTTGTCACATTGTACGACAGCTTCTTATTTCATTATCTTGGAAGCGATCTTAATTGCTTTAAGAGTTTATAGTCATAATCGTAAATGTTTGTAATACACTTAAAAAAACTTTGAATATTAGCTTTACATAGACTCAGAAGAGTTTAAGACACAAAGAATGTGGTTCTGTCTATGACTTTTGTTTAAACATAAAGTTCCATATTATAAAATTCACCGATTTGTCGAAAGTAGGCTCGTTGAAAAGATCATCACAATACGTACTTTTTAAATTATTATTTAACGTTATATGTTCTTTCTACCAAGGCCCAAACCGGAATAATAAGAATTTGTTTTGAAAATTTGTTACCATTCGCCACACAGCTGAATTTGACAGACATGGCAGTATGGTCGAGCTCTACCATTTGATTAATAAACGATTTTAAACTATCAAACAACTAGAATTTGTATTAAAAATCAAGTATGATTTAAACTATCAAACATTTAGAATTTGTATTTAAATCATATAAAGTTAACATAATAAATATAGAGGTCATTTAGGAAAAAACTTTAATCAAATGGTAGAGCTCGACCAAACGGAAAAAGCTGAAAACAAAATCAGCAAAAATCTAAAAACAACTTCAGTAAACATGCTTTGTTAGTGCAGACTTCCAGCAGGCTGTTGGACTACATATAATAACATAAGCATAGAGAATAAAGTAAAGCAAAAATACAATAACAAATGTGAAATTATGAAATTGAGAAAAACTGAGAAATTGACACTTCAAATCTCAGCGCCCCGGTGGTGCAGTGCGTTAGTGCGCGCTTGCACGGGTATCACAAAGATTTCTGATGACGCATTTAGCCGGGCAGAAATTGCAATCAGATCAGCTAGTGATTTTTTCCTTTTCATATTGAAAAACTTTGTTGTTGTAGTTGTTTCTTTGGAAAGATTCATTAGAACAATTAATTATTCTAACTTTGACCTTAAGCTCAATAAACGATTTTAAACTATCAAACAACTAGAATTTGTATTTAAAATCAAGTATGATTTAAACTATCAAACATTAACAATTTGTATTTAAATCATATAAAGTCAACATTTCTTATTTTTAATAACAAAAAATCACAATATAAGAATAATGCATAAACTCATATACTTTTAAAAATGAGACTTTATATTTTTTATTTGAATTAAATAAAAAAAAATTAATACATATATAGAATAAGTATAACTCTTTTCTTGTTTAAAATTTATTTATTATATTAATATAAAAATCACAAATAAGTAGTAACTTAAGGTAAATGTAATTTTTTTGTCAAGAAACGAAAAATTATAAATTAATAGTATTATAAAAATGAGATCCTTATCTTTTTTTATTTGCAATAAGTAGGAACTGAAAAAATATACCGCATTCATTGGCATTGAATATTAATTTTTAGAAAGTAAATGAATAAATACTTTTATGCTTTAATGCTTTATTTAACTTGCTTCATTTAATGCTTTAAAAAAATATCGGTTTCTTCAAGTTTAAATTTTAATCATTTTTTAATAACTAAAAATCAGAAACTACACAGGTCGTTTGTTTTATAGGATATCAATTCTAACTACGGGCATTGATTTTAAAAATAAGGAAACTTTTTCACCATCACCTCAAGTTAAGGAGTTATTAAAAAATATGGTATACAGTTATTTTTCCAATAACTGCTCCTAATCACAAACTATTGATTGCATAGTATTTAAAGCTTTTGCTGATATCTTTTTACGTTGTAGAAAAACATATTGTGAAAGAAACGAAAATTTTCTTAAATTTATTCAAAGCAATTTTAAGCAGCTGAAAACCCCTAATTTTTCAGAAAGTTACTTTATTAATTTTTCCTGGAAAAAAATATATCTGGAATTATTCGCAATATTTGCAAAGGTAAAATGTATGCTTAAATTTCAAAGGCAAAATATATTTTTATGATTCAGACTTTCCTTTTCCTTGTTCTAAGCATTCATTTTCTTCATTTCTTTTCATCCATTCTGACAGTTCGACCGAGCTCGCTTTCAAGTGCCACAACCTTATAAATGAGCCTTGAGAAAGAAGACATTTTTTTATTTCTTTGACTTGTATTGTTGACAAGAAATTGATAAATAAAACGCCCGTGGCCGCGGACAACAGTGTCCTGCTAGTTATATATACATTCTACAAATTCTAGTATGACTTTTTTTTACATAAATACATAAAAAAAGCTGACTTTTTTTTACTTTTAATGGCTAAAAATTTTAATTTTTATGCCTTTATAATTACAGCGTAAGGGGTAAATTTATTTTGTTACTCCGTTTGCTTTATCAAAACGGTAAAATCTCTATATAAAGAATTAATGATGGCATTCTTTATAACTATTTTATTTTTAACTAGTATTCCCTGGTAGACGTTTTCCTGCCATAGATCGCCTTATTGCAATATACGAAAATGTCAAGAAATGCCATATACATATGTATATTCACCATTTTCAGTATAGCTGCCGAAAGTAACCATATGAACAACATTACATAATTTTAGTCTAATCCGATCAAAACCGTGCTAAATATAGCGTTTTTGTTGGTTTGTCAGCGGTCAAAAGGGGTGCGGCAAATTATTTTCCTTAAACCATCTCGAAACAATTCGACTGCAAAAATTCCGGCTCAATTTAGCTTAAAACTTTGCTTTGCTTCACTCTACGCTGACCCCCCGAAAAGTAAGTGTAACTAAAGTGGGACATGCCCATTTTTAGTTCACTTGCTGAGTGTAGCCATATGAACTAAATTACAAAATACGACCCAAGTCGTTTAAATAAAACGTTTTAATTGGCTTGTCGGCGGTAAAAGGGGGCGTTGAAACCAATTTTTAGTAAAAGTTCTGACAGTAACCATAAAAACTAAGTCAAAATTTTAAGCTCAATCAACCCAGTAGTCAATTTTAATTATTTCTGAAAAAGTTGGCGTGGATATATAGCGATAACTCCCATCTTTAGTGCAGGTGCCGAAAGTAACCATTCAAACTTAAGTGCCAAAAATTTTCATTGGTTTGTGGGCGGAAACAGGGGGCATGGAAACCAATTTTTAGTACAGTTGCTGATAGTAACCATATAATGTTGACTTGATATTTTACACATAAGTTTTGACAATCAAAATATCTATGCATACATGACAAACAAAAATATACTATGAGTTTCAAATTTTAAACATTTGTATAATTTTAAATATGAAGTGACGTCATATAAAAAATAAAACTTATAAAACATCGAATATATATAATCACGGCTATGGAGGTATTTTGACTTCGGCGCAGTCGAAGATTGTTCCTTACTAGATTTTTTTAAAGATATCCGTTACTTTTTTTTTTGTTATTCTGCGGTGCTCACAGCATAAAGTGCTTATAACTAAGGAAGATTTATTTAAATTATAATTTCAAGTTAAGAATTGTGCATAAAGACTTAACTTTTTAATAACTAACGTTATTACTTCCACAGATCTGCACAAGCATTTTGCTTTACCTCTATAAAAGCCTCTATAAAAGTTATTAAAACGCAACACTTTAATGACTTTCTTTTGAATTCTTTTAAATTTTATAATGTTAAAAAAAGTGTTTCTCAGTCTTGAATTTTCCTCAGAGAAACTCTCGGATATTCTTAAGAGTTTGAAATAGAATAAGATAACAACAATGAGCAAATCTTTATATAAATAGGCGTAGGAAAAACAGTTCGGTACCATTTTCTCCAATGTTTCTAAGCTGATTTGGATAAGTTTTCTTTCGAATGAATAAGAGTAGGAAGAAGGATTGCACTGAATACAATTGTGCGAACAAATATGTGCGTATTATATATTGGGATTGTGAAATTTCTTACAAACAGTAAATTTTGGAAAATTTCCGTTATTTGAACATCAAAATTATGACGATATCTCGAAAACTGTAGCCTTTCTCAGTACAACTAATTCTTGTATGAAAATGCATTGGTTCAGAAAAATAACGGTATACGAAAGCTTTTTTGTTATATTTTTCAAGCATAGCATATTAAAAAATTTCACATTAATATGACATCAATATTATATGCATAATATATTGCGTTATCTCGAAAACTGTAGCTTTTCTTAGTAAAACGCATTTTTGTATGAAAAGTAGTTAGTTAACACTGAGCGGGATTGTGAAATTTCTTACAAACAGTAAATTTTGGAAAATTTCCGTTATTTGAACATCAAAATTATGACGATATCTCGAAAACTGTAGCCTTTCTCAGTACAACTAATTCTTGTATGAAAATGCATTGGTTCAGAAAAATAACGGTATACGAAAGCTTTTTTGTTATATTTTTCAAGCATAGCATATTAAAAAATTTCACATTAATATGACATCAATATTATATGCATAATATATTGCGTTATCTCGAAAACTGTAGCTTTTCTTAGTAAAACGCATTTTTGTATGAAAAGTAGTTAGTTAACACTGAGCGGCATACTGAAAATAGAAATAGATTCGTTTTTAACCCTTTTCTGCGCTCATTTGATAACGAAAGTGATTTCATATCACAGTGAAAAAGTCGACCACTGGCGATTTCTAGTAACTATAATTCTTGAGGTGACTGTGTTGGTAAAGTTTTATGGCAGAAAGGAAGGCTTTTAGAAGAATAAGATTTGCTGTATACATCGTTTAGATGAGATGATGAAAAATATTCCTATTGAAGTTATCAAATTGATGTCACCAGTCCATCAAGAGTAAAAATTAATTTTGTGCTTTTGGATCCTTATGATAATTTAAGGCAAGGGAGCTTATCAAAACTTTTTACTTCTCAAAACTCATTTTCACTTCATTTGAATTCATATTGGTGGCTACTTTTCATATAACAATAGCTTTTATTTCTAAAAAACTATATTTTTGAAATATTTCCCCAATTTAAAATTTAAATTTCTTTTGTAATAACCTTTAAATATTTCAAAATAATAATTTAAACGGTTTTTAAACCAAAAGGCTTGCATCTCTTACGTATGTTCTTATGTATTATATAGCTGATGGAGACACGTTATTCTACTGTATATGAAACCATCAGCAGAGCCATTAATATTTTCCATTAGGAGTATTCACACTGACTTGGGTGGTTAGGTAGAGTGGCAAATGCCGTACATTTTGTTTTTGTAAAGTGCCATTTTACCCAAGTACCTATTTACCAATCTACTCTATCTGACCCCTTGACTTGTTTGGGTAGATTGTTTTCTTGCCTAATTGATTACATTTTCCATGTGTTATAACCTTTTGCAAAATTAGGCAATAAGTGACCTAAGGACATCAAATTTACAATATTTGTTGTTAAGGCTAATATCTCGAATAATACACAAAAAATATTGCCACACCCCCCATTGCCGCCCACAAGTTAATAAAAACGCTCTATTTCAGACGAATTCGGTTGTATCGGACTAAAATGTTGTAGTTTAGTTCGTATGGTTTCTATCGATAATTCAACAAAAAATGGGCGTGGTCGAACTATAACCACGCCTACTTTTAAAAAATATTATAATTCCTGAGTTGTGCATGTTTTTATAATGAAACTTGGCTTATATTTGCTATGAGTCCAAGTGGTGGTCACAGGATATATAAATTTTGCCACGCCTACTTTTACCGCTCTTCTATATATATAAATCCGTTCGTGCGGTATCTCTTAAGATCTCAGGAACGGAAACACCTAAGGCAACCAAATTTACAATATCTGTTAATATCTCGGTTAATAAAGTTAATATATCGGTTAATAAGAAAAGCCACACCCCTTTTACCGCCCACAAATCAATAATAATGCTATAGTTCGAATGGTTTTGATCGTATTAGACTAAAATTTGGTAATTTAGTTTGTATGGTGACTGTCTGAAACTGTATTAAAAATGGGTGTCCACGCCCTCTTTTACAGCCCAAAAATCAATGAAAATACTTTATTTAAGACGATATCGGTCGTGTAGGACTTAAATTTGGTAATTTAGTTTGTATGGCTACCTTCGGGAACAGTACCAAAAATGGGCATGGTTGCTCTATAGAAACACCTTCTTTTTGTTTCGGCTACGAGATAGTTCAGGAAAATTTTGCCAAACACCCTTTTACCGCCAACTAATCAATAAAAATGCTATATTGTAGACGGTTTTGGTCGTATTCAACCAAAATTCGGCATTTGGTATTAGTGCGTAAAAATCAGCGTAGTCGCACTACAGTTACGCCAGTTCATATATACAAAAAATTGAAAATTTTTTTTAGGATTCGCATGAAAAATCTTATGTGGTAGTAAGCCGGTATGTGACAGGACAACGTTTTACCCTGGATTACTAATAAATTATAAGATGCTGCGAAGTTCACGTTAAAAATTACTCGTATATGGCCTAAATTTTTCGCACATAAAATGACAAAAATGATTTGGTGGCAACCCTTACTACATGTCAGTCATCTACATAAACCGGGGAGATTAAACAAACATGCAGCACTGCCCAAAACTATTCTACAAAGTACTCAATTGCAGTTTAGGATGCCTGCAATAACCAAAAGTATTCAATCTACCCATACCCAACTACCCAAGTCAGTGTGAATACCCCTATTGTTTCTTATATATAAATGTAGTATAATAGTGCACTTACGTATATCATATATTATTAGACTTTTTGCAGTGTCAAAACAAAAACTCGATTCAGCAATGCAGTAATTAACAAATAGCACTGCAAAAATATTAACAATTTATTACGACTCATCAAATCATTTCGTAATATGAATCTATTTTGAAAATTGAATTTGATTTTACAACAATCATTACAACACAACAACAACAGAATTAATATGGTATATAAAATAGGATGAATTGTAAAACGTAGCTTTAGTTTTTGTAGCGTTATCTTAAAAGAAACACCTCAAAATGCGTTGGTTTTTAATTTTTTCGTTCGTGCTTGTTATTGTTGCATCTCTTAATATTTTATCCGCACACGCTAGACCTATGGCTGATGACGAGTCGGTGGATGCACCGGTTGAGCTAACGGATTCTGAAGAATTATCTATACAGCTATCAGAGAAGGTCGCAGATTCATTCGCATCATCTGTGCGAAATCTTCTGCAACCAGAAACAACAACAGAAAAATCAGATTCAGATATAAATTCGTGTGAATAAAACGGCTAAAAATTATTAAAATGTTTCATAGTCATTTAGAGCATACATTTAGGCTGTATATTATGTGTGCAAGCAGTTACCAAGCCAAACCAATTATTTTCAGTTTGTTTGTATATAAGATAGTAAAATAACAATTCTAGAAAGAACGTATTATTATTCTAGAAATAAGTGAAAAGTTTTTGTCTGCGAATGAGTGAAAAAAAAATTTCTTGGAACCTTTATAATTAGCAAGTTAAAAAACTGGAACGAAAAAATTCTAAATTAGTTCAATATAAATTTAAAAAAAATTATTAAAAAACAAATAAAATATGTTTATTAAAATTTTTGTAACGTTAGTCAAATAGTATATTCCTCGAGTAGCCTAAGTTGCTTAGTTTTAAGAATTTTTTATATCTGATGTTACATGAAGCAGTTTTGTTAAGATTTATATTTTAATATTGGTTCTTCAGAATAATTAAATGTTACCATCCATATCTATGTTTGAAGTCTTGTTGTTTGGAGTTATGTACAATAAATCTTTAAGATTTACTTTTTAAATATCCTCTTAAATACACAATAAAATTATCCTAAATATACTAACTCTCTTTATATCAATTATTTAAGCTGACAAAACTTAAATGAGTCAATAAAACAATTTTTTTTCAATTTAAATCTTTAGCATGTTCAGATTATATGAACATAATCTACATAACATGTTGGCAATAATACTGAAACCTGTTTTTAGGAAAGGTAGGGACCTTGCAAAATAATCGTCTTTTGAAAAAATATTCTAAAACTTCATAAGTATCTGTATATATTTATTATTTATTTCAATGATTTATAAATACAATAAGCAATTACTATATAAATCCCAAAATAAAACAGTACTAGCGTCTAAGACTTTTGAGTGGTCGAAAATAATAAAAGACTAAATTCAAGTAAGAGATAAATATATACAGTAAGTAATGTTTATAACGACATCGCTTATTGCGAACTATCGGTTATAACGAACCAAAATATAAGTCCCGGCTGAAGTTCATACAAAATAGTAAAATTTTAAATGCTTATCTATTTGTTGATTTTTTATATAAAACTAAGAAAAAAAATTAATAAATAGCAAAAAATAAAATATCGCTTATAACGATCTATCGCTTATAACGAACAAAGTTATCGGTCCCTTGAAGTTCTTTATAGACATTACTTACTGTACTAGGTATAAAATTATAATAATGGTGAGAGTAATGTCAAAAAGTGTAACTTAAATAAGATAAAATTAAGCCAGCTTTACATTTTAGTGATATTGACATTAGTTGGAAATTTCAAAATGTCATAGGGCAGTGAGTACGAGAAGTACAAATTCCTTTGAATTGAAAGGTTAGGGCAGAAGCTCAAAAGGTCGTTTATTGGTGCTGAAAGGGTAATTTTTGGGACTAGAAACCTTCAAAAGATAATCGTGGATAAGCGTAATGTGTTCTAGCCGTAGTCGCGTGAATGTAGATGCTACATTTGGATAATGCGGTGTTAAACGGTTAGAGTTAATACCAGAATAATGATGATTGTAGATATTACAGTTTTCTCCGTTTTTTGCAGGTCGTTGCTTAACAATTTGCTGATGTCCTTAGCAATAAATGAATTAGATGTTGGTGCTGGTGTGGAAACAATTTTTTCCCTGTAGTATCAGGTAGTTCATTTTCACAGATTCCTACATGGACATTGATTCACATAATTTTAATTTTTTTTTTTGAGCATGAATTCGAATGTTTCTAGTGGAAGCAATAGCGTTTGTAGAGTTGGGGGTGTCTCTAATTGAGCTCGGACAAGTCTTGCTGTCTGTGTAAATCACAAATGTAGCCTTATTGTATTTTGAAAAAATACCAGCCTGGAGTATCGCAACAGTTGTGTTGCAATAGGCCCTTGAGGCCTCAGTAACTGGGTGACTAGCTCCCTCCTCACTTAACTATCTACATCGCGACAGCTTCTGCTGTAAGCACGGAGCAAAAGCTGTGCAATTACCGTTATTTTAAAGAAACACCATCCACATGGACAACCGCATAAGAGGTATTGTTGATAGTTTTAGATCCGTCAGTGAAGATCTAATGGCCCTTATGGTCCAATTATGTTCGCGTAACGCAACGCAAAGTGGCCGTAGTAAATGTCACGTGAATTTCTGTTGTATGGGCATTGTGTGTTTCTGGCTATGCACCAAGAAACGAAGCTTAGAAAAGTTTCCAACTCCACGAACTAAAAAAGTACCACATAAAACACTAGATTGTGATTGAATTTACAGTTGTCAATTACCAGCATAAGGCTAAAAATTTAATCTTTAATAAACGTCGGCCATTATAGTCTAGTAAAGAGTGCGCTTAACTATAAACTCAGAGGACCCCGGTTCAAATCCGGGCTCGGGTATGGTTCTTTTTGTTTTCTTTGTTCTTTACTACATTTAAGAAGTATTACTACAAAAAATGCAAATCTAAATTGTGGAATTAAAGGACAGGAACAAGGGTTGGAAATGCTTGCCGAGATAAAGGCAAAACACTAGCCTCGGTTATAAGCAATTCAAATTGTCTTTCACGTTTTTTCCGCCAGATCGATAATTCACGTATGGTTCCAATCATCTTCCTCTTATAATCTATCCCTTTTCTTTCAGGTAAAATAATAATTCTTCCTCTTATAATCTATCCCTTTCCTTTCAGGTAAAATACCAAACGTTGTTTGTATAAGGCACATGCCTTGGTTCTTAAAATCTTTTTTTTTTAAATTATTGCATGTAAAATGTAATCATTGGTGTAGTTATATTTTTCTTAGGTCAACGTTCAATTAAATATAATTTTGAGCTTTAGTTCAAGTAATTTATGAAAGAAAGCAAAACCAACAACTCTGTATACAATCAATCACACAGCAGTCTAGAAATCCAGTTTCGGAAATAGCTACACTTCCTCTTCAGTTAAAATTAAATGTTCACTATATATTTACACTACATGGCGACTGTGACGACTGTGGCGACCGTGGTCTCTAGACCGTGGGTAGAGTGCGTGGCCCCTAAGCTAAAGAACAGCGGTAGCCTAGTTTCTATTCCAGCTCAGACAGAAAGTTTTTTTTCAATTGAATTAAATTTTCTGTTCGGTCGTCACCTCTCTGCAGACAATGGCATACCTCAGAGAGTAAAAATTACCATGTAAGGCTTCTTGAGAACATAAGCCGTTTGGAGTCGGCATAAAACACGTAGGTCCAGTTCGCGGTCGTTTGTGATCAAACATTCAATAACACGCACAACACAATTGATCAGTAGAAGCTAGGTTAAAGTCCTTACAAGCTCTGAAATGGTGAGTTCCTTTTTATTTTTTTATATATCTACTTAAAATATATCGTACTAAAAATGCTATTTATTATCAAATACAATACTGTTCTTATGCCATCATATTTTTATTTCAATAAAACTGAGAACTTGAAACAAAAAATATTGGCTTTGGAAATTTTTTGAAACATTTCAAGAATAGCGACAACTCCAATTTTTAAATTATTTTTATATGCGGATTATATGGACTTAGATCTCTTAAATTAAAATATAACAATTTCAGGCCGCTAGAATTTGGGAACCAATTTTCGCAAAATCAAACCATTTTAAGTATAAAAAGAGTTGTATCTTTGAAATGTATGCTTTGATTTCTATGTTTGATACCACCTTCAATAGATACTCGCATTACCTTTGGTTTAATAGCCATAAAGCTTAGTTTTGTTCCAACTTTGGGGACCTTCAATTTCTAAACCCATTGCGAGCGGCCCGAAATTTTTTCAGATTAGGATTAATGAGGCCAAAATCCATATGATTCACAAAAAAAAAAAAATTAAAAAAGAGAATTGTCGCTATTTTTTAATTATTTCACCACTTTTTTTTATACCCAATCTACCTCTATTTAAAATTTTCAAGTGACAACACTGGTGATAGCTGCATTTTCATAGCAACATTTTATGTTCGATAAATTTGCTGATATATTGTGTTTTTTAACGCACAAATCTTTTTTGACCTGTCTTTTGTTTTTAGTGCGGTAAATTTTCTAATACATATAATTTGTCGCCAATTCAAAACAACTTACTTATTGTAAACAAAAGCAGCTGAGTTGAAGTTTTTTAAGTGGATTACGTCTGCACAATCAACACGAAATTATCTACATGCAATCCGCCATTTGCTATGGCCACCTTGCGTTGCGCTGCGAGCACATAATTGGACCATAAGCTTAGCGACTAACAAAACCGCTGTCAAGTTTGTTGGTGGTAGTTTTTTAAGTTTTAACACTGAGAAAACAAAAAATCAAAAACGCACATTTTAAAATCGTTTAGTAAAATTAATATTTTTAAAAATATTTTACGCCATACAAAAATTAAAACGCACATTTTTAAATAGAAAAGTAAAACGAAACGTTTTTAAAACAACCACGAATATTTTACTATGATATGTTAGGATAAAATTAATATTTTTAAAAAAATTTTACGCCACACAAAAATGAAAACGCACATTTTTAAATAGAAAAGTAAAACGAAACGTTTTTAAAACAACTACAAATATTTTACTATAATATAGTAGGTTAAAATTAATATTTTTAGAAACATTTTACGCCACACAAAAATGAAAACGTGCATTTTTAAATAGAAAAGTGAAACGAAACGTTTTTAAAACAACTACGAACGTTTTACCATGGCATAGTAAAATTCACATACTTTGTTTCAAAACACTTGTTAATAACGAATTGTTTGTTATATATGTTTCCTTGACTTATGTATTGGATATTTGTTCAGAAAATTAAATATTTTTCATTCTCGATTTCATCAATCTGCAGTTGGCCTAAAAACTGTAAAACTGTAATTTGGAAAACAATAAAGCTTTTTTAATTAAAAGAGGAAATGCAAATTTCTGTAAATTTATGAATTAATGGGAAATAATTAACATTTTCGTTCTTACAATATAAATAATTGTCGCACTATTGCATTTAAAAATGTTTATTGTTACAAATCGAACGAACATTTTAGAATCTAATTTTAAAATTTTCGTTTTTAGAATGTAAATAAACATTTTACATTTGAGAATATTTATTATTAAAAATCAAACGAACATTTTAGAATCTCGATTTAAAATGCTTGTTTTTAAAATGAAAATTAACGTTTTACTACAGCATTTTAAAATATCCATTGTTAAAAATCAAGCGATCATTTTAGAATCTCATTTGAAAATGTAAGTTTTTAAAATGAAAATAAACGTTTTACTATTTCATTTTAAAAAGTTCGTTTTTAAAATTAAAATAAACGTTAGAAGTGCAAAATCTTTCTGCCACTTTTGAAAATGTTGTTTTCTCTGTGAAGAATTTCATGAACTTAATAGCCCAAACAGAATATGCATAGCCAACACGTAGCGAGCTGTCGAAAATGTAGCCAACGAAATGTTGTGCACAGAATAGAATTTGTGTTGATAACGCAGATAGAGCTTTATGCTTACAATATTTTGTTATATTTTACAAAATTAATAGATACTGCCTTTTGCATATCATAATTTGTTTGCTTTTTTACTAATTTGGACTAATATGTTTTAGTTAATTTTAAGTTTTATAATTTGAACTATGTATTTTGACATTTCGCTACCGTTGGCTGCGGAAAAAGTTAAAAGTTCGTCAACATTTTTGTGTCGACTGCGTTCGCTACGTGTTGGTTATTTTTATTATGTTCATTTCATAGGGTTGCAAGGCAACCAACTTCTATGTTGACATTTCTTTTGTTGGCTGCGTGTTGGCTATGCTTATTCTGTTTGGGCTATAAGGGCACAACTTTTTAGAATTTTGGGGAAAAATTTTCGAATACTTCTCTTAACTCTTTCTAATTTGCTCTTCTGAATTTCTGTTCTCTTTAAAACTTTATATACAATTTCGTTTTATTTCTATTTTATAGTAATATAAGGTTTAAGTTTCATTTTACACTTGCCATATTCTTATAATTTTATTTCAATTCGCAATGTAATTGTTACTTATTTTTAATTTAATTTATATAATGTGTTTATTTTATTAATTTATTTAATGTTAATTTTAAATGCTAATTTAAACAATGTTAAGTTGTTATCTCCTATTTTTACATATAGCTCAATGGTATGGTGGAGGGCCCTTGACAATACAACTGCACTTTTTTTTAAAGAAATTTGTAAAGGTTCAAAGAATTAGTCCATTTATTACCAGGGCATTGTCCTCAACACCAACCAGCGCTGTAAGTGTCATGCTTCACCATCCCCCTCTTGATATCTTTGCCAGGAAATGTGCTAACGCAGCAGCCCTCAGACTAAGAGAATCTTCTGGGAATTGGATAGGTAATAACTGGGTCCACACAATTATTCTGAACTTCTCTGCTCCAGACAAAACAGACCACAAATGTGTGCCTTGCTTTAATCTTGAAAATAGCTACGTAGTTCTCATCCCTTCACGGCTTTACTGGGCAAACAAAATCCCCATTAAAACCAACGGCATAAAAATTTTCACAGATGGATCCAAGCTTCGAGAACAAGTAGGGGAGTTATTTACTCTCAGAATCTTGAAATCGAAACGTCCTTTAGACTTCCAAATTATTGTAGTGTCTACCAAGTGAAAATGATGGCTATTCACGACACCGCTTAGATTTTAGGTCAAAAAGACCTTTAGGGAAAGAGTATTTCCATCTTTTCAGATAGCCAAGTTGTATTGAAGGCGCTGAACTCACATATTGACAACTCTAAAGCTATCACTGAGTGCCGCAGATTTCTTAACGAGATGGCAAGGCTATTCAGGATCCACCTCATATGGGTACCCGGACATAGAGATATCTGGGGTAATAATTTAGCTGACGAATTGGCAAGGAAGGGTACGACCTCAAACACCCTCCTAAATGAGGACTTTATTGGTATACCTATTTCCTCCTATAAGCTCCAGTGCAAGAACAGATTTTTCCGTCTTGCACAAGAACGCTGGGAACACCTTGATACATGTCCCATCTATGGCTATGTTAAGCCCATCTATGGCTTAAAACGCACCAACTCTCTGCTTGAGTTAAGCAGGGTAAACCTGCCAAAAATAGTAGGAATCCTCACGGGTCACTGCCTAATCGGAACTCATGCTCTTCGGTTGGGACTTGCATCAAATAACTTTTGTAGAAGCTGCAAATGTGAAGAAGAGCTGAAAGGAAAATGGCAACTCTGGGCCATCCCTTTCTAAATGGACTTGCCGAAGTCTCATGCCTAAAAATCAAGCATATCCTAAAATTCATTATCCGCTTGACCTAGTTTGAGGAGGGAAATCTCTCATAGATTCAAAGAGATTATGTGGTATACCAACGGGCCAACACTAGCCTAACTGAACGAGTCGTCTGCCGGCTCAGCCACCTTAACCAAACCTAACCTAACCTAGTTGTTATCTCCCCGTTCATGCGGTAGTAAGAGATTATTCTTAAATGTCAACATAATTGCTCTAATAAATACAAATGCAAACACTTGAAGTAAAAAAGAGATATTTTTTCATTTTCTAAAAATAGAATATTATAATATTATTCTCTAAAAATTTCAGACTAACCTGATTTTTATTTATGGAGATAAATAACTTTTAATATGGGTTTTTATCTGCATGCACATCCTAGTCAAAACTTTAAACGCATTTTGACGTAGAATTACGTCTTACAGCGCGGTTTGTATGGAGTCCATTTTCGCAAATTTTTTCAAAGTGATATTTGACACTTTGGGGTATACCAACAGCCTTTAATATTCATTGTACAAAAAAAAAAATCCATAATATCAGTTGGATTGCGAATAAAACGAATATCTAATAAAAAAAGCAAAATCTAAGAAGAAAAGAATTCATATATTCGTATGAAAAATGCACAAGTTGCTTCAGTAGCTGCTTATGCTGTGTTTGTTTATGGTTGTTGTTGTGTTTGTTCGTTTGGTTCGTAATAAAGCTCTGCAGCGAACCATCCGTTCTACTTGTACAAACAGATATAACAAGTAAAAACCTGATAATATTGGTACAAATACAACAAGGAGTAGAACAGAACATATGCTTATATGCTTTGGAATGAGCAGAGAGCTTATCATCTCTTTCTCTGGCTCTCATTATAGTATAAGCTTTTTTCTCTTTATCTATTCCACTAAGTGGAGTATCTGTTTTAACCCTTTTTTAAATGGATATATCCATTCAATATGGATATTCCAGATCGTTCTCTTTGTGTTGATGTTGTGTTTTTCTATTTCTATTCTACTAAAAGAAAGTAATGGTGAGTGTCTTTCTATGAATGGACGTTTTTCGTATTTTTGGCAAATTTAAAACATAAAAAAGTACTTATAGCCCAAACAGAATAGGCATAGCCAACACGTAGCGAGCTGTCGAAAAAGTAGCCAACGAAATGTTGTGCACAGAATAGAATTTGTGTTGATAACGCAGATAGAGCTTTATGCTTACAATATTTTGTTATATTTTAAAAAATTAATAGATACAGCCTTTTGCATATCATAATTTGTTTGCTTTTTTATTAATTTGGACTAAAATGTTTTAGTTAATTTTAAGTTTTGTAATTTGAACTATGTATTTTGACATTACGCTACCGTTGGCTGCGGAAAAAGTTAAAAGTTCGTCAACATTTTTGTGTCGGCTGCGTTCGCTACGTTTTGGCTATTTTTATTATGTTCATTTCATAGGGTTGCAAGGCAACCAACTTCTATGTTGACATTTCTTCTGTTGGCTGCGTGTTGGCTATGCTTATTCTGTTTGGGCTATTAGATGCATTGTACTTATATAAACTGTTTCTTTTTTGTTATGCTTGCTACATACACATACTCCAGATGTTCCAAATAGAGATAACAGTATTATCGATATAACTGTTTGTTCTGCATGTGCTCAAACTAGTATTTTTGATACTTGGTAAATTTACTCTCTCATACCTATTCCATCGTTATCTAAAAGAGAAATATTCCATGCATATTCAATGCTTAGAGAGCGAAACAGATACAAGTAGATATAAGAAAAAATAACAACACACAACTGGTGTACTTGGATGGTTCTTTGCAGAGCTTTAGTTCGTAATAATGTCGTTCGTTGTTGTGCTTGGTTGTTGTTGTTGTTGTTTTTATTAATGTGTATGTAAAAAAACATATATAAATACACATAGTTGCTTTAATTTTTTTCGTTTCCCAGATGGCTATCTGGCTATCAGCCAATCGGTTTGGATGAAAACGGTGAGCACTTTTAAGAGCACTGAAGCGGACCGTTTCGTTGTCAGCAAACTATGCATTGTGTGCTTCATATAAGAGTACCGTTTATTAAGTTGTATATTCATGTCGATTTTCTGTGATTTAAATACAAATTCTAAATGTTTGATAGTTTAAATCATTCTTGATTTTTAATAAAAATTCTAGTTGTTTGATACTTTAAAATCGTTTATTGAGCTTTAGGTTAGGTTAGAACAATTAATTGCTCTAACGAATTTTTTCCAAAAAACAACAACAACAACAAAATTTTCAATATGAAAAGGAAAACATTACTAGCTGATTAATTAGTTAGCTGATTGATTAATTAGTTAGCTGATTGATTAACTGGTTAAACCAATTAATTGTTCTAACCTGACCTAAAGCTCAATAAACGATTTTAAACTATCAAACAACTAGAATTTGAATTTAAAATCAAGAATGATTTAAGCTATCAAACATTTAGAATTTATTTTGAACATAGAAAATCAACACAATAAATAACAAGGTCATATAGAATGCTTTAAGTTGTATATTAATTTTATTTGTTGTTAAACAATTGTAACCTTTTCTTTAAATAGTTTTTATTAAGTTGCAACAATAAACTAAACAATAAACGGCAACTCAACTGCACTACCTTGATTTTAATACAAGATTCAATGCATATTTTAGAGTTTTTTGTCGAACGGGTGAAAAAGAGAGGGAAAAAAGACAAGAACAAACGACGCATCAAGCGAATATGACATAAATTACAATTCGACTCTTGATAAGTATAAAAAAGGACTTTACAATTGAAGGGCTTATTGCAAGAACATGATAAGCCACATAAAAAATATTTTGAAATAATCGACTCTAAAGTTTTGAAAAAATGTATTGTATGAAGAAATAGAATTGAACACAGAAGCTTTAACAAATAGGTCAGAAAATTAAAAATAAATATCCAAAATCTTTTCAGTGGCTGTTGGCAATGCATTCAGTAATGTATTCAGCCTAAAAAAGTGATTTTTTTTGATCATGTGGCTTATCACGTTATTGCAAACAACATGTCGTTTTCATACCAGCAAATCAGATGCTGCCGTTTCAAGTACCGTTTAGCTGGAACTGTGACATTCATGGCTTGTTGGGTTGTAATACAATAGAGAATACTGATGAATGTAGCTAGAGAGCCAATATGTGGCTACAAAAAAATTTTCTAATACTAGCCAAGGTTGTCAGTTAAAATTTAAAACAATTCCTACAAAAAGTTACTTTTTTCACTGTAACATAAATTAAATATGTACAACAAAAAATACCATTGTAAAGATAAACAAAAAAGTTTTTACCGCAATGAAAAATATATATAAAAAGAAATCTCACGAAAAAAATGACCACATATTCCATATGCATTTAAAATTGCCACAAAAATCTCATTCGCATTTAAAAATACCACAATAAGTCCCATATGCACAAACAATTTACAAAACATTTAGAAATAATACTAAGAAATTTTGCTTACTAAAAGAAAAAAAAAATTTTAAGAAGAATATTACCAAACTCACACGGAAATAAAAAAAAAAACCCCGCTGAATTCCCACGCCAATTAAAAAATACCACGCTGAATTAAAAAATGTAATAGGAATTCCCAAAAACAAAAATTCCTAAGGGCAATTAAAAATTACCCCAAATTACCCCAATTGCTGATATTGTTGTTTTGGTACTGCATGCACTGCAAAGGGCAGTTTTTCACTCGGCAGTTCTATGAGCAATAATTGCTTTCGCCGCAAGCTCGAGAATTTTAGTGTGTGACGAGTGAAAAGCGGTACATAGCAAGCAAAGTTTTGTTTATTTTCTGAGGACGATTCGGTTCATCCCTTCTAACGCTGCTTAACCGCTGTGATCTTGCTCTTCTCTGTCGACGTTGTTTTAGATTTGCTTGGTAGTTGTTGTTGTTTTAGTTAGCTGACATTTTTTTAGATGTTCTTTATTTTTACTCGACATGAACAGCTGATTTTGACAACTAGCTCGCTTTTCTCTGCTTTCTACTTCATTCCTCTCCGAGTCGGCCCTACCTGGTTATTCTGTGGAGTACGAATAAAACGAATATTTATTTTCAGCAAGATAAATACAATAGAGAATACAGATGCGTGTAGCTACAGAGACAGTAGGTGTACTCTACACTGTGTAAGATTTGTGTAACTTCTGGTAAGCTCGAACTGAGAGAGTAAAAATTAAATTTGAGAATATTAGCAAAAGTACGGAAACAGCTTCTTGCAAGTTTCGAGCACAAAACAGCTGATTCTGACAGCAGACGGGTCAAACGTAAATAGCGCCAATTGAAATTGTCGTAATTTTGTTTATGAAGTAAATTTTTTAAGCTATAAAATCTTTAAAGTTATGTTTTAAGTTATAAAATTACTTTAAATAATTTATTTATAGTTAAAATGGAAGGTCAAAAGAAACTGCAATTTGTAAATTTATTTTTAGCAGCACAGTTTGTGAATATTTGTGAAAACCATAAACAAACATTTGACATTTGCTTGTTCTTATTGATGCTTGTTCTTAATTTACTCGAAGTCTTGAGTCTAGCACGCTCTGTGCACATTCTGTGCTCGAGAGAGCGATTTTATGCTTGTTCTTCTTTTCCCATTTCTTACACAGAAAATACAGAAACAGAAAATAGCGACTCACAAGTCACACAGTGTGAGTACGGAAACAGACCTAGTATGTATGTATACTACTACGCAAATTTGCGCATGTGTTACTTATAGGGCTGCCAGGTTTTTTTTACAAAAACTAAATCGGGACATAAGAAAAAAAATCGGGAAAAATATGTATGCATGTCGCTCGTTTTTTTTTTTCAATAACGTCAGAACTCAAAAAATGCAATATCTTAGTTAAGTACATTGAAATACTTGTCATAGATCAATTTTAATTGTGTAAACGATAACGATATCTTATTTACTTTTCGCGATAGAGGAAAGTGTGTCGCTCAATAGTTCAGTACCCTAGCAAAATTTTTGATGCAAATGCGGCATGCATTCTTACGGACACTGCTTCCAGAAGACATTCTATATATCAAACTGTGCTTCAGTTTAGCCTTATAAAGAAGTACTTTCAAGTAGCATTTTTATAAAATCCTTCTGGAAGGCATTCAAATGGCATTTCGATTCAATTAAAGTACAAAAATTATATATAATTATAATATATGTTTTAGATATTTTCCGTGGGATTTTTTATACCCCCAATGAAACCCAACAACTTACAACACCAAAATGCTTTGAAAATCGGGAAAAAGGATATTTTACGTGTAAGTTTTTAAACCTCCACAAAACCCAAACACTTTTCATTTCCAATACCAAAATCACTAGTCTAGAATGTCGAGAAAAGTGATATTTTCCCAGGGATTTTTTAACCCCCAAACCACAAAAACCACTCCAGTCCATTTAATGCCTTCTTAAAGTTCTCCTGAAAAACACCTACTAGAATCCTTTGATTGAAGGGCTGAAAGAAATCTTCCATTGAAAAAGTCCTAGAAGCACTTCTAGAGAAGACTAAGGAAAGAATTCCTCCCAATGACATGTATATGTTAAAAGAATGCCTTCTGGGTATGAAAGTGGAATTGATGGAATTCAAGGATGGACTTTCCTTTCCTCTTTAGCTTCTTTTGGAAGCACTTTTTTTGCTGGGACGCTGAGAATAAAAAAAACTTAAAATACGTTTACTGAAAATCGATTTCTTTAAGTAAACTACTTTGAACAAAAAGAGCGAAATGTAGCTTTAAAAAATATATTTTATTACCCAAGGAAATAAAACCACACCAAACAGTGCGTTTTTCAAGTTTTATTGGCAGCTCTTGAACTGCCTCTGGCTGCTCTTCAAATGGACACGTATTCATGTAACTGAAGAAGAATATCTGTAAAAACATTGAAATAATTTTTAAAAAGTAATAAAAATAATAAAAAATTAAATTGTATTTCGGGAATTCGGGACATTTGGCGTCCCACTTAAGGTCTTCGCGGGACGCACGTTTTTACGCTGAAAATCGGGACAACCCGCGTGGAAATCGTGACCTGGCAGCCCTAGTTACTAAGCATGCGTTGTACTTTAAAAAATCCATTTATTTTTTAAATACCATAATAAATTGGAATTATTTATATTATGTATTATATTTTTTTCATATAAAATATGTATTTTGTTAACTTAAATTTTAATTTTAAATATACATATATGTATATTCTCTTTACCACAGGAAAAATAAATAGTTCAAATTTACCCATATTTATTTTCATTAATTAAACATAACTTTGAATTACATTTAGTTTTAACCCACAAAACAAATGAACAAGAACAACAAATTCATCACCAAAAATATCAAACGAAATATTTTATAAAACAAAACAAATTTTTACATGAATTTAATTGTGAGCTTTTTAGATCAGGTAAGTTTGAAGAAGGACAACAACAACAAGTTTGTTTTTGAATAATTTTTATTTAGAAGATGAAATGCTTAAAAATAGTTTTGAAAAATATAAATAAAAAAAACCAGATATTTTCTATATTACAGTATAAAAAGGAGTTCTACGTCTATACTTACGATACTATCGAAACTGTGTCTTTTTTTTAAAACCATGTTTTCGAAGGCGGTCATCACTGTTCACTGTTCGAAGGCGGTCATCACAGAAAGGTTTGAAATTTTTCTCACTTATTCTATACATAATTGTCTTCCTAATGAGCGCAGGATTTTTTTGTATTTTGGACAATTACATTTTTTTTTTGCCGAAAATATGAATTAAATTTTGGTGAAATAAGCAATTTTTAACTTCAACATCCGCCATATTTCGAAAAATAAAAATTTTTCAAATCCCTTCGTTCATCAGGAGCATTATTTTATTTACTGCTGATCCCATTATTTTTCTACTTCAGATGATCCAGTGACGAGCATCAGCGATCACGGCAAAACACTTTTTTTATCCCTAGCAAATTTGATGTATCCAACTTATTCAAAGTTAAGTCTTAAAAAAAATATTTTCTTCAAATATATATATATATCTTTCATGTAAAAAAATTTGTTATTATATTAATGTGTGGCCAAAAAAAATTCATAAACAAGACCTTTTTTGTACGTCTCAACTAGTTGTGCCCCTTAATTGGCATTAAGCTCAAAAATATAATTATTGAAAAATACATTTTTTTAGAGATTTAAAACATTTTTTGGCGGTTTGAATTTTTGTAGGCAAATTCATAACAATAACAGATCGACTATTGAATATGTCATAAGTAATTACTTTTTTAACCTTTAATTGGAGGTCCTTCAATGTATCCAGTCTGGAGAACCTTACAAGCTTACAAAAGTGATTACTTTTGTTGTCAGATTGCGTGAACCTTTCGAAACAATTAAGTCCATCAAACTAATGTTTTATTTTACGTATACAGTTAAAACTCATACCCAGTGGGCATTTTAGGTAGTGTTACGCAAAAGAAGGCGTGCTAGCAGTACTTTTATTGGAGTCAATATGCCTTCCATGACCGCTGCATTGATAAGTGCGTCTGTAAGGACTACCTTTTGAAGGTTCTGAGTCTTTACATATTATTTTATATGAAAAAATTTTTAAAAAAATTTAGAAACAATTATAAATGATCAAAACAATTTACAAAAAAATCTAAATTTTTAAAGAAAATATAAAAAATTTTTTTTTTGCTGGGTCTCGAACCAAGGACTACGAATTCGAACACAATACATATCATATTATATGAAAACTTTTATATGGAAAAAATCCAAGTCATTTCATATATTTTTGTATGAAGAAATTTTACAAAAAAATTTGAAAAAAAAAAAAAATGTAAATGAGCAGAAAAAACTTTTAAAATAATATTAATTTAAGAAAATAAACCAACAAAGTTTTTTGCCCGAGCTGGGTTTCGAACCGGCGCTCCCGAATATTTACTTTCATTTGTAGTGATGCAAAATAAGCGAAAGTTTGTTAACAACTGCGGTAGACGAGTGGATAATGTGTCGGACCGGCACATGAGAGGACGTGGGTTAATATCTTTAAATTGTCCGTTGTTTTTTATTTCAAGTTGATATTTATATTGCTTTTCTTTCTAACGTGCAGTCTCAAAAAGGGCTTCTAGCAGGACTCTTTAGAGTCAAGGGAGAGGAAGGCCTAGAAAATTTTATCGTTTCATATAAAAAGTTTATGTTGGATATGAGTGCGGAAGGACTAAAAAAGTCATATAATGGCCTGCTAGAAGCGCTTCGAAGCCCTGCTTTTGCCTACTGGGTACAATCTTAAACGTAAAATAAAGCACAGGCAAACTTAAATCTTTTAAAACTATTTTTCATAATTACTCTTCATATGATTTATATGATGAAAATTAACAAATATAATTAAAAACCTGTATTGATGTTTTTCTGATATTATTTTTTCTTATTGTATAACACGTACATTAATATGGTAACTAGAACCAAGAAATGCATTTATAAATATTGCAAATTTATTCAACTAAAACAACATTCTGATCGGCAGAAAACGAGTCAGATTGCTTGTTAATTGCGTCAATCGCAATAGCATGCTAATTAAACTGTTATTCTTGTTAAGAAGTGCAATAAAGTACAATTGCGATTAACCCATTCAGTTCGGAGTATTGAACTTTTTCCTTTAATGCTATAAACCATAAAAAATGTTAAAAATATATTTTTATTTTGCTGACCGATTGAAGTGTAAGCTGGGCAAATGTGGAAAATTTAAATTTTACAACTATGTATTTTAAAACCAGATTTTTCGTATCCAAATTATATTGCTTGGAATCTTTTCATTTTTGAAACGAAGCAACCTGCAAATCATTTTGTTGATTTGCTTGGATAAAAATCAGAAAAAGTGACAGATTTTTTTGGCGTGACTTCCAAAAGGATTGCAAATAAAGGGAAGGTATGTTGGGGATGAAAAAATAGAACCAGGTCGTACATTTCTGCCTTCTAGGGGTCAATCCTTGTAAAATATAAACTTTTTTAAAATTGTTTGACCATATTTTGTATGGGAACCCACAGCAGGGTGGCAGGAATATTCAGAAAATATTTTGAAAAAAAAAATTATTAGCAGCTCATACATTTGGTTCGTTAAAAGGGTCACTTTAAGAGAGACTATTTTCGACATTTATCTTTATATTTCGGGTTTTTTTAAGAGGAAAGTCCCAGAAGGATGGAAGATAGAGGGTAGGATAAAGAAATATTTAAGGTAAAATAATTAGAATAATATAAGCTTATACGTTTGACTCCTCTAGAGGATAAATCCGGGGAGATATTAACTATTTTCGACATTTCTATAAATTTTTTTGTATAGGGACTTTCAGAAGGAGGGCAGATAAGGGGTAGGCTTATTAAGAAGAACTATTAGGCTTTAAAGAATTTTACATATTTTTATTTCTTTTTTTGAAAAAACCTATTTTGTCAGTAAAATGGCGAGAAATGCAAGAACATTGGTAAATATGCTTAGAAGAAATGTTGGGAGTAACAGAATTAAACGACCAGCTCAAAAACTTCACCCTTTTAAGGGTAAAATCGGAGAAGATATCAGCTATTCTCGAAATTTTTTTGTAAAGAGACCCCCAGAGGGACGGCAAACAAGGGTAAATATGTTCAGAGGAATATTGAAGGTGAAAAAATAATAGGAGCAACTCATTCATTGAACGCTTTAAAGGGTTAATTAAGGACAGATATGAACTATGTATTTTTGACCTATTTTTTGGGGGAGGGGCACTTAGAAAGATGGCAGATATTAAGGTAGTTAAGTTAAAATAAGGTAGAGAAAGGTAAAGGTAAAAAAGGAAGTAAAAAAATTATAAGACAACTTCATAATTTTGAATCCTCTTAAGGTCCATCTGGGGGAGATATGAACTATTTTCAACATTTTTCTTCATTTTTTGAGGGTAAACTCCGAAAGGGTGGCAGATAGAGGGAACATGTGTTGAGAAAAAATGTTATGAGTGAAATAATAGGACCAGCTCATACATTTGACGCCTAAAGGGTCATAACAAGACAACTTTAATAAGTGATTGCTATAATAACTATCATACAACCATAATTTAATATATAAGACCCCATGATGATAATATAAATAACGTTGAGTGTCACATTTAACAAAATGATAAAAATATAATGATAAGTGGCTTGAATCTAACTTGTGTTTTAATGAAATACTATATTGTTATATAATTCAAAAAAATTCTAAATGTTTGATAGTTTAAATTATACTTGATTTTATTACAATTTCTAGTTGTTTGATAGTTTAAAATCATTAATTGAGCTTTAGGTCAAGGTTAGAACAATTGAAAATGAACATCACTAGCTGATTTTATTGCAATTTCGGCCCTGCTACGACTTCATCAGAAATCTTTGTGATACGCCGTGCAAGCGCATTAGGGTAATGCACCACAGAGGCGATGAGATTTTAAGTGTCAATTTCTCAATTTTTCTCCCATTTCATATTTGTTGATGTATTTTTGCTTTACTTTAGTTGTTATGATTTAAACTATCAAACATTTAGAATTTGTATTTAAAGCATATAAAATCAACATAGTAAATAACAAGGTCATTTAGAAAAACTTGAATAAAAAAAAAATTTTTAAAAAAAATATCAATCAAATTATCTAATCTATAAAAATGCGAAGTAGCTTTGCTTCAGCCGAGTGCTTAACTTGACGCACTTTTTTTTATTGCTTTAACACGGGTAGAATATTTTTAAAACTAGCATTTACTTTTTTTTGTGGTTTCTGAAGAAGCCAAACTTTTCTTTTTAACTCGTTAATCAAAAAAATTAATAGAAGTAGATGTGAATTTAATTTACATGTTTACCTTTCGATGTGAATTTAAGTTTGCGGTGTTATAAAGCTATTATAGGCGGCTGTGGTATACTGGTTAAAGTGGCATATGTGAAACGCTCTTGATCATTACGCCATGGCTTAAGATTTATTTTTCATAATTTTTAAGAACACATTCAAACACATAAGAACTGTTCTTTAAAATTCAGAAGCTTTTCGTTGAGCCAAAAAACTTGTAATTGGGACCAATTTAATGGAATTATTATTTTTGGTTCAGTGTTTTTGTCATTCCTTTCTAAATGTGGCTGGATTTGTTGTTAGAGCCATAATCTTATCAATTAAACGTCGTGGCCTCGAGCCCTCACAGTTTTTGTTATTTTTAGTTTTTGTGAAAAATATTTTAGTATGTCGTAAATTAAAAAAGGAAAGCACAGCCATATCCTTTTATATACACACACAAGAGAATTACTCGTTTTTGAAGCGAAGCTTTTTACGCCTCGTTTTGTGATTTGTTTGAGTGAAATCTTAAAAACAACACTTTTTTCCATACACCTTTTTCTTAGAATTGTTGTTGTTTTTTTTACTTGCGCCTATTACAGCAAGAGGATATAAAATAAAAAATATTTCTTTGAAAACAGTGAGAATCGAACTCGCACCATTTCGATTGAGAGTTCTACACACTAACCAGTACTTCAAAACCCTTTGTAATACAGTGTGATTCATTCAATATTAAGTACTAACTGAAGCTATGTTGCAGTAGATGACAAGAATTTCTTAAAAGAATTGTGCATTAGCTATCCTACATGAGAATGCGTGAAGCTATGATGCAACAGATTACAAGAATGTATTAAAAGGTTTGTGCATTAGCTATCCTACATATTCTATTGTGAATGCGTGAAGTTTTGATGCAGACCACAATAATCGATCAAAAGCATTGTGCTTTAGCTATCCAAACAACAAAAGTAGTAAGGATCCATTGAACGGGTTGAAAATTATCACCAATTGTTTTAGGTGTAGATTTTAATTGCGAATTCAGATATGTTCACAAGCACTTAAGGCAAGGCCGGTGGTCTAGCGCTCGAAAATTTAAAGTATTTTTAGGATTTTTTTTAAAAAGTTTAAATGCTAAACAACAATATTTAAACTTTTAAGGTATAATTGAAACACTCATTCATCATAATAAGAACTATTTATATAATTTGAAAAATTGTTGATCTTCTTCAAAATGACGCTCAATGACACGCTCTCAAGGAAAAATGGATTTTGACTTTTCCATTTATCTGAAAATAAAAACCAAGAATATTATTAATCACTATAAGTGCAGCTATGGCTGGACTAAAAAAAAAAATATTGAAAATTGACAGAATGACGCGTTTTTGAAAATTAAGTTCTAAGAAGTTATTTTTTACCGGTTATTAAGTGTAAAATATACGATTTTTTTGAAATAAAACTTTGGTTCTAGTTGCAACGATAGCCACTGATGTTATGAATAGCATATTTAAATTTCATATGATTCGGCTGAATAGTTTTTGTTTTTGCCGAACAAGTAGTTTCGAGATAAATGAGTATAAAGAGAATGAATGAAGACGAAACACTGTGTCTCGACACCTCCTAAAATGGCTGTAAAAGTGAAAATAACGTCACTAAGACTATACTTTTGATAAATATCAAAAAAGAAATCAATTTCATAAAAATTCTAGGCCTTAAGCATTGCCGTTTTGATAAATATAACGAATTATATTACGAACGATTACATTAAGAATGATAAACGATCCAAATATTTGCACAACACGATTAGGAACAACTATTGATGTAATACTTGCCAGAAATATCGATGAAATTACATCTATATAATAAAAGTTCGATATTTTAGATATTAAAAACCAATAATTTCATTAATAAATTTCCATAATATTTATTGAAAGCATTTACAAAAAGAATTTAAAATTAATGTAAAATAATAATGTAAAGTTATAAAATTTCCTGGTTTGAATATCATTTATTTTTAGTGAACATAATGGTATTTAAAATTTTTTAATTTAAAGATTTTTTATTTAAAAAACCATAAAATTATCAGACTTTTGAGCCTGCAAAAAAGCTTTGCTTCTCTCGTGTCGCCAACGATGCATCTGCTTTTTCTATTCATCTGCTTTTTAAAGTTGCCTACGTTATTCTTAAAAGTGCATATTTGGTAGAGTTGCCATTTTATTACTATTTCAGAGTTGCTAGTTTATAACATATTTTGCTGCAAGTACAAGTATTAATTCAATCTAAAAGCCATGTCGATTGAATTAATTATTGAGTATTATTGAATTCTTAAAATACAATAAAATATGGTCTATAATTTAGTTAAGATTTTTGACTGTGTACCTAGCATTCTGATTAGCACTTAAGCTAGAATGACGGAGTGTTGATATTTCCCTCAGTCACAATAGCAGGTTATTTATACTCATACATATTTTTGCATTGAAATGCAATCAAGCAATGTAATTGCAAACATTTCATTAAGTTGAAAGCATTTGACTATTGCTTTCCATACTAATATGAAACCAGGTATTACAAAACTTATGCTAGAACTCATTCGATTCTGCAGACTGGTCGAAGAGTTTCTTGGCAAAAGTAGAAAAACATAATTTCAATTTATATAATTGATTACATGTTTATATATCTCCATAGAAAAGTAACAAGTTATTGGTATAAAAGCTTAGCAAATCCTTAATGCAACATTAGTATTAACTTTGCAATCTTTCAGCAAACAACGTTAAAATGCATTTTTCTTTGAGACTTGTGCTTGTGTTTCTAATTGTTGCATCCATCCAGATCTTATCAGCAGTGGCTCGACCAACGGAAGAATCGAGTTTTTTTGGATTTCCTCAATTTTTGCTGGTTCCTCATGACTTAGAGCAGACGAACGGCTTAGGTCATCATGATGGATAAGGATTAACAAAGCCGCGAAAAATGTAAACACTGAAATATAATGCGAAATTATTTAAAGTATAAAGAAACTAAATAAAGCGTAAAAGAAACCAAAATTTTTCATTGCAACAATACAAATATTTTAATACAATTATACCTGCTATCAAGTTATTATTTAATTTCGCGCTGTTAATCGAGAGCACAACCAAACTTTATAAAAATTCTTAAAGAGGGGCATGTTGCGAGCTCATCGAATCTGGTCTGAGCTTTCAAATTCGTCACTATTTTTTTATTTATTGTCAAAGTTGAAGTGTTTGAATTTTTTTGTGGCGACTTTCAATAAATTTTTACAGCCATGTGTCTTGTTGGAAATGGAATTCCACTTCTGTTCAGTAGAATTTTACGTTAGAAAAGGTGATGTAAAAAAAAATCCGATAAAATACAATATGAAGCGAGTAGCAAAGCAAGTTCTTGTATTTTTATTTAATTAAAAAAGAAAAATTGTGTTTCTTCAATTTTACTTATTGCGTATTCCCTTAGCAGCAAAATAAATAAATTAATTTTATGTATATTCCTGAATTTCGTTGTTGATCGTAACTGCGCCGCGAAAGTACTGACTGCCTGAACAGAATGGCAGTGGTTGTGGCAGTGGTTGTGGACAGGCATGCCAACTGAACAGCAAAATTAACTTCAAGCTTTATTAGAGATGTGTGTTTGATTTTGGAGACTCATTTTAAAAAGCAATGTTTTGCAAAATTCAAAAACTATCAAACATACTTTACCAATCATCCGAACAACACAGCACGCGGTGGCAGTGCTATTATTGTAAAAAATGTATAGACCATTACGAAGAAGACAAGTTTTGTACACCAGAACTCCAAGCACTGCAGCATACAGCCCACCGAGACACGCAATTACCGCAGAACAATATAAACAAATAATACGAAAACACTCTCACAAATTTATAATGGGAGGAGATTTCATCTCCAAACATACCCACTGGAGCTCGTATCTTACAACAACAAAAGGGCGCGAGCTACTAAAGGCAGCAAGGGAAACCGGATGTGAGTTTATATCCAACGTATTGGAAAGCCAACGTATTGGCCTACTGACTTTGGTAAAACCCCAGATCTCATAGATCTCATGCATAACTAGACAAGTTTCGCATAACTTTTTAAAATTAAAGAAGGTCTTGACGTAAATTCAGATCATTCGCCAATATATCTAACTTTAAGCAACGATATTATTGCACGAGCACAAAAGGCACACCTTGTTAGCAAACAAACAGACTGGAACTATTGAACGAAAACACACACACACAAATATCGAAATATGCTCCGAGCATCAGCTAGAAGACGAGACCTGGTTACTCCCCCAGCTGGTACAGAACGCTGCATGGAAAAGCTCTCCTAACATTCCAAGTAAGCCAATTGGTTTGCAATCCAATCTGAATAGATCAGAAATCTTATAAATGCAAAAAGGAAAGTTAAAAGGAAATGGCATCAAACAAGATTTCCTGAAATTAAACGTCTGAAAACCACATTCAAACCTTATGAAAGTAGTTCTGTCGAAGAACTTGCAAATATTACTCAATCTGACGCAATAATTGATCCTGTTACAATCACCGAAGTAAGGCACAAAATTCAGCTTCAAACCGGAAAAAGAACCGGGTTTTGACTTGATTACATCTGAGGTTCTAAGTCAACTGCCAAGCAAATCACTGAGGCAACTCACTAAAATACTCAATGCATGCATCAAGTTAAAATATGTACCCTGCTATTGGAAAGTGGCTGAGGTTATAATGATAGGTAGACCTGGAAAAAATCCACATGAGGTCTCAGCATACAAACCTATTTCTCTTTTGCCTTTTATGTCAAAACTGTTCGAGAAAGTCCTGCTTGAAAGACTTAAGCCAATCATTGATCGCAAAAACGTAATACCGAAGCACCAGTTTGTTTTTCGAAACAAACATTCCACCATTGACCAAGTCCATAGAATTAAAGATATAATAGAAAAATCACTAGAAGACAAAACCGTCTGTTCTGCGGAGTTCTTGGATGTTGCCCAAGCCTTTGATAAGGTCTGACATAAAGGGCCTTTCTATAAATTGAAAAATGTTTTTCCATCACAATACACAGCTATATTAGAATCGGATCTTACACAGCGATTTTTTCGAATAAACCAAGACAACTCTTATTCAGAGCTCATGCCAATCAACGCGGGCGTTCCACCAGGAAGTATCCTGGGCCCAGTATTTTAAACGTTGTTCACTAGTGACATGTCAAACTCAACAGCTCCATTGCTACATTTGCCGATGACTCCGCGATCCTCGCAGTATGAAAGAACAAAAACTTCAGCCCTCCCTTGATTTAATAGCAAAGTGGACAATCAAGTGGCGACTAAAACTGAACCACACTAAATCAATTCACGTAGATTTCACTAACAAAAAAATTCTGTAATTGCCTGTGATTGTTTTTGGTTCACAAATTCCATACTCTAACACAGCAAAATACCTTGGTAAGACCTTGGATGCCAAGCTGCGATGGAATGAGCACGTAGAAATGAAAAAACAAGAGCTTAATATGAAAATCAATAAACTAAACTGGCTTATTGGAAAATATTCACCATTATCCGTATACAACAAAATGCTAATTTATAACAGTCTTGAAACCAATATGGAGCTATGGCATTCCCTTGTGGGGTTGCGCCAGTAAAAAAACCATAGACATCTGTGAAAGATTCCAAAACAAGGTGCTAAGATGCATAGTAAATGCACCTTGGTACGCGAGGAACAATGACATCCTACGAGATCTACGGATGAACACTGTTGTACAAACTACAAGAAAGTTCTCAAGGGCCCATAACACCAGACTACGGCAGCATGTCAACGATGAAGCAGCCATGCTTGCAGTCAACACCGATCCAGCTGGAAGACTAGTTAAATCATATCAAGTCAATCGATATACTTATCGGCAATAACTTAGGCTAGGAAATTTTTCTTCATTCCTTTTTTCATTTCAATTAATGCTATGTTGTTAAAACAATTCTTAAATCAAATTTGAATTGATTGATAGTATTTTTTACTAGTTGCAGTATAAGGAAAAGTTAGTTTATAAATATATTTTTATAACGTATCAATTAAATAAAAAAAAATCTAATTTTTAATGATTATTTGCGGGTAATTTAATAATTTTTCTAATACTTGAGAGTTTGATTTTCTTCTTACAACATTATCAAAAAAAATTCTTGTTACCAAATTTTTTTTTTTTAAATAGGGGAAAGTGGGAGTTTTGAAGCACGCTTTGCTTGGGGGTCAAAACTACAACAAAAATACTTTTTTTCGCATTTTTTTAATCAAATCTCTAGAGCATCTTAAAATACACTTCTTGGTTGAGGGATTTACCTAAAATCATCGGCAGTTTTTGCCTGTTGGCCCAGAAAACTGATTTTTTTCAGTTTTCAAAAATCGTGCGGAATTGTGAAGCACGACTAAAAATCGCAGAAAATTTAGATTTTTGTAAAAATTCTTTATTGGAGTCGAAGAAAATGATAAACTTTTATGATTATTATGTATTAGAGTTAAGAAAATGGGAAAAAATTTAATTTTTAAAGTTTTCCCGTAGTTTTCTCACAGTTTCCTCGTAAATTTTATAGTTTTTCATAGTTTTCGTATAGTTTTTAAAGTTTTCTAATTGTTTTCATATAGCTTTCAAAGTTTCATAAAAGATTATATAATTATCTTATATTTTTAATATTTGTCAACTCCTCAAGTTAAAAACTTTATTTTTCGTAAGGAAAAAAACAGAAAAATAACAAATAATTTGTCAAAAAATCCTTGGAATAGCATTAAACATTTGACTTTTTGCAAATAATGCGTAATACGCATGTAGTAAAATAAGATTTCAGGTTGACATCAGTCATATTTGGCGTGCTTCACATCTCCTCACTTGATGTGCTTCATTTCTACCCATTCACTATTTTAAAATTCCCACCGCGTCGGTAAGAAATCGGATATTTTTGCATAAATCCTTTTCAAAATCAAAAGCCGAATCCTTGCTGATTATTTTGTGTGTACTCATCTTTTCGATTCGTTTGAAAATGTTTATGAAAATGCCACAAACACAAATGCTCAAAAATATTTTCGAACAAAATAAAATAAATATTTAAAATCAAGTATGATTTAAACTATCAAACATTTAGAATTTGTATTTAAATCATATAAAATCAACATAATATGCTTCGTTTTCAAGCAGAGACAAAAAGGGTTACCATATGTATTCAAACCAAAATTGACTAAACTTTGTAGAAAATTCGAAAAAGTTATGCAATAAATACCGCTGATGTAATCACCATCCAGACCTCGCCATCCCCGATGTAATCAAAAATAAGCAAAGCAAGGACCCCCGCCCCCTGTAGTGCTTACGTACTTCTTGAATGGCGCCCTAGCTTACTTTAGAACAGTGGTGCTCATTCTACAACATAGGGATGTGCAACTGCCAGCAAAAGTCGACTTCGACTTTTTCAGCCGTTGAAAATGTAAAAGTCGACTAATTGACTTTTTGAACCTTTAAAAGTCGACTTTTCAACTTTTTTCGACTTTTTTCAAGAATACAATTGTTACCCAGTATTCTTGATATTTCTATGTGTTCGTTGTAATGTTTTTATTTTTCAAAACAAAATTTGGAACTCAAAAATAATAAATTTTGATAAAAATTGTCATCTGCTTTTCAAATAGTGAAAATTTCATTAAAACATTTTGTTACGCGTGTAACGTAATCAGATAATAAGCAATTGCTTTGTAACACTTCCACTTAAAGAAATTTTTTTTTAATTGCCGTCCATTTTTTTACATTTATCGAATCAAGAGTTGCCAACGCAGCTTTATTTGTTGTTAAACACTTATTTCGTTTATTAGTTTAGAGAAGACAGTTCTCAGATGAGCTTTAAGGTTTTTGTTTCGCATAAAATGAAAAAAGTCGAAAGTTCAATATCAATATCGATTTCAATATCGACTTTTTCAATATCAGAAAGTCGATTGCCAAAAGTCGAAAATTATCAAGCAAAAGTAGACTTTCGACTTATTTCGACTTCTACTTGCACATCCCTACTACAACATAAACATTTTTGCATCTCTGTTAGGCCGCGTTCATAGTGAACGCTTTGGCTGAAGCTGGTACAAAAAGCTGCTTTGTCGAGCTTATTTTGATCATAGTGAATGCTTATTCAACGCTGCACAAAGTAGCTTATTGAGCTTGTTGGAGTTCATTGTGCGCGCTTTTGAAAGACTAATACTTTTTTTCATTTGCTTCTTTGTACTTTAATGCCCTAATTTGCGTTTTGCAAAGTAAATGAAAGGTTTCTTGTTTTAAAAATAAGATATTATGTTGTTGGTAGATTTTAAAATTCTGCTTTGCATTCCACGAAGTGGTTCGAAGTTTTGTTTTTCTGATTTGTATCGAAGTAAACAACAATTTTGGAACAAGATTAGAAAATAGAGGAAATAAGGGAAGGAATCAAAGAACTTGCATGAGATTTTGTTTATGGCTTTGTTGGTAGATTTTAAGAAGTACACAAAAACAAGGAAAACTATGTTAAAAAACGAGATAGAATACTCAAGTGCATAAAACTGAAAAGCTCCACAAAACGAAAAAACAACGAAATAGCAATGCAACAATGGTTAAAACTTCAGCACAAAAAGACATCCAACAAATGAAACAAATTCAACGAAAATATTGTTTAAAATGCAGTACGACACAATAAAAAATAAAACTAAACAAACAAATTTAAACTATGTTATCAAACAAGAATAATGTGCCGAAAAGCATTTTAAAAATGCTCTACAACAAAGTTTAAGAAACAAAATATGTTTCCTGTGTGAGCAAGCGAGATGTAGATATAAGCGCTGAAAAGCAATTGATAAGTAGCTTTAGGCTGGCACTATGAACACACACTTTGAGTTTTTTCCATTTTGTGTATAAACACAAAGCGTTTTTCAGTTAAACCTCTCGGATAAGCAAAGAGTGTTTACTATGAACGCGGCCTAAGGCGAAATGTATAAATAGACAATCACTCTATTTGGGTTCTTTCGTTCAATTAATCACAACTTTTTTTTTCTCAATAGATTTTCTTTAGCAATATCTTTTTTTCGGAAAAGTACATTCTTTAAGCAAAAAATATCAAAACTAACAAAATTTTTTGATTACTTAACAAAATTGCAATTAGTTTTGTTTTTTTCGTAAATTTTTCAGACAAAAACACGAAAAATCTACAAAAATTAAATATATTTCGCCGAAACTAACAGTGGACTCAAAATATGGTGTAAAATTTTATAAGTTTTAATATGATACATTCTTTGTTTGATTATTGTTGTTAGTTTTGGAGATTTGTTTGGAGTTTGAACCAACTTTTTTTGTTTAAAAAATATAGTTTGCAATATCTCGAAAATGGAGTGACAGAAAAAAAAAGAGAATGACATTTTGGGAAGCACCGATCAATTTTACAGTAGAAATGGATAGTGGCATTCATTGTACATTCTGGCTGTAAACCAGTGGTTTTTTGTTCGTTCGTTCACTCGTAGAAAATAGATGCTCGTTCGGAGAAAATATATGTTCGTTGGTAGAAAAAATTTGTTCGTTCATAGAGAGATGTAAAAATAAGATTTCCTTGATTTGAATAATGGAACTGATAACACAAACCAGCCTGAGTAAATAATATGCATTCTAGTGCTTTAAAGGGCTATTTGAATATTTTGCGACAATGAAAGCGACAATGAAAACAACGGCCAAAACCTCATTTTTTGAAGATGTTTGAGCAACTTTTTTACTATCAAATACCTTCATATTAAAAATAGATAATTTTGATTTTTGACCCCTTGAAAGTTCGTCAAAAATTTAACAGAAAATAATATTCAAATTTTAAGCCAAATTCAAACAGTTGTTGTATTATTTGTATAAGTAATTTGAGGTGTTTTACATTTTCATGTATTGGTAATCAGAAAAAATCTGAAAAGATTGGTACCCCAATCGGAAAATAGTAAGAAGAAATAAAATGGTTACAGAAACAAAAAATTTTTTCAACAAAACCATTTATTTTTATCTTTATTTAGGGAGGTTGTAGACAAACAATTTTTGAAAATATAATTTTTTTTTGATTGATTATTGTTTTAAAACTATTTAAGAATATGTAAAAAATTTCAAATCAATCCCACTTGTAATACAGATTCTACAGCGCTTCAAACCCGGTGCTCCAGAGTAACTTTAAACGGGTTTTTCTCGAAACATACTTTTTCAAAACTGGCCGCACTACTGCAAACTAATCGTCCGATTTCAATATATACTTTTTTAAAATATTTGTAATGTAATTTTTCACATCATTTACCAAAGTTAGCGTCTTTGGATAAATTTTCTAGTTTTTACACGAAACCATATGGTCAAAAATAACGTACATTTTTTTATTTTTGTATTTTTTTTTTTATAAATGATGTGGATTCAAGAGTTTACTTTCGCATGCATTTGTTTTGTTTTCAGACGATCTGGAGCTGAGCTATGATGCGGCCCGATTTTCACCTTATTTTAAGCACACCAACTTCAGTGCCATCTTTATATATAAAAACTAAGGGTGGTTAAATTTTAAGGGCCGATGTTGAATATGAACCACACCAAATCGTCATGTTTTTTCTGCATTTAATTTGACATTTCTCAATTTCAGACTAATTCAATTCGAACCATTGAAAGACACACAATCGAGCAACGCGTAAAAGTTATTCAGGCTTATTATGAAAATGGACGTTCAAATCAAAATGCATATCGTGCACTTCGTGATTTTTTCGGTCAATTTAATCGTTCAAATGTGCTTACAATCGGAAAAATCGTGCAAAAATTTGATCAAACCGGGTCTGTAGGAGATGTGAAAACACCAGTGCATGCTCGTACAGCTCTTACTGCAGAAAATATTGCTGCTGTTCGCGATAGTTTTGCTGAAGAGTCCACCTCAACTCGTCGTCGTGCCCAACAATTGCACCTCTCACGCTCGTCGATGATGAACATTATGCATAAAGACCTGCATTTACACGCTTACAAGGTGCAATTGAATCAAGAACTAAAGCCTCTTGACCATTTCAAGCATCGTCAATGGTCAGAATGGTGGCAAGAAATGGCAACAGTGGATGATCAATTTTCGAAGAAAATCATCTTCAGTGATGAGGCACATTTTCACCTCAGTGGATTCGTCAATAAGCAGAATCGCCGTATTTGGACGAATGATAATCCAAGAGTGATTGCCGAAAAACCAATGCAAAAAAAAAAAAAATTCTATCTAAACGGATGATGTAAAATCAACATGCAAATGAAATTTTTTATCGTTATAATTTACTTTCTTAGAAAACATCCTCTAAAATATGCCTGAATTTCAATAGCTTTTGCCTTAAACCACCCTTAATTTGTATCTTTATGAAGCATACTAAATGAGTTTGACTTTGTCTGTATATTTGTATTGAAACATTATAATTTACATAATTAACCCTCTCTAGAATCTGTCTAGCAGCAGATGTTTCCTAGTTTTACTGAAAAACGAACGACTGAGCTTCACTCAAATGGCGAGGAAAGATCTCTCCGTACTGATAGGCGTTATAACAAAACACTGTATTATAGGTAGGCATGACCTTAGAATGGGGGTTCATGCGATTGAATTCTGCAGGAGTTGCAGGGATGAGGAAGAGGAGGAGTCGGTATCGCATCTCCTCTGTTCACGCCCCGCTTTACACCGCAGAAGACAGAACCCAAGTAGAACTTTGCTACCACAGGTTACTTAGGACAAATTTTTTACACGACGTTGCAGCGATACTGATTTGGAAAATATTTTGTGGGAAAAGTTTGTAAAAATTCCTACTTAGTTTTATTTTCGTTTTAGAAATAAAATGTCATACAATTACGTTATTTTTACTATATTGGCACAATTCCTTTTTAATACTACTTTACCACTAGGTCACAGAATGTTGTAACGATTTATCAAGTTTTACCTTTAAAAAATGCATCACTCAACTATGGAATAATAACTTAAGATGTAACCATTTTGTAACAATTAGCTAATTGCGACCCAAGTGAAAGCTCTTTCTATTTAAAATGGTGGACGCAAATTATTATATTTTCCTAACAATTAACATGAAACTGCTTTTATATTGTATTGTTAAGCTTTTTAACTATGTTTTATTGATTGCTTACATTAAAAACATTGCATTACTGTAATTTGTGTACCATACTTTACAAAACTTTTTAAAACATTTTTTATTAATATGAAATTATTATAAAATTTTCTGAACTTATCTTGCGCTTAAATTTTTAAGAAGTTTTGGCTGTTATTTTACCGAAAATCTTCTTTCCCATCTACATTTAGCTCCAAAAAATATCCAAAACATTTAATATTATGTTGTATGTACTCCTATATTTCATATAAACTATAATTATGAAATAATTTATTATATTTATAGCTGTAAACAAAATTGGCAACTCTGAAATGCATTTATACTAAAATGTAATAAGTAACTTCAAAGTAATTTTCACTAACACAATGTCGGCGTTGTGTTGCACCACTTTCGAAACATAGTGATCTCTGTAACGTAACAAATACGTAACATCATGTCAATGTTGACACAAAAATAAACACTACGATGTCGCTGCAACCCAAATATGGACCATAAGTTCTAGTTGGGAAGCATCTAGAAAGCCTCTTTTTTTATGATCTTAGGGATCTTGAGGAGGTAGACGTTAAGCGTCTACTGCTTTTTATTATTAGTTCAGGGTGGTTTCACGACAGCAATTCGGAAAGGAGGAGTAGATCACCTGTGGTACCACAACGGACCAAATATCTGATCTATGTGAGCCGGTCTTTGACCTGCCACCAGTTTAACCTAACCTAACCCTCTCTAGTTAAAACCGTGTCATTAACTTTAACCTTGAAAAACCGCTTATTTGAGCTAAAACAGTAAAATTCCTTGATGGTGGTTCTGTAGGCCAATAACAAACACTTGAAATGTTCTCACTTATTTTTTGATGTTGCTTTGTGTTATTTATAACAAAGATGAGAAAAAATTTAGAAATACGAACTGATAGTTTTTAAAATTCTTTTTATTACTTACCTTACGAAAGGTTTTTTTGTAGAATTGATTTAATACCTGTTCTTACTCAATCCTTCTGTCTTTCCTTTATATAACAATACGTAATTAAAGTTGAAAGGTAGCAACAACTACATACAACAATAAGAGAATCAGCAACTAAACATTAGGAATGCACTCTAAGATAATGTTAATATTTTTAATTTAATCGACAACATTTGATCGGCATCCCAGCCGCCAGTCGGTGAAATTAATTGTTATTATTTTCATCAGTCGCAATAAAAGGCTTATTAAGCTCATATTCTCACAGTGAAATGCAATCAAGCAATGCAATTTAAACTAACCCATTAGCACATTTTACGAGAATGTGTCAGGGCTCGTTCGATTCCACCGACAGATCGACTGTAGCCATGGTAGAAGAATACAGGTATATGCACCAGATGAGAGCATACTGCCGGAATTGTCAAAACGAAGCAAAACTTTTTCTTTATTTTCTTTTGTTTCCATTCGCCACACAGCTAAATTTGATAGACATGGCAGTATGGAAAGAGAGCACAGTCAGCGCTGCATATACCTCTATCCTTCTACCATGACTGTAGCGAACAGACAAGTTACAAAAAGAAATATATATGTATATATATACAATTGTTTCTATTCCAAACTTAACATTCATTTCCGTGAATTAAAATAATTATCCAGAGTAAATTCTTATTAGAGAAAATTAGAGTCACTAATGCCAATTTAGTAAGCTATAACCATAATGACTCTTTTCATTGAAGTCTCAACAGATTACACATCTCAATAAAAAACCTGAAGTGATTATTATAATCACGTTTACACAATTTCCGAATGAAGGCATGAAAGTTTTGAACTGGCTATAGTTTTAAAGACATTTGTGAAATCGTGAAAAATTGAATTTTGACTGGTACTCCGGAGCATAATGCTAAATAATGATTGCTTTTTACAATAAAACTTTTTGTTTTCATTTATATTCTTAATTTAAAAGTAAATTTTAAATTATTATTAAACACTTTTATTAAATATTAAAGTTCAGATCAAATTTTGAGCCATCGATCACTAAAATCAAACGATTATTTTGATCCCAACGATTTTAAGAAAATTGCTGTACTATTCATTTTTGTGTCTTTTTGCCACATTTAAAAGGTAAGGAACGGAAAAAACTCCAAGATCAAGGAAATTAAAGTTAATGTATCTTATTGGTAATGATACTACTTTAATTTTGAAATACTGCCTAACTCGACCAGACTTATTTTAACTTGGAAATTGTAAATTTACTAAAACACTCGAAGCCCATGTTTTCCAATTGCACAATTAAAAATCTTTGAATAAATTTTAAACTATTTTAGATTTCATATAGGACATGACCGAAAAGTTATTACTTTTTTATCAATGGAAAAGTCTAAAATTTTTTAATCAAAAAAGGAACGTGTGTTCTTGATCCAGCTCGAAAAAAATGTACTGTTTTCTTTTCTAAAATTAGATTATTTTTATAAACTTTTCTGTTCACTTAAAATTTTTTAAAAATTTTTTGTTAACAATTTCCTCAAAAAAAAAAACCTTAATTTAAGTTGGTAGTCAAAAAATATCTAAAAGTTAAATTTTTTGTAGATTAAAATAAATAAAACTGAAGTAGGGATTAAAAATAGTACTTTTTGGACTAAGAACTTCTTAGAACCAAAGTTTGGATTAAAAATTAGTTTAAAAGTTTTAGCCGTGATGAATAAAATAAAGCCCTGTAATGAAATAAGAACCAAATCTATTCGAAATAAAACAAAAAATAAATTTTTTCAAAAGTTGTCTACATTAGTAAAACCACTCTCATAAGATTTTCGATTGTATAGTTCCCGGAAACAATCTCAACCTTCTTTAACAATCTTCTTCTCAACCTGCGCAGTAAATTTACAAACTGATTTCAGAAAAGTTGTACCATTTATAAGATCAAGATTTTTTTACGTCAGTTTGAAAGATGATTGAAAGAAATAGATGCAGGTGCATGTGCTTGAGTTTTGGTCGAGCAAAACAAAAAGAAGGAAAAGTAACTGCAAAACTTTCCCTGGTGTTTTTTTAAACAAATAAATTCGTTGAAATTTCCGTAAGGAGAGGTGCACTTTTACAGTGCACGCCCACCAGGGAAATCAGTAAAACGCTCAAGTACTCAATTTAACAATATAAGGAATATCTAAATTTTTTTGAACGGTGGTTAGGAGTTAGTCAGTAAATTTATAAAAACCCTAAACATTTGTTTATTGACCCAATAGTTCCGTAGTAATCTAGAAGAAATGTGCCAACTGTTTATAATATAGCATGAAAAGAAAGAGTTTTTTACGCTATCATTGGTTCATACAGCTCCAAGGGATAAGAATGATGCCGCAACCTTCTCCGTAAAATCCGTAAGCGATTCTTGTCCGAAAAATTTGTGGCGCAATTCTATGAATTATTTATTTATTTGATAGTGCTATAAACATATGTTTTTACAGGAAATTCCAACTTGCATTTCAATTTGTATTTCCCACTTATAGTTCGATTCTGTGCGTTACCGGTAATAGTAATCTTGTTACCGAAATTCGTTACCGCTCTTAGCAATCGGTATTCTGTGCACTCTGTAACGCTGAAATAAAGCACTCGCAGTTCTGTGTGAGAGTGTGGTGAAACAAAAAAAAAAGTAAAAAACAGAAGTAAATGCAAAGAATTAATTAAATTTTGCTAACTTTAAAATAACGAACTACGCCAGCGGTTTTATATTAATTTTGTTCGCAGCCACTCAGAGCAGCTGCAAGTTATACAAATGCCAGCTGTTTTGCTTGTTACCACCTAAAGAGATGGTAACAATATTTATCGGTAACGCTTGGTTGCAGAATACCAAAATTGTGTAAAAGTTACCTACCATAAGGTGAATTTCTTCGGTAATAAGATTAGCGTTACCGCGACAGAATCGATCTGTTAATAAAACAGCTGTTTTATGTCAAAAGCATGTTTGAAAATTCGAGGCGAATTTTTCGCACGGGTTAAATAAATAGTTGCATTTTTTTGTTCAAGGGCACACATAAAACTCGGAGGAATAAGACTTCGGGTGGAATTTACAATAAGGCAGATTGATTGGATTTTATTAAGGAATACCACCCATTTTACACCATTTGCAAGAAGCCAGAAAAGCAGCTTATAAACACTTCTTCTTTATGACTTCTATTTATACAACTGTTTAAAATTTCATAAATTTTCCCTCTTCTGGTACATTCCTTTCGTAGCCCACAACTCAATGGGTTAACATGCAATTAAAAAAATGTGCAATTAAAAGGGCATAATTTATCTATGTATTTATTTTTATTTACACTACAAATCATCAAACAATGGCAAATAAATTTTATTGTAGATCTCAAATGAGCTATATCAAGTTACAAGTTTTTTTATATAAAAGCTTAGTAAATTCTTGTTGGAGCATCAGTTCTTACTTTGAAATCTTAAAACAAACAACCTTAAAATGCATTTTTCTTTGGGTTTTTTGCTAGTGTTTCTAATTGTTGCATCGGTCCAAATCTTAGCAGCTGTGGCTCGACCATCGGACGAATCAAATTTCTTCGGTTTTCCTCAAATGTTGCTGGTCCCTAGTGATTTAGAGCAGACGAACGGATTAAATCATCATGATGGTTAAGGATATGGATCGAAAAATTAAAAAACTGCAATGAATACTATGTAAAAATAACTGTTTAGTATAAAAATTTTACTACATTTCGAAATAATAAAAAATAAATATATGAGTTATGCAAGAAAATAATTGGTATCTGTCGTTTAATTGATTATACACTAAAAAAAAGCGGAGTAAATAAAGTCATATTTGGAGTCAATTTAACTCTTTTCGTGCATGGTATTTTGCCAAAGCTGTAAAAACTATATATAACTCCGTTTGTGTGTTAAATTTTCTTAAAAATTGGATTTGTTTGTAAAGTCGTAATGACTCCGTTCTGAGTTGTTTTAGGGTTGAGAAATTGAGAATTTTTAGATTTTGAGCTCACTAAAAAAAACTAGAATCAACTCATTTAAATGCAGCATGAAGCTTTAAAAATAAACAAACTCACCCACAAAGGAGTCAACTAAAGAACCCGTAATTTCTTTTGTGTTAAATTATTTTTATTTATTTCTTATTTCAATTGAATACAAAGGAAATTAAAGACATGGTTAATGCAGAAAACAGAATCTCTTCTCCATACTCACAGAGCAGCTTATCCACGATTTGGCAATTTTGAATCTCTATAATTTCTTACAAAACAAAACTTTTTTTACTTTTGAGCTTAAATTGCGCTCAACTCTCAAAATTTGTTTCAAAGGTGTTTATTTCTTTGATTTTAAGGGGAATTTTTCAAAAAAGGGATTCTTGTATTTAACATATTTGAAAAAAGAAATAAATATTTGAGTGCTGTAGTTTTGTTCGTTGAATGAAGGAAAAGATATTTTTTAAGCATTTATCAAAATGTAGTAAGGATTAAACAACAGGGTGAACGCTAGGTTTTTTAAAAGTTTTTTAAAAGATGAGTTAATTGTGTTCCTATACTAATGCAAAAATGGATGTGACATTTAATTTAATATGCTTAATTCCGACATACATTGATGCTAGAATAATTAAATATGTACAAAAATAGGTAGAATATTCTCAAGGCAATTTGAGTTAAGTAAGCAGGGTTGCCTAAATGTCGTGATACATACATTAACAATTTATTTATTAGTGTTTAATGCAGTTTCGTTAATAAAATATGGTAATATGTGACTTTAGTATGCTCCAAAAACTCATAAATTCCTTTAAATAAATGTATGTATCTTGACTTTTATTAAAACAACTGTTGTATACCAATTTTAATAAAATTGTTTAGTGTCCCAAAATTTTCTACAAAAAATACATCGCAGGCTAAAAAAAAAAATTAGAGTAAAGTGTGTGTACAGTACATAAGGGAAACTTCTTATTTCACTTCGATAAAGATATACGAAAACATCTAACACGCAATAGTAAAAACGGCTCTTTATTATCATTATGCAACACTTAATTCTTACAGCACACTTGATTTGCTTGTCAAAATATTTGAGTACTTTCTCTTCATTCAAAGTAAAACGAACAAACGGAAATATTTGCTCGAGCAGACTCTGTTTCGTGCTAAACATAACTCCGTTTCAGCTTTAAAATACAAAGACGTTCTTCATAGATTGTTGCAATAAGTTTTAATGGAGCTAAAAGGACAAATGTTCGGAGAAGATGCAGAGTTAATTTGAAACTGCTTTTAATTTACTCCAAGCTTTGAAAATGAGTTGTATAAAACAAAAAAAGTTTTATATTAACAAAAAAAAAATATTGATCCAATTCATTTTGCGATTTACGGCGACAAATTAGTTTTAACTTCTCAAAAACTCTTTTGGCTCATGAAAAAACTTGGGTTAACTCCGCACATTTTTTTCGGTGTAGGCGACTTTTTGAAATTTAATTCGTAATGTGATTCTACCAGTCTACACGGTTTTGGTTTAGTTTAAATAAATAATATAGAGGAATAAAACGTGGAAAATTTTGAGGAAAATTTGTATTGTGTTTACGGATGAGTTTGGTTTTCATACGAATGCATGAATGTATTCTCTTTGTTTTCATTTGGAGTAAGTTCTAAAATTAGTTACATAATTCAAATTACTTACCGACCACCCTACTTTTTTCATCATCATCTGATTTTCATAAAACTACTGAGTTATTTATTCATCTTTTTTTTTTTTTTTTTTAGCGAACACTTAAAGCTTGCTTGGAGTTAATAGTTCAAAAAAATGTAGCAAAAATAAAATACTTATGTACCAGAATAGGCTAACAATGTCGTAAAACTATTTTTTTTCTTAAACTTCGTCGAAAAAGTTCCTGAATCATAATCCCCCAATATCACTTCTTTGTTATGGTGTTGGTGAAATTTATTCCTTTCGTATGTCAATCATTGGGACGTGGTTAAGACTCGTTGAAGTAATCATGTAGTCGCTTTCGTAAGCTTTCATGTCTTTCTATCCCTCGATCAAGTTGGGTGAGTGGCAAAATATAATTAAAATTAAAGAAAACAATTTAGCTTTTGGTATTTACATATTTAGTCATCTACAACTCAATCTCTGGATATATTTGCATTTTTTGCTAAGTCCCAGTGAACAATAGCAAGGGTACGAAAAACTACTAGCAGGCCTTGAATAGAACATTTTTCAGACCTTCCGCTCTCGTTACTTTAAAGAAGCTAATAGAAGGGGATATACCATATTATACAGTTTTTTCTCTATTTTTTATGCATATCTTTGATCTCTTTTTACGTGTTTTTTATGCCAGATTAGTTTCAAACTCCTTTTTTACTATTATTATATCATGCTTTAAAAAGTATTTATATCTTATTTTTTAAGAAAAAACTACCCCAGTAGAATGTGAGAAGGCCGGCTTAGTTGTGTAAATGATTTTATTATATAGAAAAATTGCTAAATTTGTTAAAATTGTTAAATTGTGAATGAGCGATACTTTATTTGTTAAAAGGCTACCTGGGCTGCTTCGTTTTGCTTATTGTATTTAGTGCTATCGGTTTTTTCCTATAAATTGTTAGCTAGTTTTGCATTGCTTGCATTTTTTTCTAAATTTTTTTGTTTTGCTTCGTTTACTGCTTGTTGTACTGAGGCGCCGCCACTTAAAATAATTATAACATTAGTAGTGCCAATATCACCAAGTACTTCATAAAGCACCTGAGAAAGTACGGTCCATAAACTTTAAATGTTCAAGCATAAGTAGTGAAGTACTTGGTACTTATTTTTAAAGTATCTGGGTACTTGCACTTACGTGGTATTGAATAAAGTATATACTTAGTACTCCCCAGGTACTACGACCCTTGAGATTATATTAAAGTACATTGGAAGGATGAATAAAGATTAAAAAACTAGATACTATTAGCGTTTTCACAAGCTGTCGTATTGTTGTATTGTCATATTTTTTTCACAACAGTTGTATATTTTTTGTTGTTGCTTTCCACATAAAACTAATTTACGACAATACAATCGCCTACTGTTTCTCATATTTCAACAGTGCTGTTCTTTCTTGTTACGAATTTGTTATTATCGTGTACATTTTATAAGTAACATCACTACCATAACAGCTTTTCTTTTTATTTTGTGAGGCAAACGTGGACTTTAAAACTCATAATAATTGATGATTCAAGTCGTTATTTTTTACTTGATTTAAACATAACAAGGTCAAGTCTTTATTTTTTGACCAAAGCTCTTATACTTCAGTAAAATATTTATGTGTGCACAAATATTTTCTATTTGTTCTCCTTGGTTTATAACAATACAATTTTTTTTCAGTTTGCAAATATAATAGCAAATATTTATATGGGCATAATTGCTTTTTTTTTTGTGTTTTAACTGCTGTAACATAAAAATTACGAAATTTTGTTGATAACCTTAGTAAGAAAAACCATAAACATAACAATAATACATTTTTGGAACAAAATATGAGCACATTTTAGAGTTATCTTATTTTTCAAATAAAAATGCCACGAAGAACCATTGTATCTGAAGAAGATCGTTGAAATATAAAAGGCTTAAATGAAGCCGGTATAAAAGTAGGTGCTATAGTTTCCAGGACAAATCATTACCGAAACACCCTAACAAATTTTTTAAAAGACCCTAGCAACTATGCTATAATCAAGCATACTGAAAGAATATTCGTGTTTGACCAACGGCACAAAAGATGAATTCGACGTCTTGCTGTGCAGAAAGAGAAGAGTTGTGGTGAAATTGTTGCGCATTTGGATCTAAGGGTTACCAGAAGCAGAATCTAATAAATTTTGGATGAAAATTCCAACGTTAGTTATGAATCGCCATTCTCTCAACCCAGGCTTCTACCATGACACATTGCGACCAGTCTAGCATATGCTAAAAATACAAATTTTGTGAGAAAGAATTTGGGAATGTCATATTAAGTGATGGGAAATGGTTTCACATTGACGGGCCTGAAGGTTGACAGAAATACCGGCTCAATTTGCGATAGCCACGACAAATTAGATATGCGCGCAACCATGGCCATGCATGGGCGGGGATCATTGATGATTTCAGTTGGTTTCAGATACTTCGAAAGTCTTTCCTGTATTTTGTTTCATGCAACTCGAATGCACAAATGTATACTAAGTTATTAGATGATGTGTTTATTGAGTTCACATGCTATAAATACCAGGATAACTGGACTTTTCAGCTGTTGGACGCACCAACAAATTCTTTCCGAGCTACAGCAGAAATATACCCGTACTGTAGTGACCTGCTGTTAGTCATTCCTTAAATCCTATCGATAACCTGTGGGGAATTATATCGGCCCAAGTTTATAAAAATGAGCGCCAGTTCGAGTCGATGAAGCAACTAAAAACAGTTCTTTAAGATGAATTGCAGAAAATCAATGGCTACATCCTCAGATCGTTGATGTACTGCATGCCTTTCACGTCATATATAAGAAAGGAAGACATATTTTTTTATAAAATCTATATATATTTCTATTTTATTCCATAAAATCAATAAAAATAGGTTTTGCACATATAAATATTTTCTATATACTTTTTAAATACAAGATAGTTTTTTTAATAGCAAAAAGTTTTTTTAATAATCCATATCTTGTTTTACGTATAAGTCCTTAATACTATTTCAATAAAAAAATAATATGAAAACAAATGAAGTTATGTTTGCTTAGAATTGCATTTGAAGTGTTGCACATATAATTATTGTTGGTTGGTTTAGATGGTGATTCTACATACAAGTAGGATCCAAGTAGCTCTAGTGAGCCGTTTTGATACCATAACCTCGTGTTTCTGTTGGTTGAGTGGGTAACGCGTCGTAATCATCCGGTGCGGTTGATGAACGTTAGGAGATTGTTGATTTTTGTTGTTGAAAGTTCCTGTGTTATTGTGTATTTGCCAATTTTTTTTTTGCTATTTCTTTAACGAAAGTTAAACTTTTCTAAGAAATTGCTCATTAACTCCAATTTATAAAATAGCTCTATTCTAACTACTGAACCATCCCCAATTTAGTTTTGGCGTTGCACAGCACCTTTTTGATGTTCAAATAGAGCTTAAAAAGAGAGCTTTATTTCTCGCTCTTAAGATCTTAAAAATAAAGAAATTATTAACTAATTATTTAAATACATGAATTAAGATTGTGAGCTTTAGATCAAGTGAGTTTTCAAGAAGACAACAACAACAACAACAACTCTGTATAGAGTCAATCACTTAGCTGACTAGACAGTCTGTTTCGGAAATCGCTACATATTCCTCATCAGTAGTCTTTGAGTGATTAAGCTGTGATCAACTCACTGTTTAAACTAGCATATGAATGTACAGATCCTCTAATTCATTCTTATGAATTGTATGGCTGCTAATCATATGACACTTCAAAGCAGGAGGCCATTTTAGATCACCGCCATCAACTCTATCAAGGGTTGCCATCTGTTCTAGTTGCTTCTTCATTTATTTCAATATTCATTGGTGTTCGATTGTTTGTCGAAATGCACCATAGAAATGAAACGAGTTTTTGCTTCGCCAGAAGCTAGTGTTCTACCTGAAAGGTGGCTATTTTCACAACCAAATGTTCAATTACACATGACTTTGACCGAAAAATCAATCAATTATTAGATTTATTTAATTAATTTGACATTAATTAAACTTATTTGGCCGTGCTCTGCCATAGTTAAGTTAATTAACTTTTATGATCTATTGAATAATTACATGAATTAAGATTGTGAGCTTTAGATCAAGTGAGTTTTCAAGAAGACAACAACAACAACAACAACAACTCTGTATAGAGTCATTCACTTAGCTGAATAGACAGTCTGTTTCGGAAATCGCTACATATTCCTCATCAGTAGTCTTTGAATGATTAAGCTGTGATCAACTCACTGTTTAAACTAGCATATGAATGTACAGATCCTCTAATTCATTCTTATGAATTGTATGGCTGCTAATCATATGACACTTCACAGCAGGAGGCCATTTTAGATCACCGCCATCAACTCTATCAAGGGTTGCCATCTGTTCTAGTTGCTTCTTCATTTATTTCAATATTCATTGGTGTTCGATTGTTTGTCGAAATGCACCATAGAAATGAAACGAGTTTTTGCTTCGCCAGAAGCTAGTGTTCTAACTGAAAGGTGGCTATTTTCACAACCAAATGTTCAATTACACATGACTTTGACCGAAAAATCGATCAATTATTAGATTTATTTAATTAATTTGACATTAATTAAACTTATTTGGCCGGATGGCGGTGATCTAAAATGGCCTCCTGCTTTGAAGTGTCATATGATTAGCAGCCATACAATTCATAAGAATGAATTAGAGGATCTGTACATTCATATGCTAGTTTAAACAGTGAGTTGAGCACAGCTTAATCACTCAAAGACTACTGATGAGGAATATGTAGCGATTTCCGAAACAGACTGTCTAGTCAGCTAAGTGATTGACTCTATACAGAGTTGTTGTTGTTGTTGTTGTTGTCTTCTTGAAAATTCACTTGATCTAAAGCTCACAATCTTAATTCATGTAATTATTCAATAGATCATAAAAATTAATTAACTTAATTATTTAAATAATGATAAGCAAATTCACATATCTTATGTCCCAACTGCTTACCATAGCTACTCGTATCCAATAGAAATAGAATTATTGAAATAGCACATTCCGCTCTGAAGCTTTGCGGTTCTCCCGAACGTACATGAGTACTGTTTTACATAGTAGTATAGATAAAAATATTTCCCCTTAATTGAAACTCCGAATGGAAATTTTATTTTCATAATCAATTTTTCAAATTTTAAAAACTATAAAAACAAAGTATTCAGAAGAATTTATAAATATATGGGGCAAACCGCGTGCGAACAGCCGCGAGTGGGCACCATGTCTCAGGTTTTGATGAAATTTGGAGGATTTGAAGAGGTACTAAAATTTTTTTGTTAGTTTTTAGTTTTGTATCTGTTAAAACAACAAATCTGTTAAATAGCGAATTTCTCGCTAAGAGAAAAAATAACACTTCATTCAACTCCAAACCATTTTATCAAGGTTATTACATGCAACTTAGATGCTCTGGGGAAAAGGAGGTACGAACCTGTAGATTCCACCGTATCTATGCCACTGTCACATACATATCTAAGGAATTTCTATACCCTCTTTTTCAATTTTACTTTCATCCAAAGCAACAAGTGCAGTATTGAGGCTATTTTTACGACTTCTTTTTTCTATTTAATTTTCCATTTCATCGTCAGACTCCGGCGAACTTACATACAATCAGCAATAAAAAAAAGTTGTACACTAACCGAAATCAAATAAATTGAGATAAACTGTAAAAAGTATAGAGTAAATATATACTTATTATATATCAAAGTAAAGCTTGAAACGCATACTGTAACATTAAAAAAAAATTATCTTCCAATTGTCTCTATTCCAAGAGAGAAAATAACAAAAACAAAAATATGCCAATTTCACTCAGCAAAAAAAAACTTGTACACTTGTCTCTTTCGTTATGAAAAGAGTCCCGTTATAAAATGCAAAAGCGAATATTGATAACTTTGTATGTAAAGTTATTGGAGTTTTGTTTTTCAAACTGATCGCAGTATTCTATATTCGTTAAGTGTTAAAAGATGGCTAGAAAACAGATTTCAAAAGATTTAAAAGAACTTATCATAAAACTACGGAATGAAAAAAACTCAGTGCGAGATATTGGGAAAATAGTAAAAAAACCCCACACTACGGTTCAGTATGTAATAAAAACATTTGAAAAAAAAAGACTTTTGAAAGACCCTGTGGAAGTGGACGCCCTAAGAAGATTAATACTCCCCAAATTAAACGGAAAATAGTCAAATTTGTTAAAAAAGATTCAAAAGTTTCCGCCGTTCAGATCGCAAAAGAGCTTAAAAGTAGCAATATTGTTGATGTCACTCCACAAACCATAAGAAATTTCCTGCATTCGGAAGGACTACATGCACACGCACCTAAAAAAAAACCACTTCTCTCTAAAGCAAATGTTAAAAAGCGCTTGGACTATGCTAATCAGTTTTTTAACAAAGACAATATATTCTGGGATAAAGTTATGTTTACCGATGAGTCCAAATTTAATTTATTTACCTCTGACGGACGATGTTACGTATGGAGAAATAAAGGAGAAGCTTTAAATCAGCGTAATGTTATGCATACGGTTAAACACGGAGGTGGTAATGTGATGGTCTGGGGTGCAATGGGTGCAAATGGCGTTGGAAATCTCGTATTTGTTGAAGGAAACATGAACAAAACAGACTATTTAAATATTTTAAAGAATAATTTGGCACAATCCGCCCAAAAAATGGGGTTGGAGAATGGATTTGTGTTTATCCAAGACAATGACCCAAAGCACTCGGCCCATATTGTTAAAGAATGGTTGCTTTACAACACTAAAAAAGTGCTTCCCCACCCTCCACAGAGCCCGGACTTAAATCCAATTGAGCATCTCTGGGCATTTATGAAAACAAAATTAATGGACTATCATATTTCTAGCAAAGAAACCCTTAAAAAGGCCTTGATGGAATTATTGATTCAATTCCTGAAGAAGTGACGAAAAATCTGGTCCACTCGATGCCAAAAAGGCTCCTAGCTGTAAAAAACGCCAAAGGCCACCATACAAAATATTAATAAATCATAAAATTTCGTATTTACTTGAATATTTTTAAGTTTTTTCTTAGTGTACAAGTTTTTTTTTTTTGCTTAGTGAAATTTTAATATTTTTGCTTTTGTTATGTTTTTCGAGAAGTATAAATAATACGGAAATAATTTTTAATACATGTTATAGAATGGATCTCAAGCTTTTATATGATGTATAATAAATGTACATTCACTTCATACTTTTCACATTGTTTTTCAATTTGTCTGAATTCAGTTAGTGTACAACTTTTTTTTTGCTGACTGTATGGCTTTGGTTGAAAATTGCTAATTCCGATCCTACATTTCGTACAAGCTACTTCATTTTCGGGGATTGATTTAAATTTATGTTTATTTTTTCTTTTAATCTTCTTAAACCTTTATTCCTATCTACAAAGTTATGAAAATATAATAAGAAGATGAGCCTGGTAACCCAAACAGTGCTAAATGACTAATTAATAGCAATTTAAAAGTGAAAAAGTTGAAAAATGACACTCAAAGACGAAAACTTACTGTTGCTACATGTGCCGAATAGATTACCGCACTGTATTTTTTTCGCGCACTCAGGTCGATTCGAACATGCCCCAGGAATCCGTTATTCACTTCACTGTTTAAATATTCTTTTATATATATTATGCAATCGCAAATTTTGTCCGGCGTAAGGCTTTTTAAGTACAAGTCCAATCTTAATAAATTTAGAATGGTTTGGTAGGCGTAGACCTGTAAATGTGCAAACTGGACTTTTTATTACTCAAAAATTTATATTTTTGAAGTTAGAGCGAGTTAAAGTTTGCATATAATTGTTATTGCTATGTTGCTTTTTCTCTTCTTAATTTCAGCATATGCCTAAAAATATGTGAGGTATTTAGCGCCACCTATCGGCTAATAGCTATGAAACTGTTAAACTGACGAATAATCTTTTATAATATCACAGCTAAAACTATGAATTGATGTATTCGATATCAAAGCGATACTGGAATTATTTCTTACAGTTGAATAAAGATTTCTAAGCTGTTGGTCGGAAAATATTTTAATTTTTAAAAATTTACACAAAACTTTAACAAAAAATTGGAAACTGGTAATGAAACATTTTTGTTTGCAAACTATAACTCGCACTTAAACAAAGACATAAAAGTCCAGTTTGCACATCTACAGGTCTCAACCGACCAAACCATACTAAATTTATTAAGATTGGACTTGAACTTACAAAGCCTTACGACGGACAAAATTTGCATTTGCGCAATATATATAAGATTGGGTATTCTTAACAAAAAGGGTTAAAGATTTTTAACGAGATCAATGAAATTCTTTGAGATATCAACAGAAATAACTTGAAAGATGGATAAAGATTGCTCAAGACACTTAATATCAAGCCTTTTGATAGTTTCGCACATTTGAGCATTGCAATATCTTATGTCGACTGGTGATCTAAAATGGCCTCCTGCTTTGAAGTGTCATATGATTAGCAGCCATACAATTCATAAGAATGAATTAGAGGATCTGTACATTCATATGCTAGTTTAAACAGTGAGTTGAGCACAGCTTAATCACTCAAAGACTACTGATGAGGAATATGTAGCGATTTCCGAAACAGACTGTCTAGTCAGCTAAGTGATTGACTCTATACAGAGTTGTTGTTGTTGTTGTTGTTGTCTTCTTGAAAATTCACTTGATCTAAAGCTCACAATCTTAATTCATGTAATTATTCAATAGATCATAAAAATTAATTAACTTAATTATTTAAATAATGATAAGCAAATTCACATATCTTATGTCCCAACTGCTTACCATAGCTACTCGTATCCAATAGAAATAGAATTATTGAAATAGCACATTCCGCTCTGAAGCTTTGCGGTTCTCCCGAACGTACATGAGTACTGTTTTACATAGTAGTATAGATAAAAATATTTCCCCTTAATTGAAACTCCGAATGGAAATTTTATTTTCATAATCAATTTTTCAAATTTTAAAAACTATAAAAACAAAGTATTCAGAAGAATTTATAAATATATGGGGCAAACCGCGTGCGAACAGCCGCGAGTGGGCACCATGTCTCAGGTTTTGATGAAATTTGGAGGATTTGAAGAGGTACTAAAATTTTTTTGTTAGTTTTTAGTTTTGTATCTGTTAAAACAACAAATCTGTTAAATAGCGAATTTCTCGCTAAGAGAAAAAATAACACTTCATTCAACTCCAAACCATTTTATCAAGGTTATTACATGCAACTTAGATGCTCTGGGGAAAAGGAGGTACGAACCTGTAGATTCCACCGTATCTATGCCACTGTCACATATCTAAGGAATTTCTATACCCTCTTTTTCAATTTTACTTTCATCCAAAGCAACAAGTGCAGTATTGAGGCTATTTTTACGACTTCTTTTTTCTATTTAATTTTCCATTTCATCGTCAGACTCCGGCGAACTTACATACAATCAGCAATAAAAAAAAGTTGTACACTAACCGAAATCAAATAAATTGAGATAAACTGTAAAAAGTATAGAGTAAATATATACTTATTATATATCAAAGTAAAGCTTGAAACGCATACTGTAACATTAAAAAAAAATTATCTTCCAATTGTCTCTATTCCAAGAGAGAAAATAACAAAAACAAAAATATGCCAATTTCACTCAGCAAAAAAAAACTTGTACACTTGTCTCTTTCGTTATGAAAAGAGTCCCGTTATAAAATGCAAAAGCGAATATTGATAACTTTGTATGTAAAGTTATTGGAGTTTTGTTTTTCAAACTGATCGCAGTATTCTATATTCGTTAAGTGTTAAAAGATGGCTAGAAAACAGATTTCAAAAGATTTAAAAGAACTTATCATAAAACTACGGAATGAAAAAAACTCAGTGCGAGATATTGGGAAAATAGTAAAAAAACCCCACACTACGGTTCAGTATGTAATAAAAACATTTGAAAAAAAAAGACTTTTGAAAGACCCTGTGGAAGTGGACGCCCTAAGAAGATTAATACTCCCCAAATTAAACGGAAAATAGTCAAATTTGTTAAAAAAGATTCAAAAGTTTCCGCCGTTCAGATCGCAAAAGAGCTTAAAAGTAGCAATATTGTTGATGTCACTCCACAAACCATAAGAAATTTCCTGCATTCGGAAGGACTACATGCACACGCACCTAAAAAAAAACCACTTCTCTCTAAAGCAAATGTTAAAAAGCGCTTGGACTATGCTAATCAGTTTTTTAACAAAGACAATATATTCTGGGATAAAGTTATGTTTACCGATGAGTCCAAATTTAATTTATTTACCTCTGACGGACGATGTTACGTATGGAGAAATAAAGGAGAAGCTTTAAATCAGCGTAATGTTATGCATACGGTTAAACACGGAGGTGGTAATGTGATGGTCTGGGGTGCAATGGGTGCAAATGGCGTTGGAAATCTCGTATTTGTTGAAGGAAACATGAACAAAACAGACTATTTAAATATTTTAAAGAATAATTTGGCACAATCCGCCCAAAAAATGGGGTTGGAGAATGGATTTGTGTTTATCCAAGACAATGACCCAAAGCACTCGGCCCATATTGTTAAAGAATGGTTGCTTTACAACACTAAAAAAGTGCTTCCCCACCCTCCACAGAGCCCGGACTTAAATCCAATTGAGCATCTCTGGGCATTTATGAAAACAAAATTAATGGACTATCATATTTCTAGCAAAGAAACCCTTAAAAAGGCCTTGATGGAATTATTGATTCAATTCCTGAAGAAGTGACGAAAAATCTGGTCCACTCGATGCCAAAAAGGCTCCTAGCTGTAAAAAACGCCAAAGGCCACCATACAAAATATTAATAAATCATAAAATTTCGTATTTACTTGAATATTTTTAAGTTTTTTCTTAGTGTACAAGTTTTTTTTTTTTGCTTAGTGAAATTTTAATATTTTTGCTTTTGTTATGTTTTTCGAGAAGTATAAATAATACGGAAATAATTTTTAATACATGTTATAGAATGGATCTCAAGCTTTTATATGATGTATAATAAATGTACATTCACTTCATACTTTTCACATTGTTTTTCAATTTGTCTGAATTCAGTTAGTGTACAACTTTTTTTTTGCTGACTGTATGGCTTTGGTTGAAAATTGCTAATTCCGATCCTACATTTCGTACAAGCTACTTCATTTTCGGGGATTGATTTAAATTTATGTTTATTTTTTCTTTTAATCTTCTTAAACCTTTATTCCTATCTACAAAGTTATGAAAATATAATAAGAAGATGAGCCTGGTAACCCAAACAGTGCTAAATGACTAATTAATAGCAATTTAAAAGTGAAAAAGTTGAAAAATGACACTCAAAGACGAAAACTTACTGTTGCTACATGTGCCGAATAGATTACCGCACTGTATTTTTTTCGCGCACTCAGGTCGATTCGAACATGCCCCAGGAATCCGTTATTCACTTCACTGTTTAAATATTCTTTTATATATATTATGCAATCGCAAATTTTGTCCGGCGTAAGGCTTTTTAAGTACAAGTCCAATCTTAATAAATTTAGAATGGTTTGGTAGGCGTAGACCTGTAAATGTGCAAACTGGACTTTTTATTACTCAAAAATTTATATTTTTGAAGTTAGAGCGAGTTAAAGTTTGCATATAATTGTTATTGCTATGTTGCTTTTTCTCTTCTTAATTTCAGCATATGCCTAAAAATATGTGAGGTATTTAGCGCCACCTATCGGCTAATAGCTATGAAACTGTTAAACTGACGAATAATCTTTTATAATATCACAGCTAAAACTATGAATTGATGTATTCGATATCAAAGCGATACTGGAATTATTTCTTACAGTTGAATAAAGATTTCTAAGCTGTTGGTCGGAAAATATTTTAATTTTTAAAAATTTACACAAAACTTTAACAAAAAATTGGAAACTGGTAATGAAACATTTTTGTTTGCAAACTATAACTCGCACTTAAACAAAGACATAAAAGTCCAGTTTGCACATCTACAGGTCTCAACCGACCAAACCATACTAAATTTATTAAGATTGGACTTGAACTTACAAAGCCTTACGACGGACAAAATTTGCATTTGCGCAATATATATAAGATTGGGTATTCTTAACAAAAAGGGTTAAAGATTTTTAACGAGATCAATGAAATTCTTTGAGATATCAACAGAAATAACTTGAAAGATGGATAAAGATTGCTCAAGACACTTAATATCAAGCCTTTTGATAGTTTCGCACATTTGAGCATTGCAATATCTTATGTCGACTGGAGATACACGAAACCACAGTGAAATAAGAATAAAGAGCAAAAAGAAAACTCAAAAAATATAATCATTGTTATTCGATTCGACTGACCACTTCCAGGGTTCAGATCAAACGAAGAATATCTCATGCAAACAGATGTTACTTTGGGCTCAGTAGGCGATTGAGAAGCAGAGCCCTCTCTAGACGAACGAAAATAGCGCTCAATAAATCACTCATCATGCCCGTCCTACTTTATGCATCACAAACCTGGACACTGAGCAGTTCAGATGAAAAGACTTTAGGAGCCTTCGAGAGAAAGATTCTTCGTAAGGTTTACGGACCAATCGGCATCAATTGCGACTACCGAATACTGATTAATGAATACTGATTAATGATGAACTGTACGAGCTGTACGCTGACATCCGCATAGTCAGACGCATTAAAATCGAACGACTTCGCTAACTAAGTCATGTTCAACGCATGAAAAACGAAAGTATTCGATTCGGTACCCAGCGGCAGTCAACGCAGAAGACCAAGTAGAGGACAACCTAGTTATAAAATTTATTAAAAAAATCACTTAACTTTTAATTTACAGAAGTTTCAGAGGAATAGAAATTAACAAAAAAATTTTCAAATCATAACGGACTGTAAGAGAATTATTTTAACAGCAGTCTTATAATGTATATATATTACTTTATCGGAGGACTTTTAATTTTTAAAGAATTGAAAAATTATAAAGTTTTGTAGTTAGTGTTGTTCTAAATAAGGTCTATTTGATCATCCGGAACCAGTAAAGTTTTCAGTAGTCCAGCTGTCAGTGGTAGAGCTACAGCTGATAACATCTGACAAGAAGCAGCAACAAGTAATGCAAGAGCCAAACTCAATAAATAATGCATTTTGATGAAGTTCGTTTCAAGAAAACTAAGTAAAATCTGATGCGGCTTCGATAATTTCCCTCAGTTTTATAAAAACACACTAATGAAAAGAAGTGATGTTATTAATGTAAGTTGCATGATTTATTTAATATAAATAAATTAAATAACAGCATTGATATGCAAATTTATTTTTTAATTGCAAATATATTGCTACTGCATAAGATTATATTGAATAACAACATATTGTTATTGTGGCTAAAGTTGTCGAATCCTATTTCGATTTATTCGAAAACCCGGTTCTTATTACAGTGATTTTTATGTACCTCCATAATTTAATGTACAAAGTCCAAAGTTTCCTCCAAAATACTATTAAGTAACTAGATGTAAGCTCACTGAGAAAAATAAATTCCAAGTTTTGAGATATTATTGTGGTAAATGTAACTAAGTGTCAAATTCAGTCTAACTTATCACAAATATCACAAATTTTCAACAAGTAGAAAAAAATTCGTAAAATTTGTGTTAATTTTTTATATATACACTATGATTAACGATTTCTTGAATACCCAAAAAAATTGCTTGGTACAAATAGTAACCAGAATTCAGGCTTATTTTTCCGTGAACAGTTGAAAAATATATCTTGTTGAAAGCATGATAATAATGACCTTAATGGCCAAAAATTACGGAGCTCACAGAAACAAAAGCAAACTAAATAAAGTGTTACCATGGGTACCTCTGCGGTTTATTACAATAAGATATACACAATTTTCGAATAAGCTCTAGATTGGCTCTTATTATCGAGTCATTTGTTAAAAAGTGAAAAAAATGCCAGACTTAAGAAAAGATCAAACAAAAATGTTTACATATAATATTTTTTAAACCGTTGTAACACTGACTCGAAAGGAATTATTAATTCCCAGATAGGAAATATGCATAACGAGCTCCTAGTGATTTTTGTTCACATTTTTTTTTCACACCTACTTTCTCACCTATCTTTAACTCTTCGTGGAATCTCTTACAAAAACACAAGAAAATAAAAATTTCGAAAATAGTTCAAGGCTTTTCCGGAGTGGTCAAGCTTGCCCACACTCTATCTGACACCCTTCTGGGTGGCCCTATACAAAAGAACAAATTAGTAGACATGGGTAATGCTGAGCTGCGCTAATTCACTTGTATTAAAAGAGTTACGCAATATCGCAGTAATACAAATAACACGCTTATAGTAAAATTAGAAAATATTTATTCTGCGAGCAAAAATTGCACAATTTGTTCGACGCCTTAAACATAGCGATAAAATGTTCGAAGCGAACATTGTTTGCTTATATAAATATGGAAAAGGAGCTTCGGGAAAGTTGCTGTTAACCCTCCGATGGGTGAGAAGGTCCCTGGGGGCATTATTCATTTTCAAACTGAAATTACTCTTTGATGGTCCATGGGAGATATACCCGACCCTTATATTTATTCCAAGGGAATTTTATGCGAAAAAGAAAATCAAGGCGATTCGCACAATAGTTTAGGATTTATAAGGGTTTAAAGGTGTTTAGTACGGGAAAGGGTACTAAAGGTCCCTAGGGACCTTGTACTGAAATTGAAAGGAATTGCTAGTAAATGCAATTTATTTTGGCTTGGTTTTAATTGTTTTATTATTTGAGCATATCCCAAACGTGTTCTTTGAATTTTAGGTACTTTCTAGATGATTGTTGGCCTTTCCTTGAAAACATTATTACCTGTCTGGGGAAATTCAACCCTTTTTGAATTTTGAATTATTTTATTGTTTGAACACATTACAAATGTATTCTTCAAATTTAAGGTACCTTTTGGACTATTTTTATTGTGCCTTTGCTTGAAAATATAACAAACGGTCCATCCATTTTTGAATTCTATTGCCTGCTTTATGGTTGAACACAGGTAAACGTAGAAAAAGAGTATAAAAGCGGCTTCAGTTTCGTAAACTGAATCATACAAAGTTTACACAGTGAGCAGAAAATATCGTGTGCTAAGTTTTATACTGAATTACATAAAGAAAATACAATGGCAGATAGAAATTTAGATATTGCTGAAATGGTGATACGTCGTATACACGCTACTAGCAAATGAGTGAGGAAGAAAGAAATGCAGTGTGTTGTGACTAATTAGTCACAAACGTTAATAATTAACTTAAAACAGTTATGATTGCAATGAACACTGATCTGCCTCAATTGAAAGTGAGTAATCAGCATTCATTGCAATTCAAAAGTCAAGCTCATGGTTAATAAGCGACTAAATAGTCGAGGAAAGAATATGCGTATAAAGAAAGCCAGCTTGCTATTTTAGCTGCGCTTCTGTTAACATGACTTGACTAATGTTTTACAAAAATGCAGTCGTTGCATTTTTGGACTTTGGCTTATTAAGCGTGAGGTAAATATTTAAATTGATATTTTATTGTTGTAACCAACATGGTTATGAAATCTGAGCCAAAGTTCCCATGGCTGGGCGGTCGAGTATAAGTGTTTGTATGTTTGTTTTAGAAGAGTAGCGGCAGCACTAAATATGTAGGTGCATGCAAATAGCATGAATAATTGTTTTGTTTTTAAGAATAAGAATACTATTTTGTATATATAAAATAATAACAATGAGATTGTCTAGGTTAAGAATTTTACTTTAAGGTTGTTTATATTTTAAGGTTAAGTTATTGAGCCAAATAAAATCTCGGCCAAGAATGGAAAATTGTAACTAAGTTAAGAAAATGAAGAAGAAGAAAGCGAGATCAGATTTGATATAAATATCAGATCTCCGCTAGCAATAAAGTTCTGAAAACCATTGACAAGCAATTAAAAAAGGTGTGTTGTTTTTTTTTAAACGAAAGACCAATAAACCCGCAGGATTCATTTGGTAAGTATATTTTTCAGGAACAGCAGTTTATGGCAGTGTGTGCTTTCCCTTAGGGGATAAACCACAACTTGGCAAAACTTATGGCTTTCGAGCTTGCCCATAGGGAACTTCAGGAATTTTAATCTACGCGTATCTTCGCAAGAAGATACAACATTTTTGGCGCAGCCGGTAGGATCCTTCTGTCCGCAGGGACAGCAAGGATGTTAGATTCTTATTGTTACAGGAACAATAAGGACAATTTTGGTTTTTTTTAATTTCATAAAGTTTTAGAGAAGGACAATTTTTGTTAGATCCTTCTGTTACAGGAACAGCAGGTGTTAAAAAAATGGATATAAAAAAAAAGTAATTGCTAGGATCCTTGCTGTTATAGGAACAGTAAGGACATTGGTTCTTTTGCAAAGATTCAAAGTGATCGGTGAGACCTTGTTGTTACAGGAACAACAAGCATATTTTGGAAAGATTTTTTTATTGAATTTGAATGTTTGATAGGTCTTTATTGTTACAGGAACGATAAAGAAAATTTTTTGTTAGGACATTTAAAAAAAAAATCTGTGTTTTTAATGTTTTAAATATTAAGAAATTATTTATACTCATAAATTATGGAATTACACTGTTGGGTATATTGAAAAAAAAAAAAAAAATTTTTTTTGTGCAAAATAATAGTTTTTGGCCTAAAATTCTGTGGGATTTTTATCTTTCTGCTGGAAATATATTATTGATGGCGGATTCATCTTTTAACACCTCTCGGAAAGAGGATGGCAGGAATATTTTTCTTTTGTATATAAAGGTTTAAGTTTCGTTTGAACCCTTTTTAGGAATTCAATTTTTGGTAAAAAGTTTTTTTTAGATAACACATATTGTCAACAACAACTTTTTGTATCCACTAAGTGACAATCATGAGGACTGTACTAGGAGAATTTTCGAAGACCATCCTGGCAAACCAAACCTGGAAGCAGATTGTATGGGAAAATAGAAAAGGAACTAAATCACCGTGGAAGATTTATCAACAGAGAAGATAACCAGTCAGCTTCAAGGAAGTCTAAAGCGGCATGAATTTTAAAATTTGTTATAAAATATACAAAATAAAAAAAAAAGAATTTTTTATATAATAAAAAAGAATATTTGTATTACAAAAGTCAACTAATGTATGGTTTATATGTGGAAAAAACCTTAAATAAATGGGAAATAAACAAAAGAATATAAAAATGTGTTTTATAAGCTTTAAATTTGTATTTTTTCATATACCTCATGGCAGGAGGAGAATTCGTATTTTCATTGAGTGTTTATTTTATTTATCACAAGGAGTGTTAGAGTAAATTTGCAGGAAGCAAATTTAAGAAGATAGACCAGGATTAGATTGAAGAAACGGACTGGTTAAACGAACAATTATGAATGTAAACGACTTAGCGAAAACGGTGAATAATTTGGTGCCCTTGTTTTCGGGTACCGAGTCACCGGCAGAAGTATATAGGTTTATCCAGGGATGTGACCTGGCTGCGAAAGCAGTTAAGAAAGTAGATATCCCAATTTTCATGGAGTGCATAAAACTCCGCACGGGGACGCATTCGAATTATGTAGGAGCCGACAATTTGACAAAGTAGAGGATATTCACATATTGATTAAGTCAAATTATCTGAGGGCAACTACATACGATTCAATAATTATTGCATTATCTAGGTGTGAACAAGAGCCCGGGGAAAAAATAATTGCGTTTGCACGAAGGCTAGGTTCAATAGAAGCTAGAGGGAGAGACTGTATAGGGGAGGACAAATCACTCCTCAAACAATTAAATATCTCCGTAGTTACAGCATTTAAAGTCGGTATATTAGATCCTGAGATAAGGACAGTAGTGTTATCATTGTCAGGGAATGACCTATCAGAGTTGGTAAAAAGGGCTTCAGATTTAGAATATATGTTGAAGGACAAAAGCAGGAATGGGTCAGGACGACATTCACAGCGTCAAACTTGCACGATACAAGAAAGTGACGAAGAACACAGATGGAATAGAAGAGTAAATCAGGGTTTAAGAATAAGAGATGTAACACCAGAAGATAGGTTCGAAGACGAAAAGCAGGACCAATATAAAATGAACATCAAGTGTTCATTCTGCAACAGACAAGGACACACAAGAGATGAGTGTCTTTCGAGGAAAAATTCTCCGTACTGCGAAACATGTCAGAAGTATGGTCATGAAAATTGTTGGATGAGTGCACCCTCATTCGCACCAAGGGGACAGCAGAAATATTTTAGACAATTTGCTAGTAGACAGCAGGAAAACAGGAACATATTTAACGATCGATTGAGGTTAAGGGCAAATAATTTTGGTAATGAACTGCAAGTGAGACAGCAACAGGTACACTGTATGTGGTGTGACAAGGTGGGTCATGTGCAGGATGAGTGTTATAGGAGGAACAACTGGGAAAATCGGCAGGGAAACTTTCAGGGGCCCAGCCAAGGCCAATGAGCTGGGAACCCCGAAATAAGAGCGATATAAGGCCATCAAAGATAGTAACGGATAATTCTACGTCTAGAAAGATTGTGAATATCCGTACATCTAAGCCAATAGAAAGGATAGTAACAGATAATTCTACATCTGAAGAGATTGTGAGTATATGTACATCCAAGCCAGTGGAAAGTTCAGTAACAGATCATTTAGTAGTAACAGAGAATTTGACACCCGAAAGGATTGTAAATTTCTGTACACCTCATTCAAGAAGGAATGTAGAAAACATAAAAACAAAACAAAAAATGTTGTATCTTCTTGCGAAGATACGCGTAGATTAAAATTCCTGAAGTTCCCTATGGGCAAGCTCGAAAGCCATAAGTTTTGCCAAGTTGTGGTTTATCCCCTAAGGGAAAGCACACACTGCCATAAACTGCTGTTCCTGAAAAATATACTTACCAAATGAATCCTGCGGGTTTATTGGTCTTCCGTTTAAAAAAAACAACACACCTTTTTTAATTGCTTGTCAATGGTTTTCAGAACTTTATTGCTAGCGGAGATCTGATATTTATATCAAATCTGATCTCGCTTTCTTCTTCTTCATTTTCTTAACTATGTTCTTAACTCAGATGGGAGATTTGCAGACTTCGTGAGTGAGGAGGATGAAGTTGATGTTCCTGCATTTGATCTTGAAGGTGCGGAAGATGACTTGACATATCAACCAAATTTTTATATTGATGATTCTGATGCCGAAAGTGAAGCAGATGTAGAGATCAATGAAGATATCAGTGATGACGACGATGATGAAGAGGAAGAAACTGATGCTCTGCAAACAAGTGACGATTACTTCATTTCCAAAGATGGCACCAAATGGAGTAAGAATGCACCACCGACTTCTCGCACTCGTGCTCATAACGTGGTTGGCTTTACAAGGAGGAAACCAGGACCAGTAGGAACCACACATGATCCCTTCCTTTACCATTTTCCGCTCGATATTCAACGAAGACATGGCGTATATCATAATACGCGAAACAAATCGAAAAGGCCGTAAAGTGACAGCTGCATGGAATTTGGCAATTCCAACGAACACAAAAGAATGGAAAACAATCACTTTGAAGGAGTTCGATGCCTTTTTGTCTATTATTTTGTATGCTGGACTCACCAAATCGAATAGTGAACCTGCTTCAGAGCTATGGGGCACAACGCGCAGTCCAATATACAAAGCTGCATTATCGTATGATCGCTTCAGATGCATGCTACAATGTCTTAGATTCAACAATGGAAATACGCGAATGCAGCGACTAACCAGAAGCAAAACTGCGGCTACTGATGATGTCTAACTTGACAGTCTAACTTGACAGCAGCTTACACTCCCCATGATGCACTGACGGTTGATGAGCAGTTATTCCCATATAGAGGCCGCACCCGCTTCTCACAATACATTCCGTCAAAGCCTGCCAAGTATGGTATAAAGGTATGGTGGTTGTGCGACTCGAAATCATTTTATCCTGTCAAAGGAATAATTTACTCTGGTAAATTGCCTGACCAAACACGAGAGGTCAATCAAGGGCAGAATGTTGTACTTCAACTTGCGCAGAGTTATTTGGATGCAGGCCGCACAATTTATGTTGACAATTTCTTTTCCTTTTTGGAATTTGTGGTGGAATTTTGATCAGGAAGAAAACTGCATTTGTTGGAACAGTGCGCTCGAATAAGACATTTGTGCCACAGGAGTTCCAAAAAAATCGTATGCGTCCTGTCAATAGCAAATTGTTCGGCTTCAACAAAGGCAATGTAGAGCTGTGTTCATATGTGCACAAGAAGAACAAAGCGATTATTTAGCTGTCCACACAGCATTATACTTGCGGTGTGGACATGCATCAAAAACCGTTAGCTATTTTGGACTACAACGCCAATAAATCAGGCGTTAATACAATGGACCAGATGCTTGGCACGTATACATGCAAGCGCTCAACAAACCGCTGGCCACTGGCCATATTTTATAATATGGTGGACGTTGCTACATTAGCAGCATTTATTTTATATAATGAAATGCGGTCATTCCTGATGACGCTGACAAAAAAAAATTGGCAGTACCAAACATAGAGGAACGAGCGCTCAACAACCGCATAATCGCATATCCAAGGATACGGAACGCAATGGAAGCATTTGATGTAAAGGTGAGAAAAATCAATTCTTATGTTCAAAAGCAGAATAACTACATATTTTTATTCTTTTTCCTTTTTGTTCTTTTTAGATATTATCAAGAACTACAGAAGCAGAAGCAGCTGCACCGCCATTTGCGCCTAGAGGAAACAGACCTTCATGTCGCCTATGTCGTTCTGAGTACAGACGGCAGCGGAAAACTAAGTCCAATTGCATTCCCTGCAACAATCCAGTTTGTGCAGAGCATTCTACACTTATGCATCGATGCAACACCTGCACAGAAAATATTTTGGACGAGGGACAATCTACTCAACAATAGTTATTAAAGCTTTTTTCATATAAAACTCCAAAAAATTCATAGTGTTAGTAAATAAAAAAAAAATTCTGGAATTCATTTAAAATTAATAATTAATAAATAATAATAACAAAACAAAAAAAAATTTTCGTACAAAATTCCATACAAAAACAAATAGGTCCCTGCACTCAGAAAAAAGTTTATCGGAATATGAGAAAAAAGGCATCATATTAAGTGAAAAATGGTATTGACTTTGCTCCAGAGAATGCTTTTCTCTAAATGTGATCCCAAAAATTCCCTAAAAATGGCAAAAAGCTTCCATGAAAAAGAGAAATATTTTCTCATTAATAAAAGACACCTTCTCTTTAATAGAAAAATATTTCTTTATAATACGTTCAACCGTTTTCTTTATTGTGTAAATTTTTCTCGAAAACAGAGAAATATTTATTTAATTATAATAAATGCTTTCTTTAATTTGCGTTTATAATTTCTCACAAAAAATAAAACTTTTTTTTAAAGAAAGATATATTATCTTAACACTGATACAACATATTTCTTTATTGCGTACATTTTTCTTTAAAACACAGAAGTATATCCGCAATTACGATTAAAAAATTATTTTTATCAAATATTTGTTTTAACTCAGTTCTACGCATAGTAGAAGTATTAATATCAAATTGTGATTCGGTTTTAAAAATATTAGTTAAAAATGTGTTAAGAGGTGGAATTATTGTTGTGGCATTGTTTTTCGGGACTCTTTATAAATATTCCAGAAATTTATTCTGAAAAACGATTTTGTAAATGCATCCAAAGAAACAGTAGTTAGTAATAACCCTATAGGAACAAACTAACTTGTTTTTAAAAACAACTAATTAAAAAACTAATTTAGAATAAACTAGTTTATGAACTACTTTGTATTATATTAAGGCGGCACCCACTTTAATTTTGAATAGTTTTTATTGCATTATATATGAAGTAATTCAAAAACTAATTAAAAACAAGTGGCTTATTGATTTTGACATGTTTTTATTAAAAATTTTTATTGGATTACAAGGTTATACATATTAAACCATGCTATTTCATCAAATATTATTAATATCAAATATCATATTGGCTTTCACTAATATGAATTTATGTGTGTTTTTTTTTTCAAAACAATAAAATAAATGATCTCTTTGATGTATAGAAATTTAAAATTTTTATGCTTTTAAATTCATTTTCAGTAAGTTGAATATTAACTAGTTTTCAATTGATTTATTTTAAAGAAGTTAAAAAAATAATTTCAATTTAACTAATTTAACAAGTAGTTGAAAACATATGCAGATGAAAGTCAATTGACTTATTTAGCGGACATCACCATACAAAATATGTTAGTTCGTTCTATGGAAAAAAGTCAGAATTTCAACTAGTTATGATTGACAAAAAACTACTTTTTCAACTACTTTTAAATTAGTTGATTTTCCTACAGGGAAACAACATCACTTTTTGTAGCTATGTTAAAAAAAAAACCTTTTGAAGGAACAATCGTCATAATATGCAGAATATGCAACACTTGGTTTTCGCGCTTTCTATTTTTTTCGTATCTCATTCAATATAAGAAAAATATATCGATTTTTGAAAAGAAGCCTTCTTAATTTTTGAGAAAGGATTTGTTGTTTTTGAAGAAAATATTATAAGAGAGATAAAATATTTTCATTTCCCACAAGGAAGGAAGTATTTCTTTAAATATGTGAAAATTTATTATAATTGAATTAAATTTTATTTGAAATAAAAACAATTTCTATTATCGTAAATAGAGAAATTTTTTATCACAAAAAGATAGGTGTTTTTTTCTGAGTGTGGGGACCTTGTACTGCATATAAGGGCAATGGGGGTGAGTCATCCATTGGGGTGAGTCATCGGACGGTTAAGCATGAGTATAAGGAGTGCGTTTGTGATCACTATTTTGAGCGTAATTGATTTTGAAAGTAAAAGCAAAATTCTTCTTGCATACACTGAGCTAAAAAACAACGTTAAATCAAAGGTAACCACTTCAATTCAAATATTTTTCGGAATGATTTGGCACCAAACATGAAAATATTCAATTCAATGTGGAAACACATATATTCATTTTTATGTTGTTTCCACTTGCTAAAAATTATAATTATTCTACTTTAGCTTAACGTAGATGCAGATTTAATTCAAAGAGGAAGCATATTCAATTGAAATACTAACGTATTTATATGCGTTATAACTTTGAATTAAGGTATTTTCTGCTTTGATTGCACGTCCTTGCATTAATGAATCAAAGTGATTTTCACTTTAAATTAAATACTTAACATTTTTGATATTGAATGGTTACAGGGTCCGTGAAACAAAATCAAATAAATAAAACAAAATTATTTTTTATAGAAATGTTATTTTATTAAAATATTGGAATAAATGTGGTACATTTTTTAAAAAATTATATGATAATTTAATATACTACATTTTTATAAGAGAATTATGATTTTGAAAATGTCGTTATAAAATTTTATTTCTCACATAAGTTTTACCATTATTAATTTTGTTTTTACCTTTCCAACTCAAAATCTTTAAGCAGACTAGCAAATTTCTCACCGTCTTCTTCCAAATTTGTAACTACATCCACACTATTGACAAGTATTGTGTCCAAGTTAAGAATTTGGCCAAACTCATTAATATATTGAATATTTTCCATTTTTATTAATCTTGACTTATTTTCACTTACCATTACTATTTGTACGCATAAACTTGAGCGACATACAGTGACCACCTTCGTCAATTTTGTTAAGTAGATTGAAATTATTTCAATGAAGTCAAACAGCGTGCATAAAATAACTGTTGCTCTTAAAAAACATAACTGTTTGCTTAAATGTTATTAAAACGATTGCAACAAAATTATGCTGAACAAAATCACACAAAAATATGCATCCAACTTTAAATTGAAGTGTCTTCCACCTTAGAATATATATTTTCTTCTTCGTTTTCACTTCTGACAACTTCAATATAAACAATGTTATTTTTCAACTTAATTTCGAAGTGGATGGATGGATCACTTTAGAGAATATAAAACTAGTGGGTCACCATTATTTTGCAGTTTTTCCACTTTTTATTGGAGATCAAATGTTTTCATATTTCATTTAAAGGAGTTAAATGTGAATTTAAAGATGATTTATTATAAATGGAGCAACGTAAAATTAACATGATATTATTTAATTTTACGTTGCGATTTTTCCCTGAGTGATACTGTTAAGCAGCGCTACTGTTTGTTTTTGCGTTGAAGATAATAGTCAAAATAGATAATAGATAATGTGTTAATAGTTAAAAGAAAAGCAGTAACGCAAAACCGCAAAGCCGCAGCAATATATTTGCTTCATGCTTATTTGTTGTTTCTTTATATTTGCATGCTTACTAGATACATGGAATTAAAGTAGCATATATTTACCAACTTGTTTTGCGTACCAGAAATGTTTTTGTATTTCTGAGTTTGACTGCTTGCTTGAAGTATAAAATTGATTGCTAAAAATATGGTCTTTGTAATACTTTATGGCTTAAGTTATTTTAAATCAATTTATGGGCATTATCAGTTCTTTAGATAAGATATATTGTATCACGATTTTTAATTTGATTTCATTAATTTTTCCTAAATGAAGACAACATGCGCTTAGAACAACTCTCCACAAAACTCACCGCATTCTACAAATTGACCACATAAAGCAACGCTCTATCGAACTAAAAAACAACCTGCACCTGATCAACACCGTGTTAATATAGATATCACATCATTTTAAGCTGCGTCATTACGCAATTGCGTTAACGCATTACGCTGATACAGGGTTGGTGTATCAGCGCAGCATTTTTTGATGCATTGTCCATGTCGACAAATTAGGTGGACATCCAGAAGACCTCTAGAGCAAACAAAAACAATATGTCAATATTTTTTTACAGTGCGCATTTGTACTAGTATGCCATTTAAGGGTTACATTTTCTTTAAGGATCGAAGAGATCAAATTTTGTTTTAGGCCTTTATTTTTTTTACACACATTTTTAAACCGTTTAAGAACGTTTTAAGAAAATATTAAAATTTTATTAAAATCAAAGATACCATTTTTTTCACCTCCCTAACTTTGGTAATTTTTGAGTTTTAATGAAAAATGTATTCTCTATCGTATTTGACGACGAAGATTTTCTGAGCGAAATTCTTGATTACTCTGTTTAAATATGTTTATCTATGAACAACAACAATATTTAGCAACTGTTTAGTCTCTGCTAAGCTAAAGTTAGTAGATTTTTACGGGTGGGCTTCAAACCCGACGCACAACCTGTTTTAAGCCTAGGAAGGCCCGCCGCTCAGAATAGCCACCAAAAAAACTGTTGTCAGTTTTGACGTTGCCCAGGAAACACCACGTGGAGGTTTGAGTCGACTTGAGAAGATTTCACAAGGAATATGCTGGCCTTGCCAGGTTGAGAAAGTCAGACATGTTACCCTGCAAAGGTTCGCCTCCGGTTTCCCAAAGAAAGCCAGAAATGGCTGGCGCAAATTCTTAGAAGAGGCCAAGACCGACATACGGCTGTAGCGCCAACTAATTAAGTAAGTATTTTACTGGTTTAAAAGTTACTACTATCACAACTAGTTCAAATTATGCCAGTAAAAATACTACCTCAATTCATATCGAGAATAGGATAATTGTCTTTTCCTATGACATAAACACAGGAAAATAACTAGTTTGCGCAATGTAAATAAAAAGCATTTGAGCTGAACTAATACTGGTATTTTTTGAGCTAGTACATTTACTAGTATATTAACTAGTTGGCTACACTGCAGGGTAGTTAATAAGAAGTAGATCTTAAAATTTTTTAATCTCTATTTTTGATTGGAAAAATAAAAGTCAAATTTTAACTTTTATTTCTGATCGAAATGAAATAAGTCAAAAAACAACAATTATTTGTTGACTTTTTAGAAAAAAATCAACAGTTACGGTCCCGGGTTTCTACGCTATGAGACTATTTTTGTCAAAACAGTGCAAAGTAGAAATTTCTGACTATACCAGATATTACTTTTATTATTACAGTACTTAATTTAAATGTATACATTTATTAGACGATGTGCAAATATAAAAATTCTGCCAACAACCTTCTTATAAGTAAAGTTAAAAAAATCTGCTCGTAGTAAGAATTTTCTACTTTGCACGTTAATAGCGTAAAAATTGTTGGTTTTACGTTAAAACTGATAAAAACTTTTTTGAAGATAATTATCTGATCTATTTTGTTGTAAGCATATTTAATGTTTGACATAAAGCAGCGGGGATTTTGGCGGATGACAGATTTCGGTAAACTTTGAATCCGAATATTTTCTAACGCGTCCATGGTAGCATAAAGAACTCATAAAATATTGATTGTTATGACTTTATTACGAGGTTTCTATCAAAAAATGTGACGTAAATTTTTCGAATTTTGATTAAAAAAAAATTCAGAGAAAACAAAATATGGCAATGAAATACAAAAACCCTCGGACAAAGTCAAAATTTTTGTCGCAGAAAAAACTAAGGATGCAGAAAAATTTGTTTTTCTAGGAGTTTTAAAAAAGATATGAAGCCGGTGAAGTTAAAAAAATCGTTCCTCTCTACTGTGCGTCCATGAAAATCAGGGGCCGAATTACAGCATCCGTGATAGAGCAAAATTGTACAAGATTGATAGGTACTTGTCTCGTCGTGCCCTTAGTAATTTTGCTCGATCGCGGATGCTGTAATTCGGCCCCAGCTTCTTTTAGGACCCTGCGAACGGTTTCGGGGTGGCACTTTTCCCAATATATTTTTCAATATCGTTTGCGTATTTTGGAGCACTCGCATGCGGATTTTCACGTGCTCTTCGCAATATCCATATTTTATCGCCTTTACTAAAAGTGTTGTTATGCGTAGTTTTTGATTTATTTTGCACACGGTTTTCGCGAACATAACGCTTCAATAACGTGTTGAACTGTAACCTTTACGTAATTTTTCCTTAGCTTTTGTTATCTTTATAATGATGTAACCCATTAACAGCAGCACCCAAACACTTCTGACGATTTTTTTAAAATTTCATGAGCTTTCTAATATTCATCACTGGAACTACCACATCAAATTTCAACTTTGTATCTTTCACCGTAGTCAAAATATGAGTTGGGCATAAAAATACCCAACCGTTGCTTATGTGTTTAAAATGGGCACAAACTCCTTCTGCAACAACAGCATAGTTTTATATCAGGAATTTTCTATCAATAGAAAGTATAGTTGGTTAATTGGCTAAGATAGCTTTTACATATTTTTAAAATGTAACATTTTTTACAAATGATAAAAACGCAAATTTTCTTATTTTTAAACTTAATTACTTTTGACTTTGAAAATGTAGTAGTTAACGTAAAAATTTCTTCACACACTCTAAAAAATAATTTATAGCTCTATGTTTTCTTAAAGCTACGAACAAAAAATTAAACACTTGGCTGTTACCAATGCTGAGATATGATCAATTCTACTGAAGCATTTTTATGGGTTTCAGTAATTCACGCACTTCAACAGATGTTTGACGACCTATTTTATTTTATCCAAATGCTATAAAAATTTTTCACTGTCTTATCAGATTGGTTTGATCTTAGTCCCGGTTATACTCGTCAAGAATTGACGTAAATTCTTGGTCATTTCCTTTTGAACTTCCTCCTCTCTCACGTTGATGTCCGCGTCTTTCATCCAGAAAGGTAAGATTTGACCGCCAAGTCTTGACGAGTATAAACCGGGACTAGAGACTAATATCAATTAGTACGCATTCAAAATTTGGTGTCGTGTTGTCGCAACTAACTGTTAATGCTCGTGCATCACCTTGACTGTGATCACATATTTGCGTATTACTATGCACTTTTCGTGCTTGCGTTTGTCGCGTGTGAGCAATCTAATATTTTTTCGTTCCAAAACAATAAATAAATGGAACTTATATTTTCATTGCAAAAAAATATATATTACCATATGGGCCGAATAAACGACACAAATTATTTGCGCAAATCGGAGCTTGTGCAGTTCAGTTGTGCCGTCTGTGGCCGGTTTGCGCAATTGGTTGCGTAAAAAATCAAAATGATTTTGATATTTACACAAACTTCCCCTCTTCGAACTGCGCAAATATTTGTGTCGTTTATTCGTCCCATTATATAATTCTTGCATCACCTTGACTGTGAGCCACGTATACCAATAAGAAAGTCTTAGTTTAAAAAAAATTTACCGTAGAAAAACAAATTTATCTTTGTTATTGCATTTAGTGCAGAAGTTGCCTTGAAAACAAAGTCATTGCCTTGAAGGTGTAATTTATCCCTTTCGTCAGCAAGCAATGCACGCTGCTACTGAAACAAAACAAAAACATAAAAATAGCAAGTCTTGTTTTTTAATTTTGGCTATTTCAAGCTTAAAATTAAATTATAGTATTAGCTGGCATAATTACTGCGTATGTAAATTCAATACAATAGAACATATTTTAATATGATAAAGAGCATCCACGGGAGTAATACTTTAAAAACCACATTAAAGAGTACTCAGAGGTAAACTTTTAAAACGCCGATACATGATAACCTTTTATCGTATATTCCAGAATCTGCTCGTAATATTGTTTTGAAATTTTGAAATAATTGCAGTTGATATTCGTAGCCAAGTACTTATTGAAAAGGTATTTTGTTGAATTAGCTATAAAGGTTTCTTAGGCATCATACAAAATTTTATAACTAAGCTGTTAAATGAAAAATTTTTTTCGTTTAGTGTACTCGTCTTTTAATTGACTTTCTTTTTATTCTCACTGATTTATTACCCAGTTCGAAGAAGGCTTATATAACTACTTGGTGAAACACCGTCATTCCTTGGTTTAAAGCTGAAACAACAAAACAAGTAATCTAATGCAATAGAAATTATAATATGGAACAAAATGCCACTGATGCATATATTCATTAAAATGTATCGTATATTTGTTATTCATGATAAAAAAATGTTTTCATATATAAACTAAGGAAATTCTAGATATAGCTTCAGTTTTTACTTTGTTTTCTTGAAAAGTACATCATCAAAATGCATTATTTTTTGAGTTTGGCGCTTGTGTTTCTTATTGTTGCTTCCTGCCAGATGTTATTAGCTGTAGCTCGACCACCGACAGAATCGGAATATTATGGATCGCCAGCAATCTTCCTGGTTCCTAATGAGCAAAATCAGGCTCTGGCATATGCCCGTTAAGGACAACAATGAATCGAAAACATTTATTTTTTCAATTCATTATTAAATTTTAAGAAGTACTCCAAATAAAAAATGTCAACAATCTGGCTGTTGTTAAATTAATTCTATCACTATATTATAACATACAAATTCTTTGTAAATTTGCTTTATAAGGTTTATAGAACTTTTTTGAAGTAAGACTTATCTACACTCAGAAAAAAGAGAGATATATTTTCTTAATATTGGTACAACACATTTCATTATAGTGTACACTTTTCTCTGAAACAGAGAAGTATATCTGCTTGACGGTTAATTACAACTAAAAATGTCTTTTTGTGAAACATTTGTTTTAGTTCAGTTCTACGCAAAGTACAAATATTTAAAATATTTAAATAGTTAAAAGTTTGTTAAGAAGCAGATTTAAAATTATTGTTGTGGCATTGTTTTTCGGGACCTCTTATAAATGTTCCAGAAATTTCTTCTGAAAAACGATTTTATAAATGCATCCAAGGAATCCAGTGGTAATAAGTAACATAGCTTTGGGTAGTTATGTTAAATAAAAAAATTCCTTTTGAAGGAACAATCGTCATAATATGCAGAATATGCAACACTTACTTTCACAACATCATTCAATCGGTCTCACGTTTTCTATTTTTTTCATACCTAGTTCAATATAAGAAAAGGTATCATTTTTAGAGAAGAAGACTCTTTTATTTTTGAGAAAGGATTTGTTTTTATTGAAGAAAATATTTCGCATAGTGATTTGTTTATCTACAAAAGAGAAAATTTTTCATTTTCTATAAATTTTTCTCTAAAAATGAGAATTTTTTAGTGCGAGAAAAATACTCATCATTTTTAGAGATATGAAATATTTTAATTTCCCACAAGTAAAAAAATACTTCTTCGAATATGTGAAAATTTATTCTAATTGAAGAAAATTTTATTTGAAATGAAGAAAATTGCTATAATCGAAAATAGAGAAATTTTTTGTCACAAAAAATAGGTACTTTTTTCTGAGTGTAGAATTTCCAATTGATTAATAACCAGACGAGTAGCTAGGTGGCGACTAAGGGGACCATTGCCTCGGGCACAAAGGCGTGGGGGCAGAAAAATGGCTCACGTTATTCATTAAAATTTTCAAATAACATTAATAATTTCTGCTAATCAGAAATTGAAAAATTTATTAAATTGAATCAGCTCACACTGGTGGATGCGTGAAAATTCGACATTTAAAATTTTAGACATTCAATTAAAAATTTAGACATTTTCAACGGCCATCTACTATTTCAAAAATTAAAAAAAAACACAATTAAAGAATAAAAAAATATGGTACAAAATCAAGGCCGTTGATAAAAAGATAAAGGCGGTTCAAACCCTATATCCATGGCTAATAAACATTTTCATTTTTGGACTTCCCACATCATTAAGAAAGAACGAAATTCTGAAAACTATATGAAAAAATAGCACTTAATTATTTATTTATTTAAAAAAGCAGAAGACCAATTCAGATTTAAACATAACCAAATTAATTTAAAGCATTTATGAAAAGTATTAAGATTTATTAAAATAAGTTATCGACCCAAATACAAAACATCTACACATCTATTCAAACATCCAAACTACACTCAGAAAAAAATTTGCAGAAAATCTAGAAAAATGGCACCCAATCGTTCGAAAATTAGGCTTCATTTAGCGCCATGGCCAATTTTCTAAAACTGAAATACATATTTTTCGTTAAATTGACACCAGAAAAATGAAATAGTTTAGGAAAATTCTCTAATAAATTACGAACTATTTCTCTAAATTGAAGAAACTTAGCGCAGTTGTGTTGAAATCTTATTTCATTTGATTCGATTTTTCTACCGTTTATTTATCATCAGCTATAACTAAGAGAACCATTTTCTGTTAAAATAAGAACTTTTCTACCGTTTCTACCTGTGAATATTATAATTTTTTTACTGACGAAAATTTATTATTATTAATACTATAATTATTAAATTCAATTGAAAAATTACCACTATCCGGAGACTTGAACCTCGGCCGCGTGAGTGAAAGTGCATCTTTTTATCCATTCGACCATCGCAGTTGTTCAACGTCGCTTAATTGGCTTCATTAAGAATTGTTCACTTAGTAGTAATTTTAAAGGATAAGAAAAGCATCCTCAAAATGAATCACTTTTGGTGTAAAAAAAGAAAAACTTACATGTATTTCTATGAAATATCCAAGTATTGTAACCTATATTTCTCCAAACTTAAGAAATCATGATGTCGAATGTTATAAGTGGACTTGATATCAATACAGTTTCTCTTCAAGTTATTTCTGCTTTTATACAATTTTTGGATATTTAAATTTTTTCATACCTTCATCTCTTATATTTAAGTAAAATCTTGTCTTCAAAACTGAGAAACTATTTTTATAACGTTGCAACGAAATCAATCAAATCACGTCGTTAAATCATGTAAAAATTTTATACATTAAGGAGAAACCTCTATAGAATATAGAAAAATCCATGCCTATGAATTAAAGCCACAGTTTCTTAATTGATGGGAAGCAGATTTTTTTGAGTGTAAGGCTTCCTAATTCGGGACTCAAAAGCAATTTGGGGATTGATAATTAAGATTTCCGGGATTGGACTAATCCCGGTATCTCAAAAACCAGATAAAAATTAAATTTTTTAACAAAAACAAAGAATTAGTATGCAAGGTATGAAAGTTTCCACTGAACCATATGCGAAGGTTTTGAGCAAAGTGATAGTTTTCAGTACGTTTTCGAGTAGAATTTTTTTAAATTTTTTTTTCTTTGTATAATGAACTCGTGAAAATTTGTTCCATACAAAAAAATTAATTCTTCTGCAAAATTATTAACAAACTTTTTTCAAAACGAAAAAGAAACATTTTTTTATCATTTTAGTAGGAAGCAGTTACTTATAAATGAACCATTTTTTATTCATAAATACGTTCAGGAATGAAAAATTAATGTTACTCTTTCACATTCTTAAATGAGTTCAAAAAAGGATCATGGAATTTTCTCCTCCTTTTTTAGAATTTTTTTTAACATATTATTTTTTTAATTAGTAGATTTATTCCACATCCCTGATAGGAATTATTTGATATTAGTATAGATTTTACTTAAAATATAAATTTCATAATCAATGAAGTATTTCTTTTGTGACCTTAGATTTTGCTATTATTATTAAATAAATGTACTTTATATCTATACTATTATATAAAAGGAGACTCACGTATATTAGTCACCTCAGAGCTAAAGAACGGTAGGCTCTATTTCTATAATTTTTTTATATTCGGTTGCTATGGCACTCATTTAAAAGTAAAGCTATATAAATGTGCTAATCATTACTTAAATAATTAATTAAATCTAAAAGAGTATAACCATACAATTTCTGTATTCTTATTCTCAGTGAGAAAAAAAGCTCTCCCTTTTTAAGCTCTATTTTAGCAATATAAAGGTTGCGTGCCTTGCTTAACAAGATGTGCGCAAAGCTATCAAAATTGAAAAATCTTGTTTTAAAATTTTTTCTATTTCGCTGCGATGCAAAAGCTCTCTTTAAAGCACGATAAAAAAAAGTCAACAAGATACGCAAAAAAAAAAGACAGCAACATGTATTGTGTGCGGTATCAATGCTACCACCTTTTTGAATGTGAAAATACCACAAGTTTTTTAAAAACACTGACAAAATTTAGCTAGAGCATTTTTACAGCTTACAGTAAAACACTTAAAACAAAACACATAGGGTCTACTTTTGGACCAAAAAAGATGAATGTCCACTATGATGAATGATCCGTTGTGTTGAAAAAAAATTTTCTATTTCTCTGCGAGATAAAAGCTCTTTTTTCAATCTATTTTGAGAAAAATAAAAATAAGTCAACAAGGTACGCACATGGCAAAATAATGAAGTAGGGTAAGTAGCTTTGACAAGACCTATTGTTAATGTGAAAATCATAAAATATAGTGCTGCCATATCGCGATTTCAAATCCAATGAAAAATCCATACTTTGTCTTGGAGTTTCTGATGAAATCCTTTACTAGAAATACTTCAAAACGGGGAAGTACAGGTTTTTTGTTTTAGGCAAGACAGGTTTTTGAAGCGGAGCTATTCTGCGAAATATTTTTGTATGCTATAATCCAGCTTGAGCCTTTCATTTAAATTAATTCTTGGTTTTATAAGCGTTTATTTGTGGTTTTCATAGAGAATTTTGAGTGAAGCTACATATAATTTAATAACTTATAAAATTATGAACATGGCAAAGAGAAGTTAAGCAATTTGTCGGACAACGTGGAATAAAGACATTTAATCTTATTTACCCTTCATAAAATTTCTTTTGCAAGTGTTTATCCCAGAAATAACACTAATAAAGAAAACTGGCATCTCTAAAACACACTTTGACTTAACGATAGGTCTTGTCAAAGCTACTTACCCTACCTTATTATTCGCCATGGGTACGCAAAAGAGAGACTGCAACATGTATTGTGTACGGTACTAATGCTGCCACCTTTTTGAATGTAAAAATACCACCACTTTTATAAAAACTCCGTGAAAAATTATCTAGAGCTGTAAAATTGCTCAAGGAACTTTAAACAAAAAACATACAAATTTTTAACAATAACACAGGTTTACAAATAAGTGTCAACTTTTGAATCAGAGAAGATGAATGTCCGTAGTCCGTTTTAGGTCAAGTTTTGGAGATATAGGCAAAAATGTGAAAAAAGGTTTTCTACCGTTAGTCGGACTATAACTTTTTAACGTATTGGAAATGATAAAATAGTTCTTAGACCATCAATTGTATTGGCAAACAATAAAATGTTTACTAAAATTTCAAAGATTGTCTAACCGACAAAAAAGAAGTTTTTGAAACTGTATCGAAAGATAAAATAAGTAACACGGGTGTAAATCTGCATTAAATGTTAAATTTTGAAGGCCAATACTTTCAAAACTATGACTAATATTATCTAATATCTAATATTGTGAACTTTTTTACACAAAAGTATTTTTTTTTTGCAAAAACATTGTTAAAATAAAATATTCTATGAACAAGTGAGTAGCCTTCATTGAATTAGAAAATCCTGCACCCTTACGAAAAAGTAACAGTAGAACCTTACATTGTCCGCAAAAGTAAGCTTAGACAAATCGAGCGAGATAGAACAAATTGAGGCAAACGAATTCGACGGTTTTTTAAATTTGTTAAAAATGTTTTTGTGAATTATTCTTTGGATGCTTTTATGTTTTGTGTTATTATGTTCATAATATATTGGAACGTAATTTTATTTTTTAAATAATGGCTTAAATAAGTAAATCAAGTGCGAAAATAGCTGAAAATAATTAAAGTTTTTATAAGGGTTTCTTTATTCAATCCATAAAATAAATAAATATTTAAGTACAAAATTTTTTAAATATAACGAATTAATTTAAAAATTCGACTGAATTTTAAAAATAAATTTAAAAATCTAATAAATCTGGTGCACTTTTGAGGAAAAAGCGCTTTTTCAACTTTTTGGTGAATTTTAGAATTAAAATTTGGCAACACTTATGAACTTCTCGGTTATATAAAAAAAGCTCAGCTATGTAATTTGTGAAGTGTAGACACAAACCCTTATTCCCAATTCAGTAGCGTTGTCAGCTCGTTGACAATTTTGAGTTTCTGTTCATAGTCTCGCCACGCAGACTTCCGTCACTGAACTTTTGAACAAAGCAACGTTCAAACAACATTGAATTTAAAAAAACCTTAGCAAGATTGTATTCACCCTCGCATTTTATTTTTATTTCATGGATTGAATAAAGAAACCCTTATAAAAGCTTTTATTATTTTCAGCTATTTTCGCACTTGATTTACTTATTTAAGCCATTATTTAAAAAGTAAAATAACGTTCTAATATATTATGAACATAAAAACACAAAACACAAAAGCATCAACAGAATAATTCACAAAAACATTTTCAACAAATTCAAAAAACCGTCGTATTCGTTTGCCTCAATTTGTTCGTTCTCGCACGATTTGTCTCAGCTTACTTTTGCCGACAATGTAAGGTTCTACTGTTACTTTTTCATAAGGGTGCAGGATTTTCTAATTTAATGAAAGCTACTCACTTGTTCATAGAATATTTTATTTTAACAATATTTTTGCAACAAAAATACTTTTGTGTAAGAAAAGTTCACAATATTAGATGTTTTGAAATAATAACTACAGCAGAAGAACTTTACAGCGAAGAAATATGGATAGATAACAATACTGTTTTATAACTGTAGGTTCTTCTTCTAACTCAATTTTAAAAAATGGCTGCCAGTGTTGATTCTTTTTATGTATCATTACCAGATCTGATTGATATATGACATATGAAGTAAAGCAATAAGCTCTAAAAGTATACGAAATAGCTTATTTTCGCATTTAAATGCGTTCATAGCAAATTTGTCTGTAAATGTGTAAATTATGCAATGCACGCCATAATCCTGCGTGTATAATCTGATATATTAATATCAAATTCATTTGAATTAAAACAATCATATGTGCAATCGCGAAACCACTTTTCACTCAGGGAATGACGTTAATCAAGAATATACATACTTTTCTATGTAGACCACGCCTCTTTTTGTGCGTTACAAACGTTTTGTATGTTTAAATGTTTATATACCCTGACCTCTTCAGGTGTATCGTGATAACAGACTTGACACCAGCTAACTAAAAAAATGAAAAAAAATTTAAATATCCTGTACCTTCCTGGTCTAACAATTTTTTTTCCATTGCACTGGTGTACTCCAAGACTTTAAAAATATCTTTTATACTTAAAAAATATATGACGCGCTTATAGAAAATTTTTCGAGTTTAAGGGAGGGTTCTCCTGGATTTTTTTGGATTTGGCCGAAAAACAAGCAAAATTTGAGAATGGTTTGTGGGAAAATGAAAAGACATACGAACTTATGCTTTTGAACTTTGATTCGTGGTTTATTGACGAGTAAAAAAAAAAAAGGTATTTGAAAAATTCAAAATGGCGGCTTGAAAATGGCGGATCTCGTCGACCTCTGCGCGCAAAACATCGACCTCCCGCGGACAGTGTGGGGCCTCAGGTAGTGAACTGTAATGAGAAATGTATAAAATTTATTAAAATTGATAACATTTCATATGCCTGGAACCTAACTTCAATTAAGTTTGGTAAAAAAAACCAATTTTATGGACTTTTAAAAAAAAATTGAAATTTTTTGCTTTTTTTTTACTTAGATCTCGTTTAAAAATTATAAATAAACAATTTTTTATGCCAATGTTAGGTTCCAGGCGTACAAAAAAGTATATACTTTCAAACATTCTTTGAATGAAGGAAATCGGATCAATAGAACAAGCCCTGTGCTGTCCGTTAGATTAGAAAACATGGTTCCGAGAAAAACGCGTTTAAAGTTTTTAGAAAGTTGGTACGCGCACGTGACATGGGTACGTTTGACACGCTCTAGCTCGAGAAATACGCGTCGTAATGAAATATCCCTTGGCACAAACATTCTACATATATGTAACTTTCATTTTATGTAAAAAAAAATGGATTTTTTCAAAAAAATCCAGGAGAACCTTCCCTTAAAAACAAAAGGAAAGAAACGAAGTTTCAGTAGCTGTCTATACTTCTTGGTAGCAGTTTTTAGTCGCTTGCTGTTTCGTTTGTTTATTTTTTAATGTGCGATCCCGAATCTGTAAATACTCTACACCTGAAGAGGTCAATTGAAGAAAGTGCTTTTGTCTCGTAGAGAAATAGAAAATTTTTTTCAACACAACGGATCATTCATCACAGTGGACATTCATCTTTTTTGGTCCAAAAATTGTCCCTATGTATTTTGTTTCAAGTAAATACTTTAAGCTGTAAAAATGCTCTAGCAAAATTTTGTCAGTGTTTTTATAAAACTGGTGGTATTTTCACATTCAAAAAGGTGGTAGCATTGGTACCGCACACAATACATATTGCTGTCTTTTTTTTTCTTATCTTGTTGACTTTTTTTTATCGTGCTTTAAAATAGCTTGAAAAGAGAGCTTTTGTATCGTAGCGAAATAGAAAAAATTTTTCAACACAAAAGATTTTTCAATTTTGTTAGCTTTGCGCACATCTTGTTAAGCGTGGCACGCAACCTAATTATTTAAATAATGATTAGCACATTTATATAGCTTAACTTTTAAATGGGTGCCATAGCTACCCAATATAAAAAAAAATTATAGAAATAGAGCCTATCGTTCTCTAGATTTAAGGTGACTTATATACGTGAGTCTCCTTTTATATAATAGTATAGAGTAGTATAGATATATGGAAGAGTTTCCGACTTGTTTTAAACATATTTCGAAAAATTCCAGGCGGGACAAATTTTAACTGATTTAAACTTATTGATCCTTATTAATTTGTTTTTATTTGAGAGTAATTTTTCTTGCATCTACCAGAAACTGTTAGTATATTTTTAGTCTGTAATAATGATAAGTTGTTCTCAGTAGCCAAATACATATTGAATAGGTTGTTTGTTGTATTCTTTAAGAAAGTGTCTTCCCAGTAGCGGATGGAATATATTCCGAATATATGAAGCATAAATTACCTTGTAATGACCACTACTTCCGACTATATTACCTTACTATGCATAAAAGGCCTTACATTTAACATTGAATGAGACAGGAGGTAAGTGATCGCCTCCCTTCAGCATTACCTAGAAGTTATGGAGTAACATACTACTTGTATTAAGTTATAAAAATCACTGCATTACTTTTCCTTGTATGCTACATTACAGGTAATGAGGTATGAGTTAATTACTTCTGCTATATGCAGACGCATTACTTTTTGAAAAAAGTAATGCTGCCTTACCTGGTAATTTATTCTGTATTAGTTCTATGGTAGCCACTCGCAAATCCGCTGCTGGGTTAGATATCGTCCAAAATTTTGCAATGAAGCTGATAAATGCAAAATTGCTTATATTTTTCGTTCAGTGTAAGCGTGTCGTAATTGATTTCCCCTTTCAGTAACACAGACTTATCATCCCAGTTCGATACAAGGCAGATATAACTACTTGGTGAAATACCGGAATTCTTTGGTAATAAACAACAAAACAAGTTATCTTATGCAATTGCAATTGTAATATGCAACTTAATACTACTCATTTATTTATTCATTTTAATTAAATTGTAAATCTGTATTTCACACAAAAAAAATATTTTCTTATAAAAACTAGGGAAATTCTAGATATAGCTTCAGTTTTAATTTGTTATCTTGAAACATACATCATCAAAATGCATTATTTTTTGAGTTTGGCGCTTGTGTTTCTTATTGTGGCTTCCTGTCAGATGCTGTTAGCTGTAGCTCGACCACCGGCAGATTCGGAATATCACGGATCGCCTGCAATTTTCTTGGTTCCTGATGAGGAAATACCTGGTCTGGTTGGTTAAAAACAACAGTACTTTTTATTCTTCAAATCTATATTAAATAAATAAAAGTTCTTTGATGAAATTATGTCTACACAAGTAGTTCGTTAAATTAATTCTTTCACTTTATTATAACATATAAATTATTTTTAAGTTTAATAAAGTTAAAGTTAAACTGCTTAATAAAGTTTGAAGAGGTTATCTGAAGTAAAAGTTTTTAGTTTGCGTCGATTAATAACCTCTAGCGTAATTAAAGGCCAATTAAGGGGCTCCAGGCGCAAAGTCTTAAAGGAAAGCAAAACATTCCCTGCTCTTTAATAAGATTTTCAAGATTGACATATTTTGCATTGGTATGCATTGACACATTATTTCGAATAAGTTATGGTAAGCAATGGAACAAAAAATCATTTTTTTATACTAACATACATACATCAGTCCTAGATATATTATTTTATTTAAAGCCCTGCGTAGGTGCACTTGAAACCGGCTTCAAATCATCGTTTTATTTCACACTATATGCATTTTTCTTTTTTAGATCAGATCACAGAACTGAGCAGATACTCACCAAACAAAAATTGGTCCGATTTGGTATTGCAACATTCTGTGTGCAAGCTGGTCAATGCATCTCTTCTGTCAATTTTATTCCACAATTAGTCAGTAAAATAAAAATTAAAATGAAATGCGTGTGTGCGATGAACTTTTCAGTCGTTTTATTTTGAAGCATTCAATTAATATTTTGATGATAACGAAGACGAATTAGACATGGGTTCTTGTGTGAAAATTAATAAAAATGTAAATTATTCAGAAGATGTGGTGCCAAGATTCTCAGACAGAACATTCAAGCAGCGTTTTCGTGTGAATCCAGAGGTCTTTGAAGTTTTATGCAGAGACTTGCATGGAATTTGGAGTTATGAAGTTGGGCAATGGCGAAAGTCAATTTCATTTGAAAAACAATAGATGATAACCCTGTAGTACCTTGGAAATTAAGAGTCTATGAGGAATGATGTTGGAGCAGCTATATTTAAGGAAACTAAGACTTGTTTTTATTAGATCTATCGGTAAACGATTTGACGTGTGTATTGCCAGTGTATGGAAATGCATTTCACTAACCTGCGATATGCTTATCAAGCTTAATAGAGTTAAACGATTTATTAGGTTGCCAAACACAGAAAAAAAAACCACAAAAATGTCGAGATTCTGTGCGGACAAATATCGTTTTAAAGGTGAATATATAGTTAGTTAATTTATGATCTATTAATTTATTACATGAATTTAATTGCGTGCTTTATATCAAGTAAGTTTTTAAAAAAGCAACAACAACAGCAACAACTCTTCTAAAAATCTAATAATTGATCGATTTCGGTCCAAGTCATGAGTAATTGAACATTTGCTTGTAAAAATAGCCACCTTTCAGTTAAAACACTAGCTTCTAGCGAAGCAAGACAACTCCTTTCATTTCTATGGTGCATTTCGACAAACTGTCGAACACCAATGAATATTGAAATATATAAGAAGCAACTATTATTTTTTTATTTGAAAAAAAAAACAAAGTTATAAATTACAATTTTTTTTATGACTAATAACTAGCACTAGCCGCTAAGGCTTTCAGCTAGGATTAGATATAAAAAACTTATAATAATATGAACTAAATTATATAATGAAAGGTACTTAAGTTACACTTCAAAAAATAATCTTGATCGTTTAAGAAATTTGAAGAAAGTTTTAATGTTGGATTTATTTGGTGTTTTTAGGAGCTCATTTAAATTCTCGATGTTTAACTGTCTGCATATAATGCCAGCAACTTGACATTGGACTAGTAAATGGTGAATGGATACTGTGTTGTTTTGGCACAGTGGACAGGTTGTATCAATTGAGTTGTCGAAAATGTGTTTGTGTGTTAGTCTGGTATGACCAAGGCGGAATCTTGTAACTGCCACTGCTTCCCTCCTAGAGACTGTGATTGGGTACTTGGGTGGGGTTTTGTCAGGGTCTAAGGGTTTGTAGGAGTGGGAGTAATTTATCCAGTCCTACAAACTAGTTTCTAAAATAATATCATTTAAAGCTTTGTTGATGTCCTTTCTACTGTAGATAGTTTCCTCAACTAATGGAAGTCTAGTGGCGAGCTTGGCTTTTACATCTGCTGCTTCATTACTTTAGATTCCAATGTGACTTGGAATCCATAAAAGTTTCAATTTGTTGCTTCGTATTAGGAATTTACTACGTTTTTGGTACCATATCGTGCAGGTAATGCTCCTTTATGCAATCGATTCAATAAAACGGCTACCCTCTATAGGTTGTTTATAAGTGGTTTTATTTGCATTTAAAATTAATGGGTTAAATTCTGATCTCCGGGGTTAAAAATTAATTACATTGGCCAATATGTATGCAGGAAGTGTATCCACATATAAAGATGACAACGATATGGTCACAATAAAAACAATTGTTGAGTTGATGAAACTCTGGATGGAGTTAAAAAAAGTGAAAAAAGATCCTGCTGGATTAAGCCATGGAGAATTGGCAGACATAAGAAAGGGATGATAAATTTATCAAAGGAGCTAAGATTCACTGATGATAAGGCATTTAAAATTTTTTTAAGAATATCTCACAAAGCCGGTTGGCTTTGAAACTCATTTAAGAACATTTCAGTAATATTTCTACTCCAATTAATAGTCATAACCTTATCTCTAAGAATATTGTAAGTTTTAACGATTTAAACAATATTACAAGATATATGTATATATAAACAGTTTATTTGTTAACTATGCGGCTGTAATGTATGACTAGCTTGATCAGTTATACTATCAGTAAATCTACTGCTCACATTTTCTCTTGACGATTGTCCTAAAATGCAAGGGTGAAAGAGAAAACTACAGCTGTACATACAAGCACTAAAAATACTACAATATATACAATGACGTGTTACTTTCATATATGCAATGGAATAGTTTATAAATGGAAAATATAATTAATAAATGTATACATTTTTATAAATAACATCAAATACACATTTTACGTTCATAGTTTTAATTATAAAAAATACACAATCACTAAAAAACAATATATTAAATCATTAATATTACATTCACAACAATCACTAATAATATTCAGCTGTTCAGTTGAATCCATTTGCTGCAGCTAGCCGGGCTGCATTTTGCATGTTCTTCAAGTATTCTTCTTCTTTTTATAAATAAATACCATTTAAGCCATGCATAGCACTAGCAGCGTACAATTCAATACTAAACAACAAACATCGCATTACTGATGAATTCAAATAGTACATTTCCTACTGCTGTGCAGTTTTATCACTACTAAACGTAAAACATCAAGAAAATGCAACCGTTGTCCAAATTGTTTTCAGCTTTGAGCCGTGGAAATTTTTGTCGGCTGCTTGGAAATTTTTGGAAGACTGAGAAGCTCTCTCAGTTTCCAGTTTTTTATTTTACCCGCGAAAACAACAACAAATTTGTCTGTGTCCGCTGTGTGTGACATGCACCATTGCAACACAATTTTTTTAATTGAGTTACATAAGCTGACATCTCTTTCGCACTTCCATAACTTAATCGAATTGTTTGAGCGACGACAAGTAAGCCAATTATGCATGTGAAAGAGAGTGACAGAAATAATAGATAAAATAAAAAATGCTGTTTATTTTTGCTGTTAACCTATGAAACAGAACTATCACGAAATGACATTGAACATGCTTTTGTTACTTTCATTCTAATAAATAGAACTGCTGGAACTATATAGTTCCGCGAACATGCTTAAAAGGGCTTACACATTAGCAAGCTTGTTCCTCAAACATAATGGCGGGCGAACCTGTTCGAAAAAGCTAGCGTTCAAATTGAACGAACATGTTCGTCGAGCATGCGATTTTTTCATGTTTTTCGCCATCATTTTGTTATAGATATTGATAACGCAGCAACATGAACAATAAAGAAATCTCGTTTTTATTTGTGCTAGTCATGTTGTCGCTACAGAATTTCATTAGGTATGACACTTACGTTCAAATTATAGAACACGTTCGGCGATCACCTCTTGTTCAACGCAGAAAATCAAAAATTTTTGCCAACAAGCCAACAGGTTTGACGAACTGTCGAACTAGCTTCTTAACTGGCGAACTGGCTCGAACATGGCCGCCGCTCGACGAACCTGCTAAGACAAAAATCTCAATGGTTTGGCTGTTATAGGCCAAAATATCAAAAAAAAAAAACGTGACAAAAAACGTCTGAGAAAAAAATAATAGTCAAAATCTGGAAGCTCGATTTTCACCGTAGACGTATGGTCTAGTGGACTTTTTTGCTCAGTACAATCCCAAGTATCAGAAACGCGAAGCGCCCATTAAGATGTTCAAATCGCCCCACCCTAATCAACTATTTTTAATATAAAAAAAAAATAATTTTTTTATGATGAATTAGTGATTTGTTCAATATTTTATCCTTTTAAAAAACTCCTAAAAGTACCTTAAATTTTCGAGCGCTAGACCACCGGCCTTGCCTTAAGTGCCTCTGAACATTCATGTCTGAATTCGCAATTAAAATTTACACCTAAAACAATTGGCATCTTGTGATAATTTTCAACCCGTTCAATGGAACCTTGCTACTTTTGTTGTTTGGATAGCTAATGCACAATGCTTTTGAACGATTATTGTGATCTGCTGCATCATAGCTTCACGCATTCAGAATAGAATATGAAGCACTGCAACATAGCTTCAGTTCATACTTAATATTGAATGAATCACATTATGACACAAAGGGTTTTGGAGTAGTGGTTAGTAGAACTCTCGATCGAAATGGTGCGAGTTCGATTCTCACCGCTAACAAAGAAATTTTTTTTTAATTTTATATCCTCTTGTTGTAAGAGACGCAAGTAAAAAAACAATAACAATTATAAGAAAAAGGTGTATGGATAAAAGTGTCATTTTGAGATTTGACTCAAGCAAATCGCAAAACGAGGCATAAAAGCTTGGCTTCATAAAAAATAAAATGTATTTAATAAAAATGATCAGCTGAATGTCATTGCTGCTATTACTGTTAATCCTTTTCTTTGTAACTATTAATTTTAATTATAAGTTACTTTGTAATAAAAAATACAGACAAAAACGACAATCGGATATGTTTAACATGCACCATGACTATGTTCTATAAATAATATCAATGAACTTTTTAATAATTTCGCATAGATCTCGCATAGCTTGCCTTGGTTTATACTTTCGTAATTGAATTCTTTTTTTTGTGCTAAAACATTTGTGGGGGGGACCCTTATGTTGCTACCTCCTGGCCCAAACTTGGCTCTCTACGAGCCTGCGCAACTCACGTAATCCCTTGTTCACGTGTTTACTCATTACTTGAACAGTTTTTTTTTTTTAAATTTAAACTAGATTTATTTTTTGATTATATTCAATAAATGAGCAATAGCTCTTTAACCCTGTTAACAAGTGTTATTTATTATTGTCTTTAAAACACAATAAAACGAAGAAAACAATACTCGAGTAGTAAAAAATAAGACAGTGTTGTGACTAACGCATTTCTTGGGAACCTGGATAAAATTTAATTAAATTCATCAATATTGTTTTTGCTTTCGTAGTGCCTGTATCAAAAAGCAGTCTCTATTAAGAATTATTCATGATATGCGGCTTTAAATTAGCACTTTTTTATGCCCAAATTTTTGCTTAAAACAAACCAAAACAATAATAAAGTCAGTGTTTATAAAACTTTGTATAAATACTCTGTACTAATCAGAGAAAAGAACAGTTGATAAAAATTTTTGAATAGATCGAGTTAAGAATATCTCAAAATGCGTTGTCAAACTTTCGCACTAGCTTTGCTGCTACTGGTTGTCTATGTCGTAGCAATGCCCTTGGATGGCGTTGATCTCCCCTCCGGCGAAGAACGAGTCAGGAAAGTGCGCACCTTTGGTATTGGTTACGGCGGCAATAGCGGTTATGGTGGTTATGGTGGTTATGGAGGATATGGTAACGGCTATGGCGGATATGGTGGTTATGGTAGCAGCTATAGTAGCAGCTATGGTAGTAGTTACGGTGGATATGGAGGTTATGGTGGCGGCTATGATGGCTATGGCAGTTACTTCGGTTAAGTAATTTCTAGCAACGAACCTCGACAAAATGAAACATTTACGGACAATTTATGCTAAATATATACTAAAATAAATAAACTACATCCCAAAAGCATCCATTGTCATATTCATGAGCAAAGTTATGAATGGTTATTGAACAGTAAGGTGGATCGTTTTGTTCAGGGGTAAAAAAACACTTTTTTCGACACTGATATTCTGGGAGCTGGATTCAAGTAGATCTTAAATCCGAAAGGATATCGAAATCGGTGGAATCGTCATCCAGCGGTTTTGATTTTAAAAAAATCACTTTTTCGCCAAAAATCACCGGTTTTTTCGCCGTAAGTTTTTATCAATCTAAAATAACTACCCAAAAGTTGGATGCAAATGAAAGGTATCTTGGACCCCAAAGTTGTAAATAGGAAGATGGTTAGATTTAAGAAATTTTTTAGTGCAACAGTGTTCAGAATTCGGTCAACATTTTGGGTATTTTTCACTAAAATCGCTATAAATTTGCCATTTTTCAGTAAAATTTGGAAAAATCAAGTATTGTTCAAAAAGACTTGGTGTAATCTATTGATATATATATAAAAAAACTCAAAATAGTGGAATTTTTTGAAAGGATATTTTTCACAAAAATCCACTAATTTTCAGTGAATTTAAGAAAATTTACTATTTTTACTATTCGTCGTGAACAATCAAAAATTAACATATTTATAGCGAATGAACAGCAAATTAATAGCGATTTTAGTGAAAAGTACCCAAAATGTTGACCGAATTCTGAACACTGTTGCACTAAAAAATTTCTTGAATCTAAAAATCTTTCTATTTACAACTTTGATGTCCCAGATACCTTTCATTTGCACCCATTTTTTAGGTAGTTATTTTAGATTGATAAATAGTTACTGCGAAAAAACCGGTGATTTTTGGCGAAAAAGTGTTTTTTTGACGGTTCCACCGATTTCGATATCCTTTCGGATTTAAGATCTACTTGAATCCAGCTCTCAGAATATGAGGTCGAAAAAAATGTTTTTTTAATCCACCTTATTGAACAGCATATGCCCCAAAATTTAAAATTTTTGTAAGCAGACCGTGTTAATTTGCGTTTAAAAGTTTTATAATTTTATGAACTTACAAAATCAATAGAAGAGTTTCAAGGTCTGATAAAGTTTTGTCATTAGAGGTAGGCACGTTATTCATACCTCATAATTCTACTTTTTGGAGCAGTATTATCATATTCAATAAAAATAGTTCAAGTAATATTTCACTGATAAATTTTGTCTTTGGCCTACGAAAGCATTAAGCCAGTCAGTCTGAACAAAACAAAAAAAATTTTTTCATAACAATATGGTCATTCTATATGAAAACGTCTAAAGGGTGAGCTGCATGGTGTCCAATTTTGATAAAAAATTTTAAGGATTATATTATGGGTAGGTTAGGTTAGGGGGGCGGCCGATACAATGACCGGCCCTCAAAGACCATACACTTGGTCCATTGTGGTACCGCAGGAAGTATACTCCTAACATCTACTTAGGCACTGTAGACGCTTAACGTCTTCCTTATCAAGATCCCTGAGATCATAACAATTAGCCTCCCTAAGTGCTTATACCTTCTGTGGGACAGAGCGGGGCATGAACACAGGAGATGCGATACCGTCGCCTCCTTTTCCTCATCTCTGCAACTCCTACAGAAGTCATTATCAGAAGGCATGCCTACCTATAAGATAGTGTCCTGTTATAACGCCTATCAAAATAGAGCCATTTACCCTCGCAATTTCAGTGTGCTTCCTCGTGCGTTTTTCAGTGGAACTAGGCCACACCTGTCTAGCTGTGTTGAAGGTGGTATGTGATTCCACCTGAAATTAGCCATTTCTGTAGCATCTTGCAACAACGATACCGTTGTACATTTTCTAGCGATTTGTATGCTGACAAATATTTTGAAACAAAAAAAAAAGACACAAAAAAACAATAAGCAAGACATAGTAGAAAAATACATAAATTAAAAAAAATAATAACTTATTTAAAAATATAAAAAATCTTTCATTCAATAAATACACTATGTGGCAGTCATTGTGATCTGGATTACACATCAGGCAATCCTTATTTAAAACCGGACGCTGATTCCAAATATTAGGTTAAAAAAATAATTCTGTAACACCGTTTTTAAGTTATCGATAGTTTATTATTTTAAGTGAATTTCGAAAAGTTGATCCTACGTTATTACAAATAAAACAAGTTTTTATGAATTGATTTGTATTTATTAATAGAGTATAAAATAAGAGGTAATATAAATACCTTTCTTTTTTGCTACATTAAATTCTAATTGAATAAACATCTTAGTAATTAAAACATTTGATTATTTTTTTTTCTAAAAATGTTCATAAATTGGAAAATTATGCTTACAAAGTTATAAAAATAAAAGAAATTATATGGTTTCATAATTTTATTTTAAAGTATGTTCTATTACGAAGAAAATAACATACAAATCTAAAAAATCAAAACTACCTGAGTGAAAATAGAAAAAAATCTATTACAAAATTAGTTTTATATTTGTTACAATACTTTCCCTCCGTATCTTGGTGATTAAAGCGATAAGCATGGAGAAAGATTTTCTATAGGAACGAGTCCATGATTGAAGACTGCACGGTTAGAAATCTTGCACTAAAATTTAAATTTTTCTGTACTACATATAAGTCAATACTAGCTTTGGTTTTAAATCTAGTATTTGCAAAATACTAAAAATGGTTTTAATACAACTTTGGTTTAAAACTACGTACAAGCTTGGATTAAAATATTACACAAAAAAAAAAACAAGCACCCCAAAATTCGATCACATGACATTCAGTTTGTAAACTCACTACTCTAACCACTGGGATATTGACCTACATATTAAAAGCGCGATAAACGAGCATATGAACCGAGTCGCCTAATATTGAGTCATAGGATTGCCAGGCTAACTTTTTACGGGTCTAAGTCCTAGAACTTATTTAGTATTCAAATGTACTAGAATTTAGTATAAATTGTATTAAAAACAAAAAGTAATGCAAAATTGTACTTAAATTTAAACCAAAAAAGCTAAAATGGAGGCTGTAATATTATTTTTGGTTTAAATTCTAGTACAGAAGAGTTTTATGAGTAAGTATTTGAAAAGTTTAAATTTTAAACCTCTAAACTAGCTTCTGGCGAAGCAAAAACTCGTTTCATTTATATGGTGCATTTCAACAAACTATCGAACACCAATGAATATTGATATAAATAAAAAAGCAACTAGAACAGATGGCAACCTTGATAGAGGTGATGGCTGTGATCTATAAATAGCCTACTGCTTTGGAATGCCATATGATTAGCAGCCATACAATTCAAAAGAATTAATTCCAAAATCTGCACAGTCATATACTAATTTAAACAGTTGATCACAGCTTAATCACTCAAAGACTACTGAAGAGGAAAATGTAGCGATTTCCGAAACAAACTGTCTAGTCAGCTAAGTGATTGACTCTATACAGAGTTGTTGTTGTTGCTGTTGTTGCCTTCTTTAAAAACTTACTTGATCTAAAGCTCACAATTTAATTCATTAAACCTCAAGGTTTAAAAATATTTTAGTGGGACTAAAAATTAGTCCAAGATTTCTAACCGTGTACGCATGGTTTCTCATAACAGAAACAGATCAAAATTAAAAGAAGAGACGAAGTAGATCATATAATTTCTTTTAATATCATCCATACCTTTTATTATATTTTAAATATTAATCTTATTTAAGGGTGTAGTCTGTTGCTCCGGCCAAATTTTTAAGGTTTATTTTGGAATTTTTTTTTATAAGTATATAATATAAAATCGTTTCAATTTTCTTATATGTCTATATATATTTTAAAATCTACAAAAAAAAATTTATTTTACTATTTTTTTTGTAATTTATTTACGTCAAAAGTGGAAAAAAGTTGTTGATGACCCAGGTGATAACGGCATATCAAGTCATCTAAAAACTAGTGAGGAATTATTTTAGACTGGACTGAAGTTAAAATACCGCACTACCGTATTTTAAACTATTTGAAGGCTTGAATTCTTTATTATTTTGATGACGTCGCTTTTATTGGTCGCGATTTTTATCCAAATGCATCACATTTGAAACCCGCAGTCCTTTTTATTTATTAAAGCTTTTGTGTACAACAAACTACACAAGTGCTTGTAGTTCAAAAATTAAGTTTTTTGAATATATATGTTTTACTATTATGATTACGTCATTTTGTATGGACGGTAATATAAAAATAAATTGTTATACAATTGTTAAATGTTAAAATGTTAATTGTAACAATTTTATAACATTAATTTTTTGAATTTATAAAGGTTTAACTATTATGATTACGTCATTTTGTATGAAAGGTGAGCAGAATTTTTCGTTTTGAAATATTTTAAGCCATTGTAGTAATTTCTGTGGAATTTAAGGGAATTTTACTTATTTCATAAAGTCATTTTGTATTAAAGGTAGCCATGATTTTGCTTAGACTTTCCCAAATATCATATTTAAAGAGTATATGAATTGTCAATGCTTATGTGCAAAATTTGAAGTCATTAGATTAATTTTTGCGGAATTAAAGAGATTTACCGTTTTGGTTAAGGCGGGTAAGGTTTTAGAACTTTGTTTTACCATTTTTTTGTATGTTGTTGTTATTCGGCCTTTCTGCTGTATGTTAATGTTTTTAAGTTGGGCTTTTGCCGTAAATAAAAAGACAATTAATTTGATCTTTTTTTTTTGTTTTTATTACACGATATTTCGGCTCACTTTGTGGGCCTTCATCAGGACATAAAAAACGTGAAAAATTTTATAAATTATGAAAGAACATCACAAACAGTTTTTATTTAACTATTTTTAAAAAACTTAAAAAGCTTATTGTGCTAAGCCGCGTCGAAATCAGATGTTTGCCACCTTCATTATCCACCGTGAAAAATTTTTTGTGATGTTCTTTCATATAAATAATTTATAAAACTTTCCACGTTTCTTATGTCCTGATGAAGGCCCACAAAATGAGCCGAAATATCGTGTAATAAAAACAAAAAAAAAGATCAAATTAACTGTCTTTTTATTTACGGCAAAAGCCCAACTTAAAAACAGTAACATTTTTTACATTTTTATGTGAATGCACATCTTAAAAATATTGTGCCCAAATTTTTCGATCCGAGTAAAACTAACGGAGATATGAATTTTTAAGTATAACACAAGTCGTGTTTTCAAAGTGGGTGAAAACTCTCCAACCAAAACGGCTGAACCGATCGTTTTGAAATTTGGTACACTCATTCACAACTAAATTCATGAGGTAACGCTGTCGAGTTTTTATTTTTATTTTTCTTATTGCTAATTTTACGAGTAAGATTTACAAAATGGATTTTTTGACTGCCTGATGAGTGCTGCCAAAAATCTAAAAAAATTAAAAAAAAATTCGACAGCGTTACCTTGGGAATCCTATTAGCTTCTCAAAACATCTTCATTTTTTTATTTCAGTTGATCCGCTGATGGGCTATTATGCTTCACCGCAAAACCGCTTTTTTTGGAGGTGCTTCGGGAAAACGGCCGCCATTTTGTTATTTATTAAAATTCTTCAACATAATTTTTAGTAGGTATTCTTTAAATGTTGCTTTATTATACCTACATCAATTCAAGTTACTTCCACTAACAGTAGCGCATCAAGAATTCGTAAAAATGGGTAATTTTTAGGCCGAATTAACCTTACCCCCTTAAGCCACTTTGTATGGGAGGTAGGCGTGGATTTTATCCGATTTGGCTCATTTTCGAACTTGACCTAAAATTTTTAATAAAAAGCTTATATATTGAATTTCGTCACGATAGCTATAAAATAAAGGATGTTATCTTGATCACAAACAGACAGACGGACAGTGCTAAATCGACTCAGGAGGTGATGCTAATCAAGAATATATGTACTATTCCTATACCGGCCACGCCTTATCGGCCTTACAAACGGAGTGACAAAGTTGATGCACTCTATTACAATTGTTAAATCCACTTCAAATGTTAATAGTTTTGATATTGCTAACTGTAACTTTGAGTGATTGGTTACCAGTCCGGAGCTGTGATGAGCTAAAACTGGTAGTAGTATGCTTTTAGTATGCTACGAGGTCCGACTAAAGACTTGAAAGCTGGTACCACGGACAGTCGGTAGCCCCTTGGCATGCGCCAGGTTGACTGATTGGGTCGGCCCTTCGGGGAGATTGGTGGTGGCTGTGTGTTTATCATCTATATCGCGGGTAGAGCTGCTCAGCTCGGTGTAGGTTTGCATTCTCAAACCGGGTGCCGTACCCCAGAGTACGGAAAAGGTTTTAGATAGGCCTCCTTGGTACCTTTGAACCCTCAAAGGGGCGTTGACCGACGCAATATTTCGGTCCCACGCTATGGAGCACCGTAGAATTAAGCCTACACGGCAGGCCTTCATTAAGCCTACATAAAACACTTTGGATTTTCTGTAACTTTGAGTTTGTCTTTTCCCAAAAAAAAAAATACTCAATTCTGAGTGAATTAGAGAAGAAAAAATTTTATGAGTTGTTATAGAATAACGGTACGTTTTTCTACTCTTTTATCAAAATTAGCATTTTCTGCAGTTGCATTTCTATAAATCCAGTAGGTCTTTGAAAATAATTGAAGCGTTTTAAGGTCATTTCTGTTTGGAATATAAAGTAACATGTGTGTTTTTAATTTTTTAATATGTCACGTGCAATCAGATGAACAGATATTTAGAGGGTAAGGATAATTGCTAAAAAATTGGGTTTTCGTGAAATTCCTCGAAAATTCCGTTGAAGTCATAAATCAATAGTCTCCTTCTAACGTAATCCGGGAAGCTATAGATGTGCAAAAGGATGTGGCAGAAAAAGAAAGCTTGATAGTCGCGATAAGCGTGAAATAATTAAGGTAGCAAGCAACTCAACAAATATGTGAGTTGCTCAGTGAATGTGTGCCGACAAACAGTGTGGAGGGCTCTAAAACGAAATCCCAATGTAACAAGTGCTAGAATGAAGAAGGCTCCACGGCTTTTTCAAAAACATATCGATGCCAGCATGCAATTTGCAGAAGAGTGTATTGGAATGAATTGGAGACAGCTAGAGAAATATCGCTGTTCTCAATGTAAATCGTGTTAATACCCATGAAAGCGATCAGGACTTTCCAGACTACATTTTTTCTCATCGGAAAAAGTTACCTGAAATAGAAAACGTTTTGGGCAATAAAATAACAATGGCACAAAAGTAACTTACCGAGGTACAATTCATTCCAATACAATCTTCTGCAAAATGCATTCAATATTCATTGGTGTTCGACAATTTGTCGAACACACCATAAAATTGAAACGAGTTCTTGCTTCGCTAGAAGCTAGTGTCTTTAAGTAAAAGGTGGCTATTTGGACAAATATGGTGGACAAAATTTGTGGCCAAATTGTCGAACACTAATGAATATTGAAATAAATAAGAAGCAACTAGAACAGATGGCAACCTTGGTAGAGTTGATGGCGGTGATCTATAAATGTCATATGATTAAGTAGCCGATATGAACGTAAAATTCTTAAGAATTTGTTCAAAGATGTGTGATATACGAGTCATATACGACTTTAACAGTGAGAGATGATCACAGCTTAATCACTCGAAGACTACTGAAGAGGAAATGTAGCGATTTCCGAAACAGACTGTCTAGTCAGCTAAATGATTGACTCTATACAGAGTTATTGTTGTTGTTGTTGTCACCTTCTTAAAATCTTGCTCACAATTTTTTGTTTGTTCAAAAATAACTATGTATTAAAATGGGCCTTTTTTCGAAACATTCACAAAATAAATCTTTCAAATTAACGTTTTGGATATCTCGTATAACAGTTATGGGGACCATAACAAAACTTAAAATTTTGACACCGTTTGTTACTATAACAATTATGGGTTAATAATAATTATATAAGAATAGGTGTGAAAATTGTGTATCAGCCCATAAATGATTTTCTTCTTATCAAGTTGGTTTCGAGTACATTTTTTATATTGTTGAAGGCATAGAGATGACCGCGACCATCTTTTTAATTTAAACATTTTTTTCTTCATTTTGTATAGTACGATTATGTTCGCATTTAAGCTACTTTATATAAATTCGACTGGATATAAAAACAGTTTACAGACCCTATTACCTAAAACTCCGTTGCTCATACATGTATAAAATAAATGAAACAACATGTCTTAGAGATAGTTTTATATCACAATATTTTTATATTTTTTTTGCATTAAATTAACTATTTTAAGCCATGACGGGTAATCAGGGCGATTTCCATAACTTGGACCTCCACGAAACCTTCCACTTCCATAGTCGCGACGTCCGAAAACTGAACGTCCATATAAATCCCGCGGTTGACGTGCGACATTGCCTTCGCCATTCAGGTTAGCTGCAACATCTTGCACTTGATATAGTTCCGCGCACACGCAAACGCTTAGCACAGCCAGCAGCGGCATGAAGAGTGAGAATTGCATTTTTTGGTGTTTATAAAAATAATTTAAAACTAACGATATTTCTTAGTGTTTATTCAGTGTCGAGTGCTGTTGTCACTGACTAGCTTCTGAGCTTTTATAGCTTAGATATGCTTAGATTTTGCTATTGCTCGCAATTATGTAAGCCTAAAAATAAATACTTGTTTCGAATGTATTTAATTATGTATTAATTTTATTATTTTTTTTTTTTGGATAACAAAAAATTGTTGAAGATTAAAACATCTTTTACACAAAATTATATATAGCTAGTTCATCAGTGTTAACACTTCAGTGTTTTCATAGAATAAATGGATATTAGCTTCTTAATTTGTTCTCTTTTTATGCGCAGCATCATTTATATTGTGTGTCTGTGTTAATGTTCAATCTTTTCTTGAGCGAGGGTTGCTTAATAAATTATGGAAAAATATATAAAATTGGTTTTGTCAGGTAAAATTTGTTTTTAAGTACTCGTAGATAGGTAGGTGAGTGACCATATTTATACATAGCCCGCTGAGTATACTGCGTTAGGATTTCTACTCACTTCTTTTGTAACATCCGTAAGTAGACGTCGAAGGTATAGAATAATATGTATATCCGTGAACTTATTACATAAAAACTTTTTTAAAATTGCTTCCGGAAGATCAAAAATACAGTTTCACGAAGTTTTTGCGTATATTTTTAAGTAGTTTAATATGTAGTTTAATATTTTGCACTTTCTAATAGGGGCCCTCAAACGATACTACATGTCGCATGTACATGTAGTTCGATAAAGTAAGGGGACTTTTTATGTTGCCCCTACACACATCAAACTTTATATATAACATGCCATCACGATTTTAGGTAAAAATAAAAAAATTCGCGTCAAAATTTAATATTTGCTACGTTCGGCAGTTTTGCCACGAGATGTACTCTGAAAAATGATCATCAAATTTCAAAATGCACTATGTTGGATGGCCACGCACACAAACGGAACTACATGTTGGACGTACTTAGCAAAAAGTCAAAAACTTTTGTCTTCCAACGGACATGTCCATCCGCCTTGATTTTTTGCACACTAACGAAACTACATGAGTGATGACTTGACAGGTCGGATGGACATGAGTATCATTTGAGGGGCCCTAATAACTTGTTTTCATATGAGAGCATAGTGTTTTAAAAAAATCACAAAGAAAGATAAGATGTTTATGGAAAAATATGATGTGGATTTTTGTAAAAAAATATTAAAATAAGCTAGCATCATACAATTTGTGTTGTATCAAGCAATAATATCATACAAGTATCGCCTGTGGTCGAAATTTGTTTTGTTTCAATAATTTAAATGATAAAAATATATAAAATAAAATGTATAAAATATATTTTTTGAAAGAAATAAATTTATAATATAAAATATTTAATTTTAGCACGGATATACTTGCGATCAGAAATAGGATAGTCTAGGTAAATGCGCCTTCCAGGCAGCGTCATTCAACTCGTGGCTTTATAATTCAAAAATTGGAAATAATATAGAATCTTATTTTCCTTTGAACGCTTCGGTCGGGCGTAAGGAGATAAAGAGGGCAGACCGTCACTGGAATGTGTGCATCAAGCAGGGCATAGCAGAAGAAAGCAATCGGCATTAAGCCACCATGCGCCTCCAGGGGCTATAGGATTGAAAAGGTGTTTGATTCGGGACGTGAGGAGCCACGACGCAAAAAAGCGACGGTGACCAGTAGGACTTGCAAAGTGGTCGTGAGAAGAAGGCCAGGAATCGTCGAGAAAGGCTAATCGGAGTCGACCTAAATTTGAGCACAATCGAATCAGCCGAAGTAGAAGAGATAATTATTAAATGATGTTAATTAAAGTTAAAGCACACTAATATCTGAACAGTTAATTCAACTATTTGTATAAAATATAGCAATAGTTTTTTCTTTACCTTTTGAAATATAACATAAATTCGAGCTATAAGCTATTTTAAAATAAACCCGTTGAATGAAACAAATCTTATATTGAACAATATATAACTAGGGTAGGAAATCAAATGAAATCTGAAATAAAGATCGGCTTACATTTTTTCAATATTATCATAAAAATAGTGATATGATTGAATTACAGACTTCACCTCTTAAAAATTTTTTTTTTTTTTTTTTTTAAAAATCTTTATTTCATAATTTCTTAAATCTAATTACAAATGTTAAATAAAATACTTATTAATTTATGAAACAGTTTAGAACACTCTGTTGTCGAGTTGACAAGAGGCGAGTGTAATTATCATTGAATTCATATTTAATTTAGAATATCGACGGGAAAGTAAATTAAAATCAATACAAGTAAAAATAGGATACACTTGTTTTCAATGTTTTCAATTTTTTTTTGCAATTTTTTGTTGCTGTATAAATGAATTAATTTTACATTTTTTTAGTTTCAAGTAATACATAATAAAAAATTGTACTAAAAAGTTTTTAATAATTTACTTCTTAAAGTTTTCAATCCCGAACTAATCCCGAACTAATCCCTGGATGTAGAAAAGTTTCCGGGATCGCACTCCCTAGCTCTGACGGACTCGTAACGGGTTCGAAATGAATCCGCATTAGTTTTTTGCACATTGGGAAGGAGTAAACTTTAGTCACGTGTCGGATCTGACACGCGCACTATTTCATTTTTGTTATAGCTTTTCTAAGGGCTACAAATATAGAGATTATATATCAGATGAGAAATGAGAACTATAAAGAGAAAAAAGTTAAAGGTGAGAAAGAATGTGTGTGAATTTGTATTAACCCTATCGGAAATTTTAAAGTGCTTTATTAAAAAGCAAGTAAAAAGATCTTCACTTTGCCTATGAATAGTGCTTTTGAAAAGTCATTTTGCTCCCGCTACAAATTCAGGTTAAAAAAACTGTCTAACATTTATATCGCTTGTTGTTTTCTCATCATTATTCATCACAAGTATATGCAAAAAAATTAATTCGTGAAAAATTGTTGCAGCAAAATAGTGAACAAAATATGGTTAAATCGTTTATAAAGTGTTAAAATGTCATGTTTTCCTAAAAAAGGTAATGAAATTAGTGGCAAGTGGTTTGGATATTCAAAACGTAAATGCAAAATATTATGTACATTGGGCAAAAATATACGCCATCAAAAATGAAGTCGCGAATGCAGGTGTGAACAAAGAAGACGCTCTTTCCGAAGGGAGAGCAAAGCGCTATTTTTAATCACTTTTCATAGCGAGAACAAAGGTCTTCTTTCCAATGACATGACAATGTTAAATAAAGCTCTGTTTAAAGCGAGAACAGAGCGCTATTGTGGTTTTGTAAAGTGCTTTGAAAGTGGTTTCGAAGCTCTTTGTTTCCTAAAATGAATGAAGTGAAGGTATAAATTACAAAAAATGCATTTGTATTATATTTATTTATTTATTTATTTATTTATTTATTTATTTCTATTTTAACTATCAACAATCGTTTAACAGTTTGAGTAATAACATATAAATTATAAAAAAAATATGATATAAAACTAATAAAATGTAAACATAATTATATTAAAGAATATTACACTTTTATAAATTCATTTTAAACAATTCTTAATAAATTTTGTTTAAAAGTTTGTCTATTCAGAGTGAGATCTATTTGAGCACTTATGGAATTGAACGCTAAGCACATATTATTAATAGGATCATTACGGCCATAGTTTGTCCTATGATACGGAATGTAAAAAAAATCTCTTTGCCTAAAATATCTCTCAGGCGCATATATTCTTAAAAGAGCGAGGAGTGGCGCGCAGTCTATATGTGACATAATTATATCGCGAACAAAAATAACAAGAAAAAATTTACGTCTGGAGGCTAAGGTATTAAGACCCAGAAAAGCACACCTAGATACGTACGTTGGCATAAAATTCCAATTTAATTTAAACATTATGTAACGAGTGAAATGTTTTTGTATTTTTTCCAATCGCAAAGAATCTACCTCGTAATATGGATCCCAGATCACACATCCATACTCCAAGATAGACCTTACTAAAGATAAAAATAACGTTCTAAGGGTATATGGATCCTTAAATTCCTTCGAATTACGCCTCAAAAAACCCATCATTGCATTAGCCTTAGTAATTATGCAATCGTAATGGTTGGAAAAAGAAATTTTTATATAATTTTTGTATAATTTTGAGCAAACTGTGAATAAAACCGTATAATTGGAATATTTGGCCCGGATTTCTGGAAAAATTTTGCAATAAATCTTGTGTGAAATAAAGAATAAATATGTGTGAACCGTGTAGAGATTTATCTTTAGAACATTTATTTTTAACTTAAAACTTAATTTTTAATATATAAATATACATGTAAATATTGTGGCAGCCGTAACCTACTGGATAGGCTGCGTGGCCCGTATGTTTAAGAATCGTGGTAGCCCGGGTTCAATTACCAGCCAGGCAGAATGTTTTTTCAATTTAATTAATTTTTCTGTTCAGCCGTCACCTCACTGCAAACAATGGCAAACCTCAGAGTGTACAACATCTTAAACTTCCTAAGAATATTATCAGCTTTCGGAATCGGCACAAAACTCGTATGTATGTTCAGCTGTCCCTAATTCTCAAAAGAAACTCAGTCAAAGTCCTTTCATGCCAGAAATGGCCAATTCCTTTTTTTTTATTAATACGCAAATATTGTTTCAAATTTACTTAATTTAAACTCGAATAGATATTATTTGAAACAAAAGAGCGAAGGAGAGCAAGATCAACTAGTTGTCAGCTCTAAACTACATTTATTTGCACCTTTTCACTTAAGTATCATAAATCTTAAGCTGATAAGTTTTCAAACACCCCTCGTTAGTTTGATTATTGTAGATACTCGTATTTCTATTTTCGCAGCTCGCACTATAAAGTAATCGAATTTTATCAAAGCAACTGTTTGCGGGAAGTGGTTCGTCACAAACAAGTTTGTTGACTTTGCTGTTTATGTGAGTCCTAATTTAACACTAAGCGTACCGGACCACTTTTCAAATTTTACGGTTTTGGTTTTCCTCCCGCTACTTCTATGCATTTCCTTTAAAAATTATAGTTATAGCATGTTTTTAATTAAACATATACTATAAAAAATATCTTAAGTTGAGCTGACAAAACCTAAACTACTACACTACAAAAAAAAAATTTTAACATTATCAGTATTATTACATTTATTTTAGAAAACTCTTTGTAATATTAACCCAATTACGACCGCTCCTAAGCCGCTGGATGAAAATTCATGAAACTTTATACATAAAAAATTAACTTTTAAATATTTGTTTAACTCTTCAGGTTTGGTCGGCAAGGAGTGTTCGATTTTTCACATATTGATGATTATTTTTTAGCTATTTTTTTATATTTTATATTTTAATTATTATTACGTTTATTGATATTTAATAATAAGAATTATTATTTTAATTTTACTTATATTTAAAAAAAAATATAAAATAAACTGGCCATTTCAGCCCTTGGAAGGACTTTGACCTAGCTTCTATTGATTAATTGTGTTGTGCGTGTTATTAAATGTTTGATCACAAATGACCGAGAACTGGACCTAATTGTTTTATGCCGACTCCGAACGGCTTTATGTTATCAAGAAGCTTTACATGGCAATTTTTACTCTCTGTGGTTTGCCATTGTCTGCAGAGAGGTGACGACCGAACAGATAAATTAATTCAAACGAAAAAACTTTCTGTCTGAGCTGGAATTGAACCCGGACTACCGCGGTTCGTTAGCTTAGGGGCCACGTCCTCTACCCACTAGGCTACGGTCGCCACTTATATTATATGTATATTTTTTCAATCCTTACAATTTTTTTGTATACTTGAAAACCAATTTGCGAGACTGCAGTAAAAACAGGTAAAAATTTAAACTAACAGAAAAGAAATAATTTGAGTTGACAGAAGTGTAAATTCACATATTTGAAAGACTGCTAAGTCTTATCTAGTTTTAGCTCGCGTACAGAATATTCTAATGTCTCTGGTAGATTTTTCGACCACTGGTTGTAAATGGGTTAAAACTGTGTCGATAAGCAATAACAGCTTAACTGCATTATTCTGTATCACGAAGAAGCACACTAACGATGAGAATGACACGAGAAACAACACTATCTTCCATACAAAATTGTATTGCCTTTTTACATGATAGTTTTCTTCGATAGGATTCGTACGTATGCTACCGCGGATCTTTATCATACGTGTCATGCACTCTAACCAGTATAACACAGTCGCCACAATACAAAAAATGTTTAATTATTGGCTTTAATACTTTGTAACGAACAAATTCGCCTGGTATATCTCCTGGGTATAATGTAAATACTGTGTAAATTTTTTCTTTTGAGGATTTTATTTTAAATTTCTTTAAAAATGGGAGTATTTGCTAGAATGTTATAAAATATCAAAAAATATGTCATTAAAGAAATGACATAAGAATCCTCTGCAAATGAAAAAAAATCAGAAATTATTGTTGAAGGCAAAGCGGTTTTTAAAAATCATAAAAATCATGTTAAATCAAATTCAAATCGTTACAAAAATTAAACAGAGTACCGTTGCAGTCTTCTTTATAGAAATGGAAAAACAAATTCTGTGTCGAACTGAAATCGTTTATGCATACAAATTATACGTGACACTATGATTAATTTTATGAAAAAGTCTTTTTTTCAATCTGAAAAATGTAAATATCTAAAAAACCTATGCGTCAGAGAAATGTCCAAGTGTGAACATTTCATTAACAGAATAAAAATAAAGAGGCCAGTTTTTTTAAAACCACGAAAGTCATGCAATCAAATTAAATGCAGTATAAATCTTACACCTCAACCTTTATTTCACCGGCTATTTAAATAGATATAAACGAATATTTCTTGTTAATTTTGAAAAAAATTTTTTATAATAATACAAGCATTTATTAACATATTCACAAACATTGGCAAACTTAAAAGAAAAAATTAAACTTGCGTGGAATATTTCTTTATTAGCTCAGATTGGCTTACTAGATTTATTTAAATCAATGGAAAGATTAGAATGTCTAGTTGTTATTTATGAAAAAAAATTACACATTCGTGTACAATTGTTTATAATATTTAATTTTATTTTGAAACCCTTAAAAATGCTGCATATAAAGCGTTTCTAATGTGCATTTTAGAGTGACCGCGAATTGATCGTCTTGTTTTCTATATGGAAAAAATTTATTGACTTAAAATCATAAAATCCTGAAACCTAATTTTGTAAAAAAACTGGTTTGCACTTTGTTTTTATTTAACTGTTTCTTACAATAATCTATCAAACATAAAAATTGGGTTAAAAGTAACAGAGTTGTGATATTTTATTTTAGAAAAAAATTTCATTTTCTTTCTTGCGGTAATTAAAAAAATCGTAAGAATTCAAATTTGAACAAATTGTAATGAAATGTTGTTGAAATGTTTTCAGAAACAACACTTAACACAAATACAAAAATTACAATATCGTCACCTGCATGCCAAAACCATGAATGTGTTTTTTTATAGATTTTGGGAAAACGAGTTTAAAGGTTTGAATTCTTCTGAAAAGTAGGGAAGTAAAATTTTTAAAAATTTTCATTTCCTAAAACTTAGCTGGACTACCTCTCTCCATATCAATTTTAAAACACATTCATTGTTTTGGCATGCAGAAAAATTAAAATTTATTAAACTTTCATGCTTACAAAGAATCAAGTAATATAGTATGAATGTTGAAGATTTGTTATTTATTGATACTTTGGCTTGCAGATATGTGGTCATTAGGTCCATCGATTTATGATTTAAATTTGGTAGGCCAACCTTACTCCTAACGGATTTTAGAACACACTCATTGTTTTGACATGGAGAAGAATTGCAATTTTGTTTAAATGTTTGTGCCAGAACAATGAATGTGGCACATTCATTTTTTTTGGCATGACAAAAAAAAAATTAAAAAAAATCACATTCATTGATTAGGAACTATATTATTGCGGCATATCTGATCCACATTCCTATTCTATGTATATGTTGATACAATGTTCCTTACATAAAATGGCATAAGAGACAGCAATAAACCCAAAATCGAATTTTTTTACATTCATGGTTTTGGCATGCAGGGGACGATATTATGTGATTATGTTTAATAACTCTGCCGTTATGAAGTTTTTTACTAAATTTCTAGTTCGAGCATTTTTTTATTGTCTTGTAACTCCTTACTTACTTACTTAGTTGGCGCTACAACCGTATGTCGGTCTTGGCCTCATCTAAGAATTTGCGCCAGCCATTTCTGTCTTTCGCTTGCTGGCGCCAGTTGGAAATTCCAAGCTTCGTCAGGTTGTCCTCTTCTTGGTCTTTCCAACGAAGATGCGGTCGTCCTCTTCTGCGTTGACCGCCGCTGGGTACCGAATCGAATGTTTTCTTCACTGGAGCATCGTCTTTCATGCGCTGAACATGACCAAGCCAGCGAAGCCGCTCGATTTTAATGCGCTTGACTATGTCGATGTCAGCGTACAGCTCATACAGTTCATCATTCCACCGTATTCGGTACTCGCCATTGACGCAGATTGGTCCGTAGATCTTACGAAGAATCTTTCTCTCGAATGCTCCTAAAGTCTTTTCATCTAAACTGCTCAGCGTCCAGGTTTGTGATGCGTAAAGTAGGACGGGCATGATGAGCGATTTATAGAGCGTGATTTTCGTTCGTCGAGAGAGGGCTCTGCTTCTCAATTGCCTACTGAGCCCAAAGTAACACCTGTAGGCAAGAGTTATTCTTCGTTTGATCTTAATGCTGATGTCGTTGGTTGAATTAATGCTGGATCCCAGATAAACGAACTTACCCTCCTACCCATCATTTTTACCACTACCGTGCAAATGGCTGCACGTTGCCACAATTACTGAAGAACTTTTTCAACTTTTGTTGTACTTTAATTATTTATTTTACGATTTTGTTGGACAACTTGAATATATTGTCACATTTTGTGGGCAATTTTGTTTGAACAATGTTATTGCTGTGTTCTTATTCCTAATTATTTTAAGAAACAGTTTTGAATTTAACTTTATTCTTTAATTTGTAAAACTATTTTCGAAAACTTTTTTTCTTTTTTTTACTTAACAAAAGTAAGAATTTATAGTTTTGAACTCTTATAACTTGTTTGTTTTTTTTTTTTTAAAGAGTAAGAATTTAACAATTTTTATTTTAGGAGAAAATAAAGAATTTAATGGGGGGGGGGGGGGTAAATCGGGCTTACTAGTCGAATATGACTTTGGTAGTGAAAACGCTTTGAAGAGAATGTGTAGTATTTCTTAAGTTTTTTTAACGACATACAATTTTTTAAAATCAGACATATTTTACTTAAGTTATGAAAAAAATACCATTGCGGCTGCTTTTCTGGTGGTCCAAGAAATTTTTTGTTTTTGGAATCCTCTCGAGATCAGATTTGATATAGGGGCGGTTTTTTCAAACATTTTTTTTGTATGGAGGCCGACCCACTCTATTGCATACTTTTAGGGATTCATTATTTCAACACTCATATTATAGTACAACCAATTTTGTTTTTTTTGTGTGTTTATGATTTTGGTGTCATTAAAAAAAGAAAATTAAAAAAATTAAAAATATCATGCTAAAAAATATATTTTTTCACGCAAAATTCAGAGGAAATTGCGTTCAAACTTGAAATTTCGTAGTTTTAATGGATTGATTGTATATTCAAACGAGCACAGCTCGGTAATGGATAAATCGGGTGGGTTTATTGGAACAGAAAGGTCAATCCATTGCCTTTCAAATGAGATCTTAAAATAAGTATTCCGTGTGCTAGTTTTTCTGCTAAACAATAATGTGCCACAACGTCATGAAATACTAATTAACCCTGTAACTGCTTTGGGTGTAAAAATAGTCTCCCCTTCAATACGATTCTTGCTCAACTAAACATCTCCTTTCATCTCCCTGTATAATAGTGAAAAAATCTAAAATCGCTGATTTTTTTTTTTAAATATTATATGGTTATTCTTTATTTTTTACGAAGGATAACTAACTCTGGTTGTTTTCAAAATCTAGCAGAAAATACTTTTTTCAATATCGCAACTGTATCAAAAGTTAAATACTTCGTTCCAAAAAAACAAAGTATTATAAAAAAGGAACAAAACAAACCTATATACCTATTTGTACTAACTAGTTGCAAATAGAATGACATACTAGTTGCAAAAATATTCATACTTGTGCTTACAGATTTTCTTAACTTTGCTTTTTTAAACAAATTTCTTACAATTTACTTTTCATGAAAGTCATGAAGTCATGGCGTAAGAACACAAGGTGAACGTGACGTCAACGTCTTTTGCTAAAGCTGTAAAACTTGTGTATGAGTGAAAGAGACGGAAAAGTTGATTTTGTATGATTTGACAAATCAAACGTTGGATTTTTACAATTCAAAATCACGTTCACCTTGTTTTCTTACCATGGTAAAAGTTACTTCTGGCTTACACTCTTCAAGACTTGACCTCAATTCTTAGTTATTCCCTTCTGAACTTCCACCTCTCAAGTTGATGTCCGCGTCTTTATCCACAAAGGTAAGACTTGACCATCAACGACGGGTGTAAACCAGGAGAAATCTACATTGTATATTCTTGCCGCATGCTGCAAGATTGGCATCACTGGTAGGTCGCGTTTATTTTAAAATTTTAAATCATTTAGTTGTAAAACAAAAAATTAATTTTCGTAAGAACAAAAAAGAAAAAACCTAGCAGTTGTAACGAACCTCCTGGGGGCGTTACAATATTTTTCCAGCTGAGGTATCCTCAGCGGCTGTCCAGGGTTCGATGACAAGAATTAGGAGGTTTTTATTTAAATTAAATGTCTTTTTATTTGTATTTAATTCAGTAGTTGTTATTTTTACTTTATAATTTAGCATAGTACAGTTGTGGTAAATGTACTCTGGATAGTTAAAGCGTTGATTATGCCTATATATGCATAAGTGCGTGTACTCGTATGTCGCGCTAGTAGGTAGCGCTCGATCGTAGTGGTACAGTTTCTGCCTTTACCGTTAGTCGGTTCCGCTATATGACGATGACGCGTGATGCTTTCGTGATCGGGTGATGTCTCGGGCACCGTTTCAAATTGGTGGCGTGACGGCTTGTACCGGTTGACGCTCGTGTATGTATGTGTGTGTGTGTGTTCCCAACTTTGATTTTATAGGATAGGAAAGGGGAGGAAAAGGACAGATTTCCTCATGGTCCCAAGGGAAACCTAACGCAGTCAGAGAACGCTCTCGTAAAACCAGCGTCAGCCTTCGCCCATGGAGATGAGGTTACCTGATGGCCGTTTGAACGGTTGTGAGGTGTAACGTCGCCAGAGTCGACCTCGTATAGACCGGCGTTACCTCTCAAGCGGATGGGAGCGTAAATGCCTCTTCGTGTAATGCGAATAGGGACCTGGTAGGATTTAGGATCTTTGGTGCAGGATAGGATTTAGGTTTTGGTTCGCCGATGCACTGTAGCGTTTTAATTTCAATTCACAAATTATCTATTGCGTCTTAGCACGATGTTTCAATTTTAAAATGGTGGCTTTCGTTCGCCTGTGTACTTGCGTGTCGTAGTATGCGTGTTCGTCGCTGTGGCTTAGCGTTGAGTCTTCAAATGGCGAAACTCTGTAGTTTCGCTGGTTTTCTTGGCGGAGGAAACCTCGAGATGTTGCTGTTTCCCGGATCGTGTGTCCTGGTGAAATGCTATCTCCTGGAGTTGTCCTGCAATCGTATGAGCAGGAGCCAATAGCAGATATACTAGCTTCATCAATTGGCTCGTCGGTAGCTGCAAGTCGACCGACTGAAGAGCTGGTGACGGAGTTTTGCTGCTACGTTTGACGGCAAGAAGACTGAACTGCTCCGGTTGACGGTAGAAAAACGACTCTCACGTTTGCTTTTCAGTCTGAGCGATTCATGCTCGGTTTCGTGAAAGCTGGCGTACGTGACTTTTGATTGAGTGAAAGCTTTGTGATAGAAAGCTTTTATTTATGTGATGCTATTGTTGTCAAGTTATGTTAGACTTGTTGAGTGGAAGTCTAAAGCGTGTTTTACGCGTATATGTGTATGTGTATGTGTATAATCGAAAGCTTTTAATTATAAGTCGCGATTGTTATAAAAATGTTATGTATACTTCGTTTGAGTAAGTTTCTGTCTTGTTATGTCTGTCCGCTTTAAGTACCCAGAGTTATTTCGCTTAGTATAAATACGCTAAAGCTAAATTGGTACTTATGGCATATGTTGCACGAAACTTAGTGTATAAAATATGTACATTTTATTGGTATGCTTAAAAGTAGTTACAGCACGTTTGGTGTAACTTGAATTTCTTATTTAATCAAATATTCAAATATGTAGTACCGTACGTTGTTATCTTATATTTATATGTAAAATATTAAATTAATTATCTACGTTCTTATTTATTACTTCGTGGCAGGCAGTTGCCGTAGAGTTGGCTTTAGGCCAAAGTACGATATCATATGTGGATATGATGTATTATTTGAATATTTAACTAAACGTATGTTACGTTTGAAAAAGTAAACTTAATGTATGGTTAGGGCCATATGTTTGTATATGGGCTTAAGTAGCTAAGCGTGCAATGCTAAATCGATTTAGGTAATATAAAATAAGTATAGCTATAATACAAGGTATTTTAATATTATGCATTTAGTATTAAATTAGTAATTAATAAATAAATGGAAAATATAAAAATATAAAAATATAAGAATAATACTTGTAAGTCCGGTGGTGTGGTGTCCTAGCTGGGTATGCCGTCTCGCATGGTAGCGCGTACGCTGCATCCATTTAATGAGGAATGGCGTGTTTGTGGTATAGGCTCGTAAATGATTGTATGTAAATCGGTGAGTCTATGTTGTGTCTGGTAGGCAGAATTGGTGAGTGATCGCGTAGATCGGTGAGTGGATGATGTGATTGTGTAGGTGTGATTGTGGAGGTGTGATTGTGTAGGTGTGATTGTGAGGGACATTTTGGCCTCCAAAATGTGTCCTTACACCCCCCCTGTACTTCGGGGCCAAATAGAAATCTCCAGATTTCCACCTCGTCGAATGTGTACTCGGTAGACAATGCCTTCGATGTGGACCTTAAATTTGACTTGCTGACCTAGCCGGTGTTGTTCATGCGCGTGCTGCGCGCGGTTTATCAGCTCTTGCGGCCAGTCTGGCGTATTCAAATTATCGTCGACGCTTGGATGTGCTTCCGGTGGGTTAATCTCAGCTAACGAGAGTGTGGACGTGTTCATCACTTCGGGATCGTCGCGGGTATCGGTGCTTTCAATGAGCCATCCGATGCACGAGACGTTGTCATCGTTGTCGTTGTCGTTGTAGAAGTCGGTGCCAGGGTATTGGTGCTTTGGTGTTTGAACTTGGTTCGGGCTGGCGTTGCCAGGCGTTCCGTATAACGAAGTGGTTGACGCTGTTTGTTGGGCGTCGTGTGTAGGCGGTGCTGACGTTGCTTGCTGGGCGTCGTCAGTCATTGGCTGGGTTACTGAGGGTTCTTCAGGTGTACCTTTGTTTTCTTCTTGCGTAGCAGGTGGTAGTTGGATAGACGGGAGTGTCCTCTTGGTCAGCTGTTGTATGATGTCACTGATGGTTCGGCGTTTTTGTTCGATAGTATGGCATGAGAACCATGCGCGTCGCTCTATTGGCTCCATGAAATCGAGTATAGGTGTGTCGAAGAAACTCTCGATATATTGGAGCATGTACAGGCCGCAATCCGTGAGGTTGTTCTGTTGTTGCGTCTGTACTCGGTGACCTGGTAGATTTTTCGTGGTAAAAACGTGTGGTGTCTCTTCTGGGTATCTTACACGAAATTCTTGCGTAAGGTAACTTCGCAGCGGTAAGAAGATGTGCGAGCGGTCTTGATCGGCTAGCGAGTCGAATAGCAAAATGATGGGCTGTTTGATCGGTGGTCGTTGCCCCGGCGTCGTCATCTGCGGTGTGTCGTAGTGCTTTAGCCCTCTGATCAATGGGAAGCAGATGATCGCTACGAACCAATGCTCACGTTCGTTTATGGGCACAATGATGAACTTCTTTTTGAAAAGGTTCGCTCGACGAGTCCAAGAGCGTACTGCTGCGTGTCGGCGTTGTCCAAGCGTGTCCATGGTGTCACCTGGCTTAGGTTTAGGGCGCGTCAAGCGACCGTAGAATAGCGGACTGAATACGTGAGCCTCATCACGTTGAGTAGCGGTCATCACGTTCTGCTCGATCTATCGTATATAAAAGTCGATGATCTTATCCGTCAAGTAGGTGCCCGTGGCGAGACAACGGTAGTCCGTCTCGTTGACGGCAATGCCTCCTGGACCTGGCGGGTAAACGAAGAGCTCGTTCGTCGCTGGTGCTGTATCGCTGTCGCTAGATAAGTCGATGGTGACTGTTTTGGTTGCTTGTGTTGCTGTGCGCTCGTGTTCGACGCACACGTTTGTGCTTGTGGTTGGTTGTAGATGACCAGTGGTAGCTTCAACCGGTGGTTGTTGCTGGATGTCGTATATTATTTTATATTCCTGGTGATGTCAGGCGTTGGTTGGTTGCATTTTTGTTGTGTAGGTGACAACGTATTGATGCGGTTTGTCGAAATTGGTGGTTGTATTTGGAGCGATGGCATTTATCGTAAAACGAACTATTGATGCGAAGCTGTAAGACGGCTGCATTTATCGTTAAGGCGATTTGTTGATGCGGATGCTGCAAATACGGCTGCATTTATCGTGATCATGAAGTGAAGTTGCAACTCTTGTAGTTATAGTTGCAGATATCATGGTGAGCGATAAAATGATGCAGGTTGTCAAATCTGGTGAGTGTAGTTGCAGTGGTTGCATTTATCGTGAGATGATTCATTGATGCTTGGCTGCAATTACGGCTGCATTTATCATTAACATGATGTGATGATGCAATGTGTACATATGTTAATTGCATATTTCATGAAAATGTTGTTATGATGCAGTTTGTCAAGTCCGGTGATGTAGAATCGGTTCGGTTAGCTGCTGGTGTAGAACTTAGTGCTGCAATATCATGAGACGATATGTTGATGTAGAGCTTGGCCTAGCGGCTACATTTATCGTGACTATGATGCAACTTGCCCACAAATTGTGGCTGTAGTTCTGGCTTCATGCTGCTTCGTGATGGTGACGTTAGTGTCGTTATCGTGGAACCGACGCTGAATTCGTAGTTTTTCACGCAGATACCGCTGCGGGTTCCAGTTGTTACCGCAGTTGGTGCTGCGCACAAAAGTCTCAGTTTTAACACGGATGAAGCCGCCCTCCAGTTGTTGACGCAGTTGGTGCTGCGCACCCACAGTTGTTCACGCGGATGCTGCCGCGATGTCCAGTTGTTGATGCAGTTGGTGCTGCGCACAACAGCTTCTGCTTTTAACTGCGACATTGGCGTTCTGGAGCCGCTGGCGTTGGCCCACAATGGGTGAGCGTAATGACACCTCTTATACGTACTTGGCTGCTGAAATTTGACAATCATTGGCCGGCGGTACTTGTTGGCCCTACGTGTTGCTGCTGTACTATGACTGCGTCTGGCGACAACGTTGGCATACGAAAGTTGCTGGCGTAGGCCCGATTTTTAGATGGGCACGTGAATGTCTGCTTTCACCTGACTGGTGCTACTGCTGCGGTCTCTTGGCCATTTTGTTAATGTAGTGGCTGCTGCGTTTATCGCTGTTGTTTCTGCGGATGCTGCTGCGGATTCCATTTGTTTACGCAGTTGGTGCTGCGCGCCCGCAGTTGTTCACGCGGATGCTGCCGCGATTCCCACAGTTGTTACCGCAGTTGCTGCTGCGCGCCCACAGTTGTTCACGCGGATGCTGCCGCGGTTTCCAGTTGTTGACGCAGTTGGTGCTGCGCGCCCACAGTTGTTCACGCGGATGCTGCCGCGGTTTCCACAGTTGTTACCGCAGTTGCTGCTGCGCGCCCACAGTTGTTCACGCGGATGCTGCCGCGGTTTCCAGTTGTTGACGCAGTTGGTGCTGCGCACAAATTTTAGTTTTGTTGATTACGTTCGCCAACCGTGTGAAACGTTTTGACCTCGCTGAGATGTGCAGTTCTTGAGCGGGACTCCCCTGGTTTCTTGATCTTGACAATGACCGGTGACGTGAAACCCAGTATTTTGTATGGTCCATCATACTTTTGAGCCAGTTTTGCAGCGAAGTTGTCGGCAGCTTTCGACAGATGGTGTTGCTTTACTAACACTAGATCGCCAACTTTTGGTCTCCATTCACGTCTTCGCAGGTTGTAGTGGCGCGCTTGGTCTTGAGACGCGCGCTCGAGATTTTGTCGTACTATCTTGAAAATCTCTTGGAGACGGTCTGCTTTCTCTGAAGGGGTCTGAGTCTCACAACCGGTGCCTATGGTGTTCTCGTCGAACATTGCCCTCGGAAGTCGGGGCTCACGACCTTGGGTGAGGTAGGCTGGACTGTATCCTGTAGATTCTTGGACGGCGGAATTTAAAGCAAGGGTAAATTCCGGCAGTAGATAATCCCAATCTCGCTGTTCCTGGTGGGTAAACTGAGCAATCATTGTTTTTACCGTGCGGTTAGCCCTCTCGGTAGGGTTCTCCTGGGGCGTGTAGGGCGCTGTGTATTGGTGCTTAATTCCCAGATCGTGTAAGAACTCTTTAAACTGCTTACTCGTAAATTGGGCTCCGTTGTCTGTTACCAATATCTTCGGGACGCCGAAGCGACTAAGGATGCGTTCTCGAAAAGCTAGTTTGAGCGTCTCCGTTGTTGCTTTCCGCATTGGGACTAGCTCGGTCCATTTGGAGAACTTGTCAAATAGCACCAGCAACATGCAGTTCCCGCGTTTTGATCGGGGAAGGGGTCCCACGAAATCGGCGCAAACTATGTTCCAGGGGTCTTCTGGCAGTTGTGTCAACATCTTACCGGCCGGCGCTTGTTGGTTCGGTTTAAACTTTTGACACGTCTCGCAGCTGCGTACGTGTTGACTTACTTCCCGGAACATACCTGGCCAGTAGTAGCGGTTTGCCACCCGTCCGATGGTCTTCCGGATGCCTAAGTGTCCGGCTGTGGGTGCGTTGTGGCATTCTTGAAGAACTTGGGCCCGTAAGTGTTTTGGTACGCACATTTTCCAAGGAGCACTGTCTTCGTCGCTCACCTGTCTGGGAATATGGCGATATAGCTTTTCTCCATCGATGAGGTAATCGGCATACTTGGTGGGATTTTCTCTTACAGCGGTCTTCTTCTGTTGCAGCCAACTACAGGCTTGTGCGGGTCCGCTCTCGGTGATCATTTGCAGGCAGGTCTCTTGAGGTTGGCGTGACAGGGCATCCGCGATGACGTTTAATTTGCCCTTACGGTACTGCACATCAAAAGTGAATTGTTGCAGCTCCAGGGCCCAGCGTGCAATCCGGCCAGATGGGCTCTCGATAGAGTTGAGCCATTTCAAGGAGAGGTGGTCCGTGATGACGGTAAAGTGGTAGCCTTCTAAGTAAGGCCTCATTTTCCTTATGCCCCAAATGATGGCCAGACACTCCTTTTCTGTCGGCGAGTAATTTTTTTCGGCTGCGTTCAGGTGACGGCTCGCGTAGGCGATAACGCGTTCTTGGCCATCGATGTCCTGAGTGAGGACCGCTCCTACCCCGTAGTCACTGGCGTCCGTCTGCAGCGTGAACTTCTTGGTGAAATCCGGGCAGATGAGTACGGGTGCCTCGGTCAGACGTGTTTTGAGAAGGTCGAAGGCGTGTTGCTGCTCTACACCCCATTTCCAGTGCTTGCCCTTCTTTAGGAGGGTCGTGAGGGGTGTTACGATTTTTGCGAAATCGGGTACAAACCTTCGGTACCATGAGGCGATCCCCAGACAACGTCTCACCTCGCGTAAATTTGTAGGGGGTGGTAGACTTTGTATGGCTGAGATTTTGTCGGGGTCCGTGTGTATGCCTTTATCGCTGACCACGTGTCCCAGGTACTTCAACTCCTTTTTGAAGAATTCGCACTTATCCTTGTTTATCCTTAGATTTGCAGCTCTGAGACGTCTGAAAACTTCTCGCAAATTTGTCATGTGTTCCTCCAGTGAGTTTCCAGTGACTACGATGTCGTCCAGGTAGGCAAAGGCGTGGGGCTCCATGTCGGGTCCAATGACTTGGTCAAGTGCGCGCTGGAAAGTGGCCGGGGCGGAGTGGAGGCCGAAGGGCATGACTTTCCACTGAAACAAACCCCTGCCGGGAACCGTGAATGCTGTGTAGGCTCGGCTGCTTCTTTCTACCTCAATCTGCCAGTAGCCGTTCTTCAGGTCCAAGCTACTTATGAATTTGGCATTTCGTAGGCGGTCGAGTATGTGCTGGATCCGAGGTAGTGGGTACGCGTCTGGAACAGATTTGGCGTTCAGTTGTCGGTAGTCGACACACAGGCGCCATGCACCCGTCTTTTTTTTACTAAGACGATGGGTGCGCTGTGTGGGCTACGGGAGGGCTCGATGCACTCTTGCTTTAGCAACTCGTCCACCTCGTCGTTGATGATCTTTTGCATTGCGGGGTTTTTCGGGAAGTATCGCTGCTTGATAGGTTGATCGTCACGCATGATTATCCTGTGCGTGGTAACGTTTGATACTCCCGAAAGCCCGTCGAATCTCTTCAACTCTTCTTCGAGAAATTTGTCGATCATCTTTTGTTGGCGCTGGTCAGGTGGCAAATTTGTGGAGGCGTTCTGTGCGATTATGGCCGCTGATGGTTTTGCTGGACTTCTCGGTGGCTCTACTGGTGGCGTCGCGCCTACTTTGATGGTAGAATTTTGTGCCTGATGATGAAAGGATGGTTCTGGGGCTCCAGTATGAGGCGTCCGGTAGTGTCTGGGAGAAGGTAGCGCTTTAAATTGGTGCGGTTGGTTGCATGTTGTTAATCGTGCGCGAGATGGCGTCTCGTTGAGCAGTATGGTACCAATAGAGGTGTCATTTGCTGCAGGTGCAGATGTGGGGTCTCTAAGCCTGAGAGAATATTCACCTATGTTTATGGTGGCTTCCATCTGTTGGAGAAAGTCGAGGCCCAGTATACAGTCATTCATCGCATCTGGTAAGACCAATAGAGCTAGGCTGCAGGTGTGCGTTCCGAGCCGGATGGTAGCCCTCATTTCTTCGTTTAGGACCCTAGTGGTACCGTCGGCTAAATGCACTACCTTTTTTGTACCTTTGAGGTTACGTGGTGTACCCAATTCGTTGACGACAAGCTCGCTAATAAAACTGCGGGTGGCGCCGGTGTCGATAACTGCTTCGAACAGCTCATTCTCCAAAACGATAGTGACTGTGATGCGGTTGTTGGTGATGTTTAATGGTGTTGCTGGGTAGGGGAAAAGGAATTCATTGGCCGCGCTTGTCCCCGTTGCCGGCGTGGCCTGCTCTGGTTTCCCGAGTGGTTGTAACAGCAGTCAATAGTGCGACGATTTCGCTGGCCGCACTGCCAACAGAAGTAAACTCTTTCGTCGGTGCACTGGTTTGATGTATGTCCCTCTTGTGCACATCGTCGGCATGCTTGCGCACTGACGATAGGTTCAGATCCTAAGATAGCTAGTTGATGTCGAGGTGCATAAGGTTGTGGGTTGCGTTGGTTGTGGTCGACTTGGAGGCATTCGTAGTCTTCGGTTAACGCTGTGAGGTCGGCTAGCGTGTTGAAGTCCTTTCGACGTATGTACAGCTGGTATTCAATGCGCATGTTACTATACAGGCGCTCCAGCTGCTGTGACTTTGTGTAGCCCGCATGGCGCATCATGTTTTGCAGGCTCAAGAGATATTCCTTAAAGCTCTCTCTTGGCTGTTGAGTTCGTCGCCTGATGTCGTCTTCTAGGCGCTCTGCGTAGCGTGGTGGCAGGAAGAAACGTAAAAATTCCGCTTTGAAGGATGTCCAGTCGCTCCACTGTTGGTTGTTATTCCTGAACCAAAGCGATGCCTTACCTTTCAGGAGCTCTGGCATAGTACGTGGCAGAAAGTTTGTTGAGATGCCATACGCCTCTGACAGTTCTTCAAGTCTTTCGGTGAAACTGATCGGGTCCTGGTCCCCTTCGTATTTAAGGGCCCATCTCCGAACTTGTTCGACGGTGGTGGCGCAGGTGGTAAATGTAGAGCTGGTGGGCCTGGAATGCGGCATTTCGTTGTGACTGGTGACGGATGGTGTCGGTGGTTGCATTGTATCGGTAGGAGGTGCTTTCAAGCGTGATGTTTCGCTTGTAGGTGCTTTGCTTTGTAGAGGGTTTGGTGACACGCTTCGCGTGTGTTTTGCTTCTAGTTCTAGAAGCCGTTTAATCGTTTCTTCTGGGTACTCACCGTCGTTGATGAACGTTGCGAGCCGTTTGCTTAGGTCTTCAACTGTGCCTGCATCGTCAAGACCGAACTCCGTTAAATAGCTGAGGAGGTCGTCTCTCCGCAGTCCGTGGACCCATGTCGTCCGAATGGTGGTCATCTCTTATTGTCGTTGCTTTAGATGATTGATGTAGCCGGGGTGGCTATCTGCTCCTCGTTGTAGCAGTAATGATTTTGCTGCCGATGATTTATGATGATTTGGGATTATTATTTTTTTTCCCTTTTATTTATTTATTTTTTTTTTTTTATCTACTCTTAATTTTTTTTTTTTTTGTTCTTTTTTTTTTGTGTACTTATTTCTATTCAAATTATTTTTTTTTCTTTCTTATTTATTTATTTTTTTTTTTGTACTTATTTTTATTTAAATTATTTTTTTTTTTTTTTTTATTCTTATTTCATATTTTTTTTTTTTTTTTTTTTTTTTTTTTTTTTTAAGATTTGCTTTGCGAAAAGCGTTTGATGTTTTCTGTTGCTGCTTGCTATGAAAGCGTTTGCAACTTGATGCTTACGTGGTTGCTTTGCCGTGAAAGCGTTTGATGATGTAGTTGCTGCTTGCTGTGGGAGCGTTTGCAGCTTACGTTAATGTATTTTTATTTTGTTTGTTTGTGGAACGCTGCGTAGTGTTTGCAGCGTCCCTGCTCGGGCGCCACTTGTAACGAACCTCCTGGGGGCGTTACAATATTTTTCCAGCTGAGGTATCCTCAGCGGCTGTCCAGGGTTCGATGACAAGAATTAGGAGGTTTTTATTTAAATTAAATGTCTTTTTATTTGTATTTAATTCAGTAGTTGTTATTTTTACTTTATAATTTAGCATAGTACAGTTGTGGTAAATGTACTCTGGATAGTTAAAGCGTTGATTATGCCTATATATGCATAAGTGCGTGTACTCGTATGTCGCGCTAGTAGGTAGCGCTCGATCGTAGTGGTACAGTTTCTGCCTTTACCGTTAGTCGGTTCCGCTATATGACGATGACGCGTGATGCTTTCGTGATCGGGTGATGTCTCGGTTACCGTTTCAAATTGGTGGCGTGACGGCTTGTACCGGTTGACGCTCGTGTATGTATGTGTGTGTGTGTGTTCCCAACTTTGATTTTATAGGATAGGAAAGGGGAGGAAAAGGACAGATTTCCTCATGGTCCCAAGGGAAACCTAACGCAGTCAGAGAACGCTCTCGTAAAACCAGCGTCAGCCTTCGCCCATGGAGATGAGGTTACCTGATGGCCGTTTGAACGGTTGTGAGGTGTAACGTCGCCAGAGTCGACCTCGTATAGACCGGCGTTACCTCTCAAGCGGATGGGAGCGTAAATGCCTCTTCGTGTAATGCGAATAGGGACCTGGTAGGATTTAGGATCTTTGGTGCAGGATAGGATTTAGGTTTTGGTTCGCCGATGCACTGTAGCGTTTTAATTTCAATTCACAAATTATCTATTGCGTCTTAGCACGATGTTTCAATTTTAAAATGGTGGCTTTCGTTCGCCTGTGTACTTGCGTGTCGTAGTATGCGTGTTCGTCGCTGTGGCTTAGCGTTGAGTCTTCAAATGGCGAAACTCTGTAGTTTCGCTGGTTTTCTTGGCGGAGGAAACCTCGAGATGTTGCTGTTTCCCGGATCGTGTGTCCTGGTGAAATGCTATCTCCTGGAGTTGTCCTGCAATCGTATGAGCAGGAGCCAATAGCAGATATACTAGCTTCATCAATTGGCTCGTCGGTAGCTGCAAGTCGACCGACTGAAGAGCTGGTGACGGAGTTTTGCTGCTACGTTTGACGGCAAGAAGACTGAACTGCTCCGGTTGACGGTAGAAAAACGACTCTCACGTTTGCTTTTCAGTCTGAGCGATTCATGCTCGGTTTCGTGAAAGCTGGCGTACGTGACTTTTGATTGAGTGAAAGCTTTGTGATAGAAAGCTTTTATTTATGTGATGCTATTGTTGTCAAGTTATGTTAGACTTGTTGAGTGGAAGTCTAAAGCGTGTTTTACGCGTATATGTGTATGTGTATGTGTATAATCGAAAGCTTTTAATTATAAGTCGCGATTGTTATAAAAATGTTATGTATACTTCGTTTGAGTAAGTTTCTGTCTTGTTATGTCTGTCCGCTTTAAGTACCCAGAGTTATTTCGCTTAGTATAAATACGCTAAAGCTAAATTGGTACTTATGGCATATGTTGCACGAAACTTAGTGTATAAAATATGTACATTTTATTGGTATGCTTAAAAGTAGTTACAGCGCGTTTGGTGTAACTTGAATTTCTTATTTAATCAAATATTCAAATATGTAGTACCGTACGTTGTTATCTTATATTTATATGTAAAATATTAAATTAATTATCTACGTTCTTATTTATTACTTCGTGGCAGGCAGTTGCCGTAGAGTTGGCTTTAGGCCAAAGTACGATATCATATGTGGATATGATGTATTATTTGAATATTTAACTAAACGTATGTTACGTTTGAAAAAGTAAACTTAATGTATGGTTAGGGCCATATGTTTGTATATGGGCTTAAGTAGCTAAGCGTGCAATGCTAAATCGATTTAGGTAATATAAAATAAGTATAGCTATAATACAAGGTATTTTAATATTATGCATTTAGTATTAAATTAGTAATTAATAAATAAATGGAAAATATAAAAATATAAAAATATAAGAATAATACTTGTAAGTCCGGTGGTGTGGTGTCCTAGCTGGGTATGCCGTCTCGCATGGTAGCGCGTACGCTGCATCCATTTAATGAGGAATGGCGTGTTTGTGGTATAGGCTCGTAAATGATTGTATGTAAATCGGTGAGTCTATGTTGTGTCTGGTAGGCAGAATTGGTGAGTGATCGCGTAGATCGGTGAGTGGATGATGTGATTGTGTAGGTGTGATTGTGGAGGTGTGATTGTGTAGGTGTGATTGTGAGGGACATTTTGGCCTCCAAAATGTGTCCTTACACAGTATAAAAAAAATTGTCACATGAAAAATAAAATCGCATAATAGCCAAAAACTGACTTCGAGAAAAAAACTGCCATTTATGGCTATAAATAGCCAAAACGGCAACACTGATCATTACATGTTTGGTGAGGTATTATTGCGAGTAAATATCATAAGCTCCGTAGCCTACAAGGTATAGTGCGTGGCCCGTAAGACAAGGAACATCTGTAGGCCGTATTCAATTCTCAGCTCAGGCAGAATCATTTTCCAATTGAATTAATATTTTTGTTCGGCCGACACCTTTATGCAGAAGATGGCAAACCTCAGAGAGTAAAAACTGCCATGTAAAGCTTCTTGAGAGCATAAGCAGTGTTGCAGTTTGGATCCAATTGTATCCATTAGGATACTTTTTTCCTTAAAAAATTGATGGATACTTTTCTTAAGCCTCAATGTTAGTATGGATACTTTTTTTAAAAATCTTTTTTAATAGGAATATGTGTTTTTGTTTGCAAACTATAAAAAGTAAACAGTCCCTTAAATTCGACAAAAACGTTAAAATAAATGATGACATTGAGACATTTTTGAGCAATATTTTCTTATCAAAAAATGCATTAAAGCAACCTCTTTACAAATAACTTTTAAATTTTGTGAAAAATATTTTAAGTCTGCTTTGATTTAAAATTAACTAAAAACGATGAGGCTAATATAATTTCTTTGAAAATGGTAGAAAACATATTGTTTTCGAAAATGCTTACAAATAAATATATTTGAACTTCTACATTTAAGATGAAATTGCACTTTGAAAAAAAAAAAATTAAAAAGACTCAATTTAAGAAATTTATTGTGAGTTTTGCCCAATGTAGCGACAAGCACCATTATTAATATGCATTTTGATTTTTTTGTTTCCGATAAACTGGGACCAAAATATCTTGACCCTGTATGAAAACTATTACTTTGTTTTACGCCTCCTAGCGGAAGAATTTGCATTAAAAAAACTTGGTTGGAATATTATTTTTTGTATTATTTACGTACGTAAAATTTCAAGTCCTTGAGATATATGTTTTAAATTAAATCTTTTCATATTTTTTCAGCGTGCAATTTTAGCTTAATATAATTTAAAGGAAATAGCAAGCCATATAATTTATTTTACACAAAACTGAATAAGCTATTTTTTCTTCTTTTTTATGCAATTATATATTGTTTTGAATACTCCTTTTGTGTAAATACTTTTAAAATAAATGTAATTTAAGGGCAATAGCAACACATACAAAAGACAGAAGTACTTTAATACTTCTGAAATTCATGCTCCTTTTTAATATTTACATGTTTTGTTTCTTATTAATATATTTTAATAAAAATGGTTGTTAGTCTTAAAATTAAATAATTAAAATTGTTATGAAAGCATAAACAACTGGGTTTCATTATTCAAAAATATTAAAGTTGAATTTTTTTTGTTAAGAAAGTAAATATGTTATTGGTTTTTGGATTTTGATAAGTGGGTACTTTTATTTCATAAGATGGATACTTTTGGATACTTTTTGACCATTTCATGGATACTTTTTTTAGAATCGTTGCGGCAACACTGAAAATAAGCCGTTCGGAGTCGGCATAAAACTCGTAGGCTCAGTTCTCGATATTTTGTGTTTAAACATTTAATAGCACGCACAACACAATTGATCAATAGAAGTTCGGTCAAAGTCCTTTAAAGAAGGGGTGTCCAAAGTCGCAGCAAACAGAACGGGCGACAGCATATGCTGGATTAATTCGGAGGCAAAAGGAACGAGGGACATGCACGAAGAAAATAAGAAAGAGCGTAAGAAAAAGCGTAATTTATATCGTGAGCAGTGTTGCCAGAAGAATGATGAGCCTGTAGCTAAAATTGCTAACAAAAATTGCTTTAAATAGTTAACAATTTTTTTAAGCTAAAAAGGAAATAGTTTGAAAAAACACAACTGCTATATTTAATCAGTTTATCTTATTAATCGGTTTATTAATCATATTGATTGATTTGTAATTGCAATGTATTGCTTCATAAAAAACTAATAAAAACTACTAAATTTATTCAATTTTAAACACAAAAAATTTGAAAAAATTGATAAAATTGTATCAATATTAAATTGAATTGACAAATTTTTTAAATTTTTAAAAAAGTCTAATATTGTGCTTTATTAATAAAAAAAGTAGTAGCTAAAAAAAGCTAAGCTCTAAAAGAAAAAAGCTTAAAAAGTAGCTGGGAGCTAAAACACAATTTATACATCTACGCTCTTCATACTCTCAAAATTTTCCGCTTCACACCCGAAGTCATCCAGCAGACGACAAAGTGCACTGCCTGCCTTCTGTCGACGCACGGGCAAGAACTCTGGACGGCCCTACTTTAAAGGACTGAAATGGCCAATTTATATTTATGTTATATATAAGTAAGGCCCGTAGCCAGGACTTATCCAAGGGGGGGTTTTGATAAAATAAAAATATTGATAGTTTTTGATATCGATAAATCAAAAGGAATTTTTATATGTACATTATATGATTGCTCCCCCATAGACCAAGTTGTTGATGCCATAGACTAAAAATAGTCGATGTGATATAAAAATAAAATCTATAAAGTTTCGTGCCGATTGATAGACTTTTAAAACTAGTTCAGAAGACCAATAAATGAAGAAGCGTTTTACAATAGTTCAAACAACTCTTGAAGTAAATTAAAAAGAGGGTATCAATTTCATTTTTAATATAATTGTTCTTTAAAATGAATTAACAAACATAAAAATCGGATTAAAAGTACCAGAGTTGTGATATTTTACTTTTCGAAAAATGTTATTTTATCCCTTGCTTCACTAAAAAAAAAAATTGCAAAAATACAAATTTGAGAAATTGCAATGAAATGTTGTTGAAATATTTTCTGAAACAACACTAAATACAAACGAGGACTGTCTGTTGAAAAGTTCGTACATAACATTATAAAAAAAGCTGTTTTTACTAGGCACTTAATCCTATCATTTGCAAAAAAAAATATTAAGAAAATCGTAAATTTTTCCAATATTTGGTGCATAAAAGTTTATGTTTTTGTTCAAAAGAGCCAAAATATACATACTGAAAAATTGTTTTTGAAGATATTTGAAAAAAAGGGACTTAAAAAAAAGGTTTTAGTTTTTGTACAATATTTAATCAAACGGTCTTATCAAATTTTCTTAAAAACTCAATTACAAGTTCCCTTTAAGGCAAAAAACTGATTATTCAATGAATGAAAGTCCTCAAAGAATCCTAATTACCACAATGAGAAACCGACGAAGTATGTGAACGTATGGAGCCCGACACTTACGTGTTTAGTGAAGTAATTATTTCGGTGAAATATTCTTAAGTATTTTTTATTGTTGTGTTCATTTTATATAATGCTTAAAAACCTTATCAAAAATTAATATTTCTTCAGTGACTGCACAAAAGGCCATATCTTAAATTTGAAATCTCAATAATTTTTAAACCCATTAAAGTTTTTTTATCCATGCTTACATCATATATTAGTTGTTGGTCTCAGAATTGTAAGCACAACAAAAACTAGACTTTTTTCAATTTTCTTCAACATCATAAAATGTCGAAATAAGCTCTTTTGAACAGACACCAAAATCCCAGAATCCCCAGAAATACGAAAATTCAAAATATTCAAAATTAAAAAAAAAACGACGTAACGGTGTGCTCAAGCATAGTCTTTAGCTATTTTATGAAAAAAATTACAAAAAACAAAACTCGGATCAAAAAGTTGTAGCTGTTGAAACTTGATGATTTTTCAAAAATACTCAAAGTGCCTGTGTTTGGGCATTTAAAACACTAAAATAAAAAAATCATAAGAAATTTAAATCGAAATTTAAACAAATTAAATATAGTTTTTATTGTTTTTATAAGTTGAAATGCGAAAGGCGATATTGTGGTATTTCGAAATTCGGTTGCGATGTCTTAAGCTTTAATAACAGCATCCTGTAGCTTTTCTTCCACTACATAAGCTTGTGCTCCTTGTAGTGTACCATTCATGACAGCCGCTCCATCGTAACCATGCCCGAACATAAAATCGCAATCTATGCCGAAGTCCTTATATTATCTATGCTCTGATAGCATAGGTCTCAATTCAGTTCAAAATTAAAGTGGTTTGCACCGTTTTACGCTGTTGCGTTGTAGTTGCCTTAATGCTAATATATTAGATTTTTATACATACTAGACCCTAAGGTGAGGGGAGTTTTAACCCCTAAAACCTTCCTTGTAAACGGGCCTTATACAAGAACATATAATATAATTAGTAAATTATGGCAATCTGTAAGGCTGCGTTCATAGTAAGTGCTTTTAGCTTAACCGAGAGGTTTAGCTGAAAAACGCTTTGTGTATAATCATATGGAAAAAGCTCAAAGTGTTCATAGTGACAGCATAAAGCTAGCATAGAGCTTTTTTTCAAATGCTTTTCAGCGCTTATATATCCTTCTCGCTTACTCTCACAGCAAAATAATTTTGTTTGTTATGCTTTGTTGTAGAGTATTTTTAAAATGCTTTTCGGCGCTTTATTCTTGTTTGATCATATAGTTTCAATTTGTTTGTTTAGTTTTATTATTTATTGCGTCGTTCTTAATTTTTAATTACATTTTGGCACTTGTTTATCAATTTTGCCTGGTAACAATATTTTCGTTGATTTTGTTTTATATGTTTGATATTTTTTTCTGCTGAAGATTTAACCGTTGTTACGTTGTTGTTGCGTTGCTGTAGCGTTTTTGTTGTTTTGTTGTCATTTTGTGATGCTTTTCTGTTTTATGAACTTCTCACAAGTGACTTGTGTATTCTATCTCGTTTGTTACATAGTTTTCGTTGTTCTTGTGTCCTTTTTGTGCTGAACTTTCTACCGTTGTTATGCTTTGTGTGTTTCAAGTTCCTTTGAACTTTTGTTTATTATTGGTTTGATCTTTCGTTGGTTATAATCGCGAATCTACTTTATGACTAGTTAAGTTTCAAAATGGGTATTGATCAGTTGACAACTGAAGTTTATTCGCGCCGTCTTTTATGGGATAAACGTCAAAAAATTACCCCAATCGGTTAATAAATGAAAAGTTGTGGGATGAAATAAATCAGCAATTGAAAATACCGATTAAGTTTATGAAATTTTTTGTGTTTTAATACACATATAATTACAAAGAAAAGCTTTTATCGTAGAACAAATTTTTTTTAATACAAATTTTTTAATCCATTTAAGTGGAAAACTTTTAAGATAAGAACAAAATCGATAATTTATGTTATTTCCAGAAAGTTCATTAAAAAAGAAGAAAATTGAAGTTTCTCACTTCCGTTTTAGCGTAACGACAAAACGAAGTCTGCGTTGAAAAAAAAACACTGCCTCTACGTGATCACAACACTCTTAAAGAGCTTAAAATCTACCAACAAAGCTACAAACAAAATATCATGCAAGTTCTTTGCTTCCTTCCCTTATTTCCTCTATTTTCCTATCCTGTTTCAAAATTGTTGACTTCGATACAAATCAGAAATATAAAACTTCGAACTACTTCTTGGAATGCAAAACAGAATTTGAAAATAAAAATTTTAAAATAAAAATCAACACAGTTCTATTTTCCCTTTCTCTTTACTCTTCTCCACACTCATTAAACAAAAAATCTTTCAAAGAATCCACAAAACGTAATAAGCTGCAAGCATAAAGCGCGCACTATGAACACCAATAAGCTCAATAAGCTACTTTGTGCAGCGTTGAATAAGCGTTCACTATGATCAAAAAAAGCTAGACAAAGCAGCTTTATGCTTCAGCCAAAGCGTCCACTATGAACGCGGCCTAAGTGTACATTAAAGTATTGCTCTTCAACATTTGCGTTCATTTTGCAACAGGGTAAAAGAAAACTGACAAACTGGACTCGAAAAATGCTTGTCTGATGTAGTGCTTGACCGATTAATCGGCATCGACACGGACTGGTATCGGTACAAAATTAAAGCATCAAGTTCAAAAATATATAATCGGAATCGGCTTTATATCGCGGTTGGAAAAAAAGAATCGGTATAGGTTAAAAATTACAACATTTTTGCCAATACAATTGCGATTTTTTTAACGTTACATAAGTGTGTAAATGCTGAAAAATTGCTTCAGTTACATTATAATATTCAACACTATAATATTCTTTTCATCATCATTTGGAAAATTTTGTTAACTTATAAACATTAAAGCGCCTCAAAAAAAAAAGTGGTCCGGGTCATGATTCCCAAAATATTGCAACTCTAGCTTTAGCCGTTCGTGAGCTGGAATGGTTTGAAATAACCTCTAAAAATCGCGTTTTTGATTAATACTATTTATACCACACTACCTTCGGTCAAAAAAATTGTCACAAATAGTGTAAATCGATGAAATACATAGTTTTGTTTTTTTTTTTTTTTAAATCTGCCCACACACTTAGTTATTGAGTTATTTGCAGTGATTTTTTCAATTTTTTTTAATGCAGTTTTTATTAAAATATATATAACTTCCCCATTTATAGCCTGATTTACCATTCCGTGGTATCATTGGAAAGGTACTGAATGCTGCTTTTCATTTCTGTCGTTAATTAACCCTTATAAGCACTTTTATAAAAATGCATTTTATTTTATTTTTATTTTTTTGTGATGGCCTTTGCCTCAATTCCTGAATTTGTTCAAATATAAGAGAAATAAAATTAAATCATGTAGATAAAGAATGCATTTTTTAAATGGACTTTGGAATAAAGTATAGGAAAATACTTTATTGTACTTAGACAAAACAGCTAAGAGTAAATTTTACCACAGTTCTTATAAGTAGTCACTCATGACTTTTACATGACTTTTAGGTTTGACAATGAGTTATATTATATTATATAAATGTGAGTTTTTGAATTGTGATCGCTTAATTGTTCAAGTTATTCATAAAAAAAATGCTTTTCGTTTCTCGCGAGTTAAATAAAAATCAATTGCCAACAAAAAGTGATGTAATAAAACATTTATTATTTTTGCGCAAAAAAATAATAATCGGTCTTACGGGCTATCTAATTATCATCAAAACATGCTAAATGATTTAAGCAAAATTTGGAAAAGAGCAGAAATTCCGGTTATATCGAAGACTGCGATCCGCAAAAAACTTAAAAATTTAACGCTTTTATATCGGGATATCACAAAAAATCCATCGCATTACAATGCAAGCGAGTGGGCCGAACTATTTTCAATTTCTGTTTGCAAATGTGCTCTAAAAATTAGAGTGTCTTGTAGTTGCCCAGGTGAAAAACAAATGCCATTGCATGTTTGGAATTTTTACCTTGATCAGTTGAGCCGAAGGTTGCTCACGCTAGATGACGTTGAAAACCACATCCCATGTGATTCTATTACGGACTTCGAAAGCGAAAGTGAAAACGAAAGTATTGCAACAGCCACTTTTGTACCACAACTAAGAGAAATGGATGTGGATGATCCATATTCATCATCGTCTGAGGAAGATCTTAAAGATCTTGGACCAAGCGTACAAAGTTTTTCCTTACCAACATTCAGTGCTGCGTTGGACCGTGCCAGTGTATCCAATCGCTTTGGGGCTCTGCTCGCAACAACATTGCTAAAAGACTTGGACATTCCAGGCATAATTATTGATCAGCACAAAATCCAAAGGGAGCGAACTAAAGCTAGGGCGAAATCACTAAGAGACATAAAAAACAATGAAATACTAAAATGCATTTCTTTTGATGGAAAAAGGGAACGCACTTTGAAACAAGTTACTGTGAATGGCAAACCACGCAACGTTAAAATGATGGAGGAGCATATAACTCTGGTAAGCGAACCCAGCTCAAACTACATTGGTTACTTAACTCCCGTAGACGGAAGCGGTGCTGGTATCGCAAACGATATTGTCAATTACTTGAAAGCTGAAAAATTTTCACTAGAGCACGTGGTCGCTGTAAATTGCGACGGAACCAGCACCAACACAGGCAAATTTAATGGAGCGATTTGTAACCTCCCAGCAAACCAAAGTTTCCGAATTCGTAACGAATTCGTTACGGATTTTTCGAAATTATTCCGAGTTCGGCAACCGAATTCGTTCCGATTTCGTAACGAAAATCGTATGGAGGGGTTGACACGAATTCGTAACGAATTGTCGTAACGAATTCGGAAGGAATTTTAGTAACGAATTCGTAACAAATTCGTAAAGAATTGGAGTATCGTATTCGTAACGAATTCGTAACAAATTTGTATAGAATTGACGTATCGATTTCGTAACAAATTCGTAAACAATTGAATAATTGTTTTCGTAACGAATTCTTTACAAATTCATTACAATTTCTTAACGAATTGTAGCACCGAATTCGTAACGAAATGAAGAATCAAATTTGCAACGATTTCTTAATGATTTTTGTACCGTATGTAATACAAAATTAAATAACAATTTTGAATCAGAGTTTAGTTAATGCTTAAGATGCCCCAGACTATATGTTTCGTACAAATGACATGCCAAAAATTACAGATCCTTTGCAACTACTATTACGAAACATATGTAAATGTGAATCTGACATGTCGTTTGTATTTGCATCTGTAAAAATTAAAATTAGAACCATATTTTGTATCATCTGTTTTAAAGAAAAAGTTGTTTAAAATTAAATTATTTTACAAATGGAAAATTCAATGCCGTTAGACTCATGGCCAATCAATTTTTTTCAATTCGAAATATTATAAACACCTCACAATTCACATTTGAAAATTTGATTTCGGAACTCTTTCGAATTATTCGGAAATGTTCCGAAATTAGTGTTGCGAAATAGTTACGAATTCGTTAAGAATTCTCGAAATAGTTACGAACTAATCGAAATTCAGACAAATTCGGAAACTTTGGTTTGCAGGGCTAGAACGACAATTGCAGCGCCCTTTGCAGTGGCTAATATGCCTCTTTCATTTTAACGAGTTGCCATTCACTGCGTTACTCAAAGAAATGTTAGGAAAAGCTAATGGGCCGCAAAACTGGCCAGGAATAATTGGGCATACATTACAGGGCTGCGAAGATGTGCCAGTAAATTGTATTCAATTATTTTGTTGTTTTTTTTTAACTGTTAATTTCAATAAAATATTAACTTTAGATTGCTCATAACTTTGATCCAATTGCGATGGGCGTATGCCCACAAATATTGATGACTGGGTTTTGCGAGCTGATCAAAAATATCTTTATGATATGGTACGAGCAGTTGATGCTGGGGCGTGCGATGAACATTTGGCCAGCATTAAACCTGGCCCGCTCAATCTTTCACGCTGGTTGACAACAGCATCAAGAATTTTGCGGCTATATGTTACGAAGCCTGTGGCTTGCGAAAAGTTAAAGCAGCTAGCATTTTTTGTTATGAGGGTCTACGCACCATTTTGGTTTTTAATAAAAAGCCAACCAAAAGCCATTCATGGCAGCCGCCACTTGTTTAAATACATTGAGTGGACGCGCGAATTACCGGCAGATATGCAATTTATTGTACAACGTTTTGTTCAAATTAATGGATTTTTTGCTCACCCAGAAAATATTTTACTGGCAATGGTTACAGATGAGAGCAAGGCGACACGAAAGGAAGCCTACGATATTATTTTACAATCGCGTGCTCATGACACACAAGGAATTCGCCAATTTAATGTCCCCAAGATACAATTCAATTGTGATTCCTATAAAAATATGATAGATTGGAATGAATTAAGAGCTATTGTAATACAGAACTGCCATGCATCCAGTTCTATACTCAACAATACTTATTAGAACTACACGACTCCAATGAAATTGTAAAAATTCCTGGTAATGAAAAGTTTTTAAAATAATTGTTATGCTTTTCTTAACAAACAATTTTCAGAATTTCCATGTCATTCACAAAATACGGAACGTTTTGTACATGTGGTAAGCCAATCCTGCGTTTCGGTAATTGATAAGAACAGACCTGCACATATTGCAAACAAGATTCAATCGCGCAAGCGTTACTGTAAAATTGAATCACGAAAAGATTTGGAATAAAAAAAAATATTATTTCTTTGATAAAACTCTAAATGGTTTTTTTTTTATCTTTTAATTAGCGACTTAATAAATAACCACAAATTTTTTATCATGTTGATAAAAAATGCATTTTTATAAAAGTGCTTATAAGGGTTAATTAACGACAGAAATGAAAAGCAGCATTCAGTACCTTTCCAATGATACCACGGAATGGTAAATCAGGCTATAAATGGGGAAGTTATATATATTTTTATAAAAACTGCATTAAAAAAAATTGAAAAAATCACTGCAAATAACTCAATAACAAAGTGTGTGGGCAGATTTAAAAAAAAAAAAACAAAACTATGTATTTCATCGATTTACACTATTTGTGACAATTTTTTTGACCGAAGGTAGTGTGGTATAAATAGTATTAATCAAAAAAGCGATTTTTAGAGGTTATTTCAAACCATTCCGATCACGAACGGCTAAAGCTAGAGTTGCAATATTTTGGGAATCATCATAAAATAAACCAAAGTTTGTTTTCAGGAGGTGACCCGGACAACTTTTTTTTCCTCCATACAAGTTGAGGCGCCTTAATAAACGTATAAACATATAAGTTAAGAAACATAATATTAAATATTAATTTCAGAATGTTAATTCTTTTTTTATTGCTTTCCAATCAACTATTAAATTCGTTCCATATTAAATAAACTTACTATGTTGCATTACGTAATGACTTCCACTTAAAAATACTCAACAACATTTTTATTCTTACTTACTTAATAATTCTCCGAATTATTCTGCCATAATCTCACGATCGCCACTTTATTTCTATTTTTTTACTTAAAATATCTTACTTTTACTTTAATAATAAAAATGCTGACAGGCCACATGTCGTAATCAACCACATAATTTGTCTCAATAAAAATAACACACAGAAAAGCATAAGCGTGTGTCAAAAGCGCTGACAATGCGCTTGGCCTGATAGCTTACAGAGTTTTACCTGTGTTGGTAACTCACGTAGAAGTTAGCTCAACAAGTAAAGCGCAACATAACTACACAGTAAAAAGTCAATCTTCATCTAAGTGCAAAGTAAATTGGTTGGTTTTCTCTCCTCATGATTGTCAATATTAATAAGATTACATTAACTTACCTTTAATAATAAAAACCAGAAAAATAAAAACAACTTAAAAGAAAGAGCAAAACTTTATTCTTATTTCAAAAATGTCGACAAAAACCCTATAAACAAAACAACACAACATGAAACGTAACTCTATTGCACATGCAATAACAATAGAGTTCAGCTACTACAGCTTTTTCGCACTTTCTCCGCATTAGATCATCTTAAGAACCAGCCCAAATAACATTAAAATATCTCAATGATATCGATAAGAGCGGTCCAAAACAATCTAAAGTGAGAAAAATTTACCCACCATAATATGGGTTGGGCTCAGGGACAACAGAAGACATAACAACTAACCATGCATTTACATAGATCTAATCATACATTAGTTTTCAATCTACTTTTGAGTTGACCTTTCGATAAGTTAACATAAAAAAAGCTACAGTTGTTAACAAAGGTACTCATGCGATGTAAAGGAGCAGTAGCCATATAATTTGTTCTACTAAAAGGTAAGTAAATTAAATTGTTAGCATTTCTACTGCTTTTACGGTTAGAGTTAAAATTTATAAGAGTTAGGAGTTCTGGTGAATCGAATACACTAGTTATGAGTTGGTGTATTCGATTCTCTCATTCAAAGATTGCATTATTAATAGTTGTAAACGATCCTCTTAAGGAGGAGGGTTTAAAGTGTCAGTTGCACCTAAGCCCCTTAGAGCAAACCGAACAAAACGTTTTTGGATTCTCTCTATACGTTCAACATGTACATTGTAACTTGGGGACCAAACTTGACTTGCATACTCTAAGTGAGGTCGCACAATTGCATAATACAGCGTTGTAGTTGTGATCATACTATTAAATTCTTTGACCCAGCGTTTCATAAGCCCGAGCATAGAAGATGCTTTTTTACAAATGTAATCAATACGAACGTTAATCGATAGCTTAGAATCCATGCATATACCAAGATCTTTGACAGCATCTACACGACTTAATGCAGTATCTTTTATCTCATAATCAAAAATTAAATTATTCCTTTTTCACGAAAAGGTCATAGTTTAGCATTTATCTGTATTTAGAAACATATTTAGGGTATTCACAGTTTCCTTCTAAAGTTAATATGTGGTAACTTTAGAAAGATAACTTATTAAAAGTGTGAGCACCCCTTTACATATTAATTCTAAAATTCACATTTTGCAATCGCTTCTGCTTCACCTGAGAAGAAAAGTTCAATCAATTCAATCAGCGACCCCTAAACACTAATAAATGACGTTTAAAACTCTTAAAAAGACATATTATTAGGTGGCAACCCTATTATTTCGAAATTTTATAATTTTGAAATTCTGACGACGGATTCGGATTCAGCGACCCATATTTTGTGTACGATTTTTTTTTTGCCAGCCCCGAATTCTCAAAACTACAGAAAAAGAAGGTGGCAACCCTATCCACCATCTTGAATTTTAAAATTCTGACTTCAGATTCGAAATCAGCGACCCCTAAACACTAATAAATGACGTTTAAAATTCTTAAAAAGACATATTATTAGGTGGCAACCCTATTATTTCGAAATTTTATAATTTTGAAATTCTGACGACGGATTCGGATTCAGCGACCCATATTTTGTGTACGATTTTTTTTTTGCCAGCCCCGAATTCTCAAAACTACAGAAAAAGAAGGTGGCAACCCTATCCACCATCTTGAATTTTAAAATTCTGACTTCAGATTCGAAATCAGCGACCCCTAAACACTAATAAATGACGTTTAAAATTCTTAAAAAGACATATTATTAGGTGGCAACCCTACTATTTCGAAATTTTATAATTTTGAAATTCTGACGACGGATTCGGATTCAGCGACCCATATTTTGTGTAAGATTTTTTTTTTGCCAGCCCCGAATTCTCAAAACTACAGAAAAAGAAGGTGGCAACCCTATCCACCATCTTGAATTTTAAAATTCTGACTTCAGATTCGAAATCAGCGACCCCTAAACACTAATAAATGACGTTTAAAATTCTTAAAAAGACATATTATTAGGTGGCAACCCTATTATTTCGAAATTTTATAATTTTGAAATTCTGACGACGGATTCGGATTCAGCGACCCATATTTTGTGTACGATTTTTTTTTTGCCAGCCCCGAATTCTCAAAACTACAGAAAAAGAAGGTGGCAACCCTATCCACCATCTTGAATTTTAAAATTCTTCATCCTTCTAGGATGTATGGTTTGGGATTTATTACGAATTAACCGGGATAAAGAGATAGGAAACTTAAATTTTGCCACCTTAACACAAAAGAAAGACATGAGCAGAAGTGAGATAACTTTAGCAACTAGTGGTATCTCGACTTTGTACGTAAAACAAAAACAATAATAGTTAACACATGCTAAAATGTTTTAAAGTTAATAGACGGCAAAGTTAACAGAGCAGATAATACGGAACTGTGAACACCCTAATTGTTTTTAGAACACCAAATTTCAAAGGATTTCAAATCAGACTGGAGCAGATCTGAATTGTCTTTAACACCTATTGTTCTGTATATTTTCATGTCATCTGCATAGATAAGTAGATGAGAGTGTTTGATGATGTGGGTTACATCATTAATGGCTAAAATAAACAGAAGTTGACCAATTCAGCTGACAATACGCCTCGAAATCGTATTTGATAAGATCGCTCTGTCAGATACGATTGAATCCAGCTTACAAAAAATTGTGGAAAGCCCATTAACTTTAGTTTAAATAGAATTTAGTTGTGTGGCAGTTTATCAAATGCTTTACTAAAATCAGTGTAAATACAGTCGACCTGGTTACCTGAATAAAATTAATTTAAGCAAAACGTTGTAAAATCGAGGAGATTAGACACAGTGGATCTGCCAGTAACAAATCCATGCTGACGAGTTGTCATGACCTTCCCACAGTGCATTTTCACACGATCATACACGAGCCGCTCAAAAAGTTTTGGAATCGACGAGAGTTTTGCGATAGGCCTGTAGTTGCTTATATCGAACTTACAACCTTTTTTATAAATAGGACTTACAAAAGATTTTTTCCAAAAAAGTGGAAAACTACTTTCGCTAATTGATTTATTGAATAACATGGACAGTGGTTGACTTAGAACGGAACCACATCGTGTTAACACTGCGGCAGGAATTCCGTCAGGTCCAGCATGAAAATCCTCATCGATCAATCCAATATACTTTAAAATATCCTCTGAAGTAAAGGATATAGAATCCAACGATAGCCTGTGTGTAGAGTTCATATATTCAAAGTACTCTTCATCAGGATTGAAAGAGTCTGAACAAAATGACTCTTTAAAGAGATTGGCAAATAGACCACAAATTACGACAGGATCGTCAATAAATCCGTCAGAGGTTTTAAATTATGAAGGGAATCCATCAGACTTTTTTGGTGTTTATGAAACCCCAGAATTTCTTCGGATCAGACAATAAATATCCTCAGCTTAATACTTTCTAAATAATTTTGATATAGGTAGCTGAGTAATTTTGAAAATCCAGAAACAAACGCTTGTAGATTTCTAGGTCATTCAAGTCTAAGCTACAGACATATTTTTTCCATGCCCTATTCCTACTGTTGCGAAGAATCTTTAACTCCTTTGTGTAACAGGGGTAAGCACAATTTTTCGTAAATTTGAGGCTATATGGCACGGACAGAGAAAACATAGCAAAGATTTCCATATAAAAAATTAATTGAATCATCAAGAGTGTTATTATTAACATATTCTAAAATAACATGAAGTTTACTTTGAAGTAAATGATTCAACTTCAAAAAGTCAGATTTTTTAAAATTGAATTCATAAATTTTATCTATTGAGTAAGACTTTACTATATTATCCCTGACCGATTTGTACCATATGCTCAATGGTGGATGGTATTCATCAACAGCAGTCAAAGCATGAGGGGCCCTCTGAACAATGACATTGTTACTGTCTGTAGTTAAGACCAGGTCAAGAAGGCTTTCACCGGGTCAAGAAGACCAGGTCAAGAAGGCTATTATAAATACAACTCACTTGTTGTAAGTCAGAACATATATTATCAACAAATATATGCTCTTGGCGAGTCTTCGAATTAGATGCACAAAAATATGTATCATCGTCAGAAGATTCCCATTTCAAGTCAGGCAGATTAAAATCACCTAACAATAAAATGTTGTCATTAATGTCAATTATTCTTATAACGTATTCTATGCAATCCGCAAGGCTTGCATAAACTTCTACACTGCTCTTAGGAGGAACGTATGCATTAATAAGATATACATTAGAATTGCAATGTGAAACCTTAACGCATATAAGTTCGATGTTAGCAGAGGAGGGAATAACAATAATGGAACTAACGAAGGAATTCCTTACAGCTAATAAGACACCTCCACCGACAGCAGAAGTATTGTCAGCGTGTCTATCTCTTCTATAAACTTCAAAACTATTATCAAACAATTCTATGTCAGTAATGCTTCCGTTTAATCAAGTTTCAGTAAGTGCGATAATATCCTCAGAGAAATTTTGAGACATTAAAAATATGTCTCGCGTCTAAGAGCGTAATCCCCTTACATTTTGATAGTAAAGGGATAACCTATTCAGTTTTTTTGGGATTGAAATAAAATAACTTTAAAGAAAAAAAACAAAACTTTATTTATTTATTTATTTATTTAAATAAAGAAAAGGTTCACGAATAAGACAGAGTCTTTTAAATGCAGTAAGAATATAGATACATAACGAAATAACAAACAACAAAACATAACATAACATAACAAAACATAACATAACATAACATAACATAACATAACATAACATAACATAACATAACATAACATAACATAACATAACATAACATAACATAACATAACATAGCATAACATAACATAACATAACATAACATAACATAACATAACATAACATAACATAACATAACATAACATAACATAACATAACATAACATAACATAACATAACATAACATAACATAACATAACATAACATAACATAACATAACATAACATAACATAACATAACATAACATAACATAACATAACATAACATAACATAACATAACATAACATAACATAACATAACATAACATAACATAACATAACATAACATAACATAACATAACATAACATAACATAACATAACATAACATAACATAACATAACATAACATAACATAACATAACATAACATAACATAACATAACATAACATAACATAACATAACATAACATAACATAACATAACATAACATAACATAACATAACATAACATAACATAACATAACATAACATAACATAACATAACATAACATAACATAACATAACATAACATAACATAACATAACATAACATAACATAACATAACATAACATAACATAACATAACATAACATAACATAACATAACATAACATAACATAACATAACATAACATAACATAACATAACATAACATAACATAACATAACATAACATAACATAACATAACATAACATAACATAACATAACATAACATAACATAACATAACATAACATAACATAACATAACATAACATAACATAACATAACATAACATAACATAACATAACATAACATAACATAACATAACATAACATAACATAACATAACATAACATAACATAACATAACATAACATAACATAACATAACATAACATAACATAACATAACATAACATAACATAACATAACATAACATAACATAACATAACATAACATAACATAACATAACATAACATAACATAACATAACATAACATAACATAACATAACATAACATAACATAACATAACATAACATAACATAACATAACATAACATAACATAACATAACATAACATAACATAACATAACATAACATAACATAACATAACATAACATAACATAACATAACATAACATAACATAACATAACATAACATAACATAACATAACATAACATAACATAACATAACATAACATAACATAACATAACATAACATAACATAACATAACATAACATAACATAACATAACATAACATAACATAACATAACATAACATAACATAACATAACATAACATAACATAACATAACATAACATAACATAACATAACATAACAAAACATAACAACAACAAAAAAAAAATAATTAAAAATTTAACTTAATACAATTAATATCATTTAACTAAAAGATCTAATCAAAATAATAATTAATTCTAAATTAATTCAAACAAAATTAATTATTCTTATTTCAAAAACATAAAAAACTAACTTATACATTAGATGAGTTTTTTCGCAATTTTTTTTTCGGATTCGTGCACTAGGGGGTAAATATGAAGGAGATATTAAGAGAATATTAATTGTGAAATTTCGAGTTCAATATCTCTTAAACCGAGTGTGGTCAAGGCAAAAACCATTTTTACTGTATATTTTCCACAGATTTCCAAAACGTTTGCTATCTTTGCTGCGCATCCCCACAGTGTAGAAACAGCTGAGTGGTGTTTTTCTATACTACAATTATTTAAAACAAGGTAACGTTCAAATATGCAGCAAGAACGATTGAATGGATTTCCATTATTGCATACTCATAGAGAGATTTAACTAAATATAAGTGAAGTTATTGATAGTTTTGCCGCAAAAAAAGCGCAATGATAATTTTGTCTTACAATTTTTTTATTCTATCTATAGCACTCACAAGTATACATTTTGTAATGTTTTTTTCTTTTTCATAGTGTTCCATTCATTTCATAGCCACCAGATATATAATTTTCAGGTTGCTTTGATTTTTTGTAATAGAAAGACTATGCTTTTTTCCTTACACTTAAAATCGCAATGGCTTAAAAGTTATAAGTCTCTGAGCCAACAGTGTGAAAGCAGGTAGCTTACTAAACCTACAATTTTAAACTCGTTTTCGAGCTGGCGACTCTCATAACTCGGTTAATTTTTAGAAAATCTTAATTTTTTTTAATGCTCGTAATTAAATTTTCTATGGAAAGAACCATAATCTCAGTGATACATTGCATAAAAATGACAAAACAATTTTTAGACGGTGCCATTTTGTTAGTTTTTAATTCATTTCGTTAAAAGTGGTGTATTTCATAAACACATTCATATTGAATAGGAAAATCTTTTTATTTTTTCTTTTAGATGATTTTTGCGACCTTTGGAAAGGTCGCCATCTCGGTTCGTGTTTTGCGCATTGATCCACGTCGCCCTGTGTCCTGCTTCAGGATATTGATTAAATAATCTGAAAACTTCATACAATCTTTTTCAAAGTTCAAGAAATATATCTGAAAAGTGTGAGTACCTATATTTTTAATTTTTCTAAAATAACATTAATGAAAACTGCTTATTTTTGAAGCGAAGTTTTTTACGCCGCGATTTGTGATTTGCTTGAGTGAAATCTCAAAAACGACACTTTTTTCCATACACCTTTTTCTCAGAATTGTTGTTGATTTTTGTTTGCGTCAATTACAACAAGAGAATATAAAATTAAAAATATTTCTACGACAGCAATAATAATCGAACCCGCACCATTTCGAGTGATAGTTTAACACGCAACTACCTTATCCCAACACCTTCTTTAAGTTAAATGTTTCATTCAATATAACACATTAACTAAAACTTTGTTGCAGTATATGACAAGAATATATTAAAAGGATTGTGCATTAGCTATCCTACATATTCTATTGTGAATGCGTAAAGCTATGATGCAGCAGATCGATCAAAAAGATTGTGCATTAGCTATCCAAACAACAAAAGTAACAAGTTTTTATTGAACTGGGCGAAAGTTATCACTAATTGCCAATTTCTTTAGGTGGAGATTTTAATCACGATTTAAGACATGATTGTTCACAGGCACTAAAACAATTCCTTTTTGATAAATTTAATTTACAAATAATAAGCGATTCAAATATCTATATGTATAACACGATAAAGGACAACTAGTGATGCAGTATTTGCTAGATATATTGACGATATAGCATCTATAACATACTTTTGCTATTTTAGTTATCATAAGCACATAATTTTTAAATTTTAATTAATATTAATTTGAAGTTTTTACTTAATTAACTTTATGTTATTTAAAGTTTTTGAATTTAAAAATCATTGCATTATAAAAAAACCATTAAATTATCAAATCTATTAAACAGCAAAAAAGCTTCGTTCGCTTCTCTCGTATGTTCAGTGACGCATCTGTTTTTTTTATTTCAGCCTGTCTAACCAGAATGGACCATTAATTAAAAATGTACACTCAGAAAAATTTTGCATAGTAAAATCATTGTGATGCATAGTTGATTTCATTTTACATGATTTCATATTTCGTGGTGACAGCAACATTAAAATCATTGTGATTTCATGAAAAATCATTTTAAAATCATGTAAAAAAAAACACGCACGCACACGTACATGGTGTGTATATGTTGCTATTAATTTAGCAGAGTAAAATCATTATGATTTCATTCTTAAAATCATTACGAAACCCATTAAAATCAATATTGCCTCATGTAAAAAGTTGATCAACATGATTTCACGTAGAATCATTATGATTTCTAAAATCATAATGGAATCTAGATTTCTATGGAATCTAGTAAAATCATTATTGCATCATGTTAAAAAAATTGTTAGCGTGCTTAAGAAGTTCCGTTAAGTTCTGGTGAATTTTTGCATATCAGAAGTTTAATCGCGAGTTGCAAGTAGCATCGTGCCATGAAGAAAGCTATGAGGCTGAGTTCGACGAACTATTAAAACAATTTAATTTGTCGGAAGTGAAACATTACTTGAAAAGTAAGTATCTCCAAAATAAGATTAAGGATGAATTTCTAAATGCATTTATGCAATGCATCAGTGTGTTTACTTTTGAATTGGTGCTAAATTTAGTTACGAAAACAGTGCAACTTTGTTGACATTCTTAAAAATAGTCAAGTTGCGCAGTTTTGGTTAAAAAGCTTCGAACCAATTCAAAATAAAACACACTGATGCATTGCATAAATGCATTTAGGAACTCAGTCTAATTCTAAAAAAGTTATTACAACAGGAATGTGCACTGTTAAAGACGAGGGCTCCCGTGGCCCTTTAGCAACAACAGTAACATACATTACTAGTGTAGTTACAGTTTTTTCTTGCCCAGTGACAGCATCGCGATTTGCATGTTGTTGTTAGATGCTTTTGTTAGTACATTATCACAGTTTTCCATCGCCAAAGTATGTCGGTGCATTGCTTGTCAATTTATTGTTTGATGCATGCTTTATTTTGACTGACGATGCATCCGTCCAAATACAAAACGCCGAGCCATGGCGGTGACATAACTTTTTAGATTTATTAACAAAAAGCACTAACAACAATATTCAAGCACTGAAAACTGATATCACTGGGTAACTCTCATAGCTGTAAAAAATTTTCAGTGTGAACGGTCCAAGTCCTCAATTTTTAGGCTACAAAAGAAAACCACTTGTGCAAATTTTTAACGTACGTGTATTTTGTTTTTGTAAAGTGCGCCAGTCCTCAACTGCACTGGGAAGTGCACGATTCGTAAATACCCCTAATTCCAAAATGATATTTATTTTAGAATCTTCAATTGACTACGAAAGCTTAAGGTATTTATCTAAGGAAGATATACAGGAAGCTATACCACCTATTGGACTTCGTGCACGTTTCAGAGAAAAGTTATTTAGTTGGAGAAAAAATGTGGTATGTTTATATTAGACTCTGAGGTATGTTTATATTAGAAGAAATAAAGTTTTATAATTATACGTCATAAATTTCTTTTATATTTTTCAATAAAAAAAATAAAATTACCTTTAAGTTCTTTTTATTTCAAAATGAGGTTAGGATTCAGCTGGATTTCATGATTTTATAATGATTCAACAAGACCATCATAATGATTTTACATGATGTCGTAATGAATCAACATGATCATCATAATGATTTTACATGACTTCATAATGATTCAACATGACCATCATAATAATTTTTCATGATTTCAACATGTTTCAACTGTAATTTAAAACAATAAGTTTTTTATAGTTTTTATTTATTTTTTGCAATGTGCTTATTTCAAAGAAAGGAAAAAATAAATATATATGAAAATGGGCGCTAATTACAATTCGTTTAGTGACAATTCATTCAAATACAAATTGTCTTTTGCGAAAGAGTTCTAGAAGAAATCTTAAAGAATTTAAAAGTAATTTTAATAAGACGAATTGTAAAAATTTACAAAAATCGAAAATTGTATCCATCATATTTTACTCCCCCCCAATATTTTTTCCAGATCCACCACTGACTGAAACTAAAACTTTCAATTTGGAATAGTTGTTTTTTTTTCTTAGGTTTATTCAAAACTTCATTGTGTTAATATTTTCTATAATTTTCAAGGTATAAGAATGTTTTTGGTGTGAATCAAATGGAAACGGAACTTTTTAACTTAATTATTCTTAAGAAAATAGAAAAAGTTAGTCTACATTAATAGATATAGGATCAAATAATGCACATTGTAGTTTAATCATTTGCCCTGCACACACTCATCAAATCGTTTGTCAAATCCAATAGAACACCGTGGGAGTATCATGGAAATTTCACGTTGTTCCATTCTATTTAACAAACGATTTGATAAGTGGTTTGAAATGTGAACACCCCTATTAGGAATAAACGAAAACTGTCGAAGGCTACAAACCCTTTTAATAGCTAAGAATTCTTTAAAAGATTGGTTACACGTTTCTCCAGTTCTAACTAACAAACTAACTTTTCAGTGTTTGTATTTTCCATTTTTTTTTTAAAGATCAGTTATTTTGAAAATAGTCCTATTTTTAGTGATAAAAAGTAGTCTACGTCCCACAGTGCGGCCTAAGGCTGCACTTTTCGACCTGAAACTTCGTACTCGGGGGTTTTTGGGGTCGCTGATCACGAATACGACGTCAGAGTTATGAAATTCAAAATGGCGGATCCAATATGGCGTCGTTTTTGTGTCCATAATTCAAAAGCGTAGTTGATCGACCTAAAACCTTGTACTCGGGGGTTTTTGGGGTCGCTGATCACGAATCCAACGTCAAAATTACAAAATTTAAAATGGCAGATCCAATATGGCGTCAAGCAAATATTTCTAAAGTTTTTTCGTGTACCTGTATTTGTTACTATTGGATAATTCAATTTATACTAAATACATGTACTAAGATAAATACTTTTCAAATTTTTATAAATGTTTTTATTGAAATTGAAAATTATAGTTTATACACGAAAGTAGAGTTTTGAATTGTACAATTATTTGAAAACGTACACTCTACTATTATAAAAATTGAAAATTTTCCCTGCTTTAAACAAGAATTACATAAAAAAAATTTCATTATCATCAATGTCATAATCTACATCTTCTGTCTCTGACTCAGAGGCAGAGCTAATATCAGTACTGTCCTGCTCCTCTTTTTTATCAACAGATGAAATACAATAAATTAATAGCATCTGCTGATAAAGATTTTATTTGTTTTGCTGGCAGTATTCTACAACTAGAATTGTATGGGTCAGAATCTACTAAAAATCTTTCGAACACATCCTCCATTGTTTTTTGACGATAGTTTTTTCTAGAAAAGCTCAGGCGATAGACCGAATAAAATTTATTGCATGCCTCTTGTGCATCTTCTGACATTTGACCGATAGGTAAAACTGAATTTTCAATGATTTCTGGGCCATGAATTAGTAGCTTATGCACTAAAGTTGGCATGTAATACAAACCATACTTTTCTACAATAATTCTAGCTAACTTCACTGTTAACTGTCTAAAAATGTCCAAATTAATATCATGTGTTCTAAATTCTATTCCACAACTAAAATATGTCAAAATGAATTAGCGTATTCTTTCATTAATTGTATCAGACATCTTATAACATGCATTAATTAAATCAAAGTACGTCTTGTAACATATGGAATGTCTTCCTAGTGCCCAGTATACACACAGGTAGGGGTCCGATCCTAATCCTACTCATGGCAACTCAACACGCCCATGATAAACACTGTGTATAGATATACAAAAAACATTGCATGTAGAGTTGCCATGTGTAGGATCGGGTCACTACTATTACCACACGCACACACACACAAACACACACGAGTATACGTCGAAATTCTACAGAAAGGTACGTTTTAACTTTTTATTAATCGTTATATCTGCGTTATCGAGTATTCAATTACTCTTATACAAAAAATTGCATAAAAACTAAAGTAGCAGAAGGTAGCAGCTAAATCTTTTTTTATTCAGTTACTAATACTTTTCTGAGTAACCTCTTAGAGTTTTAAGCCAGCATACGATGGCGTTTTATTACTATTTGGTTGAAAACTCACATTTTATATAAAACAACACGAAAAATATATCCTCAAATTTCTACTGCTAAAAATTTTTTGTTTCGGTATTGAAATGCATTAAATTTTTTACGTATTTTACTAACCTATAGACGTAGATTCCATGGTTTTGTAAGGTTTCCCTTAATTCAAGAGCTTTCACATGTGTAAAACTTTCCCTGTGTATCTACAGTAATATGATGGTTGCATGAAGACTATGTTGCGATTGAGAGAAAAGAGGAGACTTACAGCCCTATTCTGGCAAATTAACAAATTGTTAACCAGTATTTTGAATATTTCTATGTGTTTGTTGTTTTCAAAACAAAATTTAAAGCTCAAAAATCAAAATTTGTTAATGAAATTGTCAATAACTGAAAGGCAGTTGACAATTTTTATCAAAATTGTTTATTTTTGAGCTTCAAATTTTGTTTTGAAATAAAAAAATTACAATAAACACATATAAATATTCAAAATACTGTCAATACCCTTCAATCAACTCAACGTTGAAAAAACTCTATCCAGAAACTTTTTTTTTAATTTTGGCCGCAGAATGCGGCATTTGGCCGCACTGTGCGTCCCGACCAAAGAAGTAAGGAACCTTCATGTCAAGTTTAGGGAAATTCCATCCAGTAGTTTGCACGTGATACGCTTACATAGAGACAGACAGACAAACATTTTAAATATAACTTTTTTCAAATCCACATCCTTGAAAATGTTCAGGGCAGAAATAATTTCAAAATAACTTTCAATGTACAGATTTTTTTTACAATTTTATAATATGCACAGATTTATGAATTTAGCAGCTCAGGTCCGCTGATTTATAAGCGTAAAAGAAAAAAAAAGTTTAAACTGACTTATTAACTCTGTCAAAAACTAGGTTAACTTATTTGCATTAGAAATAAGGATAAACCTGAATGGGTCGACATAAAATCCGATGAAGAATTTATAGAATCCTCAACATAGCTTCTCTATCCCAGTGATTAAGAGCATCGCCTCTTGGATCAAATATGGAATAGCTTTTATTGATGATATAAATTAAAAACAAAACTGAAAATCGGTCACGTGGTTCATGGATAACCCCTAACCTAAACTATCGGGCTACCGCTTAAAAATCTTATGTCCAGTTAGTATATTTCATGTTGGTTTTCGCAACCCCTGAAAAGGCTGTATTTAATATAAATAACTAAGTGTTTGCATTTTTCCAGAGTGGGCTACCGCTTGAAGAAGCTTCTACCAAAGTATAGGATGCGGAAAGGAGCTCTAACCAAGTTCACGATCAGAAAGCAATGAGGCTTATTGTGACTAGGTCGTCCCTATTTTTAACAATAAAATATTTTCATTTCGCATGCGCCAATGGTACCTTGATTGTGCATCCAATGTGCAATTGTTTTTGTGCATTATAACTGTGCATATGTCCGCATATGTCCGCACATGTCACTGTCCCTGCATGCGTATGTAGACACTGTTTGCCATGCATTTTGTTCTTACTTTTTGCCAAGCAATTTGCTTTAAGCTGCCTTTGTGTATGCCTTGTTGTTGTTGTTTTTAACTTGCTGCGTTATTATTTTTTCCCGATCGTTCCAAATTTCTTGCACGCATGCCTTGTTGTTGCTAGCCATATAGGGTAGAAGGGGTAAGATATGTGCAATTCTCTGTGGCAATGCTTTTCGTTTCATTGTTATGAGAGCCATACACTGCGTCGGTTGTTGCTCAAATCAAAGCGTGTATGGCTTTGTCAATTGATCAGTTTGGCAGTTGTCGAGTTGGTTGATGAAAATAAAAATATTTTGATTTTTATCAATTTTCCTGGCACGTCTTTCAATTCGATTGTCCTGTGTATGGTCAAATCGTTTGATTAGCTGTCAACATACATATTTTTAGCTGTCGTTTGTGAAGAAAATTTAACAATTGTTTCTAAACTAAGAATATATAGTTGACAGTTGAAAGAAAATCCTTCCATTAAGTCTTTACAGTGTGTGACCGAGAATCAATTCAATTGAAAGACTCAATTGGCAGTTGGATTTTATTGTGTATGTGTGTTTCGCGAGTTTGGCGAACGTTTTCTTTTTATGGCCCCTTATATATTGTGAGCCTTAGTGAAATTAACAAAAAAAAAATTATCATTAGTCTTTGTTCAACAGCTATGCAAGATTATTAGATATCGGTTTACTGTCTTAGGCAAAGTTGTAGCTAATAGTCCAATGAAACTTATTGAGAAAATTACATTTTTTAATAATTTTTTTTTAAATTTCGAAATTTTTTTTTAATTTGTTTGCTTTTTTGGTCATAACTTGAAGGGGTTCGAAATTTTTTCTTTATTATCTTTAACAAAATTGTAGCCAAAAAGAAATAAAACAATTCTTGTTAACATATATATGTGATCTGAACGTGTTTGCACTAGTTAAAAAGCTCAAAAAGATAATTTGAAAAATACCGGTTTTTAGTTTTTGCAGTTTTTTTTAACCCTTAAACTGAGCAAATTTACAACCCAATTTTATTAATTTATTTATAGCCGAAAGGATTGTGAACAACTCTTGAGAACTTACATTTTTGATTTGAATACGAATTCATTGGACTGTTAGATACAACTTTGATAAAGACATAAAACCGATATCTCAAAATCTGACGGAGCTGTTGAAAAAAAAACTAATAATACTTTTTTTTTTTAAATCCCTAGCCCAAAATATATAAAGGGAAATAAAAAGAAAACTTTTGCCAAACTCGCGAAACCCAGCTAGAGGTTTACTCACTTCTAGTCATAGTATCGAACCTATATCGCAGAATCCTATTTTGTTGACTGTTGCACAGTGTTATCGATGTTATTGCGCTTGCTGTTGTTGTTTATATTATTTCTGTGCTCAGAAGTAGTAATTGCTTAAGGTGACAAGTAATGTTGGAGTTTTTAAATAATAAAATTAATTTTAAAAGTTTATTTTGAAGAAAATATGACACATAGCATCTTCAATTTTATTTTCATATAAGATTGTGGCGGCCCGTAGCCTAGTGGGTAGAGTGCGTGGCTCCTAAGCTAAAGAACCGCGGTAGCCCAGGTTCAATTCCAGCTCAGACAGAAAGTTTTTTCAGTTGAATTAATTTTTCTGTTCGGTCGTCACCTCTCTGCAGACAATGGCAAACCTCAGAGAGTAAAAATTGCCATGTAAAGCTTCTTGAGAACATAAGCCGTTCGGAGTCGGCATAAAACACGTAGGTCCAGTTCTCGGTCATTTGTGATCAAACATTTAAATAACACGCACAACACAATTGATTAATAGAAGCTAGGTCAAAGTCCTTTCAAGGGCTGAAATGGCTAGTTTATTTTTTATTTTTTATAAGATTCTATACAAAATATTCCACCAAATTTTTTTTGTTTAATTTTTTTTTATATATGGTCAAATATTTTTCTTACATATTTGTTTATTTCAAAATAAAACAAAGAAATTAAAAAAAAAATTGATTTTACTTTTTTAAAAAAAGCCTTTTTTACGAAGATATAAAAATTTGTCCCAAAAAAAGTGGGTGCCTTCTTAATAGCTTTCGAATGATGTCCACTAAAACTTAATGATATAATTTTTTATTGCGAAAAGTAGAGATTTCCAACGATTTTTTTTCATGACACCCTAAGGAAATAAATATAAAGGAGACCGTTTTTCTTTTACTAAATTTATTAACCTGAGAATGGGGCCAAAATATGTAAACTAGTTATTGGGTTATTAACTGCTCTATCTATTTCATGTTCGCACGTTCGATCACTCTCATTGTTGAAAAAAGGAAAAACAATTTTTACTGTTTTCGAAGCGAAATATTTATAAAGGCATTGCAAAATTTTGCACTTTATTTGAATTGTAGTGAAAGCAAAAGCAAGACAATTTTTATTTGACTTTTTTAGTAATAACCTTGATTTCAAATAAAATACATTTAATTTTTACAGAATTCCACGTGGAAAACAATTGACAGAAATATAAAAAGGAAAAATCGAAGCTAACCATGATCAAGGGATTTCAAACCGCGAAACTACGAGATTATTTAAAAGGTCAAGGTGCGTCATTGACAATTTTAAATATAAGGCTGTCCAGTATGGGACCGCTAAGCGATCAGGAAGAACTCCACTTATCAATGACACAGCCAAAAGGGAAATTAAAAGACTTGTTATTAAGGACAATATAAGCGCGAAGGAAATAATTGGTAAAATGAATTTGAAAGTCGGTGTACGTCGTGTGCAGCAAATACTGAAACGAGATTTGGAACTCTCATTTGAAAAAAATGTGGTAAATTGGCGCTTTTGCAAAGGCACAAAATGGCCAGATTTCGATTTGCAGAAAAGTACAGATTTTGGAATGATGTGGGAAATCGGTCATATTTTTCGATAAAGAAAGTTTAATTTGGATAGACCAGATGGTTCAGACAAATATTGGCGTTGCAAAGGTGCTCCCAAAGTTAAGCGTCAGCGGCGAAACTTTGGTGGAGGTTTCCCCATAGTTTGGGGAGTAGAGGCTATTAAAGAACCACTCGAATTTGCTTCGTTAACACCAAAATGGACTCGCTCTATTTCATAAAACTGTTGGATAAAGTTCTTGTGTCGTTTAGAGGAGATATTTTAAACCCAGAATATATTTTCCAACAGTGCAATGCAGCAAATCAACGATCTCGCAAAACTACAGAGTTCCTGGAGTCTGAGGGTATACCAACTCTCAACTGACCAGCTTTTAGTCCTGATCTGAACCCTTTCGAAAACTATTGCATACTATCAACCAAAGTTTTCTATCATGACCGTCAATTTAAGGACCTAAAGGAGCTGAAAACGGCAATTCAAGAAGAGTGGAATAAAATTGATCCCTTGCATATTCATACTTTGATAAACTCAATGCCAAGTCGTCTGAAAGAAGTTATCAAAAACAATGGAGGTCATACTTCTTATGAAAATTATTTTTATAATTAATAAGATTTAGTGCCTTTATATTTATTTCGCACAATTTTTAAGTTTCTTTTTTGTTTTCTCTAATAAGTTCAAGAAAAAATTAAAATAGTTTTGAATTCCATTATTTTATGCTTAAATCAATTGAATCAATGAAGTATAAAGCTATTTATTAAAAATGTTTATTAATTTTCTTAAATCAAGTTATTTCTTGCAGCCTTATTTGACTCAGTGTATAATTTTTCTTATTGTGAAAATTAGAGATTTCCAACAATTTCTTTTTCATTTAGACCAAATTTTTTTTTTATTAAAGTAAAATATTTTTCTTAATACTGCTACAACTGCGACGTTTTCCGGCAAGTGATGATTCCAAGATATATATTTGAAAAACGTGGCAACTTCCGTGAACTGCCAGTGTGTGATTTTTCACAAGAAACCTAAACTTACAGAATAGTGCATGCAATTCCGAATGCCTGCTTCGATATTTTCTGGTCAGATTTCAGGTCCTCTTTGTTTGCCGAGCAGTAATCTCAATAGCGCATTGAATGGCAACTGGTTGAAGTGAAAAAGGCACATGAATCATTGCAACGGTCTCTACAAATGACGCTCCATCCTCACAATAACTCTACCTTTGTAGCCAGTGTTGATAGGAGTTCCATCGCAACTAATAGCAGTCAAGTGATCCATATTGAAGTTTTCTTGACTCAAATAATCTACGATACTCCTCTGGACTCCCAAAGCAGTGATGTTAGTGGGCGTACCATAGCGGGTGAATTTTTAATCTGGCTCTTTGACAATGGTGGTATGCTCTTCATTCACAACAACATTGCGCGTCACATTTTCTTCGGTTATTCTTTTTAAAGTTTGCTCTCTCTAGCCATCAAAAGAGAGACATGATAAAAGTTCTTTACATCTGGGTTCGACTACTGCTTCCTTACGGAACTTTACACATTCTCTTAATATTTTGTTTTTGCCGGTAAAAAAATGGACTTATATTTTTGGCTGTTTCTACTGATAGCTTCTCGTATGCTTTAGCGGTAATCGCTAATCGCAAATCTTTTATAAACATCGTCGTTCGAAATGCACCGTTACGGACTGATGTGTTGCTGCCGCAACGCAACGAAATGCCCGCCTTTGCTGATTTTTGCTTAGCGTCTGTGCTAAATCGCCAGTATTTTCTTCAAATTCATGCTCTTCATCTCTGTCTGGCTCGTACGCAACGCTATCCAATTCGCTGTACGCCTCATTCGATGATTCAACAACTGACAGCATTTGTACACTGTCGCTTTCCATCGACATCGCCTAAGGTCATCAAGCGTAGACCCCACTGATCGATGAATATGGCTTTCACAGCGTCTGGAATTTTATTAAAGGCACTGCAACTACATGGAATATTTCTTTCAATGCCGCACTTGCAACGCGAAATCAAGAACGATCTATCCCACTTTTAGCAATTTTATTGTAAGCAATCAATGTTACATATCTAAAGCTTATCTAAGCGTTTGCAAATAGCTGATTCCGGTCGGAATACCCGCGCGTTGCCACAAAAGGCAAACATTTATCAAAGCTTCTTGTTTAAAAGCACCCAATCAAAGCTGCAGATACAATAAAAAATTAGTCACGTCGCGCTCCGTTGGCAATTTGGTGTCATTAAACTCGCTAATAAAAACGACATTTTTTCAAGTTTTTTTACTGTCTCGGTGTAACAACACACAATTTAATATTTTATGCCCAAAACTCAATAGTGCGTTAAGTCGGTCGGCCGTTGATTATACTTTGGTCTGCGTTGTAAAAACTTTACGATACAGGTGTCAAAACGGACGACCTCAAACTTTGCAAAACTTCATGTTGCGTTGATAGATCTTGGCTCTGCCATTTCGGTGATGCCAATAAAAGCAATGTATGTTAAATATAATAAGGGTATTCTTGTAAAGTGGCAATATTATAATTTAAGCAAAAAGTTTATTTTTATAAGGCAAGTTATAATAACTGTCCTTAAAGTTGACTGTGTATTTGCAGCATATATGTCAGCTGCAAAATGTTGTCATATGTTGTCAATAAGTTTTTAAGTTGTAATTTTCAAAATGATTTCTGAAATTTAGAGAGTAAAATATTTGTTACTTTTGTTCTAATTCACAAATTCTTTCCTCTCACTGATTTTTGGCCGACTTCTGATAAGAAATTAATTAACTTTCGAAAAACGAAAACAGCTTCTTCACGCAGAGAAAAGACATGGTTGAGACATGATTACAGTAATAATAATTTTTTTACTAAAATTATTGTATTATTTCTGCAAACACAAATGTTTGCCTTAATAAAGTCATTATTTACTAAAGGTGGTGCCAAAAATAACATTATAGTTGAAATCACAACATCATTGAAATCATCAACATACTATGATTGCCTCAACTATTAGTTGCAACAAAAATTCTGTAGTTCTGTCAATCATGATGAATGTGAATATTATTATAGAGACAAACATATTAGAATTTTGAATGTTTGTCTAAACTATTCAGAAAAGTGACATTTTCGACTTTAATTGTAGCAAACATGTTTCTTTTTAGCGTAAACATATTTCGCAATTCTGACCATATTTTATTTATCACAAATATTGCTATTTTTGTGACAATGCACTTTATATACCATGTTTATGAATGGCATTAGTCAGGCGAGCGGTAGTAGCGGCTGTGGCTTACTGGTAGAGTGTGCGTGGCTCGTAAGCGAAAATGCCGCGGTTCAAACCCCAGCTCGGACAGAAAATTGTAACAAAAAGATTTTTCAATTGAATTAATATTTCTGTTCAGCCTAGTCAATGTCAAACCTTTGGAGATATCTTAATTAATAGCTGTGGAAATTGGAGAGCATGAAAAAAAATTAATATTCAATTATATTCTGGAACCTAAAAATTAATTCATAACATAGTTGTTGCAATCATTCATTTTTGACCAAATAAGAGAATAATGATTGTTTCAATAATATTTTGGTTTCTACAAAAAAGTTCCTTTTCTAAATATGGTTGTTGTAATCATTTTATCATGATCAAAGAAATTATAATATGTTTAAGAATATGTTAGCAACAATCATAATCCGAATCATACTATAATCCTCATAAAACATGTTTGTTGCAACTATGTTTTTTCTCTGCGTGTTCATGATAAAGGTTTGCCACCTTGCTTCAAAGAGCAAATATATCTGGTTTGTGGAAAGGCTTTTCCATTGAAATTTATAAAGCTGATAAGCTTATACGTTTTACACTATTTATAAGGGTGTTACCCATTTCAATGAATCCCCATAATATTTGCAATAACAGAGGTATTCACTATCCAAAGCATTTGGCTGTGTATTTAAGCACGATCAAAATATTTATGCTTTTATGCATTTAACATCAACAAAATATACATATACTAGCAGTCGACTGTTGTACGCGGCTACACTAACGTCTTTTTTTCAATCTCCTTAACGCCTCAAAGACGGGATAATATTTTCACATATGCGATAATTTTTACCTACTTTTGATTTTGACTAATTTTTATTTGATACGGTTAGTTTTGCGACATCCAACTTAGTGATGCCATATCGCATCATCTTTCTTATTGGGTTAAGACAATACATATCAAAGCAATAAAAAATGTTTTTTTTCTTGTGTTTTGTTTTTTTTTTTTGGAGCGCCTCACAATGGGCTCAAATGGACGTTTGCGTCTCATAAATGATTTTTTCAAAATTACTCTTGCATGATACAGGCTCATTATGAAAATAATCTAAAAAAGTTCAAATTTTGTACTACAAGGAAAATTTTATAAAAAATTGACACGATTCAGTTATATGGCTTGCTAAAGTGTTCTCAAGACACAGTCCTGTATTAGCAGCGAAATGAAGAACGTTTTATATCGAATTTTTTCAACTCTTTTTAAATAGATCATACAAATATTATATACCTTTAGAAAGGTTAATGCTTAAGCTTTTTAAAAAAATTAAAAAAGAAAACAAAAAATTGCTCTATTTAATAAATTTAATACTTTTTATCAAACTGTTTTTTTACTTTTTTTTTCATCTTTGATTAAGGTTTAAATAGTTCGCTGTCTTGCGCTGTTTTTTTTTTATAGTGCATTTGATTTCTTAGTGCATTGGTAACTGGACAAAAAAATAAGTTGCTCTAATTTTGCCCATTTTCAGAAATTTAAATTTTCATAACGTAGATGCATGGTAAAAAAAATATTCTATAAACATTATATTTTTTTTCTTCTATTAAACTCTGTTGATGCAGTCGCAATTGATAGTTTCGTTAAAATCTGCTTGTTTCTCAAATACATTTTTGTCTAGAGGAAACCAGTGGCGTAGGAATGCAAAAGGGGACCTTGCTGCCCTTTTTAACTCATCACAGATTATGAACTTGTGTTTTGGGGTTTTTTATACTTTGCACAATTAAACTATTTCTTTAATTTTTTTTATGGATCCCATGCCTTTGTCCTGTATCGCATGATTCTATAACATATGTTTTCTGGTTTATATCAAAATTCTTCAACAAGCACGATTTTTGTGTTGATGTGTTGTTTTCCGTAATCATGGTTATATATGTGTAGTATGGATTTTGCGCCATAATCTCACGCATGTGGTGCCCCACTTTTACCACATACAACAAAACACTTTACACAAACTACTTTACCTTAAATTTTAGATTTAAGGCTTTATTTTTAAGATTTCAAAAATTATAAAAATTTCTATAAGTTTGTAAGTATAATCTTAACAAGCTTGTAATAATAAAAATAATGGATTTTGAAAAAAAGTAGTTTGAATGATTTATTGAATATCATAGAAAATATATTTTTAATTTAGCTTTATTATAGCAAGCATAAAATTGAATACATTTGCTTATTGTTAACTTCGACAGATTGCAAATAAATAAATATATATATAAAACAAAGTCGGGTTTGTTACACCATTTATAACTAAAGAACGGCTGCACCGATTTAAATGATCTTTTATTTTTTGGATTTGTGTTCATCCCGAATAGCAGAATAACTATTAAAATATAGGAAAAACTCAGGGGGCGTGGCACCTCAAATACAAATCAAATCTTCTATATCGAATAGCTTTGTAATTATAGGTCGCACAGCAACGGAATTCGATATACGACCTTAATTTTCACTTGCCGTTCCACTGGTAAAATTTTATGGGCGTTGGACTTAGGGCGTGGCACTTTTTCAGCAGCCCAAATTTTCAGTATAACTTTCAAGCTATAAGTCACACATTAATGAAACTCGGGTAGAACGTACTATTTAGTGGTGTCTTTCGACTGGAAAAATTGAGCAAGTATAGGCCAAAGGGGTGTGGCACCGCCCATACACTTTAAATTTTTGATATCAGATAGCTTTGGAACTGAATGTCGTATAACAACGAAATTCAGTATGGAATTACTATTGGGTGATATCCTTCTACTAGAAAACTACTTTAATATCGAATAGCTTTGGAAATAAATACCATATAACAATGAAATTTAGTATTGAGTTACTTATTGGTTACTCATTGTTGTATTCAATGTAAAATGCCAGTGTCAAATGGCAATGTCAAATGCCAGTTCCAAGAACATTTGCAATAACTGTTGAAATAATCAAGATATGCATCTGCTTAGCAAAAACTTCAAAGTAAAAATTGTCAGCGATGGAGGCATTGCAGTTTTCTTATAGTTGTATTTAGACAAAAACTAACTTATAAAATATGTAATTTAAACATTCTTGTAACGAAAAAAATTTAAATATTATAATAATATATATTTTTGGTTTATAATTTTTAATAAAGTCTAATGAAGTTGCTTAATCTAAATTATTTTAGAATATTTTTATTTATTTTTCCTAATATTTAAAGTTGCTACTCGTATGTATGTATTATGACTTTTCAAGAATACATTTGTAAACTTACCTCATTTTTTTAATATTGCAATGCTCTCATCACCTTAGCAGAACTGAGTTATTGATGTAGCTGTGTTTTACCCATAAATACGCTCGCTCTACATACAGACAAAATCTTGTCGCCTCTCACATGCTCTTAGGCATATTTATGACTAGAAACCAAACAACTTTTCCAATAACTAAAATAGCGATTGAAAAATGTGAAGCAAGATTTCTCAAAACATTAAATTCAGACTTGTTAAGCTGTTTTTGCTTAACGGAACAAATTTGAGTGGCTAAAGTTTTATTAAATGTAGTTCATCACAACTTGATTTTTAAAATCAGATGCTTAAGGGGACAGTACACACCTGGACTTTTCAAAAATTACATTTTAAAAATGCAAGTTTTTTAAGAAAGGAACAAGTTATCTTATTGAAAATTTGCTTATTTATTTTTAAGTAAAAAAAACATACAAAAAAAGTCTTTTCGATTTTTCCAGCGGGTTTTTTGGCTGCAGCAGGTTTTCGATATAGGTTTTCTCAATAAAAGAATTTTTTATCAAAAATTGACAAAAAGGCGGCATTTTTTCGAAATTAGTCTATTTTTTGGACCCAAAAATCCTTTGAAAGCCAAAAATACTTTACAGGTCTTTCTGTCCGTAGTGCAATCTATAGGCTTATATGTGTACAATAACATATTAAAATTTCAGAACGATCAGTTCGCTTTAAGGTTTTTAACACCGATTATACGGCCTTGACGATCTGCGCTTTAAACCTTTACTATTTAACATTGAAATTAATTTCGAATTTTATATCATTAAAAATAGATTCTTTGAGGTCCTTTGGACAAAAATCAATCATAAAAAAAATTTGATTTTTTGAAATTTCAGGTGTATACTGTCCCCTTAAACTATTCTTAATTTTCAGATAGTCGTTAAATTAGTCGTCTTTAACTCTACAGGTGGGTTGCAAAGTGAGATTAAATTATTTAATTCCGTTTAAATATTTAAACGTTTATAAAAAATTGCTTATCACTTACCAATTCATGAAATTGTTCGCCTATTAGGGTATTTTCGTTACCTTTAAAATTTTATAAAAAACTTGTTTTTACCGAACAATCTTTTTCAAGTAATTTTCTGCTGTATCTCTCTTAAGTTTTTAACATCTTTATTTTAACACTCCTATGCTTCCTCCCAAAGCTGTCCTATTGGAAGTGAGGCATGTTTATTATTTTAGGCAATAACTTTGAAGTTTTCTAATATTGATTTCAAATCCTGTTCAAATGGTCTGTAAGGTTACATAAAAACAGCCTCATATTTAAAAAGAAAAACAGCCGAGCTATTATTTATATTACCAAATAATATTATATAAGTTACATATACGTCCCATTGATCGTTAAAGATTAATTTATAAAGATTTTATATATAGTAATTATTAAAGTGTAATCTGTTTAGTTACTTATTTTTAACAAAAATGGAAAAACCCTACGCATTTCTTACATATACTAAGGCAATAATCAAATTTTTTTTGTTTTCGAAAGTAGGAGAACAATTTTCAAAATCATTTTATTTTCATTAAAGCTAACTGATTCAACGGTTTTCTTTAGGTTATGAGTACCGAATATTTGTATTTTATTTTGGTATTAATATGATATACAAGTATTAATTTTGGTCATCTAAAAAAATGTCCCGAGAAACAATTTCATATTTTGTGTCAATAAAGTAGCTGATATATGTCCGGTGCCCGTGTCGGTAAATGTCCGACCTCTGCACCGAAAGAAGTGCTAGTTCTGGAACAGCTTGGGCAGGCACAATGTACGAACGAAGACCGAATCGGGCACTCGTCAGTTTATTGTGTCCGAATATAGTCGCTCGTTTTTTAACTCTTTCTTGACATAATACAGACTTACTACGGTACGATTTCAGGTGCCTTTCAAGGTACTTGTTGGGTATGTTTCGGGTACATTATAGTTGAGACTCAGGCCAGTTTCGATGCATATCAGCTACTTTATTGACACAATATATGAATTCTTTTCTCGGGCCCTGCTCGCTGAAGCTCGTTTGCATTCGACTTATTATCAATGTGCCATTAATTTTTTTTCATAAAGTTCGCAGTTTTTTGTTACTACTCGTAGCTTTTTTAATTAAAATTGAGTCTGATACTCGGGACTTCTGTGCCTAAGTAGCTTAGTACGGACACAAATTGTTTCTCGAGTGTGTATTAAAAATTTACTTTAAATGTTTTTCGCACAAAAAAAAAACAAGTAATTAATAGCATAACCGCTTTAACCAACAATTATCAGTAACAACACAAAAATCATATAACATTTTTTTGGTTGCTCACATTTCATATTTATTTGATATTAATTTGTACAATAAGATACAGGAGATCTTTTCTTTTGGCCAACGTTTAATAAATCCTAAAGTACTATTTGCTCTATTTATTACTTTATTAAAACGAATATCAAAGCGTAGTTTAGGATCCATTGTAACTCCAAGATAATTGAAAATATCTAAAGACTCCAGTGGATAATCACAAATTTTGAAGGTACATTTAATTGGTGGTTTGCGCGAGAAAGTCATATGCTTGCACTTCTTCATGTTGAGGTTCATGCGTTTCGTTTTGCACCAGTTATGAAGATGCTCAATGTCGGCTTGCAAAAATACAGCGTCATTATCATTTTTAAAAGAAAGGAAGAGTTTGACGTCGTCAGCAAGCATTAAGATGCTAGAATGCATTATGATAGATGGCAAATCTTTTATATGAAGTAGAAACAGAAGGAGCCCATGATGACTTCCTTGAGATACTCCGGAAGTAACAGGAAACTCATGTGATTTCTTGAGCTTAAAAAGAACAGATTGTGCTCTGTTGCTTAAATAAGATTCAATTCATTTTACCAACGGTATAGGAAATCCAACAAGATGTAATTATAAGATCAATAGTTTATGATTTACCACGTCAAAAGCTTCGTTGCTAAAATCCGTGTAAATAACATCAGTCTGCATACCTTTTCCAAAATTTTAATTCATTTAATTGAAACAATCATAATTCTCTTATTGAGTTGAAAAATAGAATGATTTCAACAACTATATTATGAATTCATTTTTAGGATCCAGAATATTATTGGAACAATAATTTTATTTTTTGCACTCCAATTTCCATAGCTATTAATTAAGATATCTCCAGAGGTTTTCCATTGTCTGGGCTGAACAGAAATATTAATTAAATTGAAAAAACTTTTTGATAAAACTTTCTGACCGAGCTGGGGTTTGAACCGCGGCTTTTTCGCTTACGAACCACACACACTACCAGTAGGCCACAGCCGCTACTACCGCTCGCTTGACTAATGCAATTCATTAACATCCCAGTGTGCACAAAAACGGATGCGGATCCGTTACGAACCCGTTACGAGTCCGTCAGTACGCACTACGCTTTCTTATGCTTCGACGGACCCGTTACGAACCCGTTACGAATCCGCCAAAAGAATCTGAAACGGATTCGTATATGAAGTCCGAAACGGATTCGTATCTGAAGTCCGTTACGGATTCGTTTCTGAAGTCCGTTCTGAGTTCGAGGCGGATCCGAAAAAATGGAAAAAGCAATTCGTATTTTTGAGAGGAATCGCTCTTATGTTTTGACGGACCCGTTACGAACCCATTACGAATCCGTCAAAAAAAATACCACAACGTTAACATAAAAGACAGTCTAAAATTTGTTTTAAAATTTCTTATTTTATTTTCAGTGGATTAGGGATACGAAATACAATTGTGTACTTATTTTTATTTTAAACAACTTTTTTATTTCATTAGGCTCGTGCTCCTCAAGCTCTTCTTCAAATCGAAGAAAAGTACTTGTCAGAATTTTTAAATAATTATCATTAGTGATTAAGTTAAATGTGACTATAGGATAGCCGTACACAAGATATTTTTCGGAAACTTTTTTAATTGCGTGAATTTTGTACGCTTTGTCATTATAGCAGCAAAAGTTATTGGGATACTTCAATGAAAAATAATGTTAAGCTGTTTGAAGAAACAAGTATGAGCCATCCTGGAACTCACCAACATACTCGTTTATTTGATATTTTGATTTATTTTTTTTACCATTTAAACTAGCCTCCACTACTCTCTTATAAATTTGATTACAAAATAATTTTTGTTTTAATTTACGTTTAATTTCCTGCAAAAAGTTTTCGAATTTGAATGCGTCAAACTTGTTTAGAGAACCTATATTTTTAACATCTGTAGCTAAATGCGTCAAACGAGTCCGTTACAAGTTCGCATTATTTAAAAAAAAAGAGTCTGAAACGTCTGTTTCGTATATGAAGTCCGAAATGGATTCGTATCTGAAGTCCGAAACGGATTCGTATCTGAAGCCCGAAAAAGATTCGTATCTGAAGTCCGAAACGGATTCGTAACTGAAGTCTGAAACGGATTCGTATCTGAAGTCCGAAACGGATTCGTAACTGAAGTCCGTAACGCAGAGAGGAATTTCATACGAAAAAGGATCCGTTCCGGATGCGAAACGCAATCCGTTTCGGACAAAATGTACGAGGAAGTGAGTTCGTTACGGATTCGTAACAGATCCGTTTGGCACACTGGGATGGTACATTAAGTACATTGTCACAAAAATAGCAATATGTGTGATAAACAAAATATGATCAGAATTGCGAAATATATTTACGGTAAATAGAAATATGTTTGCTACAATTAAAGTCGAAAATGTCACTTTTCTACCTGCTGTTTTTAGGATAAGGCGATTTAAAACAAAACACAATAATTGTACAGTTAACAAACGAAACGGCACATAGATAGGAATCGATAAAACTTATTGTGTCTGAATGAAGTAAAAGGTTTTCCTGCAAACTGTTCAAACACAATAAGTTCTTTCGATTTTTTGTTATGTTCTGCTTCGTTTGCCCAGAATCAAAGAATAGTTCAGACAAACATTCAAAATTCTAATATGTTTGTCTCTTTAATAAAATATACATTTGTCATGATTGACAGAACCACAAAATTTTTGTTGCAACTAATAGTCGAAGCAATCATAGTATGTTGACGATTTCAATGATGTTATGATTTCAACTATAATGCTATTTTTGTTACCACCATTAATAAATAATGACTTTATTAAGGTAAACATTAGTGTTTGCAGAAATAGTACAATAATTTTAGTAAAAAAATTATTATTGCAGTAATCTTGTCTCAACCATGTCTTTTTTTCTGCGTGTAATAGCGCAATGGATTTTTTATATTTTTTCTAATCCCATTTTTTAAAAAGCGACTTTAGAGCACTGATTTATGTGGAGCGGCCCTCGGTGCAGTCGAAGATTACTATAATCATTATAGTTTATATTTTTTGGTTGCGACAAGTCTTTTTGGACTAAAACTGGCAAAACTTGCTAAATGAGATGAAAATTTGAGTACGGGAATGTAGCTAGTATTAATTTCTGATGCAGTTCTGAGCCGGGTTATTTTTTTTTAGCATATTTTCTACTAATATGATTTTTCATTCGTAAATAATACGAAAGCATTAGTAAATACTACGAATGTAATGAAAGAAATTACGAATTTATTTGTACAAGAAATTTATGAATATTATTATTTATATATACACAATCATTCGTACAATGCACTAATACGAATTGTTTAATTTTGTTTACGAATATCATTAGTATATAAAACGAATTTATTCGTAGATACTAAGGGTGTTTTTTATAGAGTAATACAACTTTGAGCTGGCATCACTACTTCATTTGACCACTCATTTAACAGCTGATAGTTGTTTTTTGTTTAGTTTCCTTTGACATTTTATTATGGATCAACTTACACCAGAGCAACACGTGCAAATTGTGGAAATTTTTAATCAAAATAATGGTTCTGTTCGTCAAACTTATCGTGCATTTCGTCCATTTTATGGCGTACATAATCTTCCTTCAGAGCTGCTAATTCGAAGAACAATATCGTTTTTGGACCACATTTACTGGTACTGATAATGTGCATCCCGTGAGACGCCGAACAGTGCGCACTGAAGAATATGTAGCCGCTGTACAGGAAAGCATTGAAGATGATCGTAATCAATCAATTCGTCGCTGTTCTCAGCAACTGGGGTTGTGTCCTTCCACTTTATGGAAGATTTTACGAAAAGATCTTGGCGAACAGGATGGAGCCACATGCCACACAGCGGGCGCTACAATTGATTTACTCAAGGAAACTTTTGACGAAAAAATAATTTCACGAAATGGCCCAATTAGTTGGCCCCAAGATCGTGTGATTTAACCCCATTGGATTATTTTCTTTAGGGTTATGTAAAGTCACTTGTCTACGTCGATAAATCACAAACAATTGAACACCTGGAAATAAACATTCGAAGAGTTATCGGCGAGATACGGCCGCAAATGCTGCGAAAAGTTTGTGAAAATTGGTGTTCCAGATTGCGCCTTGTACGCGCCAGCCTTGGCGGCCACATGGCCAAAGTCATATTTAAAAAGTATTGTCATAAAATTTTCTATCCAATAGAGCCCATTCCATTGATATTAAACATATATTACTATGTTTTATTATGATTTAAACTTGTATTACTCTATAAAAAACACATCAGGTATAAGAAACATTTTACGAATGAATTCGTAAAATTATCACAATACAAATAATTTGTATATTGTACGAATATTTGCAGAATGTACGAATATTCCGTTTACTAATATCATTCGTAGAAATTTTACTAATAAATTTTTTGAGTGTAAGAATGCGTGAGAGAAGGAGAAGAAGCATTCAGGAAAACCCTTTCATTCACCTATACACACACGTACATACATCTCTTTTGTCCAAGCCCTAAGTCCCTGTTCGTCAGTGAGAGCCTACCCACTCCTTTCCGTGACCTCACTGAGTCACAGCCATGAATGCTGTTTCTTTTGTAGTATGTATAGGTCAGTCCGTCATCATAACTGTCTCCAAACACCGCTTAGAACCTCAACTAACCATTCCTTGGATAAGACGCACCAACTTTGTAAAGCTAGTAACTCATTTTGCTATTCACCAAAAAAAAATAACACAAAAAAAATATGATGCTTGCAAATTCAACTCATGAAAATGACAAAACAAGTTTGGTCTTTTGAAATTAGGAAAGGTAATTTTGAACTTGCCGAAAGCTTATGCACTTGGATATAATTGAATTCAATTTCATTTCTTCTTTGCTTATTTTCTTAAAACCAAGAACATTAAAATAACACGCAGAAATAAAGCAAACGAAAGCAAGCAATTTCATTTTGTAAATTGAAAATAATAAGTTAATTAATATTTTAAAAAATATCTAAAAAATAACTCACACGGAAATTGCAGCACAACTAAATTCGCCTTTATACGCGAGAAATAAAATGAAGCTTAACGCCAAAATTGCGAAAATATCAAAAGGAACACAGAAAACTTGCCAGTACAGAGCAAGTTTTATTTTTCCCCTTCGTCACCAAAAATTAACGTAAACTCACCACGATTTGCCTACAAACTCAAATTCTTGCTTTTAAGTCTTGCCCAATGTATAAGGAGTCATACTTTTAACCAATTTTCTCGGTTTTTGTCTTTGTTGTAGCTTTTGTCTATAAAAGTTCACTGTTCGTTTGTTTCACTTTTCTCTACTTTTCGCTACTCTGCTTCACAATATAAACGGACTATATACTGGATGCGTCCCAAAATATTGCTGCTTGCGGCCCAGAGAATCCGGAATCAGGAATGGACCGCAAGCTAAGCGAACTGTGGTGCCGTGGTCTATTTCCTGCCGATTGTTCTCTACCTTAAACAAAAAGCTGATATTAGGACAGAGCATGGCACCATTATTGAAAACTTTATAAACTTACGTCTGCTGGTAGATCCTTCTTTCAAAGTTTTGCTTTTCAGCTTTAACCTCTTCAATCCCGCACCAAGAAATACAATGAAAAAATATTTTTTAAAGTATTATTCTTGCTAAATAAGGTCTAGTTGAGATTTTCTGAAAAAAAAAAAATTTTTTTTTGGAAACAATAGTTTTTAAATGTGCTCATATATGGACATATTGTACTTTTTTCAATAAATTCGTTATTTATTAACACTTTTCTTCTTTCTAGACAAAGGAGCCTTCTTACGTGACATGTATTTGCATTTGTACTAAAAAAATTTTTTGGAAGTAATAGTTTTTAAATGTGCAGATGATATATGGATATATTGTAGGCCTGTGCGAGTAGCTCGATCTTCGAGTAACTCGGCACGATTCGAGTCGAGTAACTCGAATCGAAACTCGTATCGAAAACTCGATCTTTCGAGTAACTCGATGGTTTTCAAGAATTTAATTTTTTTCTGTTCCCGCTAATGATGTTGATCTTAATCAGTGCTGTGACATTTTACTTTTGAAAGTAATATGTTACTTATTACTAGCGTACCGACTATAATTATTGGCACCCAACATTTGGGGTCAACTATTGGTACCCTTGCCTTGAACAGCATTTATAAAATGTCGTTAAATTCCCGTTGGTTATGAACTCTAATTTTCAAATTTTGTGGTTTATTTCCTCTCTTTGTTCTTAGTTGTATAAAAATATTAAGTAGCTCAGTTGTTTGAAAATCTCGGATCTGCAAGGGTGTTTTCATCGTCAATTAAAATAAGGTCTTATAGTGTTGATATCAATAGCGAACTGAAATTTGGTGAGTACTGTTTCTTATTTATTTATGGATTTTTTATGTAGACACGTGTGATTTTTTGATTATTTAAACATTAAATAGTTTGTTTTCGCCTTTATATCTAAATTTTTACCGCAATATCGCAATTAAACTTGGATGCCAACAATTGATTCCAAAAAACAAACAATTCAATTATTGGCAGGGGGTGCCAATAACTGAATTTGATGTTACTACAATAACTGGCACTGCCAATCATTATACTTTTATCTAGTGCCAATAATTAAATACTTCATATTTTCATATAAAAATGTCTAAAGAAAAAGCTCGTACAATAAAAGTATTTTGCAAAAATCTCTGTCAGCAATTAGAAATTGCAAAATGTCTAAAAAGTTTTCAGCCAAAATTATAGGGTACCACGTTCCACACTCCAATTTCGTCTGGGTTAAATATTTTCTAAAATTTGGCCAGATCTACAAACTCTTTTAGAGAAACAGAAAAAAAGAAGCAATTGTAGATTGGGTGAAAGTCTCCCAGCTGAAAATGACGTTAAATCAGAAAATTGTAGCATAAGGAGCAATTATTGCTGAGCCCTTTCATGCTGGATGTTATCTACAGGTAACATTGCACTTATTGGCTTTTAAGTACCGTTATTTTCATGTTTTTGCCTAGTGGTTCTTGCATCAAGTGGCATTATGTGTTGTGCAAACTCACAGCTATTTGTTTTATTGAAAACTTTACACGTGTCCATTCAGTAGCCGTTCTTCGTAGAGTAAAATGGTCGAAATCAAGATCAGGATCATTTCGCAAAAAACGGTTTATATAAAAAGTGCTTAAAAACATTAAAATAATTGACTAATTGTGAAACCGCAGCACGAAAACATGGTCGTAAGTAGCACTAGATTCAAGCATCTCAATATTCATAAAGCCACCTGGATGTCCCCTGATCAAAAAACAAAAAATCAAATTGATCACGTTTTGATCGACGGAAGGCACTCTTCCAGTGTATTGGATGTACGCACGATCTGTGGTGCAAACATTGACTCGGATCACTATCTTGTTGCAGCCAAGATCCGTACACGTCTGTGCGCAGCTAAGAATACACGCAACCCTACACAGAGAAAGCTAGACGTCGACAAGCTGCAATCGAAACAGACAGCCGATGCTTTCGCCACTCGACTCTCACTCCTGCTTCAAAGCACTCCTCCAATCGATGATATATGCGCGCAGTGGACACACATTTCCAACTCCATGCGTGCGGCTGCTGAAGAGGTGATTGGCTACCAACGCCCTCGCCGAAACCAGTGGTACGACCAGGAGTGTCGCGACGCCACTGCAGAGAAAGACGCCGCCTACAAAGCCACCCTGCAGTCGGTTGTAACGCGCGCTGCTAAGGAGCGATACAAAGAAAAGAGGAGGGAAGAGAGACATATTTTCAGGCGGAAAAAAAGACAGGCAGAAAAGCGCGAGCAGGAGAAGATTGAGATGTATGGTGACAGGAATGAGGCCCGAAAATTTTTCGAAAAAATAAGACGCCTTGCCGATGGTTTTAAAACCGGGGCCTCTTCCTGCAAGGATGAAAACGGGAATCTAGTGACAGATGTCCAGAGTACATTGACGTTATGGAGGGAACACTTCTCTAAACTTCTAAATGGCGACGCTGACAACAATCCCGCCAATAGAGATGATATTCCGGAAACCCCAATTGCGGATGACAGCGTCGAGGTTCCGCTGCCCGACTATGATGAAGTTCTGACAGCTATAGCTCGGCTTAAAAATAACAAAGCCGCGGGAGCTGATGGCTTATCTGCTGAGCTGTTTAAGAACGGAGGCGAAGCTCTACTTAAATGCATTCACGAGCTTCTATGCAGAATATGGTCGGAAGAATGCATTCCGAACGATTAGAATCTCAGTGTGCTCTGCCCAATCCACAAGAAAGGCGATCCCACTATCTGTGCCAATTACCGTGGGATAAGCCTTCTTAGTATCGCATATAAGGTCCTGTCGAGCGTTTTATGTGAAAGATTGAAGCCCATTGTAAACGAACTGATCGGACCTTATCAGTGTGGCTTCAGACCTGGAAAGTCCACCATCGACCAGATTTTCACGCTACGACAAATCTTGGAGAAGACTCAAGAAAAACAAGTCGACACCCACCATCTTTTTGTCGACTACAAAGCCGCCTTCGACAGCCCAATAAGGAAGCACCTGTACTCCACCATGTCTGAATTTGGTATTCCTGCAAAACTAATACGACTTTGCAGGATGACACTGAGCAACACCAGCAGCGCAGTTAAAATCGGGAAGGACCTCTCCCCACCATTTATTACCAAACGAGGTTTCAGACAAGGTGATTCCTTATCGTGCGACTTTTTCAACCTAATGATGGAAAAGATCATCCGAGCTGCTGATCTGAGACGTAGTGGCACAATATTCTACAAGAGTGTTATGCTGCTTGCATATGCTGATGACATAGATATCATTGGCCATAATACGCGCGAAGTCAGTGCAGCATTTTCCAGATTAGAAAGAGAGTCAAGTCGAATGGGTCTGTCAGTGAATGCAGATAAGACGAAATACTTAGTGTCAACAAACAAACAGTCCCAGCGTCTTGGAACCCACGTTACCGTTGACAATACCTCATTCGAGGTTGTGAAGAACTTCGTTTATCTGGGATCCAGCATTAATTCAACCAACGACATCAGCATTGAGATCAAACGAAGAATAACTCTTGCCAACAGGTGTTACTTTGGGCTCAGTAGGCAATTGAGAAGCAGAGCCCTCTCTCGACGAACGAAAATCACGCTCTATAAATCGCTCATCATGCCCGTCCTACTTTACGCATCACAAACCTGGACGCTGAGCAGTTTAGATGAAAAGACTTTAGGAGCATTCGAGAGAAAGATTCTTCGTAAGATCTACGGACCAATCTGCGTCAATGGCGAGTACCGAATACGGTGGAATGATGAACTGTATGAGCTGTACGCTGACATCGACATAGTCAAGCGCATTAAAATCGAGCGGCTTCGCTGGCTTGGTCATGTTCAGCGCATGAAAGACGATGCTCCAGTGAAGAAAACATTCGATTCGGTACCCAGCGGCGGTCAACGCAGAAGAGGACGACCGCATCTTCGTTGGAAAGACCAAGTGGAGGACAACCTGACGAAGCTTGGAATTTCCAACTGGCGCCAGCAAGCGAAAGACAGAAATGGCTGGCGCAAATTCTTAGATGAGGCCAAGACCGACATACGGTTGTAGCGCCAACTAAGTAAGTAGGTAAGTAATTGTGAAACCAAGTGCACAGTATAAATAAATAAAGAAGAGATATACAAAAAAAAAAATCATGAGAAATGTGTTTAGTTGGTCCAATAACTACCCAACGTTTCAAATAAGCATCATCCTGTAACTAACGAACCCGGGCACCAAGGACTTTCAAATTTTTGTGAGTTCATATTTGAATAAAGACTAACACATGTCTGACCTCAAAAAATGTGTTCCATTTTAATTTGGGCATGAAAGGGTTAAAGTCCTACCAAATGTCTTAAGAAAATAATTGTGTTCATTTATCATAATTTTTTTGTAAAACATGTCCAAGCTAAGGTCTCACATCAATATTTAAAAGTTGTAGACCCATATATTTATAACTTATTTGGAATTAATCAATCTCTTTTTTATTCTTAGATGTAATTTGAATGCTAATTTTCTGTGATTTATTTTTCATTTTTATGTACTTAAAAATGGTTTAGCTAAATTTTAAATAAAATCTGCATTATTGTTTAAATGCTAGCTGGGTATGTAGGCAACTATGAAAAATAAAAGATTTGTTTTTATGATTAAAAAAGTTGTTATATTATTACAATCAGCTATTATATAATTTTTATAAATATTGGGTGCCAATTATCAATGTGCCAATAATTGGGTTCACGTGCCAATAATTGTGGTTTTTAAAAGACTTTTTTTATTTTGACTCTCAAAACACAGAAAGTTCAAATAAATATGTTAAAAATTGCTTTAAATAAAAAATTTACCAAAAAATAAAATAAAATTCCAAAAATAACATTCACTTAATAACAGAATGAATGCCATAGGTTACAAGGTAAAATTTCCTTCTGGGTGCCAATGATTGTAGTCGGTACGCTATTTACCGACTTCTATATGTAATAATATTATATTGCATATTACTTTAAAATGAAAGTAATTAGTTAGTTATTACTATTACCTTTTGAATAAAATAAATTGAAAAACACGTTACAAAAAACCAATTAAGTTTTTCTTTTATATTGTTGTAATTAGTAACTAGTCAAAAATTAATAGCACTACGGGATGTTATTACTCCCCGCTGAAAGTAATAAGTTATATTACCGCTTTCGGGACAAAGATATAATATTGCCTAACACTAGGCGACCGTAGCCTAGTGGGTAGAGTGCGTGGTCTCTCTAAGCTAAAGAACCGCGGTAGCCCGGGTTCAATTCCAGCTCAGACAGAAAGTTTTTTCAATTGAATTAATTTTTCTGTTCGGTCGTCACCTCCCTGCAGACAATGGCAAACCTCAGAGAGTAAAAATTGTCATGTAAAGCTTCTTGAGAACATAAGCCGTTCGGAGTCGGCACAAAACACGTAGGTCCAGTTCTCGATAATTTGTGATCAAACATTTAATAACACGCACAACAAAATTGGTCAATAGAAGCTAGGTCAAAGTCCTTCCAAGGGCTGAAATGGCCAGTTTATTTTTTTTTAACATATTATATTATATTACTTTGAGTTATAGTCACAACACTGATCTCAATGTGTTTGAGTGCTTTTACTCATCAGTGGAAACACCCAGTAAAAAAGAGAATAAGCAGTATTATAATGTGATTTACTGAAGCGGTGTTTTTGTTATAAGCCTTCCTAATAAGCCAAACAAGCTTGGAATAAGCTTGTAGTAAGCTTACAAGAGTAAGCATCGTGTTTGGAAAATGCTTGTAAAAATTATTGTAAAATGCTTTCAAGTAGTTGTAGAATAAGCAAAAAGGAACCCTTGGAAAAATATTCCTTACTGTAACATTATTCCAAGCCTTTACTATTCAATTGGATATAATACAAGTATTATTGTAATCTTTAAACAACTGTTTTAAAGGATTTTGAATGAATTAATTTGATGTGGCTTTTTTAAAAGTAAAGCTACAACTTCCTTGCTCTGATTCCGTAAATTAAGGTAAAATTTATAATACATTTTTAGAAATCTTACATAAAAACCTACATAGTAAATTCAGAAATCTTACAACTTTTTAATTTAATCACTGAACACAAGCCACTGACATCAAAATTGTTAGTGACGGAATTTAGCTTTTTTTTGCAATTGTAATTTTGCAAAGCATGTTTGGAAAAGGCTTCAATAATTCTTTTGTAGGTAAGCTTACTCCAAACACTATAAAAGAATGGCTGATTGGGTTGATTTGTCCAAATGTAAAGATAATGATATAATAACACAGCCAAACTTTTAGGCTTGGGGATCAAACCAAATATGTATACAATATGGGCATTTCCATAGTGGCTCAGGTAACGGTCGTATAACTTTCATGTTACTAAATATTAAGAAAGCAAGAAAACTTGAAATTTTGTTGGTCCTGTTCTGATTTTTGATAGTACTCTAAGATCACAGTGCGACGAAAAACAACATAGTTAAAATAACAAGAACATCTGCAAAAATTCTAAAAGAATTACATCCAAGTCATCGCACTTGGTCTGATCTCTCAATGTCGTCACAACTATTTTAATTGATTTGTAAAATTTATGTGTTCAAATTTTTTGGCGCCGACATTCATTAATATTTTACAGCCATTTGCCTTATTAAAAATGGAAAACAACATCCACTAATACTCAGTAGATTTGAACTAAGAATATAATTGTGTAAAAATAAATCTGAAAAAACAAAATTTGGAGTGTAGCGAAGCCAATCCTTGTGACCTCTTTCCTCACCACGTTCATTCCCATTTGTGAGCTTATACGTCTGCTGTTGAGCATTTTATAAATCCACTGGGTTATTTTACTGTTGACTCCTTTGTCTACTAGAGCATTCTTTATGGAATCTGTATTCACATTGTTGAATGCGGGTTCGATGTCAAAAAAAGTAGCTAAAGTATATTCTTTGTGATGAAGGGTGCAAAGATTGGTGTCGTGATTTGGACCTTTAGTATTCTCTCTAGCGGTTTCATCATGAATGGCGAGAGTTTAATAGGTCGTTATGTTTTGGCGCTGAGTGTATCAGTTTCCCAGCTTTGGGAATGAACACAACTAGCACTTGTCTCCAAATTTTTGAAACATATCCTGTCTTGAGACAACCGGTGAAGATTGCTAAAAGCCAGGACATGATTTTGGGCATGTTGCATCATGGCCGTCAACAAGTGTAACAATGGCAGAGTCAGGCCGTGAAATTTAATTGATGAATTTAAAAATCACCAATGAGGCCCATGAAAATTAAAACGATTAATTGAGAAACGGTCATCTCTTATAGCACAAACAAAGTTTATAGATTGTTACTTAATTTGTATGGTCGATTCAGCAATAAAAAATTAATTTAAAATTAATATGCCCAAATGTAGTTGTATTTATCTTTCTTTCTCTCTCTTTTATTCTTTTGACTACTAAACTTAATAGACATCTATGGAAAAAATAGTTTCGTTCAACCCAACTTATCTTTAGAATAAGTATTTCAAGAAGTGGCAATCCTGTTTAGAGTGAAGTTGAGAACATGGAATAAAAAAAACAAACATTGAGTAGAAAAATATTCGAAAAAGTCGAATAAAAATTCGAGTCGAGTTGCACTACTAGACTCGACTCGAACTCGAAGCTACTCGCACAGGCCTAATATACTGTTTATTGTTTATAATTTTTACAATAAACTCATTATTTATCAACACTTTTTTACTTACCATACAGAGTAGCCTTCTTACGCGACATATTTGAGAAATTAAAAGAAAGCTAATGAGGGAGAATATTTTTTCTATCTATTGCGCCAATATTTAAATGAAATAACGATATATCAGAAAATATTTCAATACAAAAACTTTTGTCCACATATGTGATTATTTTACCCGAAGGGGTTAAGTTGAAAGTATAAAAGTAAATAAAATATGCAGATTTCCAATTAGGATTTTGTTTTTTTTTTATGCAGCTAACTAGAAAACTTCTTTCCTCGATTAATTTTTAATTCAATGATCTATTTAGAGTGAAGAAAACAAACGAGCTGTCAAATACTGATATCCATTCACAATAGTTTTTTTACAATAGAACAAATGACTCGTTGTGAGGCTACCAGATTGAAGGACTCAGAATCCACTGCTACGCTATAGTTTCGCAGTCTTGTAGAGCATATTTAATTCAGCTAACCAGACAAGGCTACGCAACAATGCTGAGAAAAGTTTCCTGTTATCAAAAGTGCTCTGTCATTCAGAAAAGGTTAAGGACCACTTAGTTCACTTATAATGGATTTGATTAATGTCAATTTTATATTTTTTTTGTTTATATTTCTTCTTTAAAAAGTTTAACCGTAGTAACCCCCTCGACGACCATATCCACCACGTCTGTAGCCATATCTGCGTCCATGACCGCCACGCCCATATCCAGTTTGTCCAAAAAGTTGGCGCACATAACGTTCCCCAGATCTTTCCTGTCTCGAGCTTATTGCCACATCTTGTAGTTGACTTAATTCAGCGCTCACAAAAATGGTCAACACAGCCAACAACAGCACCAAGAGTGAGAAATGCATATTTTGCGTGTTTTAAAAGAATTCCTCAAAACCACCGATATTTCTTGATGTTTATTCTTTGTTGATTGCAGTCATCGCTGATTTGCTTCTCAGTATTTATACAAATCATTTTGTTAATAAACTGTGTAATCGCTTCGCAATTGTTTAAGCAACATCATTCATTACTTGTTTTTAGATAATTAATTCAACAAGAATATTAAATAATGTAAAGCGCTGTGTACTCAGATACGTATTGTAGAAAAAATAAAATTTTTTTCGTGTAAATCGTTGATATTTTAAATATTTTTAATGGCATCATCATTTTTTTTTGCGTCTTTAATAATAACAACAGGGTTTTAGATCACATTAAAAAATATATTAATGATATTCAGTAAAATTTGCTAAGTCCTAGAGAAAGCTGCTATTGATGTGAACAGACTTGCTAAGTCATTTTACAATCAAGTGGTAAACTGATAAGTTTAAATCCGCTGAAAAACTTCTACAGCTAAGAATCTGTAGTTTCAATAACTCACGTAACCAGTACTCAGTAACCAAAAATTTATTTTAATTTTTATATTACAGTGCGTTAACAATACTATACGTTTGCTACTCAGAATCTTTGAAATGTTTTTAATCTCTAGCAACCCCGTTACAACATATTTATTTTTTTTTTAATAAAAGGCAGTTCTTAGACTTTGTAGCTGCAAAATAAAAATAATTTGGTACTTGTTAGAATTAATTTCCAAAACAATTCACGACTACATTCAATAAGTTTAGAGTTTCCGACTTAATAAATGGTATCTGCAAAACAAAAACACATCACTGAGCTTGTAACCTTGCTAACAAGATACTAAATCTTTTAAAACCAACAAAAACGAATTGCAGGTTGATTTTTCTTCAGAACATAAGAACGCTTGGAATTCTTCGCTACAGATCAATTTTTTTTTGATCTGTAGGCCATCGAAAAGAATTTCCGTGATTTTTCTTTGTTGTACAAATATACGAAGAATATATTTAACAAGTTTTCATACTTTATAAATTAATTTTTAAAGTATGCTTCAATAAATATTTAACAAGTAACGATACTTCCGTTTGAGGTGCACGCATTTCATTAAAAATGCTCTATCTGTGTAGAATTTTAGTACGAAAAGTTAAGAACAAGGTGAGCGTTTCCCCCAGGACATCGCAATAATTAAAATGCGTAATGAGGGCTTTTAGGAGGAAAACATGATGACTGACTGTTGCTGGGCTAAAATTCACGAAGATTCCACTGTATTCAAACGAATAAAATAAAGCAAAAGATATATTTTCGACCAGAATCATGAATGCATGAAAAACTCTAAATTACCTTTCCGTATCAATTTTTTTATAACAATTTTTTTTTCATTTTTGTCCGATTTTGGTAAATTTTTCATAATTCCTTTACTTTATTCTCTAAAATATAAAACACATTTAGTAAGGGATTACCTTCAACTGAGCCGAGGAGAAAATGTTAAAGTATATTCCAAGTTATAAATGTTTTCTTTTTTCCATGATGTCGCTTTTTTTGAGAAAAGGTGTGGTTTTTATTCGCTTTTAGCAAATTTGAAAGTAAGAGTTCGTTTTAATCACACTATGTGCCAAATCAGAAAAAAAATTCTGTACACGGCATTCCACTATACTTTTCTTATAGATTTTGGGTCTCTAAAAATGAAAATAGCAAAAAAACAATTTTCTATGTATAGGTTTTTATTTTAAATTATTAAAGTTTTTTCGGTTTTTTCCAATACACATAGTTGCATATACTTGAACATATCTTGGATATCACTTATCAAATTTTTATAATTAAGCCTTGTTTGTTCAACAAATTATTTCATTTGGCTGAGTAGTTTTTGCGCTATTAAAGTAAATATTTTGGAAAAATTATTTTTTCACTAAGAAATGCAAGTCAAAAATGTCTTCAAAAATTCATTAAAAATAGAAAACAGCAAAAAATGGGAAAGTATTTATTTTGGTCTTAAAAATACTCTGCTATAAGAGAAAATAAGCTACTGTTGAAAGAAATTCGTGCACAAATAAGGGCAGGAGATGAATAAGGCTTAAATTGATAGGCTTAAATTGATAGGTTAATTTTTAAAAATTGGATAATTGGTATCAAAGATATATTTAATTATATAAAAATTTTAAAAAGTAGTAAGGAATTATCTTAGACTGGAATAAAGTTAAAATACCCAAACGGCAGTGTTGCGCAAGAATAATTCAAAACAAAAATAAAAAAATAACAAATAAATTTTGATTATTTAAAAGTGTGAGGTATTAGTACTTGATTGAATTTTTATTTTCGAATAAATATTTTTAATTCGTTATTTTTATTCATTATTAAAAAATTTTGAAAAAATTTATAAATAGATTTTACTTTTAACACAAAACAAGTTGGATTTCTTTAGAGCTTGAATTTTTAAAAATATGACTTAAGTTTGATTTTAGAATTACTCTTTTTTCAAACGTTTCATCCGATATTTTATGAGAAAGTGGAAGATTGAGCATAGTTTCATAAAGGAAAAGACGTTGCACTGATGCCGATAATGGTATTGTTGTATTGAATTTTATAAAAGTTTTTCTAATAGCGGAATATTTCGATAAACAACCTTGTGTTGTGTCAGTGTTCGCAAAATATTTCAGTAACTTTAACAACCAACTTTGAATTTAAGAACATACAAAGAAAAAAGTGCTTGTTACTTCGAGTTCGAGTAAGTTAGTGGATAAGAAATTGAAAACTCATAGTTTCTTAAGCTTTTTAAGCTTAAATATGTGAGAACAGCTTGTCAACAGTTTGTTTCAAATAGTTAATGAAGTTTTAGGAAGAATTCCACGTGAATTTAATTTAAATAAAATAAAAATACTTGGTACTGAGTTCTGATTGAAAAAATAATTAATATATATTACTTGTTATTTGTTATTTGAATAATTTTTTATTGAATAATGCCCTACACTGCCCCACGGCCGTATTTCGGTTTGATAGAAGTCTTGAATATTGTTTTATTTGGGTGACGTAACTTTTATAGGGCGTGGTTCTTATCCAAATATTTCATCTGTCTAGTCTGCTGTGCGATTTACTCTATACAGAGTTGTTGTTGTTGCCTTCTTCAAGCTTATTTGACCTAAATAGCACACAATTAAAATCATGTAAGAATTCAAAGAAAAGATCACAATTAATTATAAAAAAAATAATTTATGTAAACTTTAAACGACTATTGTTACTTCTGTGGTCATATGGAATAACAGCATATCTCGAGATATGCTCAAACTTAGTTCTTCCTTTCATCTTTTCTCAATGATCATCAATCAATCTACGTACTCGATTACATATTATGTCAACATTTTTTTTACTATCCTGACTTGATAAGCCTCAGGGTTATTAAAGAAAACCCTAAGGCTGCCAGCAGAGTAAACGCCGAAGCAGGCAGGCTGGCGCAGGCAATGTCCTGCGAAGAAACGAGATAAAAATAACTTTTTTCTCTCTTGTTAACATAGATTACCTGCGCCTGTCTGCCTGCCTGTCTGCTTCGGGCTTACTCTGCGGGTAGCCTAAGACCATAACTAGCTTTGCAACGATTCAGCAAATGGAAAAACAACACAACTCGACTTATGCTTTTATTCTAAATATATTTTTCTATAAACTTTTTTAGTTAATTAATTTGTGGTCTATTAAATCATTACATGAATTTCATTGCAAGCTTTAGATCAAGTAAGTTTTTAGGAAGGCAACAACAACAACAACAACAACTCTGTATAGAGTCAATCACTTAAGGTGCCCCCAGACTATATGTTTCATACATATGACATGTCAAATAAAATTACATACCGAATTTCATCTGTGTGTCAGAATTAAGTTTTTGTCAGACAGCTTTTTTTCTATTGTCTCCACACTATCGACACGTCATTTGAAAATAAAAAAAAGCTTTTGAAATTTTGTAAACTTTAAAGCTCTTAAGTGTCCACCTGTAGCCATTCAAACTAAGAATAAATTCATTTTAAATAATTTTATTGAATAAATATCTTAAAATTTGCCTTTTTTCCATTTTCAAATAAAAAATTTATCCAACTGACATTTTGTACAGAAGGAAAAACATACGAAATTAGAGACGGTTCTAATTCAAAAATTTACAGACGCAAATACAAACGACATTTCAAAACCACATGTTCATATGTTCCACACTATCTATAGCTAAAAAGCATTTCTAATTTTTTGACGTGTCATATGTATGAAACATATAGTGTAGAGGCACTTTTAGCTGACTAGACAGCCTGTTTCGGAAATTGCTACACTTCTTCTTCAGCAGTCTTTGAGTGATTAAGCTGTGATCAACTCACTGTTTAAAGTCGTATATGATTTCACACATTTTGGAACCCATTCATCTGAACTATTTTGAACAAATTGAACGTTCAAATTGGCTACATAATTATATGACATTTGAAAGCAGTAGGCTACCGCCATCAACTCTACCAAGGTTGCCAGACCATAATTAAACTTATTTGGCCGTGCTCCGCCATAGTAACCATATAAACTTTTTTCATAACACTCGAGTTGTGTTGTTATTCCAAATGCAAACATAAATCACTGCAAGTATATGTCGACTTATGCTGTTATTTTAAAAAGGAAACTTAGTTTTTTCAAAGGTTACTTCGAAATATATTTTTATTCTAAAAACAAATATTAGCTGCGCAGCTCGTGAGAAAATAGAAAGCTGTCATGGCTACCTTATAGTCATTGTATCAAAAAAACAAAATATTCAAAAAATGAAATGACAGCTCATAGAAATATACAAGTGTGGCACCAGTGCACTATGGTCCCAATGACAGGTTTTTGAGGCAAAAAGTCAATTTTTAAAGTCAATCATTTGAAAAAAATAATAACGGAAATTTATATTTAACACTTTGAAACACTCAAATATTAAAAATTAAAGTCAGGTGGCAACCCTTGACGACATGCCGAGCTGTCAAAGTTGTCATGTTTTCTTTGTTACATTTTCTGACATTCAATCATAAACAAACAACAAAGGAATTTGGCTCGTCAAACAAACTCTTTGAAGGTTATAAAAATTTTGTAAAATGGAAAACACTTGTAAAGGTATGCAAATTAAAATGTTATTAAAAGTTAAAAAAAAAAATATGTGGTAAATAATATTTTGTATCAACATGTGGTGTATTTTTTGTGCAGTTTTTGTTATCGTCCATAGGTTCTTTGGAGTAGAAGTATGTTTATCCGAATGTATCCGTGAAAAAATGTATGTGTGGGGAAAGATAATAATATGTACTATAATTTTTTAGAAAAATGATGTGCCCCAATCTGCCGTTTTTTATAAAAATGTATTTCCAGATAATGTAAAACTTAAAAATTTGGATATTTTTAACTTTTGGTTGGAAAATGATAGAAAACCCATTAATGTTATCAACTGGATTTCTGCGAAATTTAATAGAAGTGTCAATGAAAACTGTATGACGACAGTGAAAAATCAAATTAATAATTTCTGCGCACATGCTAAACAAAAGTGGGTTAAAAACCGAAGGACCACGAAGCGTTTTCTGGAAAATGAAAGAGAGTGGTTATCTCATGAGACTGTATTCAAACTATTAGAAAGTGATGTTGCAAAGTGAAAAGGCCGTCCTTATGTGGGTTATGGCAAGGGAAGTGAGCGACAAAAAAGAAAAATGGCTTCAGAAGTGTCGTCCGAACAGGGAAATGATACCAAGCTATTGATTCATGCTGCTTCTATTTCAGTTAATTTATAAAAAAAAAATGATTTGAATTTTATTTTAAAGAAAGCTGCCTCGTCTCAATTTGAACCAACTAGAATGAGAAAAAAAATAACTTCTAACGAGAAAATGCCGTTACCGCTCTCCCCTGAAGAAGCATTAAGCTTTTTGCTCGAGAATAGTTTAACAAGACAACAATATACTAACATAAGAGAGATGTGTAAGTCAAGAAACTGTGATATTTTCCCCAGCTACAAAAAAATTCTAGACAGCAAGTTGGAATGCAGACCCGATGGACTAACGGTAACGGATTCATCAGCATATATTCCTCTCCAAAGTTTAGTTAATCATACAGCAAAAAGAATTTTGTCATGCCAGGAAGAAGTTCTGATGCAAATGGATGAGGTCAATGAAGTGAATTTTGAGCTAAGTTACGGTTTTGACGGTTCCACAGGACAAAGTGCATTTAAACAAATATTTACCAGCAATGCCCCGGAAAGTTAAGATAACTCGCTCTTTGTAACGTCAGTTATACCATTAAAAATAGTCACATCAAGTAATGCAATCGTTTGGAATAACCGTACTCCTCAATCTGTCCGTTTTTGCCGACCACTTAAAATTGAATTTATAAAGGAAACTAAAGAGCATATATTGAAAGAAAAAGCAAATCTTGATGTGCAAATATCAAATATTAAGCCTTTGGAATATTATATGGTAAACGGTAGAAAGATCACTGTCAAGTACGAGCTTATTATGAGTTTAATTGATGGAAAAGTGTTGAACGTACTAACGGGAACAAAGAGTACTCAGTCGTGTCCAATATGCGGTGGAAATCCGAAACAGTTTTTGACGATAATAGATTTAAGCTCATCGCTGTTTCAGCCAAAATCGAATGCATTAAAATATGGTATAAGCCCATTGCACGCCTGGATTCGATGCTTTGAATTTGTCCTTAATCTTTCATATAGACTTAATATTAAAAAATGGCAAATTCGGAGTGCTGAGGACAAACTTCTTATGCTAAAGAGAAAGAGTGAAAGTCAAGAACAATTTTGGGAAAAAATGGGCCTTCATGTCCATAAGCCAAAAACTAATGGGAGTGGCTCCACGAACGACGGCAATACGGCACGAAAAGCATTTTCTAATCCTGAACTATTTTCTTCTATAACCAACATTAATATCGAATTTTTAAAACATTTACATATAATTCTTATCACAATTAACTCTGAATTTGAAATAAGTGACGACCACTTAAAAAAATTTTCCAGTGAGACTGCAGATATATATTTTAAAAATTATGAATGGTACCCAATGTCGGCGACATTACATAAAATTTTAGCACATTCTTATCAAATATTGCAAGCGTCAATCGTACCTCTCGGATGTGCTGGTGAACATTCTTCTGAGGCGAGAAATAAATTTTATAAAAAGGACCGCATGGAGCATGCACGAAAGGATTCTAGGGAGCATAATATAATGGATGTTTTTAACAGGGCCCTGGATTCTTCTGACCCATTATTATCAAGTATATATCTGAAAAATCGTCTTTTAAAAAAGAGAAGTTTGCAGTTTCCAAGAGAAGTTATTTCTCTTCTAAAGATTCCTGAAATCTCTGAGTATCAACTGCCAAGTACGTCAAGTGCAGCTATAAATAAAGATATTTCAGATTCTGAAGAGGACGATGAGGAATCATTTCATTTTAATTTCGAATTAGAAGTTGATGAAACAGAAAAGTGTCAAGTAAGAATTTATTACAAAAGACAATATTTTGTATGTATTAATTAAATTTTCTCTTTTTAGATTGATTCATGATACCTTACAATCCAAACACCCAGTATGTTCTGAACACTCAAGCATTAAACACATTCACGACGACATGCTATACGAACTCACGGCTGCAAATGATGCTGGCTGCAAATGTAGATGTGTGGCAGCTCCTAAATAATTTTCAAGATGTTTAATGCTTCATACAGCAAGAAATTTATTAGTTTTTAAGTAATTTTCTGAAATGTATTAATTAATTATTTTGTGATTTTAAGTTAGTTGCTAAATATATGTTATATCGAACAAAATGATGCAATTATCGCTAAATTTCAAAGTGAGCTGTCACTAGAGGTGGGTGTGGTAGTAGGCGGATTGACTTGAAGTGTTTACAAAAATTTTTGGTGAGAATTATAGTGAGTTAATTGAAAATTAGACAGTTATTATTTCCCCGTGATCGTCAACCGCAGTGGCACTCTAATCCACCTACTGTAAATGGGCGTGGCACTGCCCGATTGACTTGAATTTTTTAAAAACACATTATAATCATCTGTACGAAATTTGCAAGGTCTAGCTGTTTCCTGTGATTTATTGCCTCAAAAACCTGTCATTGGGACCATAGTGCAGTGTTTCAAATTTTTTAAAGGCTATATCACATTTTTATATGGATAGCAAAAATAATCCTATTTGTTATAGGATTATTATTTTTGTTTTTGCTTTGCATGTAAAAAAAAAAATAATCTGGATTATTTTGAAGCGAATGGAACGCAGCTATTGTATAAAAAATCTCGACATATGCTTTTATGCCAAATTATAAAATTTAGTTTGTTAGGAAACATGTCGAGTTATGCTGGTATTCCAAAATTTCATTCGTTCAAACTCTAAACTTAAGTCGAGCTATGCTTTTATTCCAAAGACAAAAGCAATTATTTTTTGAGATATATTGTTTCAATATAGCCTCATAAAACAAAGTTATTGAAAATATGGACTAACTAACTAAAAAGGAAATACGCGCTAAAAATTAGAAAAATATATTAGGAAAAAATCTTGAGTTGTTATAAAGTAAAAACTTAAATATTATGTGAAATGAAAAGTGACTTGGAAGTTCTTATGAGCTACTGAACGATAATAGTGTCAAGAGAAGTGTATGTTTTGACACCGGTTTTCATTTAAATATTTTATTGAAATTAATAGTCAAAGAAATACGTTAGTGCATGGGCGTCTGCAGGGGAGAAGGGGGCGCTTGGCCCCTTAGGCAATGAAAAATTTTTATGTATCTTCATATTAAATCAAAAAAGCAGTAAGTTTAAATCAATAAACTTTAAGAGAAAATCAAAAAACGTCCTAAATTGTAAGTAAGACTTTGTTAATAAAAACGTCGGTTTTAGTTGCAGAAGTGTAAAATTTTCACAATCACAATCAATCAAAAAGTCGATTTTTAATTTTTTGTATCTTATGGCTTTTTCAATTTCATATGACGACATGTTGATTATGTAAATATTTAATATATTTTGAAAAGAATACAAAAATACTTTTTTTGATTAATTTATAAATAAAGCAGAGCTAAACCATTCATTTTCAAATAGTATGTTGTACCCGTTGCTGTAAGGCCGTGTTCATATTAGGGATGTGCAACTGCCAGCAAAAGTCGACTTCGACCTTTTCCATCGTTGAAAATGTAAAAGTCGACTTATCGACTTTTTGAAACCTTAGAAGTCGACTTTTCAACTTTTTTCGACTTTTTTAAAATATTTTTGTACCGCTTTTGTAGGGCAGTTACGAAGAAAATGATTCACTATGAAAAACCTGTTTTTTTGTTAAAGAATTAACAAAAACATGGTACTTCAGTAAATAAATAAAATACAAAAAACAAAATATTGCAATTTTAGTTCTTATATAGATAATCAAAATTCTTATGAATAATTTTTCCCGGGTAATCGGAAAAGGGAGAGTTAATTTTCAAGATAAAGTTTAAGAACATTTTGGAAATTTTTAATGCAAATTTCTTCATCAATCGTCAATATTTATGAAAGTAAAAATAAAATGTGCTGTCTCTATCTGCTATCTTAAAAATGAAAACTCCCTTTTCCGATTCCCCAGGAAAAATGATTCATAATTGGGCTGTATATCAAGTCCTAACCGCCGAGTTAACGTAAGCGTTATAAACCAAATTTTACAAGACTTCTCTTGTAAATGCTTCTTCTGAAGCATTTTCTTTGTTTTTTTTTTTGCATAAGCGGCACACGTAAATTTTATTTTTGTGTTAGATAGATCTTTAGAACAGTTTAACGTAGAGATGTGAAATTTTTGGAGTTGATGACTTTGCAGTCGTACTATCGTTTGCCATTTAAAAATTAATTTCGAAAAGTTGGCGTTTACGTTAATTCGGGGGTTAGGGCTCGATATATTTGTGCACAAGTGAATGCATAATTTAAGGAACTACATATCTTCACCAACTGAAAGTAGAAAAACCAACATGTTAAGATGTTCTGGCGAAAGCCTGTTTTGCAATTGATTCGCTATGAGACCAGCATGAGAAAATAAATTTTCTATAATAAATATTTTCTGTAACGACCCAAACAAAAGGAAAATTAGTTTTCATGTGTTTCCAGACAACAAGCGGATTTTTATTAAGTTTTCGATCAACACCTGGGCGAGCCAGATAAAGGCGCAGCTGAGTCAATGAAGGCACCCCTTCAATTACATGAATTGTAGAGTCCATGTTTGTTTTAACCACCTCATCCAAAAAACAAAATATGTCACTGTTATCGGATTCTTGATTATTAGATGTCGGTTCCGCTATCACAACTTCTTCATTTGAAATTCTTGCTTTCTCATCACGGCATTCACATGATCACCTAAATGGAGGGGGGGGGGGGGTAAGGTGAAAGATTGCTTGACAACACTCACGGATATTTTGAAATGCGTGCTTTTTGAACCTAGGATCTAGAAGTGTTAAAGAAGCGTATGGTTTTACCAATTCAATGTTGTAAATTTTTTTGTGATTTCAATGGCAAGCACTCGTTTTAAATGCTTGCAATTTGACTTAAAGCAGAACATTACTCTGTTTTATACAATAAAAAATTAATCGATTTGAGCGTAATTTGAATGTTGTGAATATAAATTTGTATTAACAGCCCTATTCTGGCAAAGTAACAATTGTTAGCCAGCATTATTGGTATTTGTATGTATTTGTTGTAACGTTTAAAAAAAAAAAAAAATATTTGAAGCTCAAAAATTATAGATTTTGATAGTGACAATTCAAATAGTGACAATTTCATTAAAGCATTATTTTACGCGTGTAACGTAATCAGATCATACGCAATTGCTTTGTCACACTTCCACTTACATTCTCTTTTTTTTTATTTTGCCAACCATTATTTTACATTTATCGAATCAAGAGTTGCCAACGCAGCTTTATTTGCTGTTAAACAGCTATTTCGTTTATTAGTTTAGAGAAGACAGTTCTCAGATAAGCGTTAAGGTTTTCGTTTCGCATAAAATGAAAAAAGTCGAAAGTAAAAGTCGAAAGTAAAAGTCGAAAATTATTTAGCAAAAGTCGACTTTCGACTTATTTCGACTTCGACTTGCACATCCCTAGTTCATATTACGCGTTTTAGTCGCGATTGCTCTCACGTTGTTTTGCAAACGAAGAATATTGAATATTGTATGTATTTAAATACCTTTATTTATTTAATATTCAGTATTTCTTAGCCGAGTTTTTTTAAAAAAAAGTAAAAAGCGGTGTCGGGACAAAAAAAAAGTAATATGTACACGGCCTAATAAGTTACGATACCATTTTATTTACTTTTGTTTTACAAAAACTTTTCAATACGTATTCTTAAATTGAAAAATTTTTTCTACGAATTTTATTCGTAATTTTCGGACATGAATAAAATTCGTAGAATGGAATTCATATTGTACTTTACATTTACGAATGCCTAGTCACGAAAAAAACCTTCTGTTCAGATAGGGTTTGAACCGCGGTTCTTTAGCGTACGGGGCACGTACTCTTCCAGTAGGCTACGGCCACCTTGCAATCACTCATTTAATTATATTCGGTAATTGTTCGAAAAACCAGTCTGAACGATTTTAGTTGTAAATTTTTTAAACTCAACTAAAACTTCGTACCTTTTACGAATAATGCGTACTACGAATGTAATGAAACAAATTACGAAGTTATTCCTACGAGAAATGAACAAATGTTAAGGAATGATATCCCTTATTAGTCGAAGATCAGTCTTCGTAGCAACAGAAAGCAAGGGGCATATTATTCAATAACGGATATAAGCTTTGACGATAAGCAAATTTATGTTTTAAACACATTGTAAAAAAGCAGAAGGCAAAGTAAATAAATTTCATACAAAAACTAATGTTTTCCAAAAAGTCGGCTTATTTTTCTATCTAAAGATGATCCAATTTGGTTTTTTTTTTTAATTTCTCCTAAACTTAAGAAAATGACAAACAATTCTACAGCATTTAAATTTAGGAAATTTGCAGCGATTTAGGCGAGACAAAGCTTCTAATTCAAAAGAGAAAGAAAAAATTAGTAGTTTTAATAAAGTAGGCCAATTTTGGATTACATTAGAATATGATATAATCAAAAGTTTTTTATGACAGAAACGTAAATACTAGACTCGAGTTCCAACAAACATTTTATACTTCTTAAAATTCACGTTATTTAGCGGCGCACACTCAGTTTGAGAATTTCCTGTACTTTTTTCGCGTCACGTGCTTATATTAAACCAGGATTCAGAATCAAGCCTTGCAGGAGGTTCTGAAATATGTTAAGAAAATATATGAAACCCGAAACACATCTAATATACATGTACCTCTTTATTTATTTATTCATACGTTTAGAATTAAAAAAAAAATAAGTTTTTTAAATCATTCAGATAATAGGTATATTTTCTTATTCGATTGTAGGAACTTGCTAGCTGCTAGAACTAATTAATGATGGATAAAGAAATAAGTAGATTGGTGTCAATGCGGTGTGAGATCCGGTGAAAAATATCTCCCATAGCATGCGGGGAACATTTCAAGAATAGCGACAACACAAATTTTTGGCTTTTGACCTCCTAAATCCAAACATGAAAAATTTTAGTCCACTCGAAATTGGTTGGGGAGTTAAAGGCTTCTAAAGCTAAAAAGTGGCCTAAAAATGTAGTTTTTCTCAGTTTTTCGACAAAAAAAATATTAATTAATATTAGGAAATTTTTGTTTTCTAATTTTAAAAGTTGAAATCTTGGGGCTCGATAGTAATTAATGCGATTTCATTTAAGGATATAGGCCTCATATTATTTAATTAATTAAACTATTAAAAATATTTGCTTTAGCATAGGAAAAAATGAAATAAAATTTTTAAATGCATCGGATACGAGAAAGATTTTGACTCCATCTTTAAAATTATATTAGATTTTCTTATGTGTATAAGCGTGTGTCAACCGGTGTAGTGTGCAAATCATATTCACAAAATTAGTACCAATAATCGTAGTAAATAGCGTGATATAGGCTTAAGATTCAATTATGCCTTTGGCCGCCTAGAACAAATCCTGCGGACGCCCTTGCGTTAGTGCCATGCTTATCGAATTCCTTCAGAGCAATCTCCATATCAAAATTATTCATCATATAGTTTTAGTGCGCGGACATATCGATATGGAATGCGATGTGAACACTTTAATTGAGAGAAAAAGAAAAACCTTCCACCACAACCCACGAGACTGGTTCCAATTCGTTCAGACTATTGGATCAGAGAATAAATTCAAAGTTATTGAAATTGGCAATAACGAAATTTTTGGTTTTGAAAATGCATCAAAAAGTTTATGTGTATTGCTGAAACATGCAGAAAATGGAGCGCTTTTTCGTGGCTGAAACTTTAATTAAATCAACTGACCTTAATATCGTGTAGGACGAGCCATCAATTTCAATTGAAAATAAAGCGGATCTTTTAAATATGTCACCTCTAATAGATCCTTGTTTTCATGAATTTACAAAAATTTAAATATGACGCAATTCAAAAGATAGAACCACATATAACCGAAGATGATACAAATGAACTGATCATTTCATTCTATTCAATTGCTTTACGACGTTGATATAATTAACTTTAATATACTTTACTACACTTTACTTTATTTTGCACCTTCCAAATAATATTTTTTTCTAATATGGTTTGCATTAACAGCATAAGTCAATTTATACTTTTTGTTTTCCAAAAATGTACAGGTCCGCCATCTAACTTTTTTTTCAACTAGTGCTTATTTCGTGAATGGTAACACTAAGCTCATGTCTGATTTGACAGATAATTAGTTGTATCCTTCCGCTAAACGAATATGGTTGTGTATTTGCTTGAACAACGCTGGAAAATATTGCGACATTACTTTGAAAATCATGGTAATGTTGCAGAATGTGCGCGAAAATTGCGTACGGATTTGCGTACGGATTTGAAATGAAATATTAAAGAGAAAAATTATAGGAAGTGAAATTGATTAAATAAGTGAAAGCTCATAAAGGGCAGGTTGGTTGTAAATCAATTTGAATAATTAACTTAAGTAAAAATAAAAGAAGTCGTAACATCTTAAATTTAAATTAAATTTCCTGGAAACAGAAGATTAAAGTAACGCCAGTTGGTGGCGAGCATTGCAGACAGCGAGAGACATGACGAAGCAGTGCTGCGCCCAACCATTTCATCGGGACCTAGAGTGAAAAATAGGAAAGTGACATAAGTTTGACGCTAATTTTACTAATAGTTTCCTTTACGTTTGGTGAGCTTAGGCCCGGGTCGACCAACCTATGTTCAGCCAAACATTTCAGCCAAACATTTCAGCCAGACAATTAAGAATGAGGTAGAGTATAGAAGAATCCCACCGGCTGCATCATAAATAAAGTTACGGCGAGGTGACAAGACCTCGATCATTAAGAAATATCCAGGAAATGATAATTTAAATTATGTCTTGAAAATATTACCTTTAAAAAATTTATAGAGATCAAACAAGAACATCATGATATTTAAATTATATCTATAAAGTATTAACTTTAAGGAATTTATCGGATTCAAACAAGATCTCAATCATGTAGAAGTTTAAATTATATCTATAAAATATTAACTTTAAGTAAGTCATAGGAATAAAACAAGATCTTGATCATTTGGAAGTTAATTTATATCTATAAAATATCCAGTTTAAGAAAAATAGTTAAGAGCACTTGCAATTATAAAATAAAAACTATTGAGTTCGGAGACTTATGGTGTTTGATTTGGTGTCTGAGCACAGACAAACAAATAATTGCACGGACCCTGGATCCGGCGAGCGCATCCTCGGCCGGAGTTAGGTCCTTACAAGCATATCATCTTGTTTTTGCCATAGCATCATGAGTTTTAGCAAATTTGATAAAATTTTAAAGTCAAAAGTTTCAAATCATTATGAAAATAAATCTTTTGGATTCGTCGCTATATTTGTTAAAACCTTAAAAATGCTCTCCTGAAAAGTCCAAAAAATTTAGATATGCTGTTATTCCATTCTGCCACGTTCTACTACATCATATCATATTTGATTCCACTAAAGCCTTCTACGGGTCCGCCATATAACTTTTTTTTTCAACTAGTGCTTATTTCGTGAATGGTAACACTTAGCTCATGTCTGATTTGACACATAATTAGTTTTATCCTTCCGCTGAACGAATATGGTTGTGTATACGCTTGAACAACGCTGGGAAATATTGCGACATTACTTTGAAAATCATGATGCCGATTTTGCCAAAAAAATCATCTTTTCAGATGAAGCTCATTTTGATCTTGGCGGGTATGTAAACAAGCAAAATTGTCGCATTTGGGGCACAGAAAACCCGCACGCATACATTCAGAAGCCGCTGCATCCAAAACGAGTCACTGTTTGGTGCGGATTTTGGTCCAGAGGCATAATTGGGCCATTTTTCTTCGAAAATGAGCAAGGAGTGGCCGTTACAGTCAATGGCGATCGTTATCGGGCCATGGTGAACGAATTTTTGCTCACAAACATTGAAGAGGAGGATATTGGCAACATTTGGTTTCAACAGGACGGCGCTACGTGCCACACAGCCGAAGCTACACTCGATGTTTTGCGCCCTGTTTTTGAAGATAGCATTATCAGCCGCAGAGCTGATGTCGTTTGGCCACCTCGGAGCTGCGATTTGACACCGTTGGACTATTATTTGTGTAGTGCCCTCAAAGATAAGTGTTACGCCGACAAGCCAGAGACAATTGACGCTTTAAAGGACAATATTCGTGAAGCCATTGGTGAAATACAGCTGCACACAATCGATAATGTGCTTAAAAATTGAACCGATCGTGTAGGCTACTGCATGGCCAGTGGAGGCAGCCATTTGAATGAAATTATTTTGCACTAATAACCGGAAAAATTGTACTTTCAAACAAAAAAAGAAATTTAAGAAAATAATCAGTAGTTTTTTTTTATAGAATTTTCAAAAAATAAAAGTTATTTAACTGCAGGTTGGATAAAAATGTATGGTGGTATCAAGGGGGTAGACAGAATGAAAATTAGGGGGGGCGTCAAGACCTTATAAAAATTTGCTACCCTATGTTTCATTCATGAATTTTACGAGTCAATGAAAATAGTTCAAAATGAATGTATGGTGTCTTATTACCTAATGTTTTAAATATAATCGACTCTAATACTATGTTCACACTGAGGCCAAAAAGCCGCTTTTTGGACATTAATGGCCTGCTAATTTTTTTTTTTTGTTTTTTAGACTGAACCAACGCTCAGAGGATGCCCCCTATAAATGCGTAGGCATTGTGTTGATTCGGAAGATGGGTGATAGTTAGTTGGAAGGTGGATAGATGGAGTAGTGTCGGTGAAGATTTGTTTTGAATTTGCACAGCTCAAAACTGCCGGGAAACACGCTCGCAGGGAGACTATTCCACAACTTAACCGCGCGACTAAAGAACGAATTATCGCGGTAATGCGAGGTTCTATTAGGCATCGATGCAATGGTAAAGGGATGGGCCTGGACAGCTGCCCGAGTGGACCTGGGAAACACACGAGCTGGTGGCGTCAGGCCATGTATCTCCCTTGAACACTCCCCATGGTAATACCTATACAGAAGGCTTAGGCAACCTACATTACGTCGATGCTCAAGAGAGTTGAGAGAGGATGAAATACTTTCATCTCCTATCATATATATCGCACGACGTTGAATTCGGTCCAAAAGCTCCAAATAAGATCTTGAAGCCCCTGCCCAAATGTGCGAATTGTACTCCATTTTCGGCCTTATATATGAGGTGTAGATCATGCGAAGATCAGCTGAAGTGAAATATTTTTTACACCGTTTTAGAAAACCTAGGCACTTGCCCGCTTCTTTCGACACATCGAAAATATGATCATTCCAACGAAGATCAGATTGGACCGATATGCCCAGAACGTCAAGAGCGGCTGATTCCACAAGATCCACACCATTCATACTGAGAGGAGCTAAAGGGCAATTCACTCGCTTGTGGGTTAACAAACAACACTGGGTCTTGCTTGCATTGAACTCTACTCTATTAGCAAGACCCCACTCGGAGATTTTTTGTAGATCATTAAGGAGTGTGTCATTCATAGTTTGCCTTTTTCTCTCAATCTCCATAGAGCTTGGGCGTTTTTTGAATGAATATGAATGACAAATGCTGCTGTCGTCCGCAAACGAATGTATTGGGTTATGCGTCAACGACAGAAGGTCGTTGATAAAAACCAGAAACAAGGTAGGCGATAGAATTGTTTGCTTTTCAGCGAAAAACTCTGAAAAGCTAAAAAACTACCCTGATTATGGTTGTTGAACAGACTGTTCGTTAAAGTAAAGTATTAATATATTACTAAAATCCAAGATGCCGCTTGTATTTGACATTTCATCTGTCTGTTGATATTAGCCGCATTCAGCGAAGTCAACAGTTGGCCACTATTGCGTTAAAATTCGATGAATGGTTAAAGGCCCATTTCCAATAACGCGTGAGATGCGTTGCGTTTTACGCTGCGGAAGCTGCGGAAAAAAAAGCTCTGTTGATATTCTCTGTTGATATTCTTAAAAATAGTATAATTGCGTAGTTTTGGCTAATAATCTTCGAACGAATTAAAAAAAAAAACACACTGATGCTTTGTAAAAATGCATTTTGGAACTCACCCATGTAGTTAGGCACTCCGGCATGCCGCTGCAGATATATCGTGAGTGTGGAGCGCCTGAGAGCATTTGCACCACCGACTGTTCTTAAATGCATTTTTGGACTCCTCACCCATATAGTCAGGCACTCCGGCAAGCCGCTGCAGATGTGTCGTGAGTGTGGAGCACGTCTTAAATGCCTGTAATAAATTTTTTAGTTTCTCTCAAATTCTACTAACCTTTTTTAATTTTTCCTTTGTAAAACTGAACAGCTGTTTCGCTGTCAAAGCTTCAAGCGCATGATATATTCAATTTTTCGAATATTTTACGCTGCGTGTTAACGCATGCTCTTCATTGGAACCAGTTAGGTATGTCTTCATGTATTGAATTATTTGCGTCAATTTACGAAACGCATCTCACGCGTTATTGGAAATGGGCATTAAATTATAAGAGCGCTCATTAAATCTGATCACGTAGCAGGCGACTTTTAAGCGAGCGAAACAATTATATGCTACATGGAAAAAAATGTTAATGTTTAACTGGTAAATGCTGCTACTGATGCCGTTAAATTTATAAACACAGAAATAATGCAGCAAATTAGAGTAAAAAGCCTTTGCAATTACATTATTTACATAATTCAGTAATTATAATATTTAAATTAAATAATTTACAACTTGTCTGCTGCATAGAGTAACAACACATTCATTGAAAAACATCGCTCACTGAATGCGATTTGATTTGATTGACTGTCAAATGAAATGCGACTTTTTCAGGTTATTTTAATTTCTGTGTAACGAAAAATGTTGCAGTTTCTTTCTTTTACAAATTACTTGACCTAAAGCTCTAAAAAATTATAGCCTTGTAAAATCATGAAAATGGCACAATTTAATTATAAATCTAAAAACTTTCATATTATCTTCTTCATGTCAATATCTTAGTTTTAAACTTCCCGTTTGAACAGTACACAATACTTTACAAAATTATACAATATCGCTTTAAAAATACTGATTTGCTTTTAACTTTTTCAGGTCTAGATTCGAAGAAAAAGGTAAAACAACACATTAAAAAAGGATCACATATAGAAAATATTAAAAAAGCCATCGATTAAAAAATCTCAGATTAAGGGAGGTATCTGCTTACGCCCTTGGGAGGTATGAAAAATAGCTAAAACAAGTACTCAAAAAACGTGTTATTTAAAATATCTCGAAAACCATTCTATTGAAAAACAATTTTTTTGAAAAAAAGTTAATGTGAAATTTGTTCCCGAGATAAGGACCATATTTGTAAACTAGTGTTATTGTTCAGCAGGTTCTTTCTACATCCGGCTAGCAAGTATAAACAATTTTTTATAAAGAAAGATACCATAACACTATTTCAAGTAAATTGGCTTGATCAGTTATAATAATAATATTTTTCTACACGTTTTTTATCTTTGTAGCACGCACCAAATATGGTGCACTTTACATGTAAGGGTTAAAAGAAAATTTATTTCGATCATGGTAGAATAACCAGGTAGATGCACTAGAAAAACGCTCTCTCCGACAACAAAACAATAACAAAGGCGTAATTATAATGTCAAAATGAGCTGTTTTGAAAATGATATCAATTTTGGCTTTTTTATTGGATGATTATCAATTATAATCAATTCTTAATTATAAAAGAAATAATTATTTTTTGCACTACACAGCTGTTCTTCCGATTAGCAACTAACCGGAACCTCAACTTGCCATTAACTTAACCGGCACTTAAGACCTAACCGAACATTACACATAATCATTTTAACACAATACACATAATCATTTTAAGATTGTTTCTTGAATTTAGCACATCCGTTTCCATTCCGGTGGACTTAAACGTAAATAGCATGTACTCCCAAGCAGTTTATCGTGAGTATTTCAATTGCGGTAACTGCAAATGTTTAACGACAACTCAGGTTTGACAACGGCTTTACTGGACTGCCTATAACTTCCTCCCGTCGCGATAATTCCAAAACAATTTATCAATTGTTGGCAAATAAACAAACAATCGTCGATTTCATTAAATATATTTAATTTTTTCAAACAGCAATTTCACTTGTCAAAATATATTTTGACAGTTTAAAGAAGCCGTACATAGCTTTACAAATAAATTGGTTACTGAACAATCGAAATAAGTAGTCGAATGAAAATTATATTAAAAGTAAACTTTCATTTGATTCTTTTAAGGCAAAACTACAATTAGTTATATCTTTATAGTTTTATAAAATTTTTAAGATTTTTGTTTGCTTTTTTACATGTTCATACATAAAATCTGGGTACTCAATTGATTTATACGGTTACAAGCAAATTAAACATCCCTATGGCTGAACGAATATACATAAATTGTCAATAGTGACATTATAGTTAAGCCAATGTTTTGCTCTCTCGTTTTTTGCTCTCCGAATTGCATCTACCTGGTTATTCTGCCATGATTTCGATAAAATTGTTCAGTTTTGTTTTATTTAAAATTTGGTTTTCCTTTCAAATACCTTGTGTTATAAATTTTATATACAAAAATTCGATTAATACTTCATGTGTATATGACAAAAATGCATGAACTTTATTTTTTGAACTTCTGTCAAAACGGAAAGTGCTAAAAACAACCAATAAAAAGTTTCGAGTTTTGAAATGTAAGTACCAACAATCTTCGATTCAGCAATCCAAACAAATAACAACAATTAACAATTGCCACTCACCCCACAAACCAGTTAACGCCCATTGCTATGGAACAATTCTGCAGAGCACTCCATCCCGATCTGGGCCTCAGTCCAACTTGCCTCAGCTGGTTTAGACAGGCAACCGATCACTGCACCGGCATAATAATGCACAGCAAGCCCGGATCGCATTTTTGGAATACGGTGAAAAGCTTCATATTCCCCGATAAACAGACGGGGCTGCTCAACCAGAACATACCAATTAGCATTCATCCAAATCGACTGTCAATACAGGATTGTCACTCGTTGTTTCTGGATATTGTCAACGACTACGTTCTGCGTGCACCTCGCTACTCTGCCGAGGCGGCCACCAATGTGCTGCTCTGGCAGATACTCTACTCGCTGATGGGCATCATGGCGTTAGGCACATTGCTCATAAGCACAATGTTCGGCTACCGCAAGTTCGGTCGCTTGTTGCGTCGAATGGACGTCAAAGATGCGGTGTTTGCACCGGAGCAACGTGCGCAAGCCTACGTCAATCATAACATGCGTGTCCTTAAACATGAGCTACGACGTCTACGCGTCCATCATATGGTGCAGCCCGAAGAGTTATTCGCGCCCGATGGCACAGCAACGCTGGTGGTACGTTTGACAAGCAAATTAAAGTTCTTGGATCAGATAGTGACCAGTCAAGAGCAGGCTATGGGTCGCCTCTACCGACTGCACGAGCTGATGGGCAAGAAGAATGCACCCAAGCCTGATTTTAAGGTGGAAACCATAAATAAAGCGCTAAAATTCCTCAACAACTACTCGCAAAAGCTGCGCGTTCTCTTTGTGTTCGACGAGGAGCCTTTGTATGAGCAGTACTCGCGTAAGCGTAAAAACGTAAGTCCGCCGAAACATAGTCCACCCAAATGCTATCTGCCACCCTTGCATATAGTACCGTCTCAGACGAGTACCGCGTCGTATGTACGTAACAGCGGATCAGCTTCGTTCTCATCTCGCACAAGCACGCCGCGCTATAGTACACCGCGTTCAATATCGCCTGTGAAGTCGCGGCTGTCCTCGCCACGCATATCTACGCAGATACCGCGAAATTTTAGCCGTCGTACATCAAGTCTTAACATTAGTTCTAAGAAGTAATATTTTGTCGGCAGTGGCAGAGTCTACGGATACGCAATATGAGGGTTGGTTTAGCATCCTTGAGTGCGACAGTTTAGAGCAAATCAAAGAAGTTGTTTTTGAGTTTTAGTCGCAATTTATTTATTGCAATGTTGCCATACTTTTTTTTTGTCAAGGAAATCGTAATTTCAACATTTATTTTACATGTAAAAAATTCATTTTTATTATTCTAATAACTGTTAAAATTAAAATTTACAAAGAACATAATATAGAAATTATAAATATGTATAGATAAAAAATAAAAAGAAAACAAAAATATATATATATATATAAAAAGAAAATCAACATGAAAAAGAATTGTTATAGAAAAGACGTTTGAGAAATAGCAATGACAGTGTTGGAAATTTGAAAGCCGGAGATATTGTGTTGGGAGAGTGCTAGAGTAAAGGTGGGCTCATAATAAAAAAAAACTTAGGCTTATCGTATACTACAATGTGTGTCGTCATCGTCGTTGTTTTTGTGTTTTTTTAATTGTAATGTTGCCGTTAATGCCACTTTTCACCCATTTCTCATGCCTTAGTTTAACGTATTATTTTAAAGAATAAATAAAAATATAATCTTAATTTATGCTCTAGTGTTCAATGTCATTGTGTGTGGATTTAGTTCTTTTTAGTGGGTACATTTCTTTTTTTAATGTGTTCCTACAACTGTCTACAATTTTGCATGTCTAAATTTATATTCGATGAGAATTAATTCAACGCGGCTGCATTTCTTTGATATTCGTTTTATTTGAAGAATCGACCACCGGCTGCTCTGGCTGGTGGTGATGTTGGAATATGTGCACCCTCGGCACGATAACCATTCTCATCGGCAATATAGTTGATGGTGTAGACAACGCCATCTGGACCAGTATACGAGTACGAACCTTGCATCACCTGAATGGGAGAGAAAATGACAGATTGGTGAATCATGTTGAAAAGATGAATTTTCAGTAATTTTATTTTGAAAGACTTTAATCTTGGGAAATCCCAGAAAAGCATAATTAGAGTTGGTCACTATTTTGTCTAGATGTATAATAATATATTAAGATATACTAAGTAATATTTAACTATCCCACTCTTCAATTTTTGTAAGCTGTATTTCAAGACAGTTGCAAATAAATAATTTGGTTCCTTAGATTGATTTATATTGTAGAGCATCAATATGGTGCGATAGTCTAAAAACCCATTGAACGAGCAAACAGTAATTTAATTAGTAAAGGCGAAGATGTGAGTTTGTCTGTTAATGTTCAATATGAATTAAACAAACTATTGTAGGCTATTATGCGTGGAAAAATGGGTTAATTTGGAAAAAAGATTATTAATAAAAAACTTGTTTTCTGAGAACCAATTAGAATGAGAATCTTACTACTTAACACTTTCGATCGTAATCACAGAAAGTGTCAGTTTGACTTCGAATGCTTTTCCACTCAAGCTTCATCGTAAATGGTGATTTTTTTGATATTTGTTTCTTCATTGTAAATTTGTTGACACCTCACGCGTGATTTGTAATATGTGGCAAAGCCAAGAATGCTCATTAAGATTTGCCATTTTACCATGAAAAGGCTAATAAACGAACAGAAATTCCCAATCATTGAATCTTACTTTAAAAATTTGTGCTCTGTGTGAAATATATTTTGCGAATTACGTCCGTTTTATGCTCGTCATTATTTCACCAACTTGTTTGCGGAGAGTGCGTACGAGGAGAATATTGCCTCTGTATCTGCCAGTGTCAATGAAGATCGTGATATTTCAATTCGTCGCCGTTGTCAACAATTGGGCTTGTGTTATTCGACCACCATGATCATCCACGGGGATGATTATTGATTTTTTTTTTTATCAAAATGGAAAAACTGGACTTGGTTGACATGTGGTTTCAACAAGATGGTGCCACATGCCACACGGCACACAATACCATGGATCTATGGAGAGGAGTTTGGTAAACAATTAATCTCACGTTATGGAGCAGATTTGACCCAACTTGACCATTTTTTGTGGAGCTACGTGAAGTCTCTCGTGAACAAGAACAATCCAGCCACAATTGCAGCACTGGAAGACAACATTACAGCTAAAATTGGTGAGACCGCCTAAAATGCTGGAAAAATTATGCCAAAATTGGAGCTTACGATTGGACCACCTCAGGCATAGCCGCGAGCAACATTTACATGAAATAATCTTTAATAAAAAAATAGCATTAACTGATGTATCGCTCCGAATAAATATTCTATTCACCATTGCAAGTATTCTGATTTTATTTTTCATTTTCAAAAACCAAACGCTTAAAAAATAACCCTTTATAAATTGAGTTGTCAGATTTATATGACACTTTACGTGTGTTCATAAGAAAGTACTACCATTTAAACTGGAGGACGGACTACCGCTACCTATGTGTGATTCTAGAAACTAATTGAACAACCTGGTATGTTCTACTAAGCCAAGTGTAAGTCAGTTTTTTAATCAAAATAAAATATATGTAGTTGTCTTAAGCATCACCGATAACCGACCAAAGCAGGTCACGTTGACTTTGGAGTTTAATAACATTAGAATCGAATGGTCGTGTTTGTTTTTCTCTAATGGGTATTAAATTTGATTAAAAACCTAATTTCATGTTCAGCCCGAGTGTAGGCTCTGCTAAAATCTATATAAAAGCTTACAAAATCATGCAATCTCAATTAAAAGCTTTTTAACAGTATTTTTAGTTTTGCTATAACAAGAAGCCCAAAAGTATGCAAGGAACTATCAAAAGATCACATTTTGGTGGTCAGTAGGCCAGAGATTCCCAACTAAGTTTCTAAATCAACTAATAAGTCAGTTTTAATGGTACATTTTTTCTATTCTGTTTTAAAAGCAATTCATATTAGTCAGAAATTAAATCAATGGCTAAAATTGGAATTATTCCAGACTGGATCCATAAAAAATATGATGTATTAATAGATAAATAAACTTGATATAAGATCGCAGGAATGGAAGTTAACTTTTTTTAAGTTAAAATTTCTAAGCCAAATTCAGTCCTAAATGTGAAGTTTGCGATATGATTTAAAGTCAACGTCGAGCGGCTTATGCTACATGATAAACACTTACCTGAGCTTCGAGTTGAGAACCCGGATTCTTGAGATAACCAGCCTCGTCCGCACGAATGCCGTTGCTCGTTTCATAGCTGCAATAAAAAATAAAAATAAAAAAGTACAAGATTAAAAATCGTGCTAAACAGTGTCGTAGTTCAGTGGGGAAGTGTGTTTAGGTGCGTGCTTAAGTTTGACGTAGGTAGCGGTTTGATGCCGTTTACTGCCAGTGGCAAAAGTCATAGAAGTGATTCACTCCAACATTCGTCATTCATCAGTTTGTTTGTATGTCATTCATTACTAGGTTCGTCTGAGTCTGCTGCAATGCATTTTATCAATTTTTTTAAAGTTTAAATTAATTGGTTTTTGCAGCATTGCCTTCAGCAAGACGTTGGTTTTGTTTTATTTGTGCTTTTTGGTGTCATTTTGTCTACATCACTTTTATTGCATTTAAATGAGTTATTTTAAATTTATGACTATTTTTAGGAATTTTTATTGTTGTTGAAAGTAATTTGTTCCATGATTTCTTTAGTTAAATTTGTTGTTTGTAGATTTTATATTAGAACTTCTTAATTGATTGATTAATTGAACTGTGCTGCTGATGGGCGTTTCATTATTTAAAAGATGTTGTAATTGCATATAAGATAATGAAAAATTTTCTCCACACAAATGTTGATGAAATTAAATATATTTGGTGTTGTGACTAGATGCATGCGATTGAAAAATCCCAAAGTCATATTTCGCATTTAATTAAAGCTTCGTTAAGCGGATTAGTACCCGGATTTTTTGTTTATTTAATATAATTAAATCAGAATTTTTGAGTCTGAGAAAGTTAAATAAAATGCTATCAACGATTCGAAGGTGAATGGTATCTCTAAGGGCGCGTCTATAGTGGCGACTTGTTGCTTTGCCTAGCCGAGCTGAAGCTCAGAAACGCTTGGGAGCAATAGAGAATGCAAGTAATGCATCTCTTTTGCCTCAAAGCATTTTTGAGTTTCAGCTCGGCTCGGTTCGGTCGTAAGTCGGCACTATAAACGAACCCTAAGACGATGGATGCATATTTTCAACAACCGTAAAAATAAAACCTTTACCCATAAGAATTCTCACTAGATTCTTCGCAGGTCACTGCTCACTCAGATACCATCTTAAAAAGATGGGTCTTTCTGAATCAGACGTCACGAACACATTCTATGTGAATATTCGGCAACCCATAGCCTAAGACGCCTCCATTTTGGAGGGGAAATAGTGCCCCCGTCAACAATTTGGAACACCAAGCCAGAGACAGTGCTAAAATATATAAAAAGCCTAAATCTGGAGTGTTAATTAAGGGCATGCACAATAGATCCTATGGGTCACTAACCAACTACTAACCATAAAAAGCTATAAAATATTCTTAAAAAAATAATTGTATTTGCATTATTATTGAACTATCATTAGATAACATTATCATTAGAAACTGCCTATTTTTTGCAAAAGTGTTTTGATGCAATCAATTAAACCTTGAAAAAAAGGAATATTAATTGTTCTGCAATGATTTTCTCTGCGAATAATATTTGGCAAGAAAAACGCTAATAATGCTTTAAGAGGTACTCCGCAAACTTATAAAAAAAGAGACCATTAATAAAAACTTTGAAAATTTTAAATAAATTTAGAACTTTTAGACTTGAAATCGACAAAAAAAGAAAATAGAATTTAGGAGTAAAAAAATTGGTGAGTGATTTGATTTTTCAGTATTTTAGGTGGAAGACAATAAAAGCCGCAGCACCAAATAATTATAATTGAAAGCACCTACAAATCGATCACAATTGGCAGTGTTGCTTTTTAATAGCAGGCAACTTTCAAATTAAAAAAAGGCTTCAGCAAACCTTTGACGATAAATCAGTTTCGATAAGCAATAAAAGCTTAAGTTGACTTAAGACAGCTCTGGGTTATTTATGTAGCTATGTTCTACGCATACAGCAATTAACACACAACATCTGGAGCTTCTAAAATGACATTAGCCAAAGTTATTACACTAAAAGAAAATACCCTTTCATATAACTTATATGGCGATTGAAATCTTTGAAGTAAGATTTCTCGAAACTTTGAAACTAGACCTAAGCTGTATTGCTTATCGACACGGAAATGATGACAGTTTTGATTATAATTAATAATCACACTTTAATTACACTTAAGGGACGTCAAAAAGACACACGAAAATGCCGAGATACGTAAACCTATCTGTTGGTCGTAGAATTTAGTGGCATTCTTAAATTTTCCCAACCAGATAAAAATCTCGAGATATTTGCAATTGAAATTTAGTCACTTTTAGACCCATTTTAAGCGATATTTTCCTTATTTTTAGAGACCAAAAATTTTGACATCCTCCGATTTTGCTTAAACTTTAAGAATTTAATCTACTTGTGAAATAAAAACACTAATTTAAGTAAGCAATTTTGTAATATTATTTAAAGTTTTTACGTTCAAAATTCAAATTTGGTCAAAATGGAAGAAAAATCGAAATTGCTTAGCATTAGGAAAATCATAGATTCAACAAGCTAACTCGATTTTCACGAGAAGTATTTTTAAAAAATAAACAATAAAAAGTATTTCTTAAAAAACTATGAAAATTTTTCATTTTGAAAATGAAGTTCAAATGAAGGTCATATATCAAATATCGAAATATCTCGATATTTTGATCTGATTTGAAAAAACTGAGTATGCCACTAAATTTAATGACCGAAAATTGAGTTTACCTGTCTTGGCGTTTTTTTGTGTCTTTTTAAAAGTTTAAAATTTAGCTACAGTATTATTGGAGTTCCTTGCATATCTCGGTTTTGTTATGTATATCCATACAATTTTTTGACAGTGATAGACTAAGTTCCAGAGTATAGCACAGTTAATTAGGTCAAAATAAATCGTAAAATTTCTAAGTCAGCGCCAAATGTAACCAGAGAGTTGTAAATTTGAAATTGATCTAAGCAGTTGGAGAAATTAAAAGTTGAAATGATTTAATCACCTTTATCTAATCACCAAAATATGATATTATACAGCGAGGGTTGGGCATTAGAGAGACTAACAAGAGAACATACAGGAGTTCAATGTCTTCTTAAGAGCCAAACCGTATTTCAAATTAAAAATAAACACAACTACAATTTTAAGTATAGACAATATAAAATATCATTAAATAAAAAATTTTAATTAGTAAATGATATTCTCTTGGTAATGATCCTTAAGAAATAATATGTTTAAATTTTTTCAATAAAGTAAAGCCGGGTTTCGAAACACAGAATTCGCCAAATTTTTAAAATTTGGTTTTAAATTTGACCAATAGGTCAAATCCATTCGCAACAGTTCTATTTTACTATGTACATATGTAACGGTATTACGACTCTGCGAATTTTGATGGTTTTGTACAAACATGCACAGAAGTAAATTGTACCAAATATTGAAAATGCATGGGACGCAGTAATTTTTTAAGTATTCTGAATGTTTTCTGAATCTAGAACGAGTTGCTCTAAATTCCAAAAACTTCCACTCTCCTGTGCTTTTGTTACATTTGTGTAATGTTTTTGTTGTGGGTAATGGATCGAATTGCCTGTATATATTTTTAAATTAGCCTTTTATTTGATTAACTTAGTTGTCTTACTTCATTTGCATTTTGCAGACTCATATTTTTTACATTATGCAAAAAACATTTGACTATATATAAGAATTTTTAGATCCATTCACATTAAAATCAATTTTCGTGAGTCTGGCAAGATCTATTCTTGAATACGCGAACATAATCTGGGATCCTTGATATGAATGTGACATAATTCGAATCGAGAAAATTAAAAAACGGCTTACGAGATTCGCTCTAAGACGATTATTTTCGTGGGAAAATATGCCTGCGTATAGTGACCCTTGTAAACAACTCGGCTTGAAAAGCTTGGCCATTAGATGCAATACGCAGAGTGTCTTATTTATTAAAGATATTGTAGATAACAAGGTTGACAGTCCAGAATTGCTTGCTCTCATTCCATTATATGCTCCAACAAGACCTCTAAGAGAAACAAGTTTATTTTATGTAAGTATGTATATTATCATAGAACGAATTATAATAGCAATGAACCAATATCTAAATGCCTATCTGGATGTAATATAGTTGCTAAACAGAACGATTTTTATGATAAATTAATTTGAATATTATTTAAGGAATTAGGTTAAGTGATATCTGTTTTGGCTGGGCTTAGTAGATATACATATGAATAAATATGTAACTTCTTACTTTGCAAAAATAGAAGTTGCGGTATTTTAAGCTCCTAAAACTTTTTGTAAAATTTTTTACTTTATAATTCATATAAATTATAAACTATAATTTATATGAAATTATTATTTATATTTATATTAAATTTCAATTTATATTAAATTATTTTAAAACGAAAAATGTGCAATAACGTTTTGTTACTTACTATCATAAAAATATTACTGTAAAATATTCATTATGCAATTGGAATACATTTTCATTGTGCACAGTTGTACCAATGCTCGATACCATTAATAAACTTTATGTAATTAAAATCGATTAACACATTGAAAAATTATTAAAAAATCATATATTGTGTGAAAAAAATTATTGAATGCAAAATAAAAAATTATTTTCTGATATTTTTCTACAATTTTGAAAAAATCAATCAAAAAATAAAAAAAAAAAAATAAATTTCGATGTGCGTCACAAATTTCGCAGACTGTGAGTTCAGTCTTTTTTTAAGAAGCTCAACACATTTCTCTATTAAATCTTAGAATAACATATAGCTGGCGCATATGATTTTTTAGGAAGATTTTTACGAAATACCAGATTGTCATTAAATTTTGACACTTATTGTTTGAAGATTGTTACTTTTGAAATATATACTTTTTATTTGAATTTGCCAATAGAGGGGCCATCTATTTATATCAACCTTTGAAAGGTGGGCCTCAAGGCTCTATAAAATACTTATTGTGGCACTTTCAAAATAGACGTTTTCCCACCCTCTAATTAAAAAAATAACAAAATAACGTGATCCTACCACTTCTACAGTCAAAACGCAAAATGAAATGGTTTCTCACTTAATCTTCAAACGCTTTTAGTGTCAATTTGACACTACTTTTAAAAAGAAAACCTTATATCTTTCTTATTAGGGCTTAAATCCACTTGGGATTTTGGCTCAGTGTAAAAAGCATGCCTAAATTTATATTTTACCAAAGCAAAATTTCCAATAGATGTCGTTGCTAAGTTGTATAAAAAATTTCCCTCAAACGAAGTTCAGTATCAAATTGACACTAGGTTTAGAATAGAATGCAAAAAAAATAAAATAAAAATATAGCTGTAAAAGTATTGTCCGTATAAATCGAGTGCAAATCTCCACAGAACGTGATTCGCAAGTTTGTCCAATTCATCTTTACTGAGGGTAAGTAAAAAAGTGCTTAAACTTATTGTAGTAGTTAGTGAATAGCAATAAAATTTCTATTTTCAACATTTTATGAATAATTTTAATTTTATAGTGAAGGTGGCAAACAAATCTAGAACATTTCCTTTTTGATTTTTTTTAAACTAAATATTTACCGGATATTTTTTAACAATATAAACTGAAAAAATTTGGTTTTTAGTGGTATTAAACTTACAATCTTTGGTTGAAATTCACAGAGTCAAATTGACACTAAACGTCTCTTACGTTACAAAAAATCAAATTCGTTTAAAGGTTAAATGTCAAATACGAGAAAACTTTTCATATTTTTTCACAAACGGGTGGAACTAAAAAGCATCAATAAATTAATCTGAGGATAAAATATTTTTAACTATTTAATTAGCTTGAACCTTTCAAAAACTTTATATATAACCAAACAAAGCTCTGAACGAATACGTTTAAACAGTTCAAATGTCAATGATTCCATAAAATTTTATCTTACTGCAACGAATTAAATTATTTCTTATCAAAACATCAAGAGTAAATTTCTTGAATTCAGTACAAAATAGCTCTGAAGATATTGTTTTTCAAATTTAAAGATGTCTTAACTCATAAAACTTCTGTGGCTAATTATTTATTTTTAATTTTATTGGATTTTTCGTGTTTCATTAAAAACTTACTTGTAATTGTATGAACCATCGGGATTCAGATCGAAACCCTGTTTCAGTATAACAGCATTAGCTTCAAAGGTGTTTCCACGTGGCTGTGGCAGACCTCGTAGTTGAGCTGTAGAGGTACCCAGGCAGTAGAGGACGGCAAGAGTGGCAACAATAAATTTCGTCATGACCTTTTAGAAGAACAGAAATATTTTCTTTTAGTACATTATGATTGTCAATATGTTAATCAAAATCTACAACATATAATTTGTATCTTTATAAACATATTTTATTATACAAATTAACTCAAAAAACAGATAAAAAACACTGTTATTAAAAAAAAATATCTTTAAATTGACCTCTTGATTTGACTTCATTTTAACATTGCTTTCAGTACTACTTTTTACGAAAGTGAGTGCACATCCATAAAATGAGTTTAATTTTTCCCAAACATGCTTGAAAAATTTCACACAATGTAACATCAAATGCATGTTGTTGTATAAGTTGTTGCTGTTGTTGTTGTTCTTGCTGTGGCTACAAGGTGCAGTTTCAGCAATTTTTTGTTTATTGCTGCAATAAGATTTTGACTCTGGGGCATAATTTGAATGCCACGCACATTAATATTCATTCATAAATTTGTTGGTTTCTTTTTATTGTTTTTGGTTTTAAGGTTTTATCAATTTTATTATGATAATACCACTACTATAGTATGTGCTCATGTGGTAGAGATACTTAATAAATGTGTACTTATAAAAAACTATTACTTATAGTAAACTAACTAGCAAAAATAACTATAACTATTAGTTATAGACTAATTTTTTATGCTTTCTTTTTTGAGCATTTGTATATATTTTCCAATTTGTTTGCATTATTCGGTTTTGCTGTTTCGTTTTTTTTCTAATATAAGGTAATAAAACGAGTTATAAGGTGAGTTTAATGTCAGATATAATATACACTTAGATGTATTTTTTTTTTAAATGAACTTTTCGAGTCCATTCGTATTTTTTTTATTAACCTGCTGTCGGATAACATATTCTTCAAACACGGTGTTCCTTATAGGCCAGAAATATTACGTCAAGTTTTAAGAAAGCAATGCTGAGCAATGTACCCAAACCAATTTCAAAGACATTTTAAACGTTGCAGTAGCTGTTGAACTGGCAGATTAGGTGCAACTCGGACAAAGTTAGTGTCTTTTTTTAGACAAATTTGTAAAAACCAAACGAAAAAAAATAGACAGCGCTGCAAACGCACTACGACAATTACTTTTTAGCCATAACTTTTGATTGGAAAGAGATAAATGGGGTAATTTTTTCACATAAATTATTTTTCAAACATTACTATTTTTAAAAAAATATATAAACAAAATTTTATAACTTTATAACAAAACTAAATATGTTTATATACAAATAAATTGAGAAATTACATGCGTTTACAGTCAAAACTTTGATTTTCAAGTCTTATTTCTCACTCTAAGGCAACGATGTTTTATGAAGTAATCGTTGTACTAAAAATTTTGAAGAAATATGATTTCTTTTTTTTGTGGCAAAATAAGAGAAATTTTTACAAAAGAAATTTGATTAAATTTCAATAACAAAATTTACGTTAGTTGGAAAGGGGCAAAAAAGGCGTAGTTAAAACCAAGTATGCCAATATCTAATCTAGGATGCAGACAATATGTGTACTTAAATCCAACCACCTGCTTAGATTTGTATTGAGGTCAAAAAAACAAACCAACAAACAGAAAATGAGTTTTATTAATGTAACATAGGTAGTTATTTGATGGTATGAAAAAATATATTTTTAGCCAAAGCTTTTGATTGTAGGGCGATGTTGGGTTAAATTTCTTCATATAAATTATTTTTGAGATTCGGATATTTTGTAAAAAACATAAAAATAGCATTTTGGAAAAAATAAATTTGGCCAAAAAATCGTAGGGGGTGCCAAACCCTAGATGTTTTCATGACAAAAACTGTTTTACAAGTTTTGCTCAAGACCGGAAGATTTTTGCTAATAAAAAGTATGTCATATTTTTTATTTTTCCAAAAAAGCTACTTTTAAGTAATTTTTTTAATAAAATTTTTGCAGTTTTCTAAAGATTTTAAATCACTTGCATGAGGCTAAGTTGGACCCATGATTACATAAAGAACAGCCATTTTAAACACATTCAACACGTTTACACCTTATGCGATGCAATATGAAGGCGATGTTTAACAGTTTTTGTAGCATTTCTATTTTCTTACATGGATTATTTCAATTAAATACCTTGATTTAGGTATTCATACAACTTAATATTAATAATATAGACATTTTCTGGTTTCACAAAAACAATTTATGTGTGTGGCTTATTTCTTAATAAAATTGCTGGTTAAGGCTCAACGGTTTTTGGATTTTCCTTTTCGAGGTGGTCACTTTTAGAGCGATAGCGATAGCTTATTTCTAGGAAAAATAGTATTTCACACTAATATGTGTGGGCAAAAATATGTTTTGTGACCTTGCTTTTGGGCAAGCACTCAAACTGTTCTGCTTAGCTGTGAAATCCCTAACAAATAATATTGTATTTTGCCTCAAGGATTTGAGTTAAATAAAGCGCTTTCAACTTATTTAACGAAATGAGTTGGAATATTTTTATTGATTCTTTGATAGAGAAATATCAATATTAAATATTATATTAAATTGGAAGGAAGTAAGGAAGGTATTCGGAAGTTTTAAGATAGTGTTTTAAAACGAATACCTAAAATTTTAAACTATCTATGTTCTTAATATTTTAAGAAAAAATATTCCTTTGGAGAATATCGAATCTTCGGTCATAATATAATTGTATGTTGTTATCCTTTTTCTTATCTCAATATGAACTAACATGTTTTGAGCTGTTCAACAAAAATCACTTAAACTCACTTTTGTTTTAATTTTTCTTAAAACGTTTTTGAATGAAGTAGCAGTTTTGTTGTAATAACACCAAAAGGTTTCGTCTGCAAAACAATAACAAACACAAAAAACAACAAACACAACACGTTTTATTTTTCAGTACAGGACACTTTGGTGCTTTTTATTTAAAAAAAGCCCTTCCAAACTTGTAGAAAAAACTCACTCGCGATATTCTTGAGATCTTCTTCGCTTGAAGGCTCGATGATGTTGGTTAGACTAACGTAGAAGGCAAACGCTTTTTATACCTCAATTGGCTTCTGAGCGAAGATTTTCAACGTCAGCTTAAGCTCAACGATGGTGGCAGTAACAGCGGCAGCATCCACAACAACATCAGCACCACCAACAACAAATACAAAAAAGTCAACTATGCAGCAAAGCCCTCACAACAGTGCAGCTTGGGGAAGCTATAAGCACAGAGAGCAGCTACGAGATAGCTTCGCAGCCACACTGAGGCGTATGCGCAACTTTATTCAAATGCAAGAGGGCGTTGCACATGCGCAGGCAGATCGCAAGATAGCGGGAATAGTGAGCGGGTGGTGCAGCAGAAAAAGATGAATTTTGCAAAAGCTTAGCTAACAACGAGAACAAATTTAAGTACAACAACACTAGCCTTAGCATTTAATGAATGTAAATTTTCGGCTGTGCTTTCGTAGAAGTGCAGAACAACTTGCTTGTTGGTAGAAAAAATTAATTAAATTGATTTAATTTAAGCTGCGGAATGAAGCGTTCATTAATTTAAATAACGACTTAGCTTATTGCTTAATAGTATTCAATTTAAGAGCTGGTGGATTAAGATTTCTAATAAAAATTTCAAAACTTAAAAATAGAAATCCAACTATAATGTTTCAAGTTCATTTATCATTATATTTAGTTATTTAAGGCTATGTTAAAATAAGTGTCCAACCGAATATTCGGTTTTGGTTTCGGTTTCGGTTACGGCCCGTTTCAGCCCTTTTTGTCAGTTTTGACTATTCGACCACATTGAGGCCATATTGAGGCCGAATAGCCGAAACTAGCCGAAACTTTTGGTAAAAACTTCTTGCATTTAATTCAAATATATAAGTTTGGTTTAATAAAAATATTTTCAAAGCATTGTACAAAACAAAAAGTATGAAGTAGTCTTTAATTTCATGCATCGTGTTTACGCAAAACATGTTGGTTGATTTTATGCGTTCGACACTATCATTTTCGATTTTATCATCTCTATTGCAATAATTATTAAAGTTTTATAGGTACTGCAGCCAAAAATTGATAATTAAACGAAATAAAGAAAAAGAAAGCGAAATATTTGTTTTTTCATAATACTAAACCTTTAAAAAAGAAACAAAAATTCTTTGTTTTGTAGTTCTATAAAAATGTAAATTGTAGGTGCGTACTATTTTGACTGTGTAAGGAAGTACGCAATACCTTTTAATAAAAAATAAAATAAAAAATTATCTCATTTATTGCTCTAGTAAACTTAAATTAATAATTATAAACTTCAATATTCACATAATACTTTTTTTCTTATGTTTATGAAAGTACTTTTGTTTCCTTTTAATAAAAAAAATAATTTGTAAAAACTTAAATTTGTATATTAATTTGTATATTAATAGCCAGTTTCGGTTTCCGCCGAATATTATAAAATGGTCGAATATTCGGTTTCGGCCAAAGTTCCGGTTTCGGTCGGACACTAGTTATAATGCAATGTTCTAACAGTTTGCAGCAAGTCACAACTCAGGTAGATGTTAAATCTTATTGGCTTGATTTTAATGCTTCAATAAGCATATGCACAAGGACAGCGAACATCGATTTGTTAAAGGCCGAGTTAATACACAACGTGTCCCATGATAGAGTGCAACTATTTAAAAATGTAAAAGGTGATGTCGAGTTGAGCAAAAAATCGTATGGGAGGGGGGTCTATTTTCACACCCTTAGTAGTTGCAGGGCTAACTATTATTTCATTACTTTGATGCACATATTATTTTTAGCAGAAAAACAAACGCACAGAGAAACTATTGTAAGAAGTCAACTGAAAGGTTGTGAATTGATCTTTCTAACGATGTATAAACAAACCATCCAATTTATCCATTACCGAGCTGTGCTCGTGTGATCATGAAACCAATCCGTTGAAACTACTTAATTTCAAGTTTAAGCGCAATTTTATCAGAATTTCATGAGCATATCTTTAAAAATAAACAAAGTTGGTTGAACTATAACAATTATCCTAAATTGAAAACATTATGATATTATCTTCTACGTACACAGTTAAAAACTTTGGACTTCTTTTTAAATCAAACTTTGGTCTTAAGGAATTTTTAATACAAAAGTACTATTTTTCAATCCCTACTTTGATTTATTTAGCTAAGTCTTGAACCCACGTTTCTGAAAGTAATTTACTTTCATTCGTAATGATGCAAAATAAGCGAGACCTAGTTAACAACTGAGTTTAACGAGTGGAAAAGGTGTTAGACCAGCACATCAGAGCACGTGTGTTCAAAATATGAAATGGTCAAAGTAAATTTTTATTTGTTAGGATTACAAAATTTAAAACTTTTTCTTGGACTAAAAAAATGTTTTTTTGGTGTTGTCCTAAATGTAATTCAATAAAGTTTTAAATTTAGTCCAAGCTTTTTAACCGTGTAATTGTATTTTGTTTTTAAAGTATAAATTAACTTTGTGATTTTTTAAGACATGGTTTTATTTTTGATGTAATTTAAAAGAAAATTAAATAAATCACAAGCTTTATACCATAAAAATTTTTGATTTATTACGCAAAATTCAAAGAAAATCGCACTCAAACTTTAAATTAAGTGGTTTCAACGGATTGATTTAATGTTCACAGGAACACAGCTCGGTAATGGATAGATCGAGTGAGTTTTCTGATACACCGTTTAAAAAGGTAAATTCACTGCCTTCAATTGATTTCTTAAAATAGGTTTTCCGTGAGTTAGTTTTTCTGCTGAAAATAATAATGTTCATTAATTAACTCTGTAACTCCTAAGGGTGTAAAAATACACTCCCTTCCCATACGATTTTTTTGCACAACTCAACATCACCTTTCACCTCTTTAAATAGTTGCACTCTATCACGGGACACCCTGTATAATTAACATTCTTTAGCTCAATTATAACTTTTTGGAGCACTTGCACGGGGGCTTTACGAGACAGTATTCTAAGACAGTTGAAGCACATTCACAAATTTTTGGTCACACACATTCACTTTTGCTACTGTCTGCTCTCCGGTCTTATCGTTTTGAAGACAGTTGGCGGTACAGTTTTTAGAACAGTAGAATGACATTTTGCATACTGAATGCCAGAAGACGAGAAAATTTAAAAGAATTAATTAGACATTTGTAATACTTTGGCGTGCTAGAAGTTTTAACAAAAATCTTCATAAAATTTAATTTTTTTTACTATTTTGTCTATTGTCTTACCAACTGTCTTGCCAACTGTCTGGGAGATTATTCACATACACAAAATTTGACTACTTATATGTATTCTTCACTGTCTTAACAGTACTGTCTCGTGTAACCCCTGTGTTAGGCTTAACTCATGCTGTGAATGAGATCTTTCAAACCTCTTGTATATAACTTTAGTTAATAACTTTTTTTCATTTACAAAATACAATAATAGTATTCACTAAATTTGTTTTGTCCTGCTAACTTGCTAAACTTAACAAATTTGATAAGTCCTTTTAAAATTGTGTATGGGAAAAGACTTAACAGCTCGTTAGCAAGTGTTTTCGTATAGAAGATACCATTTGTTAAGCCGGAAACGTCAAACTTATTGAGTGTAGTGATGAATCGTTTTGGAAATAAGTTCTAACAAGAACCAAATTATTATTGATTCGCAACTTTGCAGACTAAAAACTGCTCTTTATTAATAAAAAAAGAAAAATTTTAACGGGTTTGGTAGAGATGTAAAACGTTTCAAAGGTTCTGAGTAGTAAAATGTATTAAAAAATGGTAATTACACTGTAATATAAAAATTAAAATACATTTTAGGTTACTGAGTACTGGTTACACGAGTTATTAAAACCATAAATTTTTAGCTGTATAAGTCTGCCCGCTGATTTTGACATATCAGTTTAGCACTTGATTGAAAAATGTCTTAGCAGGTTCATTCACATCATTTTTGACAATTGATCAGTTTAACAGGACTTAACAAATTTTACTGAATACCCTTAATATATTTAATGAATATGAATTCTTAAAATTGTTTGCATTCATTTTTGTCCGAAACCTAGTGCCTAAAATTCTACCACCTTCCTTTTGCTGTTACATAAGGGGTAGTCCATAGAAAACAACACACGTTTTTGCCACATTTTAGACAGTCGAGACCCCAAAATCACACGTTGTCACAAAGTCTTGACCCCTCCTCCACTCGATGTCGCGACCCACTCTTATCTTCTGGAATTCTTTGTGTTTTTTTCTCATTATTTATTATTTTTTTACAAATTATAGTTTAAGTTGTATTATTTTTAACTTTGAAGAAGTACGTTTTGTTACATATATCATATTACAGTGGGTAATCATATTATTAGAGCCACTTGCATTTTTTCTCAATTTATTACTTTACAAAGTTATAGTTGAACACAAACGGATACATGCATGTGTTTATGATATTTTTACAGTTGGCAACGCTCCTAATTTCATAATGTGGCAAGTTGACGCAATTTCGTAAGAGTAGCCGTTATTTCGTTCAAAAAAACTCTTCAATAGTTCAGTTGTGATTTATTAAATTTAATTCAAGTTTTTCAAGTTTTTATTTTATTTTTTGAGTGTTTTATTGATATTGTGAAGGTAGGTTAATATTTTTTTGTTAATTTTGCTTTTTTACTGTGTGGTATTACATATTTTTTAATTGTCTATTGAAGGATCATATTTTAACTATGGGAGAGTCCAAAGACCTGTCTCCAAGTAAAATTTCGGAGATAAAAACACTCCTAAAAAACACTGAGCACTCTCAAAGAAAAATAGCATCGATTGCTCTGTTTCAAGAGCATCAGTGGACCGAATAAAAAAAAACTTGACAAGAAAATGGACTTAGCATCGAGCGTTTAAAGAAATGTGGGCGAAGAAAAATTACTACCTGCCGTGACGAAAGAAAAATTAAAGACATTTGCTCGAAAAACAGGAGTGTTGGGATTTAAATATCCCAACGTATGAAGTCGACGTATGAAGGACTTGGGCTTCGCATGTCGCTGACCTGCATAAAAACCATTTCTTACACTGGCAATGCAGCAAAAACGTCTAAATTGGGCTAAAGAACACAAAAAATGGACAATAGAAGACTGGAAAAAAGTGTATAAATTGCCTATCCTTGAATTAAAAGCGTTAAATTTGCTTCAATAATTTACTTTGACAATAAACTGTTTCTGAAAAATTTATCTAAGGTTTGCTTCTCCGATGAATCTTCAGTTCAGATTTTATCTGACAAATCTCAATTTGTTAGGAGAAGAGCTGGTGAGAAATTAAAAGATGACTGCATTGTGAAGCGAGCAAAGCATCTTCCTAGCATCATGGTTTGGCCAGTCATCAGCAGGTAAGGCACAGGCCGCCTGTACATTGTTGAAGGAACAATGAGACAGGATCAATATATTAAGGTTTGGGAAACAAAACTGCTACCCTAAGCTCAGAAATGGTTCCCAAACAACAAATTTATTTTTATGCTTTCTGATTCTGTCCCTTGTCATAAGGCTAATAGAGTCTCAAAATTTCTTAATGACAAAAAATTCGTGTTCTTGACTGGCCCGGAAACTCTCTGGATCTTACGATCCGAAAGGTTTCAACAGTTTCTTCTAAAAATGCGTATACTGAATATAATCGCGAAAGTGTGCACGTTAAATTATTATTGAAAGAAAAGTTTGAGTCCAAAATTACCCCAAAATCTTTAATCTCATCTACAAATTGAAGTTGAGTATTTCCAATATAATATGTAGATGAAAAAACTTTTATAGTTTTAGCAAACGAAATGTGAAAGCATTTATTAATATTAAGAAACAGGCGATTTCTCAAGCACCAATTATAAACAAGATTTATCTTACCTTGTCGAATGCCTTTCAGAAGTCGGTGTATATAGGTATCGACTTGAAAACCATCAGCAAAAGAAGACTTACAAGAATTTGTAAATACGGCCAAATTCGTCGTTGTTGACCGTCCACTAACAAAACCATGCTGTGACGGGATGTTATATCCCCGTAAAGCATAATTTAGTTTAACCTTAATAATATTTTCAAAAAGCTTAGCCGTTTGGGACAGTTTCGATATTGGCCGATAATTTGTGACATCGTTTTTACGTTCACTTTTGAAAATGGGTGTTATTGAAGCAATTTTCCAATTTGTAATGAAAGTACCAGAGTGCATGATTTGTTAAAAATCAATAAAAGTGGCTTCGCAAGAGAATATGCGCATTTTTTAAAAAGAAATGCAGATAACCCATCAATATCTGATTTCATTGATATTTTGATACTGTCTATATCTGCAATAATCTCTTGATCTAACAGAGAAAATGCACCTATATTAATAGCGCTATCAAATTCAATTTTAGATAAAGCATTATGACGATCAAATTCATTGTCAACTTCGTAATTGGACTTAAAGAATTCAGCAAAGAGATTGGCAGAATCCTGAATATTATTAGAAATTTTAGAATTTAACGTTAGAGTCGAAAGAACAAACGAGCTATTATTTTTCGCCTAAGCAAAACGCCAAAAACCTTAGGATTGAATTTGATATTTTGCTCGATAGAAAGAATATGCTGTTTGTATAAAAACTTGTTTAAAAAATCAAATTAACGCGCAAAATATAAGTATTTGTATTGATGCAAAGCACTTTTCGTATCTTTGTAAAGATTATAAATTTGTTTCTTTGATTTTTCAATCTTTTAAGGCCTTTAGTATACCATGGTAATTTATGGATTTTTTTAGGCAAGTACGGAACATTTTGTTTAAGAATACTATTGATTGTTACTATAAAATTTTTGAAACAGGCTCCTTTATCTTTATTATCTTTAGTATATTTAGTGTCAAATGAACCTATCCAATCAACGCGATTGATCAAATAATTAATTACATCAAAGTCACACAAATTAAAATTATATTTTAAATCAGCGTCTAGCGCTGCAGGTTTAATAAATTCAAAAAATTCCAATGCCACATCTAGAGGTTCATAATGGACGCTTGGAGGTGATATTGGGAATGCGCAAATATCGATAGAAAATTTAACGTTTTCAGTTACAAAAATCTATAAGGTTATAATAAGGCTTACGACCAAGAATTTGGATGGCTGCAACTGCTTAAAACTACGCGCTAAAGTTATGCACGACATCTTTTATGTGGCTGAAAAAAAAAAGAAATTACTGCTATTTTTCGTTTTTCCTTTAATGGTTGACATGTTTCTGCAAAAATATTTCTTTTGTTTTTTTTTTAACTGGAAAAAACATTAATTATCGATAACTACTAGACACTGTAAGGTACTGCTTCATTAAAAAATCCAAAGCTTAAGTTGTTAAAACCAGCACTGGAAAACTTATACTAAAGCTAAGCTCAGGTTAATTTTAAGCTGAGTTCAACTAAACTAAAGATAATCTACGTTTTAACCAGCAATAAAAATCTAGCCCTGAAAGGTTACTGAAATAAAATAAAAATAGAACTTTCATAAAAATTGCAAAAGTTTTTCCTTTATATATTTATAATATTTTTTATTTAAATACTGAAAAAAATAAATAAATTACACTGTTTCAAAAATGCATCTTTGGCAAATTTTTAAATATATTCAACTTTGATGGCTGAAATTCGCTAACGGCGAAAAGCAGACACTATTTATAAAATCTGCTTCCAAAATTAATTTAGAATGGATTGTTGTATATCCTGCAAATTTTTAAAGTGCCATGTTATTCGATATTTCGAGCGCTTGGGTTATTTAAAATTTCATAATTTGAAGTAGTTCGCTACGTACGAACAGTTTTTATTGATTCCTAAAGAATTCTATTTGCATGACTTATGATTCTTATATAAACGATAAGTAATATAATTAGGTTTAACATAAAACATTTTTAGGTCTTCTTAAAAAATTTCTGAATAATGAAGGTTAGTTAGACATGATATAAAAAAAAAGAATGCGCTGTCCTTACAAAAAGCCTTTTTAACTCTTTTAGCTTTAAGGAGCCTTTTTCTATTGTGTAATAAGAAATAAACGAGACCGTACCTTATTTGTATGGGAGATTTTTAAGTTCATTCGCTTTTCGCTCCCAGAACGAAAGTAGCTTCGGTAAGGCCTAAAAACATTTTATATAAAATTTTGTCTCGATTGGACCATGGTAAATAGACCCGATGACTACTTAAAATCCTGTGGGACGTGCTGTGCATAAAAAATTCACTGTTTTTACAAAATTACTTGAAAAAAAATTGAAAAAAATTAATATTCCATGCCAAAGTGCTTTCACAAATTATTAATTCACCAAATTTTGGAAATACGTTAACACTCTAATCAATACCAACAAAATTAAAACTATTTAAAGAACTATTAGAATTAAAAACTTCTGTGCTATCTCGGGTATAACTTTTGCTCCGAATATCATTCACACAGGACTCTGTGGCTAAAATTGTGAGTGATATTGTCTCTGGCAAGTTATTGATAGTTAAAGTCTATACTTACACTGCAGTGTAAGACTAATCAGCAGTGAACCAATTAGTCTTTATACAAGTTAAAAAAACTAGTTTATAATTTTCACGATTAACTAGTTGCAAAAATAGTTTAAACCCAACTAGTTTATGTCAAGTCACAATAAATCAGTTGTAAATCTAACCAAAATTCAACCATATTACATGTTGTCAAAATCAACCAGTTCTACAACCATATAACTTTTTGTCAACCACTCAAAACAGGTTCATTAACAAACTTGTGAAAATTTGAACTTATATAATCTCTTTACAACTAGTCACAGGAATCTACAATTCAAGTAACCAAAACATACTAATTGTAAACTAGTCTGAACCTATTCAGAATGGAATTTTACTGACCATAAATTAGTTGTTAACTAGTTAACGTGTTAACTGCTTTGAAATGGACAACTGCTTTTTCCTATTACATCGCCATGTTAAAAATACCAGTTGGGTATATGAAAAAAAAAATAGATCTTGAACTAGTTCTGATCACTTTTTAGCTATTTAAGAGACTGTTTAAATACTAGTTGGTTTCACTGCAGGGTAGTTTTGCTTTAAGACATATACAGTTTTTCTTACAGAAATCAAAGCATTTGAATATCGTTAGTTTTTACAATTTTTGTCTAAAAACCACTTTGTCCTTGCGGAAGAGGAAGACATCCTTTTTTTTCATAAAACTTTTTTGGAAGAGAACCCAATGCATCTTTTGAAACATCTTAGAGTGTGGAGTTCGAAAAAATGTTATTTCGATATGCCCTAATACACAGCCTCTTACGATTTCAAGCAGTTGACTGGCCCACTTACCGTTGTTCTATTGAGACCCAATTTTGTAAGAAATGTTGTTAGGCCTAACCAAAGCTAATTTCGTTCTGAGAGGGAAAATCAAAGGTACTTAAAAATAAGGTAGGTCTACTGGATATAATAGGGGAAAAAAATTGAGATACCATCATATTTACCATCATTTAGTTAAATAAGATCATCTTTTGAAATTTTTGAGCACCTAAAGATATTTCGATATTTGCATTCTAGCACCTAATATGAAATTAACTAAAAAATCGTATATCAATTAAATAAATAAATGAGGAAGTGCAAGGAAATACATAAAATACTCAGTGGATTTTACTTTTATTTTTATGATTCATTAGCTTAAAACCAGCACTTGCTTAAAATTGCATGAACACATTTTTGATTGGTATTGCGATTAAGAAAATTATTATTGTACGGCATCATCTGACATTTAAAAGTAGAAAAAAACGCAATCACTTAACAGCGGCTTAGTACAAAAAAGAGGTGTAAATCGTTAAAGAAGCGTTTTGAGAAATACAACAACTATAATTTGGATCCGCACTGATTTCATTGCAACAAGTCTGATCTTTAAGCCAAGCTTGCTCTCTGCCCAGCTAGACTCCAGCATGCATCTTTTTTTATTTTTTTGTAGCGAAGAGTTAATAAATGTTTGCATTGTTTGTGGTTCACGATGCGGCTGCGTATTTTCGTTGTTATGATGGAGAGCAAACCTCTCGTGTTTTTGATTGTATTCTGCTCTGTTTGGCGATGGACATTCGATGAATGCCATCGACAACGTCAAAAAAAGCTTGCCATCGCGGTAGATAGCCGCTTTATAATGGTTTCAAAGCTCTTGCCAAGATGTTCTAAATTTACATAGTTAACATTTTGATGGAACTTTATTAAGACATTGTTTAGTTAGGTTTTTTATTCCATTTATTACCTTCATTGACTGCATTTTATTTGAAGAATTACATGTTGTGGGCTTTGCTACAAAGCACCTATGCATTACAGAAAAAATTTATACAGAGGACGAGGGCGAACGAAATAAATACGACTCAGTCAGACCCAACCTAGGCACTTTTGAAAAAGGTTGTAAGAGTCTCATAACAAGGGCTGCCCAAAAGTTAAATTATTCTAATAAAAAATGTCTCATACAAATTTAGGTATTATAAATCTGTAAACACTGCTACACAAGCGCGTTGGAAGCTAATTTCATCTGGGGGCAGTACAAATGGGGGTGCAAAAATAAAATGACCAAAATTTCTTAAAAGAAACATGAATATTAATAAACAAATTTTTTTATTTTAGTTTCAACATAAAAAAATATAAAACTAAATAAAAAAATATTAAAATTTCATTATTTTTAAAAGTTTTTCCAATTTCGATATTAGAGACAATTTTTTAAAGGATCTTTCTTTCATATAGTAATATGAAAATATAAGAAATAATTGTTGCTTTTACAAAGCAAGACTAGGTATATCTTTACATGGTTTAAATGCAACAAGGTACAAAAAGTTATATCAATTTAAATTCTTCCGCAATGTTTATTTCTGTCCTTGCGAGAAACAAACTCTCTTACCACCTTCATCGAATTCAATTCTTCGGTTTTATCTTTGTGAATGTGTATGAGTGCTACATGAGTGAGTCGTTTCTGTGTCATAGTTGCTCGAAGATACGTTTTAAGTCGTTTTAGTGCACTAAAAGGACGCTCAGATGATGCTGCTAATACAGGCACAGTCAAAACCAAAGCAACAAGTTTTTCAACTGCACTCAATAGTTTTTTCAGTGTATCCGAATTTTTTTTCAAATTGGAATTGCAGCAGAAATTCTACATTTTGTTCTATCTTTTTGCAAACACAGAGAAAGAAAATGGTTATCCGAAAGCATACTTATGAAGAAGAGAGAAAGAAGAGCAAAATATATAACACAAAAATATTATTGTTTTAAGAAAAACTGATATTTTGAATAGCTTTTGACGTTTTCTTTTTAAGTTGTTTATCTAGCTAAATAAGCGGAGGGGCAAGGGGGGAAGCTTGCTACGCCTATGACATATATTATTAAGGAGTTTTGTTAAAACTTTACGTTAGTAAATTTATAAATTTAGTTATCATACTATATAAAACCCATACTTCCTCAGTAAAATAATTATATGTGCAACACTTCAAATGCAATCCTAAGCAAACATAACTTAATTTGTTTTATATTATTTTTTTATTAAAATAGTATTGAGGACTTATACGTAAAAGAAAATATAACTTGTTGTATTGAAAAAGTTCATAGAAAATATTTATGTGTGCAAAACCTATTTTTATTGATTTTAGGAAATAATACAGAAATATATACATATAAAGATTTTTAAAAGAATATATCTTCCTTTCTTATAAATGACTTAGCTAAGCGTGAAAGGAATGAAGTACATCAACGATGGAGCCATCGATTTTCTGCTATTCATCTTAACCCTTCGTTGCATGGAATTGCATATTTGCAATGTTGATTTCTAAGAGATGTAGCGAACACATCCTGTTAACATTCGTAACGGGATTTTAAAAAATTTATTTAAACATTTTTTTATTAGTTGTTGTTTGTCAAATTGGTGATTTAGTTTGACCAAAATATTGAGTCGAACAAGGTATTTCCTAAACGTAAAAAGAATAAGTGAATATTTTTAATAATTATTCAACAAATATCACAAACACTTTCAAACGAAAGTAATATTCTGGAATATAAGTTCATTTTCTTGAAGCATAATAAATTTTTTCTGCAATATAACTTGAATTACATAAAATAAATGACTTAGTTGCAAATATGCAATATCATGCACTTGAGAGATTTTGAAATTACATTGCTGATATGAGATTATATTGCAGATATGCAATTCCATGTATTAAACTTAAATTAATGCTGAAGACTTTTAGTAAGCTTTTGAAGCGTGTCTATTGACGACGAAATTCGAAAAATTTTTGATTCATGGGAAAATAGCAAGGATGAATTAAGTGAAGATGATGATAATGATCATAAAGATGATAACGTGTCTACGTCAGTATAAATCGTACAGAAAATTTTCGAACATCCCGAAGTTGAAGAAGGCCTTTAAAATAATCTAACATTGAAAGAGAAATACACACTCACTGTTTGGAATGAACAACATATTATTCCTCGTAAAAAAAAGGTGTCCATCGAATACTGAAAAGTCAGATTTAATAAAATTTGTTGGCATATCAATTCTAATGTCAATTATTCAAATACCCATTAATAGTCGTTATTGGACACCTATGAACTTAAATAAATAAATAAGTAAATAAAATAAATAAATAAATTGTAAGAAACACTTTAGTACAGTACGATGTCAATCAATTTAAAAAAATTAAATAGTATTTGCATTTGAATGACAGTGCTAATATGAAACAAAGTGATGATCCAAATTTTGACCGGCTTTTTAAAATTCGACCGCTAGTTAACCATTTGCAAAAGCAATTCAAATCGATTTCATATGAAAATTGCCTTTTTGTTGATAATTATTAACTCTAAGATAATTATTATTATCACTTTTTACTCTAAGATAATTATTATACTACCAGTAATGATTGACCTAGCCAAAAAGGCAATACATTCATTGGGTGCAATTCGTCGGAATATATTTCAGAACTCAAAACTACCCAGCGTTCCATTATTAATGATGTCAAGCTACATATTGTGGTAAAAGTCCTGAGATCATAGCTGAATGACTTGACAACAAATTTTCTAAGAACATATCCATTGAGTGTCCGCATATTTGTTAGACTCATTTACTAGCTAATTTTTGTTGTCAAGTGGTAGAAAGTCTTTACAAAGTAAGAAAGCTAACATAAAATATTGAACAAAAGACGAGACATCAGAGAACTTTCCCACAGAATCAAACAGAAGTTCGGTTAGACCATTTTAGTCACTGCCCACAATGAGACTACTAGAGTTTTACCTGCCAATTACCAGGGTGCAATGGATATACTCATGTTAGCTGCTCAAAATGTCAGAATAGACTATGTTATAATTAAGATAGATTGTTTTAAACGATTTCATAATGAATAATGTTTTATGTATTTAATAAATAGCACTGAACTTCAAATTTAGAAACAAAAATTTTTACAGATCAGTGTAATATTTTATATATTTTTTTACTGTCCTGTGCTTAAAATTGTCTTAGTTATAGATGAAGGTGAATTTTAATTCTTTATTTTTATTGAATATATAAAATATTTGAAATTATCTCTTAGTTTAAGTTATTACAAGCTTATAATTTTATATTAAATATGTAAAGTAAAAAGTAATATTTAAACCATCATACAGCACTTTTTATTGCTTTCTGCATGAAATTGCATATATGCAATGTTGCGTAACTTCGCTACTATAAATTGCAGATTATTCAAATTTCGTTTAAACATTCCCTAAACAACTCCGATCACATAGACTAACACAAACATTTTTCACACACAGGGAGAAAAAGTCATCTAATGAAAGATTAAAGAATTATTTTCAGATGCTTCATTGACTCGAACTGGCGGCTTTTTTATAAACTTCGGCGGAAAGAATGCCCCACCGGTTTACGATAGGATTCAAGTTATGACTAAAAGCAGGTCACTACAGTACGGGTATATTTCAGATTTATTGAAAGCCATTTGTGCCTCGTTAAGAATTTGTTATTGCGTTGTCCTGCTGAAAAGTTCAGTTATCCTCGTATTTATAGCATGTGAACTCAATAAAAACATCATCTAATAACTCAATATACATTTGTGCATTCGATTTGCACGAAACAAAATACAAAGGAGACTTTCAAAGTATCTGAAACCTGCTGAAATCATCAATGATCCCCGCCCATGGTTACGCGCATACCTAATTTGTCGTGGGTATCGCAAATTGCGCCGGTATTAATGGCAATCGTCGGGGCCGTTAAGGTTGAACCTTTTTACATCACTTATTATGATATTCCCAAATTCTTTCTAGCAAAATTTGTATTTTTCGGCATATGATAGACTGCCTCAATGTGTCATGGTAAAAGCCTGGGTTGAGAGAATGGCTATTTTTACTGAGGTATTTCTTAAATGGCATATTGCACTTGATTCATCTTAAATGATAACGTAGTACGAATTCGTACTACCACTTTTGTAATGCTCATAACTCAGCAACAATAGAAGGAAAAATCGAGTAATATAATTGTTACGAATAATTCATTGGTGAAATTAATTCTTTAAAAATTTTTCAAAAGTGCGATTTGGAAGAAAAAAAATCACGTAACCATGTGATTTCTGAGTGTATGCGTGCGAGTAAAGAGTAGACTACAAACTAGCAGACAATAATATTGTATCTCGAATAATATTGACAATATGGTAATGAAATTTTGTGTAGGGGTAGGCACAGCTATGACAAATTAAGGTAAAGAAAGTGGGCGTTATTGGAAAAAGAAGTGTGGAAAAATAAGGATAACACTGTATCTCGAATAACATTGAAACTATGGTTCTTAAATTTTGTACAGTGGTAGGCACAATTATAACAAATTACGGTCAGGTATAAGGGTTTTATTACACAAAGGGGCGTGGTAATATTAGAAAACACTTGAAATAATATAGACACTAGGGTTATAAAATTCGTTACAAGAATGGGAAGAATTATTACAAAACACGGTTAAGAAATATTTTTGTTAAGTTTCTTTATTGGACTCCTGAATAAAAAAAAGTGATCGAGGGACTTCCGACAGCAGATGTGTACCCAGAAAATATTTCAGGTGGTTTTTAATTTTTTTTTAGACTAACTCCAATTTTTTTTATATCTATATATTAAAAATGAAATGGTGTTCGTTGGTAGCTTTAACACTCATGAACGACTCAACGGATTAAGCTAAAAGTTTGGCAGTGATTGTTTTTTAACTCTAGATGGTTTTCGAAAATAAAATTTTTTCCATACCTCTTTCACCGCCCATAAATCAATAAAAATTGCATATTTCAGAGGGTAATTTAGTTCCGACGCCAGTAAGTGTTCTAAAAGGTGAGATGACATAATGTCCATGGACCTTATGTCCTTGAACCTTATGGCGTTTTCAGACTGGAAAACTGCGCTATTTTTAATACAAATTGTTCAATTTTTATACATTCAGTTAAAGAATTTATTAAAGTTCGGTATGTATGTATGAAATTCTGCATTAATAGAAAACTGTGTTAAAAAATTCTGGATGCCAAAATTCTGCAAAATGTGGACTATGAACGACTAAGATAAAAAAGCTTAATATAACAACTTTTCGTACAAGAGCAAATAATTTAATCTTAAAAAACACAATTTTGTATCTGAAATACTGTTAAAATGCTGTTAATGGAGAGCAGACTTTTTAAAAGCAACATTCTTAAAAAACAGTATATTGAAATAATGGAAAATTAGACAGACAGTATTTCAAAAATTCTGAAAATTCGTATGAAACTAAAATTTTTTATTTTGGCTTGTATGGTTACTTTCGGCAACTGTTTTAAAAATTGGCTTCGTCGCACTATGTTACGCCCCTTTTTCCTGAAAAAAGCGTCGAGTGAAGCAAAGTTCGTCAGCTAAAAACTAAGCTAAGCGGAAATTTAGTAGTCGATTTGTTTCGAGTACGAGATGGTATGATGAAGAACACAAATTATCCAAACCATCTTTTACCGCCCACAAATCAACAAAAATTCTATATTTCGGACGGTCAAAAATTTTACGGACTCTACATTTTGGACGAATTAGACTTAAATTTGTTGATTTAGTTCATGTGGCTACTTTCGGAAAAAAATGTTTCCGATTAACATGAAAATTTGTATATGGCAGCAAGGCGGTGTGTGGCAGGACAACGTCCGCCGGGGAATACTAGTTATATAATATATAATAAAAATATGTATCTTTTTTCGGCTAGTGCATTAAATATTTATTCCGTGGTCAATTCAACATGCCTGTAAACACTTAGAAGAGCTAACCCATTGAGCCTTTCTTCTCCAGTTGTACTTCTCATGCATGTTTTGATTCTGCGAAGCAACGACAACGAGGGTTCGCTTGAAGCGACTGAAACCGGCAAAGTTGCTCAAATTTTCAGGAATCGGCTTTTTGATGGATATATAAACGTTATAGGTCGATTTGTCTGATTCAAGCAGTGCCTACAAAGTGTGAGGTACAAAATATTGGTCAAAAGCAATGTATACACTTGAAAAATCATCAAAAATCAATGCATGATTTTTCATACAAAACAATTTTTCAAGCAATTTTTTTAACCACAATATGTTATAAAAAATTTGTATTAAGCATATTTCGTCAAAGTAGGAACAAATTGTTTTGAATATGTCGTCCATTTCACATTGATGTGTAATATCAGTTGCATTGAACATCTCCGATTTGGCTCCAATTCTGTGCTTAGATAAGTTTATTGTTTAGAAAACCAAATCCGGAGTTTGAGGTTTTTTCGCGGACCCATAGCCATGTGAATGCCAAAATAGGGTCTCTTTTGAGTAAGGTTAACAGAAGTCTAGAGCAAAATAAGAGAACTTTTGACAAAAAAAAAGAGGACAAAACGAAACTTTTTAAAATTCAATAAAATTTATTGCAACGTAAAAACATAAAATAAGCATTTTTTAAAAATATTATTTTTTCAGTTTTTTATTTTAAAAACATTTGTTATAAATAAATACATAAATGCAAATGTAATTAAAAAACATTTTACACTTCTTATTTCAAAAAGTTAAACAAACTTAAGGTTCAAGTAAATAAGACCAAATATATAATCATTAGACTGGTCGTTAAAAATAAATTTGAAACCGCCGGGAGGATAAATTTTTATTTTAACCTAAAAATATTGAAAATAAAATTTGGTGGCGATCGGATAAGATTTGATGGGCGCGCACTTAGCTCAAAGTTTGAGGAAACACGAGATATATGGGTAAATTTTTTTTTTATTCTGAAACATATTCGCCATTTTTTTAAATTTATTAGATTGGCAGATTCATATTAAAATTTCCTTTTTTAAATGCTATCAAGGTCCAAAATCGGTTGAAAACTAACGAATTTACAACGTTTAGTAGCGCATTAATATGAGATATCTCTTACGTGCCTTAGTGAAAGGCAAAAAAGGAACCAAACCTAAATCACCTGTTATGACAAAACAAAAAATGGTTTTTACAGGGTATGAAAAAAGTATATGTTTGCATTAAAAAACTTTTGACTATACAAGAATTCTGGAACCAGTGGACCCGAGGTATCCATTTTTTATCGTTTTGCGGCTGTTTGGGACCAACTCGATCACTAACTATTTAAAAGCGGTCTAGAGGACGGTATTGTCTGTTCAAAAATAGACGATAAAGAATGTGAAGCAATCAAAACTTTTTGCCATCAACAATTAGCAAAAGATCACAGTCGCGCAGACTACAAAGAGCTTCTTCATCTGACACTCACGTTCCTGGGACAAGAAGTTGGTAATTTTCGGTCGTGCAGCTCAACATCTCATGCAAGATTTATGGGTAAAGCAATTTATAGTCTGAAGATATTTATTTTTCGAGAGCAATTTAAACTAACAAAAAGATAATTAAATTCACTGAGAGATATTTGCATTTTTCTAGTCAAAATATATGTTAAAATCTGGTTTGGATGCCCAAACGCCATAGCAGCTCCAAACCAAGACTTGGAATTTATGAAAGACTCTATTGCTTATGCAAAAACCGATATAGAGATTTCCATAGCTTTGGCTTTTTTTGATGCTTGTGTTTCCCTTGAAGAAAAATGAAAATGGTTAAATGCCTTCAATCAATGGAACCAAATGTTGAATTATTGGAGGGTCGCAGAATTTTAAACCCCAAAGTATTACACGCTAGCTCCTTGAAGATTTTGTGTCGTATAAAACAAACAATTTCTTCGCTGTGTTCGGTTTGTCTGCATCTTTTTTGCAATATGATCCGTTGACATGGGAACAAAATGACGATTATCAAGATGCTCATACTTTTTGTCGAGACTTGTTTGTCACCAACGATACCGCTGAGCGAGGTGTAAAATTTATGAAGGATTACAATCGCATTCTAGCAAAAGATGAAGATCAAAAACAATTGGTGTTTCAGTTTGTTGAAGCTTATCGAAAAAATTTTCCTCACATAAAAAATCTTCTCTCATTTCAAATAAATTCTAAGTACATACTATATATTATAACTAATACTAATATACAATTTTTTTCCCATTTCATCCTATAGAGGGATATACTTTTTTCAATTTAATTTAATTTTTTTTTAATTTAAATTTGGTTTATTGGAAATACCTGTATGTTGAAATACAAAATAAAATAAAAACTGATTCCAACTGTTTCCTTTCGTATAAAATATGGACTTACCAACACACAACTTTCTCTAACTTAGCCAACTTTAATCCGATTTTGGACCTTGATAGCATTTTAAAAAGGAAATTTAAATATGAATCTGTCAATCTAAATTTTAGAAAAATGGCGAATAGGTTTCAGAATAAAAAAAAATTTACCCATATATCCCGTGTTTTCTCAAACTTTGAGCCAAGTGCGCGCCCATTAAATCTTATCCGATCGCCACCAAATCTTACTTTCAATGTTTTTAGGTTAAAAGGAAACTTTATCCGCCCGGCGGTTTCAAATCGGGGTAAAAAGTTAAAATAACGACCAGTCTAATAATCATATTAGAGTTTTTTTTATAAAGTCTTTTAAACTGAAGTAACAAACGAGATCAAATTGTGATCAACTTATCAAGCTTCCTCAGCATAATACTTTAAGCCTTCTTGAGCTTGTTTTAGTAACCGTTTCTGCTTTTGACATGCGTCAAAATACTCTAAGCACGATACGTTTTTGAAAATATAATTTATTGTTAAAAAAAGTTCGAACCGTTGCTATTTTCAGTCTGTTTCTTTCATTTGACCACTTCAAGCCCATTGGTAAAAAATTCTTTCGACGTTAGCGTTTTGTGCAGGCAACGAAAAAAAGAACTGACAAATTTTTTAAACTTTGAAAGTATATCACCAATTTTTGGTTGGCAAATTAAATTAATATATTACTAAGCGTCATTCATGCAATTTGTTTTCCATAAGTTAATAAATTCGATACATTTAAATATTTTACTTAAATTTATCCATTCAAAAACTGCAAAATTTTTAAATTCTGTGGATCATGCTTTTAAATAATCATAAGATATTTTGTGTCGGTTTGGGCAGGTTTTTTGAAAGATATATATATTAAGTAAAATTCCCTGGAACGTTTTTTTCTTAATATAAGTTAGGGCCAGAAATTTAAATTCTTTATTAAAATGTTAAAAATACTTGTTTTTGACTGTTTCAAAATTAATTGCGCAATGCTGCATAAATATTTTTGAACATAACCTTCTTTCATTTAAACCTAAAACTAAACCTTTAAAACAAATTTAGGGCTAACCGATGTCTCTAAAGGTGTGAAAAAATAGCTAGGACGAAATCGTTATAGTGGTCATATAACGTATGCAAAAATATAGTGGTCATAGCTAGGGTTAAGTTACGTTTGTTCAGGGATGACGTTCATCATTGCCATATAGCTTTTAACTTGCAAAGCAGTGTTGATACTTTTCATGCAAATTTCTTTGTGTGGATTTTTAGTTATTTTTTTTTTGATAGATACATTTTGTCCCCAACAAAAAAAAGAGGACTTTTCATTTTAAAAAAAGATTAAAAAGTTATCGAGAAAAAACGAGAACATGTCCTCTTTAAAAGAGATATGATGGCAACGCTACTTTTGAGACAACGTAGCTCAGTTAATTTAAATGCGATTTTCGTAATTAGGGTATCATTAGAAATTTTATTTTGAGGGAAAAATATTAAACTTTTGGAAAAATTGAGGTAACATGACCCATTATATATTTTATAGTTTAAAACCGTGCTTTATACCATCATTATTTTAATTTTTTTTTGCGTTCCATTACCTTTCGAAATGAAATGAAATAAAAGTGTGTTCTTTAAGGATTCAGAAGTTATGGCGTAAAATTTTTTCAATGAATTCAACTAGCGTTGATATTTATTATAACAAGACTACAATACATAGAGACTTAACAATTTTTTACGTAAATTATATAAAAATAAATTTTTCAAAGTAAATTTTTTGTTTCTTTTTAAACGCATCTTCTCCTCGCTAGGTGGCATAAAAAAGGTAGTCCTTTTAAGCCGGTTTCAAAATATTTTGATCCCAATTCATCGGATATAAAAAAATCAAAGTGCATATACATAAAATATGCCCCAATCACCGTCTGCGAATCGAATGCTTCACTCGAGTCGAATCATTTGGCAAAGTTTTCTTTTTGTGGTATCAATGTTTGTGAACCTACTTTTTCGCCTCAGATACGGTGTTGCCAAGGCAGAAATCAAAAATTTGCTTAGAAACGTCAAAAGTCAAACCGCAAATTTCAATTAAGCCAAGATAAATACAAATAAATAAGCAGCGCTGTGCTATTTTTGGTGAGCAAATTGTGGAAACGGAAACTTTATGCAGATTACGGTGCAGTGTTTTAGACAAATATAATCCACCGGAACTTCCTGAACACCTGTGATAATTTAAATCTTCCCAGTTAAACTTTAGTGAACTAATAAAAGTTTTTGCTTATATTTCAGTCAAAAAGTTTGTTTTTTATTCTTAAAATACTAAATTATAAAATGATTAGCAGCACAGATCTCTTCATTGGAGATTATGAAAAAACTGAAACTTTGTGTAAACCACGATGTAAACAGTTGCGGGAGACTGTCGCGTCGACTGTGTTGTCGCCAAAACTTGCTCTAAGGGTTTAAGGCTGAGCTGTCTGCTGGGCCCTCAACCAGTCTCGGTTGCTTCCTTCCGAATTTTTGTCTTCGGCCGAAAGTCCAGCCAAACCTAAAATTTAAGTTTGTAGGTAAGTTTTCTATAAGGTTTTTCTATAAGAGCTCACCTTGTGCCACTCATTTCCTTCACGTAAAGGAGGTCCTAGAGAATCTAGCTATACTGCAAAGCTTTGTCATGATTCCTTCTGATTTTGTTTTGTGGAGCCGAATTTTCCCAGTCTAGTTGCTACACCAGGATTCTGCTCCATAAGCTGCACCAGTTTGTGAAACTGTCGGCTGTTCGTTGCTTCATTCTAAAAATATATAGCAATTTGCTTAAAATCAAACACAAACAGTAAAATAACAAAAAGAATGCAAATTACCTTTTTCAGTTAATTCATTTTTGTTTTGACAAAATTTTTATGCAAATACCTAATTCTCCGGCTACACACTAAATATTTCTATTCGTCTATATTCGACGTTAGCGTCGATACACATTTGTTAAATTTGCAAACAGTGATACCACCAAAATTTCTATTCGTCTGTTTTTGTCGTTTGAGTCGAATCACATTTGTGAAGTTTGCGAACAGTGATACCACCTTAGCGAATTTTACTTGTTTTCTATTCGATTGGCGGACGATGATAGGGCTAATAACCACAACATTTACTACTATTATAAAGTTTGGTTACAATTTTCCTCCGCTTCGGGGATCAAAAGCGTTGAAAATTACAGCATTTTAAAACAAAAAACCCCTTAAAAATCGCCTATTGGGCAAAACGTAATAATTCTAGTAAAGGCTGTAGCTAAAAGTACCTTTATTAATACGCACTTTGATATCTTTGTTTCCGATAAATTGGAACCGAAATATCTTGACACCGGCTGAAGAAGATTGATTTTTTTTACGCCACCTGTCGAGAAGAAGATGCATTTAAAACAAACAAAAAATTTATTTTGGTATATTTTTTTATATTATTTACACTGAGGATAAAAACATACTTTAAAAAGGAAACAAAAAATTTTAAAATAAAAACTTAACACTTTTGCGTTTCTACAAAACAAAGTTTAAAATAAGCGTATTCACTTTTAACTATAAACTCATTTATTTTTTTATAATTTTCTCTTATTATTATATTTCTCTTATTATAGTAAAATTATGTTTTTAAATAGTTTTTTTCAATACTCAAGTTTTTGTTTTAAAGTTTTTTTTAAACAAATGTTTTTAAACTGTAAATACTTACTTTAAAAGACATTGTTATGAAAAAAAATTTTGTTTTAAATTGAACTGCACTGAACTGTGAGTTTAACTTAAATGAAATTTTTGTGAAATGATGAACGAAGTTCCTTACGCTTTTTTTTCATCTCTGAATTCGAATTGCAATCTGTGAATGAATATTTTTATTATTTTGTATTTCATATAATTTTCAAGTCAAATAATGCAAATGAACAATCAAATCAAAAAGTTTAATATAATATATTATTTTAATAAAGCGCCTAAAGAAGTTTTAACATCAAAAATGCGTATGTGTTTTAACTTTGAGGGGGGCAGCTGCCTCACTCTCTCTTTCCTGCATACGCCCGTGCTCACGATGTCTACTTGTTGAAAGCAATTTTAAAAATATGCTTTAAATTTCAGTATTGCTACGTATATAAAAAGTTGCAAAATCTAGTACGTTTTATTGCGCATTATATGCTTGCTTGAAAATTCTTCAAATAAATGTCAGACAAATCGAATCAATCCACATCAATTACAATAAAACAACAGCAACAAAAACAATATTTATTGTTACCCATTGAATCCGCTTTCAAAATGTTTCTATGTTAGAAAATAAACTTATTCAAGTTGTTGCAAGCTTAAGATGTTAAAATAATTCACGCTTTTATTGCCTGTGCTCACATAATATCAATAATAATAAAAATAATAAACTTCAATTAATTGCTTGTCAATAGCGAATAGATGCTCTCTATATCATGGCTCTGAGTCAGCTGAGTGGGCGAGAGGATGCTCTACGGTAAAGGTTGGAAAATAGTTGCGCCTGATCAGCAGCTAACACTGCGACAATACACCGTCGTCATCTACCTGAAGGACAAATGTTTTTTGCATACCAGCAACAGTTGTTATAATGACCAAAAAAGAAATAAGCACAACTCCACCATCAATTTAAACACTCTGAATGTTAAAGAGATGAACATGTTGTTGCAATTAAAAAAATTGCTTCTGACATTTCCGCTACTTCTATTGAAGTTCGAACTTCTTCGGCTGCGTTTCTGATGCTGTACATAAAAAACACATTTGGTTTCTTTTTTGCTGTAACTCAAAGCGGTTTTTAATCGAAACCGATCTGAACTGGCCGGTTGTTGTTGTAAGACGCTTTTTGCTGTCTTGTTGCTGTTATTTTCACTTTCACACTGTCGTTCGTAGACTGAGGGCACAACATGAGAACTGGTCCACGTAGGAGTGCTTGTGGTATTCGACCTTTTTGAAGGAGGCACACGATTTCGGTGTGATAAATGGATGCGGTAATTGAGATGATTTTTAAAACAAATGACATCATGTTTACTGAAAATTTAAATGATAAAAAAATGATCGCTTTTTTTGTTTTTTTGATATGGAAATATGTATTGCATACTGTGTATCGCACCACTTTCAGCTTGCGTTTCCTTTTATATAAACTTGCAGTAAAGTAATGTGAATTAATTCCTTTTTGCATAAAAAGGCAAAACTCATTCATGGCGTTTTGTTAAAATGATTATAGAAAAATAAGATAAAATATATTTACGATTTGTATAAAACAACACAAATATGGCGTTATAAAAAATCGCCCAAAACAAAAAACTAAAAAATCACAAAAAAAAAAATAAAAAATCGCCCAAATGAAAAATGGTCTAAAATAATATTAAAAATGGCCCAAAAAGTAAAATGAAAAATTACCCAAAACTTTTTTAAAGAAAATGAATAGACCCCAAATAAAATATGCCCCAAAATATTAAAAGAAAAATCACCCAAAAAAATTAAAAATTACCCAATTTTAAAAAAATGTTTCAATATTTTAGTATTAGGCTCATTCCATCAGATTTCGACAAAAAAAAAAAAAAAAATTCGCCTCACCATCTAGAAAAAAATTGGCAAACAAACATGTGAATGCCTCGTTATTAAAAACAACAAAAAACATTTTTTAATTCTTTCCGTTTACCGTTAGCCCGTGGTGCCACGCGAAACGCTTCGGGGTCGCCCCAAGAAACATGTTTTAGGCGTATACGATATACCTTATATCTTTACTTCTAAGATAGGTATTGGCTTCATATAAAAACAGTTTCAAAGAGAATTCACTGTTCTTACAGTAAAAATTAAAATTAAAGATTCGTTAGAACAATTAATTTTATTAACCTTGACCTAAAGTTCAATAAACGATTTTAAACTATCAAACAACTAGGATTTGCATTTAAAATCAAGTATGATTTAAACTGTCAAACACTTAGAACTTGTATCTAAATCATATAAAAATCAACATAATAAATAAACAAGGTCATTTAGAAAGAACTTTAATCAAATGGTAGAGCACAACCAAACAGAAACAGGCTGAAAATATATCAGCAAAAATCTAAAAACAACTTCAGTAACCATGCTTTTTTAGTGGAAGACTTCCAACAGACTTTTGGACTCCATAATAATAACATAAGCATAAAGACTAAAGTAAAGCAACAAAAATACAACAACAGTTATGAAAATATGAAATGGGAGAAAAACTGAGAAATTGACACTTAAAATCGCCTCTGTGGTGCAGTGCGCTAATGCGCGCTTGCACGGCGTATCACAAAGATGTCTCATGAAGTCCTTAGCAGGGCCGAAATTGCAAAAAAAACAGCTAGTGATGTTTTTCTTTTCATATTGAAAACGTTGTTTCTTTGGAAAGATTCGTTAGAACACTTAATTGTTCTAACTTTGACCTAAAGCTCAATAAAGGATTTTAGACTATCAAACAACCAGAATTTGTTTTTACATTAAGAATTTGTATTTAAATATTGTATTTAAATCATAAAAAATCAACATTATAAATAAACAAGGTCATTAAAAAAAATCTCAATTAAAAAAATTAACTTTATTAAGTTAAGCATGAGGTTTGAAAAAATTACTTAAACTTTTGTAAAAACTTTAAATTTTTCGATTTTAACCACCCTGTTTTTAGAAGTTGGAGTTTTTCAAAACTGTTTATTTTTTTTAATTCTTATGTTAACACTCTTGAATTAAATAACGTAAAAGAATTGCTAAACACATTTACAGGCTTGCAGATATTGTGCTTTTAAAATATGAATTTACGAAAAATGTGTCAACTATCGGACCCTGTATCTCCGAAGACGCTAATTGTAAAATCTTTATTTTTTATATTTTTAGTATCACTAATTTGTAATACACTGATAAAATTTTCAGAGTGTGTTTTGCCTTGTTTTAGAAAAAATTAGTTTTCATATATGTATTAAAAACTAATTTAATACTATTGCATATTACATGAATTAAGATTGTGAGCTTTAGATCAAGTAAGTTTTCAAGAAGGCAACAACAACAACAACAACTCTGTATAGAGTCAATCACTTAGCTGACTAGACAGTCTGTTTCGGAAATCGCTACATATTCCTCTTCAGTAGTCTTTGAGTGATTAAGCTGTGATCAACTCACTGTTTAAACTAGCATATGAATGTGCAGATTCTGGAATTCATTCTTATGAATTGTATGGCTGCTAATCATATGACATTTCAAAGCAGTAGGCTATTTATAGATCACCGCCATCAACTCTATCAAGGGTTGCCATCTGTTCTAGTTGCTTCTTCATTTATTTTAATATTCATTGGTGTTCGATTGTTTGTCGAAATGCACCATAGAAATGAAACGAGTTTTTGCTTCGCCAGAAGCTAGTGTTCTAACTGAAAGGTGGCTATTTTCACAACCAAATGTTCAATTACTCATGACTTTGACCGAAAAATCGATCAATTATTAGATTATTTAATTAATTTGACATTAATTAAACTTATTATGCTAGTTAAAACAGTGAGTTGATCACAGCTTAATCACTCGAAGACTACTGAAGAGGAATATGTAGCGATTTCCGAAACAGACTGTCTAGTCAGCTAAGTGATTGACTCTATACAGAGTTGTTGTTGTTGTTGTTGCCTTCTTGAAAACTTACTTGATCTAAAGATCACAATCTTAATTCATGTATTTAGTTTTCTTTTTTTAATACGCGGCTTTCGGCGGATGCTTAGGGACTACATCCCTCAGTAAGTCCAACACCGGCTTCGATGTCTACAGTACTTCTGGATATAATTCTCTTCAGGCTAATTTTTACAAGTTTCAACCCCTATAACTTCTAAACGACTTAAAAGCGGCCTGCAATTTTCCGGAATTGGGCAAAGAAGGTCTTAATACATATAGAAAAAAATTTGAGTTTTCGTTCATCTTCAATTATACCTAAAACATTGAAACATTATTTAAAAATTGTTCACATTATTTTAAAAGAGAATTATTTCCCAAAGTTCTGTAGACAGTGAAGCTGATGCTGGTCTTACTGAGGGTTGTAATCCCTAAGCAGCGGCCGAAGGCCTCCTATTAAAAAGAGAAAACTAAAAATATTTAGTTTAAGTTTTAAGTAAACATTTTTTGATCAACTTATTTCACATAAAAAAATTTGGTAGTTTACATATTCCTGAAATGACAATTTTTTGCAACCTTGGAACCCTATTACTTCACCACCAGTTGAGAGCGACCTGAAATTTTTCCGGAATTGGAATAAGAGTCCTTAATACATATGATAAAAAAATTATTTGAGTTTTTTTCATCTATGTTCTTCTTTAATTGTTCCATGTTTTATTATTAACAAGAATAATTGAACAAAAATTAATATATTAATCAATAAATACAGAAAAAAACAAGTATAAAAATTAAAAACTACCAAAAAAATGAAAGTTTCCCAAAAGTAAAATAAAAAATCGCCCAAAAAAATGAAAAATGACCCAAAACAATACGTTAAAAATCGCCCAAAAAAAAATAAAACACCACCTAATTTTTTCATATGAAAAATTACCCTTTTTGTATGAAGAAATTTTGGGTGATTTTAATTTTTTTTTTTTTGGGATTTTTCATAACGCTATAAAACATGTCGTATATCCAGTGGCGGATCTACATATGGGCAAAAAGGGCCTTGGAGAATTTTTTGTATGGGAAAGTAAGCCCTAAATACCGTTTCAGCCCCTCCCCCTCTTGGCCTACAAAACTGATAAGTTCAGTCACAGCAATAATTTTCCAAAGTTCGATAAACAAATTCAAACATTTAATGCCTGTAGCAGTCTAAGGTTGCGGACAGAGTGAACGCCGATTTAGACAGTCAGGTAGACAGGAGCAGGCAGAAACTTGAGAAAAAACGAAAGAGAAATAAAGCCAAGCTGACTTTTATCTCGCTTGTTCACACAGTTTGCATGCGCCCATCTGCCTGCCTATCTGAATCGGAGTTCACTCTGTTCGCAACCTAAGCAAAAATAGTACGCAAAACACGCAAGATAAGGTTTTGCTTTTAAATTTGAAAATAATTTTTTTAAACACGTGTGGAATAGTCTCTGTACGATCGTACTTCCTGGCAGTTTTGAGCTTTGTAAATTTAAAACAAATTTTTACCGACACTACTTCATTTAGTCACCCTCCAACTAACTATAAACCATCTTCAGATGCCCAATGCTTATACATTTATAGGGGAGCATCAACTGAGGTTGGTTCATTCTAATGTTGAAGTCAAGATTTACAAAATTTTTAAATTTAACAATAAACGTATATGAAACTTTTTAAATACGCTAAAAAATTGGAATGCCAATCAATAAAATTCTATGAAATATTTTTGACAAACATTAGAGTGCACCATCGATCATTGACACTTAGTAAAGGGTGTTTTTTACAGAGTGATAAAAGTTGAGATCATAATAAAACATAGTAATATATTTGTAATATCAATGAAACGGGCTTTATTGGATATAAAATTTTATGACATTAATGCATAAATATGACTTCGGCCATGTGGCCGCCACGGCTGGCGCGTACAAGGCGCAATCTGGAACACAAATTTTCACAAACTTTTCGCAGCATTTGCGGCCGTATCTCGCCGATAACTCTTCGAATGTTGATTTCCAGGTGTTCAATTGTTTGTGGTTTATCGACGTAGACAAGTGACTTTACATAACCCCAAAGAAAATAATCCAATGGGGTTAAATCACACGATCTTGGGGCAAATTATTTGGGCCATTTCGTGAAATTATTTTTTCGTCAAAAGTTTCCTTGAGTAAATCAATTGTAGCGCCCGCTATGTGGCATGTGTCTCCGTCCTGTTGGAACCACATATAAGCAAGATTAATGCCAGCTAATTGAGGTACGAAAAAAATTCGAATCATGTTCCTATACCGTTCACCATTGACAGTTTTCTGACCATCATCGTTTTTGAAGACATATGGGCCAATGACTCCGCCAGCCCATAAAGTGCACCAAACAGTAATTTTCTGTGGATGTAATGGTGTTTCGACAAAAGCTTGTGGATTCTCCTCACTAAAAAATACGACAATTCTGTTTATTTACGTACCCTTACTACTTACTTAATTGGCGCTACAACCGTATGTCGGTCTTGGCCTCATCTAAGAATTTGCGCCAGCCATTTCTATCTTTCGCTTGCTGGCGCCAGTTCGTCAGGTTGTCCTCTACTTGGTCTTTCCAATGTAGATGCAGTCGTCGTCTTCTGCATTGCCGCTCGATTTTAATGCACTTGACTACGTCGATGTCAGCGTACAGCTCATACAGTTCATTATTCCACCGTATTCGGTACTCGCCATTGACGCAGATTGGTCCGTAGATCTTACGAAGAATCTTTCTCTCGAATGCTCCTAAAGTCTTTTCATCCAAACTGCTCAGCGTCCAAGTTTGTGATGCGTAAAGTAGGACGGTCATAATGAGCGATATATAGAGCGTGATTTTCGTTCGTCGAGAGAGGGCTCTGCTTCTCAATTGCCTACTGAGCCGAAAGCAACACCTGTTGGCAAGAGTTATTCTTCGTTTGATCTCAATGCTAATGTTGTTGGTAGAGTTTATGCTGGATCCTAGATAAACGAAGTCCTTTACAACCTCGAAGGTGGTATTGTCAACTGCAACGTGGGTTCCAAGACGCTGGGACTGTTTGTTTGTTGACACCAAGTATTTCACCTTATCTGTATTCGCTGCCAGACCCATTCGACTTGACTCTCTTTCCTTTGTGCCACTACGTCACAGACAGCAGCTCGGATGATCTTTTCCATCATTAGGTTGAAAAAGTCGCACGATAAGGAATCACCTTGTCTGAAACTTCGTTTGGTAACAAATGGTGGGGAGAGGTCCTTCCCGATTTTAACTGCGCTGCTGGTGTTGCTCAGTGTCATCCTGCAAAGTCGTATTAGTTTTGCAGGAAAACCAAATTCAGACATGGTGGAGTACAGGTGATTCCTTATTGGGCTATCGAAGGCGGCTTTGTAGTCGACAAAAGGATGGTGGGTGTCGACTTGTTTTTCTTGAGTCTTCTCCAAGATTTGAATGAATTTAAGTAGAGCTTCGCCCCCGTTCTTAAACAGCTCAGCAGGTAAGCCATCAGCTCCCTCGGCTTTGTTATTTTTAAGCTGTCAGAACTTCAACATAGTCGGGCAGCGGAACCTCGACGCTGTCATCTGAAATTGGGGTTTCCAGAATATCAACTCTATTGGCGGGATTGTTGTCAGCATCGCCATTTAGAAGCTTAGATAAATGTTCCCTCCATAACGTCAGCGTACTCTGGACATCTGTCACTAGATTACCGTTTTCATCCTTGCAGGAAGTGGCCCCGGTTTAAAACCATCGGCAAGGCGTCTTATTTTTTCGAAAAATTTTCGGGCCTCATTCCTGTCACCATACATCTCAATCTTCTCCTGCTCTCGCTTTTCTGCCTCTCTTTTTTTCCCAGCTGAAAATACGTCTCTCTTCCCTCCTCTTTTTGATTTACGACTGCAGGGTGGCTTTGTAGGTGGCGTCGTTCTCTGCAGTTGCGTCGCGACACTCCTGGTAGTACTACTGGTTTCGGCGAGGGCGGTGGTAGCCAATCACCTCTTCAGCAGCCGCACGCATGGAGTTGGAAATGTGTGCATATATCATCGATTGGAGGAGTGCTTTGAAGCAGAAGTAAGAGTCGAGTGGCGAAAGCTTCAGCTGTCTGTTTCGATTGCAGCTTGTCGACGTCTAGCTTTCTCTGTGTAGAGTTGCGTGTATTCTTAGCTGCGCACAGACGTGTACGGATCTTGGCTGCAACAAGATAGTGATACGAGTCAATGTTTGCACCACGGAGCGTGCGTACATCCAATACACTGGAAGAGTGCCTTCCGTCGATCAAAACGTGCTTAATTTGATTTTTGGTTTTTTGATCAGGGGATCAGTGGCTTAATGAATATTGAGATGCTTGAATCTAGTGCTGCTTACGACCATGTTTCGTGCTGCAGCGAAGTCAATCAGCCACATTCCGTTGTCGGAGGTGTTGTCGTGGAGGCTGAACTTTACGACTGTTGGAACAAAAATATTTTCCTTGCCCACCTTAGCGTTGAGATCACCAAACATGATTTTTACGTTGTGACGGGGGCAGCGCTCGTAAGCAATTTCAAGCGCTCGTCGAAAATTTCCTTGATCTCATCGTCCTTGTCTTCTGTCGAAGCGTACGCAAATATTAGGCTTATATTAAAAAATTTAACCTTGATGCGGATTGTGGCAAGTCGTTCATTCACAGGTGTGAATCGCAGGACGTGGAGTCTCTTGCCAACTACAAATATGCATCCAAACTCTTGCTTCTCCGCATGGCCGCTGTAGTAGATATCGCAGGGTGCATGCCGAATGCAACCCTGTCCCTTCCATCGCATATCTTGGATAGCAGTGATATCAGCTTTTTATCTTTCCAAGACATCAGTCAGTTGGATAGAGGCACCTTCCCAATTAAGGGTTCGGACATTTCAGGTGTATATCCGCAAATCATTATCAGTTTTTCGTTTGCGGTTGTCGTCATCAGATTTGGGGATCATTTTTCTTCTTTTCTCATTTGCTTTCATTGAAATGCGTTTTTACGGGTGGGCTTCAAACCCGACGCACAACCTATTTTAAGCCTAGGGAGGCCCGCCGCTCAGATTAGCCACCAAACTAACGGTTGTCAGTTTTGACGTTGCCCAGGAAACACCACGTGGAGGTTTGAGTCGGCTTGAGGCGATTTCACAAAGATTATGCTGGCCTCGCCAGGTTGAGACAGTCAGCCATGTTACATTGTAAAGGTTCACCCCCAGATTCCCATTACGTACCCATTCAACCAAAAATGGGCTTCTTGAGAAAATAAAATTTTCCATGGAAATTCAAAATCAATATCAATTTGTGCTTCAGCCCATTCGCCGAATTGGTGGCGCATACGATGGTCGTTTGGCTTTAATTCCTGCACAAGTTGAATCTTAAAAGGTTTTAAGCCAAGATCTTTTCGTAAAATCTTCCATTAAGTGGAAGGACACAACCCCAGTTGCTGAGAACGGCGACGAATTGATTGATTAGGATCATCTTCAATGCTTTCTTGTACAGCGGCTACATATTCTTCAGTGTGAACTGTTTGGCGTCTCACGGGATGCACATTATCAGTAACAGTAACAGAAAACGATCTATTGTTCTTCGAATTAGCAGCTCTGAAGGACGATTATGTACGCCATAAAATGGACGAAGTGCACGATAAGTTTGACGAACAGAACCATTATTTAGATTAAAAATTTGCACAATTTGCACGCGTTGCTCTGGTTTAAGTCGATCCATAACAAAATGTCAAAGTAAATTTAACAAAAAACAATTATCAACTGTTAAATAAGTGGTCAAATAAAGCAGTGATGCCAACTCACAGTTGTATCACTCTATAAAAAACACCCTTTAGTTATAAAACTAAATCAAAGGGCGTCACAAAAACAGGGAAGGTATTTGTATAGTGTATAATTTCTGTATTTCAGGTCCTTAATTGTTTCAAATAACTACTATACATTTGTGGGGAAGTTGTCAAATTAAAACTGGGAAAATAACAAAGGAGCTAAGGAAGCTTCGCAAAGTTTCGCTCTTTTCAAGTCTTCTTCCATTACTTAGCCGATATTTTAGATGTTAGCGCTTCAATTTTTTATTGAATTTTATGTTTTATTGGAGTATGGTTTCTGGTATATTTTTACAAAAACGCATAAGAATTCACCATACAGCTGCAAAAATGGTTCGTTGTATAAGCAAATTATCAAACTGAGCAATTTTTTTACATCTAAAAACACATCATAAAAAAAATCAAGAACATTATGAAAAAATTATTTCAGCAATAAATTAAACTTCAGCTCAAAAGTTCACACCAGAGATTGTAATTTATTCATTTAATTAATAATTTTTATGCATTCGTAGCGTGAACACGTGAATATGAAGTAACTGTGTAGCATACTTTGTGATAAATTAACACCCTATAATTATTTTGATTGCTTAAATTGCTCGATTTTATTTTTCTTGAAACGTGTTTTTCCACTACAAAGAATAACAAAAAGGCTTAGCTAAAATATTTGTAGTTCTCAACCACGAATGATTTCAGTTTTGTTTTGACACTTTATACAATATATTTGAAACAACTTATAATTTTCGAGTTTTTTTCAGCAGTGTGATATTCAGTGAATTTTGATGAGAGTGAACGGCTTCAAAAAAACTTTAAATTGTTAAATTTTCTGTTTGTTGTTTTCTGACATTGCTTAGATTTTGTTGTTGTCATTGCTTTGCCAAAAACCACACTAACATATTTTTAGCTTAATCTAGGTTTAAAGATTTTAATGAATTTAATTTGTAGTTTTGACTTTATGTGGGAGTAAAAACTTTGTTGTATATGTAAGTAAATGTACTATGCTGTTGTTGTGTTATTGTTGTTATTGTTGCTTTGTATATCATTGCAACTGACAAATTGTTCATTAAGCTATCTATTTCATCTGCATTCAATTTTGTAATAAGATTTGCAATCTTTTCGAATAGACTTTAATTGATCTGGCATGCAATGCGAAGATACTGTTGTGACTTAATGAACAAATTATTTTGAAATTATTTAAGATTCAATTCAGAAAGTTTACAGTCACTTTTTAATTCTTTTATGTTATGAAATCGAATTCAGTGTCGCGAACTGAATATTTAAAGAAATGTATTAGTTAATACTGAAAGCATTAAATATTTCAAATCAATAAATTGAACAGCCTAGCCAACAGCCACAAATAACGTAGAAAATAATTTTAAAACATTTAAAATTTATAATATAAGCAAAAGTTAAAATCCTAATATTATTCCAAATTTTATTATATATTTGGATTTGGATTTTAGAAAAATGTGTTGAATTGAAAATATATAATTTAAGCAATTATGAGATAAAAGATCTAAAGCGTAACTGTCAATATGTATGCTCTGAGATTATTGTAAGAATATTATTACATCGTTTGATTTTTAAAATTAAAATCTTAATTAGCTTATTTCTTAAAAAATAGCCAGAAATGAACTTAATGCTCTTTCTAGAAATTTTTAAGCTGTTTCTAAATTTGTTTAATTTATCTATTTGTTTAGAAATGAACCTCATATATACACGGTTGAAAATCTTGGACTAAAGTTTAGTCCAGATGAAATATTACTGCATATTTTTAAATCTTTTGGTTTAAAATTAAAACTTAAATACTAACTCGTAACTAAAAATCTACTGTACTAAAATTTAAGCCAAATAAATATTACAGCGCCTTTTTTTGCTTTTTGGTCTAAATTTAATGATAATTCTGTATTAATTTTTTGTTTTTAATACAATTTGGAATAAAGTACATTTGGATACTAAATTTTAATAAGAGATTGTGTGGTTATGCTCTTATGATTTTATCTAATTACTTAAATAATGATTAGCGCATTAAATATGCTCAACTTTTAATTGGGTACCCTAGCGACACAATAGAAAAATAATTATTGAAATAGCGCCTGCCGTTCTCAGCTCTGAGCTGACGAACATAAGTGAGTCTCCTTTTATATACACACTATTATACTAAGTATGAAAAAATAAAATATGTATAAAAAAAAAAACAGTAAATGCAGTAACCCAATCAGTTTTTACAAATTCTAAATTTTTTCGTGCTTTGTGGTTTACAATGAGCCAGTCTTCTAAATCATTTCACGTCAGCTAAATGTGAAATATATATGGCTTTAATTTTTTCCCTCAACTAATGAGTTGCAGATTTTTGCAATTTTATTCCACGCTATTTCTGTTCAAGATTCTTTAAATTGAAAAGCATTCTTCTTAGATAAGATTCTTACCCCTACGCCGAGTGACAATCTTGAAGTAGGGTTGGGAGCATCGTTTTTTTTTAATTCACTTCTAATAGCATTTTTCTGGTGCTTTAATTCATAAATAAAAAAAGCTGTGCAAGGAGAAGGTCCACAATTGATTTCTTCAGGTGGCGCCACGCCCTAGAATGTCCGCATATCGTAATAATTCGACTGTTTCGTAGTTGTTTGATAAAAATTGATCTCAATAAAAGCGTATGCACTAAAGATCAGTGAAACAATTTTTTTATTATTGAAGTATATGTATACTATGTGAAAAAAAATCGAAATCATAAATATATATACAATTCTATTTTCAAGACGATATTTTAAACAGATTTTAGGAAATTTTTTTTTAAATTCGTGAGATTATCGCACTTTCTGAAAGAGTGCGCCAACTAAAAAATGTATTAAGTATAAGTAGTAGTAGCACTATTCAACACCTTCAATTTAAAAGTTATAAGAAATCTCTAAGTGCTAAGCGAAACCATATTTGAGATTGTTAATACACCCCCAAATTTAATTTAACCGAGAAAAAAACAATTTTTTGCTACTTGACACATTACGCAATCACCAACTCCGCAATTTTTCAACCGATTTTCGATTTAGAAACGGTTTTGGAAAGATGGACGATATTAATGTAGATATACATGTTATGTAAGATATACATTAATTTTTTTCGTTCTGAATTTTACTTTCAGACAATAGTTAAATTTATAGTTATTCTTAACAAAACTTTGGCAGTAAATAATCATTAAAGTTAAAAAATATTGAAAAAAGGTAAAAATGTTAGGTTTACAACTCAAAAAATTCTTATTCCAGCAATAAATATATTGTATTAAGGAAAGTATAATCTTTTGTCTTTTCAAAACCGTTACATCGAAAATCTGTTAAAACTTGCTGAGTTGCTGATTGTGTAATGTGCCATGTACTAAAAAAAATCCTGTTTTTAACAGTAAAATCAAATTTTGGGGTGAATTAAAAATTTCAAATATGGTTTCGTATTGTACTTGACCTGACCTATAACCTAGACTATGCCACTTAAAAAAGAGTAAAAGTACATTTCCACTGTAGCACCGTGTAATAAAAAAAAACTGGCCATTTCAGCCCTTGGAAGGACTTTGACGTAGCTTCTATTGATCAATTGTGTTGTGCGTGTTATTAAATGTTTGATCACAAATGACCGAGAACTCGACCTACGTGTTTTATGCCGACTCCGAACGGCTTATGTTCTCAAAAAGCTTTACATGGCAATTTTTTACTCTCTGAGGTTTGCCATTGTCTTCAGAGAGGTGACGACCGAACAGAAAAATTAATTCAATTGAAAAAAACTTTCTGTCTGAGCTGGAATTGAACACGGGCTACCGTGGTTCTTTAGCTTAGGGGCTACTCACTCTACCCACTAGTCTACGGCCGCCACAGTACCATGTAATCAATTATCATAATAATCTAAATACTATAAGAATGAAATTAAAAAATATTAATTCAGAAATATTGATTTAAAATCGATAAAATATGTAAAATCGTACATTCTACTCACTTAAATCTGGAGTTGAAATATCCAGAGATGAAAAATGAGCGTTCGCAGATCTGAAACTCTAGAATAAAAAACTCTTAAAAATACTATAACTTTGATTCCAGAGCACTTAGAGACTTCTAATAACTTTTAAATTGAAGGTGTAGAATAGTTATACTACAACTTATACTAAATACATTTTTTAATTGGCGAACTCTTTCAGAAAGTGCGATATTCTCACGAATTTGAAGAAAAATTTTCCTAAAATCTGTTTAAAATATCGTCCTGAAAATAGAATTGTATATATATTTATGATTTCGATTTTTTTTTTCACATAGTCTTCCTATACTTCAGTAATAAAAAAATTTTTTCACTGATCTTTAGTGCATACGCTTTTATAGAGATCAATATTCATCAAACAACTACGCAAAAGTCGAATTTTTACGATATGCGAACATTCTAGGGCGTGGCGCCACCTGAAGAAATCAATTGTGCACTTTCTCCTTGCTTAGGTTTTTTATTTATGAATTAAAGTACCAGAAAAATGCTATTAGAAGTGAATTAAAAAAAGATGCACCCTATTGTAGGGGCTTAAGTTGAAATGACGCAATGCTGCTGGCGGAGTGGTTCATCCTTGTAGGGTCTTACCTTACGACTTTGCGGAGCCTGCAATGCAGATTACCATTGCGGTAATCGGCAAGGGTGATCCAGACGGCAGTTTTACACCTGAGAAGTGGAGGAGCGTTGATGTCAAGATGTCTTCATTGTTCATCACGCTTATGAAGGATTTTCCCGCTTGGGGTCCTTCCTGTAGCGACATCAAAACCACGGCTACGTGAAGCTGGCCGCATACGCCTACCAAAGTTTTTCGGACCCTGATTGATAACAAAAGTTACCAATCTTAAGTCCCCATTTGGCTCTTCAACCCATGTCACCTTCCAGTTCCACCCATGTCACGAACCGTTTGGATGACAAGAAGGCCAGGGACTCCTGATTGATAACAAAAGTAACCAATCTTAAGTCCCCATTTGGCTCTTCAACCCATGTCACCTTCCAGTTCGCTGTTGGCAGACCGCAGTTTCCTAATCTGATCGTCTCCAGGATTGTCTGAGGATCAGAGTATCAGGCGGGGACAATCCTGGAGACGATCAGATTAGGAAACTGCGATCTGCCAACAGCAAACTGGAAGGTGACATGGGTTGAAGAGCCAAATGGGGACTTAAGATTGGGTAACTTTTGTTATCATTCAGGAGTCCCTGGCCTTCTTGTCATTCAAACAGTTCGTTGTGGATTTTGGGTTCTCATCGATCACACTGAGGATCTATTAGAAAGATGAAGCATCGTTGGAGGAAGAGCAGGCTTCTAAACAAATTAAAGATGTCTCTTCGCCTATACAAACCTGCCCCCTGCACCAGAACCTGAGGGTGGAGGCCCCATGATGGAACTGGCGCAGACCTTCGGGTTGCCCTACTTAGAGGATGACCTCCTTAAATCGGACGATGAGTCCGACACAACAGTCGTTGAGGTTAAGTTGTCTACTAAAAGCCTAGATACTAATAGTAGCTCAAATTTAATTCCATCACTCGAAGGCTGCGTCCACCAGCCTAATTTTCCGTCTAACTAACGGTGGAGAATACATCATCCCGATCCAGGAGGCCGTGGGTAGTCTGCGGCCTGGTATGCGGGCTCAGGACTCCAACATACACGCTAGTGTATACAAAATCACAAGGTAAACTAAGAGCGTGTATTCTAATCAAAAAAACTTTAAATAGAGATAGGAAAAGTTAACCCTTGGTATCGCAATGGGCCTTATTGGCCTAATTGTGTCTAGTTGGAGGCAGCTACACTAACCTAACCTAGATAAGATAAATTTCTGCTGCCTTAAAAACAGCTGATTTCTTAGTGAGTGTAAGGTTTGAATAGCTTTGGCTGCAGCCAGTACGGAAACAGACCTAATAGGTAATTGCAATAGAATAGAGAGTGATATTTTGCATGTTATTCTTCTCTCTCGAGCTTCAAAAGTTTGTAAAATAATGCTTTCAAGCAACTTGAAGTTGAATTGAGTACGGAAACATACCTATGATTTGCATGCATCATATCAATGCAGTGGTGTTAAATTTAACATTTCATAAAACCAACTCAAGCCTGTTATGGTTCTCACTTTAATTTTATTGATTAAGTTATAAGTTATAAGTTATAAGTTATGATAAAAGAAGTTCTCAGTTGATGGCGATATTGCCATCTTACGAAACTGCATCCATTATAATTGAATCTGCGCGATCGAATATTTTATTATTCTTGGCAACCTGCTTGTCGATCTTTTCATTCTTCTTATCTTCGATCTTTTGAATTTGTCTTTCGATTTTTAGCGCTTGTCTTCTTTCAATTTCGTCTGCGTCCCGCACGTTACGTATGACAACTCTTTCGTTGATTTCGGTGGACAGATCAGCACCAGCTCTATTTTGGACTGAAATTTCAGTAGGAACATTAATGTCCTCATATACGAAGCCATTCTTTCCCGCGGTGTAGTGTACCTCAACTTCTTGGTCATTGTCATCGATGTAACGATAAGAGTCAGAAGCTTCTAAAGCCTCATCATCGGTGCCGACGTTTTCGAAGACACCAGATTCTTCACGGAAGCTCTTGTCGCCACCTTCATATGAGAATCTGAAAGACCCGTCAGCATTTTGATCCATTTCGAAATGTATCAAGGGAATGATTCCGCTCCTTTCGGAAGAGCTGCTTTTCACGCCGATGCTATTTGCTTTGGCAGCAGAGATGAGAGCCAAGAGGGCAATCTGTAAATTAAAATTTAATTCAGGTTTAATCTGTACTAATTAAAGTGTATAATTTGCACTCTAACAGAATCATAACATAATTAAATTTCTTATCAGAATACATATTAGCATTCTTATCAGAGTCTAACACTTTAATATAAGATTCTAGACTTGAGCTTCAACCATATGCTTTGGCATTTCATGTGTAATTTATTTTTGTTTTAATAAAAATTTAGAGTAAAATAATATATACAACTTACAAACTTAAACATTTTGAATTATTTACTGCTATTCTTATCACTATCTCACAGATTGAACGTTGAATATTTACTGTAAAAACCTGAGCTTGCCTCAAGTCTTATATACATACCTAAAGAAAGCTTCGAAAATTTTTTTTCAAGCTTTGGTTTTTTTTTGACATAAAAAAATTAATACAGTAATCCCCGCTTAATTGCGTCACACTTAATTGATTTCCCCGCTTTAATGAACGAAAAGTTGTATCACGCTGCCATAAGAAATGTACGGTATTATTCATGTTTAATTGATTCCCGATTAATTTAATTCCCCAGTTATTTGCTTATAAAAATTTGGGCCATTAAGTAAAATCAAAATAAAAAAATCCCACTTAATTGTTCCCCAAAAACGTAGCCCAGGGCTTTTTGGAAAATTTAATAATAATTTCATTGCCTTTTCAACAATATATAGAGTATTGCTCTCAAATTTTAAAATAACAAGATATTTTGGTTTGAGTTGATCCACTACCTAAAACACGCCTCTTTACCGATATCTCGACAACCCGCGAAATGAAAATTTGAATGAAATTTGTATTGTTGTGATCACCGACCCATAAAAAATTACTTTGGTCCGGGGTGCATTTTACGTGGAACCCAGTGCAATTAAAGAAAAAGTGCAGCTAACGAATACATTTTTTTTTATTGAGCAACTGGTCATTTTGATTGAGAGGGATTTCGTTAAGTTTCCCGGTTAATTGAACAAAAGTGTAAAATTTTTGCTTGTGCAACTAAGCGGGGATTACTGCATTCTAATTTTGCATACGGACAGCAATGCACAGAATGAAATAAACACTATTTCTGATTAATTGTATTTTTTCTACGGAATTGTTTTGTTATTTTGTTTTCTTCCACTTCCACATCGTACCACTTACGTTATTTTTTTTAAAACAATTTTAAATAGTAATAAAACTATCATTTACGTGCAATAGGTTGCTTCAAAGTTGTACCGAGCATTTTATGTTTTAGATGTAAAGAATAAGTCCCCCTTGAAATATTCTTCGGATATAAAAATATGTAATGGAAAATATTTTGAGAGTTGTATAGTAGGAAGAAACACGACCTCAAGTTGCTCAAAGTAATTTAAATGGAGAGATGCTGTTTAAAAAAAAAATCCAATAACTTTTTAAGACGTTAATTTTCCAAAATATGGTATGCAGTTGATATTTCAATAAGTTCTTCTTTAAAATAAGCTAGTAAACATCACGCTTGTCTTATGACGCAGCATACACTCTATCATTCTGCATGTTGAACGATTTTTCTATGCTCAAAATTTTCTTTTCTCGTCGGTAAACAGAATTCATCCATGAGTATTTTTCGCGTCCCGACGACACAGCTCTCAATTTTCGCTTGCGAATGAACTTCAATGCCTCCGTGAGTAGGTGCCCAGTGTATCGCTTGTATGCTGTGAGTCACAAGTCATGTGTTATGAAATACAACATGCTGTCTTTGTGGATCTTTATCTCCCGCGACAAGATTTTCTGTTTGCTGTTTGCGTCTTGTGGCGTTCTCACAGTGTGCGGACGGCCGGACTTCAGACGGTCGATTACATAACCATTTTCTTCGAATAACTTTACTGTACGGTACATAAAAATACGCGTCAAGACCAGCGGCTGCAGCACCTGGAAGATTGCCCCTTTATCATAGCCGCATTTTTGCAAGACAATTATAACAACACGATTTTCTTGACCCCCCCCCCCCCCCTCATTTATGGTGATATACAACTGAGGATAAAAACTTTAAGCGCGCTTATGTAGCATTAATGTCAATTGTCAAATAGCCATCAAGTCGAAGTGGATGCGTGGTTTTCGAGACGGAGCATGTTCAATTCGTGTATAAAAACATTTGCAAGTACTAGGTATAGCGGTGCCCCACAGTTTTCAAAAAGGTAGTCTGTTGGAAATAAGTCTGCAACTTTTGATACGGTTGAGATATTGAAAAAAATTTTAAATTTCTGCTAGATTTTGAAAACAACAAGTATATATTAGTTTTCTTTTTAAAAAAATATAATAGAACCATACGGTTTTTTCAAATTTGTTGAGTGTGGGGTTTTTTCTACTATATTATAATTAGTGTTATCAAATATTCGACAAAATGAAAAAACCGATTTCTCGAATAACCCGAAAATGACAATTTTTTAAAACCCGGTTTTTCGAATAAAAAATAACCGGTAAACCCAGTTTCTACGAAACCATTAGGTTAATATAAATATATTACTTTAAATTTAATATAAAATTTATAGAAATATAAGAGGCATCAAATATATTTTCTTATTAAACGGTTTAAATGAATCCATTTAAATGAAGGTTTTATTAAACGTTCTTAATAATACATTAAGACAAAAATAATAGTTTAATATCAAATCCATATATGTATATGAAAAAAAAGTTAACACATTTTTAGTTTTCTATTAATTGTTTTTGTGCTTACTATTACGTATTTTTTATTCAACTAGTCCGTCAATTCGTATACAATGATAGAAAAACGACCATTTTTTTATCTTACTTCTTTAAAAAGTTCGATGAACTCAACCACCATGAAGATTTTTCATACATTTTTTATACGCTTAAAATTAACAAATAAAATTGAAAAATTTATTGTATCAAGTATTCCAAAATGTCAAATAACCTGACCATAAAAACCCGTTTTTTCGAATAATCCAAAATTGTTAGTTAAAAAAATCAAAACCGAAAAATCAATAAAAATCCGGTTTCTCGAATAACCCGTAAACGGGAATGACAAAATTAATTATAATATTAATCTTTTGAGCTTTTTTACACTCCAGGCATTGTGCAAGAAGGTTTTAATGAAAAAAGTTATGCAGTCGGGGGACGCTTTTTCTTCAACTCCGAATGTAATCAAAAATTAAATATGTATATTTTAATTTCTTTTATAATTTTGTTTTTAATATAATTTTTTCAATCAAATCAAACATTTTAATTTAATACTTTAGGAAGAAAAAATTAATTTAGGGTCTAAAGAAATATCTACGTGTCAGAAACAGAAACACACAGAGAGAAAGAGAGAGAGAGAGAAAAAGAGAAATGCGCGCTCACCTACTCGTTTGTAAGTCTGCTCCAGTGTTGCCAATTTATTCGTTTTCTCGCTAGATCTAGCGGTTTCACGAAACTGCGTAGTGTTTTTTACGGTATTTGTATTTTTACAGCGGTTTCTAGTGGTTTTTTGCAAGCAGAAAAAAATAAAATTAGTTTGTGTCTCAGTATTTGGGATATTTTACCTTCAAAAAATACCTTGTCGCAATACATTACTTGCGAAGCATGCAGTATAAACATAACTCTAAGTTATTAAAAAAATCAATTTTAGAAATAGTTGTGTGGAAACACCATAGTGTTTATCGTAAGAAAATTATTTCGACATTCCTTTTCCTCGCTTAGTTTCAAGGATCACAAGATAAGCAAGTTAAATTGAATACTAAAAAATTAATTTTTATTGAAACGGATAATGCCCATATTATGGTGGGTCGCATAAAAGAGTGTTCACCGAATTAAAAAATAAACTCCTCACGTTGTTTTGGTTAAGAATTGTCATTCAATCCAACTTGCAATCAATCAAGCATGCAAGAAGTGGGTTCCTTAAGTCCCGAGATCCCCAATCATTTGCAAGTCCCGGAATTCTGGGATTCCAAACCCTTAATCCCAGGACTATATTCACAAGAAAATATAAAAATTTTCAGCAACAATAAATACAACTGCAATGTCAACGATGTTTTTTCTTTTATTATCGAAATCACCTTGTTCTTTTTTTATTTCTCTACACACTTTAAAATACTATTTTTTTATTTGCTGTTGGTTTTGATCTTAAAAGACTCTGTTTACTAGGCTTTTATGGAATTTTCAAAGTAGCAATAGCTTTATTACTAATTACCTTATTAAAAACCTTATTGCTAAGGTGAGCAAGGAAAATATATTTGGTCAAACAGTCGGAAAGTTCAGCCTCCACGACAACACCTCCGACAACGGAATGTGGCTGATTGACTTCGCTGCAGCACGAAACATGGTCGTAAGTAGCACTAGATTCAAGCATCTCAATATTCATTAAGCCACCTGATCCCCTGATCAAAAAACCAAAAATCAAATTAAGCACGTTTTGATCGACGGAAGGCACTCTTCCAGTGTATTGGATGTACGCACGCTCCGTGGTGCAAACATTGACTCGGATCACTATCTTGTTGCAGCCAAGATCCGTACACGTCTGTGCGCAGCTAAGAATACACGCAACCCTATACAGAGAAAGCTCAACGTCGACAAGCTGCAATCGAAACAGACTTTCGCCACTCGGCTCTCACTCCTACTTCAAAGCGCTCCTACAATCGATGATATATGCGCGCAGTGGACATACATTTACAACTGCATGCGTGTGACTGCTGAAGTGGTGATTGTAAGGAGCCAATACGCACGCTTCTAAGGAGCGATACAAAGAAAAGAGGAGGGAGGAGAGATGTATTTTCAGGCGGAAAAAAAGAGAGGCAGAAAATCGCGAGCAGGAGAAGATTGAGATGTATGGTGACAGGAATGAGACCCGAAAATTTTTCGAAAAAATAATATGGCTTGCCGATGGTTTTTAAACCGGGACCTCTTCCTGCAAGAATAGAAACGGGAATCTAGTGACAGATTTCGAGAGTACACTGACGTTATGGAGGGAACACTTATCTAAGCTTCTAAATGGCGACACTAACAACAATCCCGCCAATAGAGACGATATTCCGGAAATCCCAATTACGAATGACAGCGTCGAAGTTCCGCTGCCTGACTATGATGAAGTTCTGACAGCTTTAGCTCGGCTTAAAAATAACAAAGCAGCGGGAGCTGATGGCTTACCTGCTGTGCTGTTTAAGAACGGAGGCGAAGCTCTATTTAAGTGCATTCACGAGCTTCTATGCAGAATATGGTCGGAAGTACGCATTCCGAACGATTGGAAAGAAAGGCGATCCCACTATCTGTGCCAAATTATGCAAGTTAAGCCTTCCTAATATCGCATATAAAGTCCTGTTGAGCGTTTTATGTGATAGATTGAAGCCCATTGTAAACCAACTGATTGGACCTCATCAGTGTGGCTTCAGACCTGGCAAGCCCACCATCGACCAGATTTTCACACTATGACAAATCTTGGAGAAGACTCAAGAAAACAAGTTGACATCCACCATCCTTTTGTCGACTACAAAGCCTAATAACGAAGCACCTGTATTCCACCATGTTTGAGTTTGATATTCCTGCAAAACTAAAACGACTTTGCAGGATGACACTGAGCAACACCAGCAGCGCAGTTAAAATCGGGAAGGATCTCTCCCCACCATTTTTTACCAAACGGGGTTTCATACAAGGTGGTTCCTTATCATGCGACTTATTCAACCTAATGATGGAAAAGATCATCCGAGCTGTTGATCTGAGACGTAGTGGCACAATATTCTACAAGAGTGTTATGCTGCTTGCGTATGCGATGACATCGATATCGTTGGCCATAATACGCAGTGAGCCAATAGTTGAACTGGCAGTGAGTACAGATAAGACGAAATACTTGTTGTCAATAAACAAACAGTCCTAGCGTCTTTTAACCCACGTTACAGTTGACAAAAGCTCCTTCGAGGTTGTGAAGGACTTCGTTTATCTGGGATCCAGCATAAACTCAACCAAAGACATCAGCATTGAGATCAAACGAAGAATAACTCTTGGCAACAGGTGTTACTTTGGGATCAGAAGGCAATTGAGAAGCAGAGCCCTCTCTTGACGAACGAACATCACTATGTCAATGGCGAGTACCGAATACGGTGGAATGATGAACTGTATGAGCTGTACGCTGACATCGACATAGTCAAGCGCATTAAAATCAAGCGGCTTCGCTGGCTTGGTCATGTTCAGCGCATGAAAGACGATGCTCTAGTGAAGAAAATATTCGATTCGGTACCCAGCGGCGGTCAACGCAGAAGAGGACGACCGCATCTTCGCTGGAAAGACCAAGTAGAGGACAACCTGATGAAGCTTTAAATTTCCAGCTGGCGCTAGCAAGCGAGAGACAGAAATGGCTGGCGCAAATTCTTCGATGAGGCCAAGACCGACAAACGGTTGTAGCGCCAACTAATTAAGTAAGTCAGTTATAGCATTATTACTATACTATAGTTTTGTACTATGAAAATAATATTTTATTCACATCAGTAAAAAATCTCACCTCTAACTAATTTATTTAAATAAGAAGTTGAGCTTTCTTTTAAAAAGTTTTTAAAGCATAAATTTATGTTGTTCGCTTTGTTTAACCCGAAACTCCCGTCGTTGCATATGGAAACGCAAACACAAACACTTAAAATGTGCTTATATTAGTTTAAACCATTTTATATTTGCGTTAACAGGTCATTCCGAAAATTTAAAACAAAAAATTTACTCAGGATGATTCGGGTTAACTTACTTACGTTAATATTTTTATGTTTACGTTTAAATTTTAAGTTCATGTCTTATAAAACGTTTTTTACTAACGTATTTTATAATTAAAATATTTAAAAATTTAGCAAATATCTTTATTAAGAACCGTAAAGGTTATGATTTTTTCAAAAAAAAAAAATCATTATACCGTATTAACAATAACGATTTATTTTCTAATAATTTTGGTTTATTCAGGTGATTTATATTTTTAATCATAAAATTTACAAGTTTTTTCCCAAACAATACAAAATGGGATTTTAGATTTTGACTTAATCTTCCAACTTTTATTGAATTTTTTTCCTTAAATTCCTATTTATACATTGCAACTGTTTTGTAACCCTTGTCTGCAGTAGTAATTATGATTTCTTCTTGGTGTTGTCTTATTATCTTTTGAGTGTTTTATATTTAAATATTTAAGTATAAATGACCATAACGTTTCGATTTCATTTTTAAAAATCAAAAAAGAAAAAAAATGAAATTCTTTTTGCCAAAATGCATAAATTAAGAGAAAAAGTAATTAACGGTACCTGCTTTTAATTCAGCTAAGCGCCATTATTTAAACATTTTGGCATTTTGGGATCCCTTTGCCAAGAACCTTCGGTATTGAAAGCCCTACTTACTACCGATTCGAATTTCTTGGTCTAGGAGACCTATAAGAAGAGTTCTGCAAGAGTTCAAGTCGCAAATATGCATAAAGCAACTACACATAGCAATTAACGATGACTTGGTAAATATCTGTGCTTGTAGTAATGTCCAAGCCCTCTTTAGCTGAAGTTTACTCTAAAAAGTAAAGTAAATGAGAAATATATTTTTTTTTTATTTTATTGTACCCTCAAATTTTTTCATCTCTGACATATCCGAATTTCATGCAAATCCGATTATTATTTTCTGATACAAACAGTGAATGGTTACAATGAATTTCAGTAAAAAACCAACATTCACCGTTACTTCAACAGTGAGCACCCGCAATTAAACAGTCCTAAATTTATTATGTTTAGTGAGTTATTTCAAAGCAACAACTATCATCGTTACTTTAACTGTAAAGATTGTCATTTCAACACTCCAGGCATAAAGAGGAAATTTGTTTTTGAAGGTCCTTACAGTTAAATCAACACTTTCAACAGTAGAATAGAATTTGACGGCGAAAACTGTTGCGACAACGTACTTTTTCGTTGATGTAGCAGCCTATTTTTTCTGAGTGTGAATATAAGAAGCTTGGTTTTTTTATTTTAGGTGGGTCGAAAAATTTTTTTTTTTAAGATTGTTGGTAAGTTATACTGCGTTTAGTTTTTGCGCGTGTCTATTATCAAGGGAAGTTAAAATGAGCTGTAAATACGGCTTTTTTCTTTTATGAGATAATGAGTTAAAAAATTTTTACTTTCCATAGAAACGCACCACATTCAATCTTTCAAGTTTTAATTGTTAGCGCTTATTACCAGCTTTCCACATTCAAAATTTTGTCGTCTTTTCAATCGTCGACTGGTCTCATTATTTCGTGAAATAGAGATGTAGAAATGATTCTGGATGTCCTAATCTAAGCAATTTTAAAACTTTTATTTCAGAAAATTATGAAGTTAATTTAATTTTTAAAAATTTATTATTCTAAATTAAACTAAAGTAGCATCTAAATATGCAAATGAACTTTATCACACTTCAACTTAAGCTATTGTACTATAAGTCATAGTTTGTTTCCAGAGATTCGCAAGTATGTATTCACTTTAAATAAGTTTTTTGTTCTCAATGATCGGATCAAAAACTGCTTCAATCTTCTCAACCTTTGTACCGATCGTATTCGTCTTCTTATTGTTGAAGTCACGCGCCTTACGTCTCAGACTCTCTTCGTCAACCTCTGTGGGTAGATCTGCGGCAGCCTTAGCTAAGTCTGAAATTTCAGAAAGAATATTGGTGCCCACAGGTACGAAGCCATTTTTTCCCGCGGTGTAGTGCACTTCAACTTCTTGGCCATCTGCATCGATGTAACGATAAGAGCCAGAAATTTCTAAAGCTTCATCATCGGTTCCGGCATTTGCCAAGACACCGGATTCTTCGCGAAAGGTTTTGTCTCCACCTTCAAAGGAGAAGCTAAAAGAACCATCAGGTTTCTTGTCGGTTTCGAATTTAAGCAAGGGAATAATTTCACGTCTCTCGGTGGTTGTGCTTTCTCCTCCTATGCTGGCTGTGCTGGCCGCAGAGATGAAGGCCACGAGGACGATCTATAGAAAACAGATAACTTTTATTTACACTGTTTTGACAGAATCATTCTTGAATTAATTCAATTCAATTTATTCATATATGCCAGGAACTTCAACATTTAATATATAAATCTTCACTAAAGACTCTGCACGTCTTTTCAAGGTTAAAGCACTAATTTAAAAACTGACTTACAAATTTGAATATTTTTGAAAATTTTTCAGTTATCAATCTCACTATTTGAAGCTTAATTTAATACTCTCAGAATAATAGCTATCGTCAAGTCTTTTATACCGAAAGTTATGTTTGAAAAATAATTTAGCAAACATCTAAAATTTTGTGTTATTTGTGTTTCTTTTTTGACAAATAGAGATTAATAGCCTTTATTTGCATATGCTTGAAGGTAACGTTCGCACGTTCATTCTAAGAAAGAAAGAACAATACAGCGAACATCAGTTTCTGGCGAAAAAGTTTGTATTAGTCATTTTAGATTTCAACGAAAATCTTAAAAGCTTCAGTATTTGAGTGTTTTTTAGTACTCACAAGATATTTGCATACATTCTATAAGATTTTATAGTTTTTGTAGTCAAATGTAGAAATCAGAGCATAACATCAAAATAACATATTATGTCAGATAATCAGAAGCAATGATTTTGCGTCGATAAGCGATAACAGCTTAAGTCTAATTTCAAAGTTTCGAGAAATCTTGCTTGAAAGTTTTCAATCGCCATTTAAGTTACACGAAAGGGTTTTTTTGTTTTTGTGTCATAACTTTGGCTAGGGTCATGCTAGAAGCTCCAGATTTTGTGTATTAATAAAGCTATTTGCGTGGAACACATCTATATCAATAGCTCAGTTCTGTTTTATGTCGACTTAAGCGATTATTGCTCATGATCACAGAATTATGAGAACAAATATATTCTCGCAGCTTAATCAATATTCAATACAGCAGCAAAATTGACTGTTGTGACTGAAAATATACCGTAGAAGAATAACAATTTTATATTTACTAATGATTTCAAGGAAATATTTCGAATATTTTTATGTGCTGAATAAATTTTTAAAAAAACAGTTGCTATATTATAACAACTATATGTATTCGACCGACAAAAAAATTTTATTTGTAAATTTAAAATTTGAGATTATGTTCGCTTTTTTTGACGACATAATCACAAAAATTGGATTTGGGATTGGGATTTGGGAAGCCAAAAAAAAGATTACGTAACCCCAAAATAAATCTTATCATAAAAATTAATTTGCCTTGTATGACGGAATGGTGATAACATTCCGTTCAAGGGCAATCTCCCAAGCGGTCAGAACCCCGAATTAATTTTTTAGGATTATGTCTGCAACATAAATGGACACAATCTCAAATTTAAAATTTGGGATAATGTCCCTTGGGGTTATAGCCCGTCATCTGCTATTCCATAAAAACGTCAAAACACAATTTCTATTAAATGTTCTTATTCTGCCATTTTTTTGAAAATAGTCGGCTTTAGTTACTAAGTCGCAGTTTATTTCTCGGATCAGTTTCGATTCTCTAGTTCCTCTTTTGTAATGAAGTCATCTTATTTTGCTTTTACTTTTTCTTTTTCACAGATTGCAAACTCAAGTCTATAAATGATGTATTTCTTATTGGATTTCCATTCCATTTTCATGGTCTTGTAATAATGTGTTGAGCTCTTCTTACTTTTCCTGCACTGATTCGCAATAAATTGATTGTGAAAACATGTACCTCATCTTGAACTTACCCTACAAGTAATTACCTTTGATGACATTAACATGTAAAAACCCAGATACTGTGCATATGTCGAATTTTAGCAAAATTTAATATTGCTCGTATTAGTGTTCATAAAAAAACTCTATTCTAAAATTAAAAATGCAGATATCAATAAACTCTATGTTGGAAATATCTCACTTTCTGAAATACAAATTTCATTAGCTCTATTGTCTTGTATTTCTGTATTTTATGTATTGCTTTCATTCTTGAGATGAAACCTTTGCAGTTGTCTTTACAATACATTATTTTTTAACAATCAATTAGAACAAACTAAAAATAAACATATCTTAAACAAAACTAACAAAAAATAAAAGAATTTAAGCTAACAAAAAACTTATGGTGAAGCATGCGTAGACAAATTCGTATAAAAATTAAAATATTGCTTATTTGTATCTTGCTCAAAGATCACTTGAACAAAAAATTAAACCAAACCAAAAAAATATTGAGGACTAGAAGACAACCAACCATTCTTTGCTTAAAGGTATGACCTTCGGTTCAAACCCACAAAAATAACGTTTTTTAAATTGCTGTAGCTTAGTCGTTTTTCAATTTATCAACTTTGAAATTTTGTTACGTAAAAGTAGACGTAATTTTCTAACATTTTCCGTACTAACTTATGTTTCGATGCTTTGTTATCCCCCCTCCCAGAGCGATGAAAATGGGTACGTAAAAATGAGAAGGCAAACGGGGTGTCATTTTTCTTGATAACCAGATGTCGTATCGAAATTCTGCGTGCGGCTTTTTGTTGGTAATCACGTCCTGAACTAGGCAGGTCCTGAACTAGGATATTTTCAAAATATAAAAAATTTACCAAATGGCGTGATTTTAAAAATGGCCGCATCTTCACCCGACTTCTGGTTCTCGAGAAAAACGATACCCCAGTTTGAAAAAAGTGATTTCGAGAAAAACGCATTTAAAGTTTTATTACAGCACTTCTGCGCAAGTGTACATATACGTAAACAGCTGTGTAACTAAAAAAGTAATTCGAATTTTAAAAATCCTTTTAAGGCATTATTTTTGAAGGACTTAAGAGACATTTATGAAAAAAAATATCGAAAATAATTTTTTTTAACTGCAGGTCATACCTTAAAAACAGCGTTGGGTGCCCAAAAATAAGATACAGGACCTTAGCCAGGATTTACCAACGGAGGGGTTTTGAAGCACATTCTTTTATCCAAATTAAAAAAATGAGCCTCGGCTTCCACTAGCAAAAAAAATCCATTTGTACCCCTTTAAAAATAAACCTTGGTCTATTTTGTAATTTGATTCCCAAAATATATTGGCTGTTACGATGGCCACCAGTGAGCTAAAACAGTTTGCAAAAACCTCCAAAATCATATTTTTCTTAAATATATTAACTGGTATAATAGTTGTAAAAAAAATAACTGTCAGATATTAAAGGCCGGAAAAAGCTCTTCAAATCTGCATCTAAATTTTTAAAGTTTTGTAAGAGCATTAAAGATAATGTTAATTTTCGTGCCTTTTTTAATTTTTTTTAAATTTATTTTCACTAAAATTTAAATGACTTCATTATTTCTAATGCGGTCTTTTCTATCTGAAAAGCAGGTGACAATTTCTATCAAAATTTATTATTTTTGAGCTTCAAATTTGGTTTTAAATCAAGGAATTACAACAGATATTAAAAATACAACAATTGTTACTCTGTCAGAATAGAGCTGTAAGTCTGAAGGGCTAAACATCATAAATCTTGTAACCTAAAAATTTACAAAATTACTTAAACGATTTAATTAAAACTTTTCCTAGGGTCAGAATTCTGAAAAATTTAAGTAAACTTTTTATAGCTCATGAGTAACTTCAAACATTCCTCAAAAATTTTACCAGGTTTAGACTCACATATTTAATTCGAAAGATAATTGTTTAAAAACTCTAGGCTCTAAAAGAGTCACTATGAAAGGGACAGAAAAATGTATTTAATAAAAACTTGTTGTGTGCCGTAAATGACGAAGAGGCTGTGATACAATGCTGCCATAAGCATTTTTGGTTGCAATAACCCTTGTCAATAATAATGTCGTCAATTTATTTGTAACACTATTTTTCTTCAAATTTAAAATAAAATATCTGCATTAACAATTTTCGTGTTGATTATCATATCATTTCGTGGTAATTCAAATCCTGCCAAACCATTATCCTACAACTTTAAAAGTCTTTATTTCCTCTATTTTTTGCTTCACTGGAAATTTTTATGAACTTATAACTGAATCTAAGTAATTTAATGAATTAAGATTGTGAGCTTTTAGATCAAGTAAGTTTTATATGGACAGTCTGTTTCGGAAATCGCTGCATTTTCCTCTTCAGTAGTCTTTGAGTGATTAAGCTGTGATCAACTCACTTAATTTAATTTAAGTTAGTGGTAGTGTAGTTTGTGGAGAGGATCGTTTAGTAATTTGGTCTGACTGAAGTAACGACGTAACACTTGCTTCAGAATCAATATCACACGTTTCTACAGCCACACTAAAACCATCCTGCCGGACTACAAAAACCTGATTTTTCAAATGATCCAATCTCGGGTTTGACAACTCTAAGAGCAATACATTTATTTTCCAGGCTATCAAAGTAAGTTGGTTTTATGGTAAAGTAAACATCAATCGAAATATTCCTCAGTCACAATAGCTGACATAACGAACTTGTGTTGTTAATCTTTTGTGCTTTATTTTATTAACATTTTGAAAACGTTCTTTGAATGCTAAATTATGTATCTTCTTGTTCTGCAGAAGCTATGCCTCAAGCAAAACTTTTTTGCACACAAAAGTGCTTAAGACTCTCAGGAAGTTGTTTAAAAATAACATCACTTTTTTGTTTTTTTCTTAAACATTTCAATAACAGTTGTTAAACGGTGTGAAAAAATATCAACTGAAGAGGAACCTAATAAAAAACCAGGCGGAAGACAAAACATGTTAGAAGATTGCCGTAATACTCCATAAAAATTCAAAATCATTAATATCATGCATTACAAAATTTTGCATTGATTTTTTTATATGTTATGTGAAGGTAGGTTTGTCGAAATCTTAAAAATATCAAAAACTGCGTTCCTTTCGCCTTTATATAATCGCGATTACAAATTTTCTCAAAGGAACCGCAAGAAAAACGACTCGTAGAGGGCACTATCGTTGCAGTCAAAATTAAATTCAAACAAGCAATCATGATACAATAACTATTAGGTGTCATGAGAACGTGTGTCGTTCAAAACTGTTGTGAACTATTATGGTAACGGTACCTAAGTGAACGATGTTTTTCTCTGAATGTGTTTTACTCTAAACGTCAGAAAAATTGTAAATTATTTAATTTAATTATTAATATTATGCAATTATATAAATAATTTAAGTGCAATTGTTGGCTCTGCGGAATGCGTCCAATGTGTGTGACACACGCGGTTTGTTTTGTTTTCTTTTGCTTAACATTCGATGGTTGCAGCTCGTGAGAAAACAGGTAGCTGTCATGGGTACCTAATAGTCTTTGTATCAAACAAACAAATAATTCAAAAAATGAAATGACAGCTCATAAAAATATACAGGTGCGGCACCTGTGTTTCAAATTTTTTAAAGGCTATATGACAATTTTATATGGATAGCAAAAATAATCCTATTTGTTATAGGATTATTATTTTTGTTTTTGCTTTGCATGTAAAAAAACAATAATCTGGATTATTTTGAAGCGAATGGAACGCAGCTAAAATGTTACAATACATTATAAATATTCAATGAAAAAGGGGTGCATATCTCGTTTATCGAAGTTCTACAAAAATACGACACATGTGAGCATCGCTTAATTGCTAGAGCCCGAACAGAACCAAAGCGGATGTCGGTTGTCGGATTCGCCGTGCAACAAAATACATGAAAATACATGCAGCCGCCAAAAATGAAACCGCCGTAGAAATGCGCGACGGGAAAACGCCGGAATAGAATCTATTCTAATTTTTCTCTGATGGCTGGCGGATCTCTCTCTGAGTGAATTAAATGTTGCCATATTTTTGCTGAAGATTGGGTACGTTCTGTGTTATTTTCTTAGTTTTTACTATGATCTGACATTCTGTTTTTGTGCCTGCATTGCATTCATGTGAATTCAAAGCAGAATATAAAATAATTTGTATCATTCCCAAAATGAAATGCAACCGTGATCCAACAACCGCCACCGCTCCAATTCTGGACGTATTCTTAGCGGATTTCGCCGAGAGAGGGCTGCCACCCGACATGCGATTTGGTTCTGTTCGGGCTCGTATATGTCATATTTCTACACTTAATCAGCTGATCGTGAAAAGTAAAGAACACCAAAATGTCAGGCAACCATAAGAAAAATAAAATTATATCTGCATTGTGCGAAAAGTAAACAAATACAGCTGATAGATAGTACACTCAAAAAAACATCCCAGTATCGAATTGATGTGTGCTTGCTTGCTGGCAGACCTGTAGCTCGTTCCTGTAACAAAATCGGCAAGTTACCGATTTGTGTGACGTCAGCCGTTATCGATCCCTAGTTACCGATTTCGTGACAACTAATGTTTCCGTACGTTTAAATCGGTAAAAACTCGAACCGTGATGAAAAAGTACACAAATCGAGAAGAAAAGTTACGAAATTGAGTCAAATGACAAGCAACAAGCAACTGTTCACTCGAATATTTTATTTTAGTTGCGCTAAAACTTTATAATAAATAGGTGCTTGTTTTGTAAATAAAAAGTGAATATTTGCTGTTTAAGAAAATTAATTATGTTATAATGATGTGTATTAATGATTGCGGAAATAATCAACGATTATGAATATAAATAATTTTACACTTATATATAACCGGGTACTGTTTCATAGCTCAAACATATACTGTTTTGCTTAAATTTTTAACTTTCATGTAAATAGGCATTATTTATAAACTGCATTACCTTTAAAATTAAAACTTTTTTTAAGAATAACAAAATATTTCAATCAGAAAAAAATTCTACTTATATGAAAGTAACCATTTTTAAAGGTATATTTCGAATACTTATAATTTAATAATACACAACATTACTGACATTTGATAAATCGGTAGAATTCTCACTTGTCGCAAAGCCAGTCAGAAAAGTGACACATTGTTATCGATTCACTTTACGTACAGAAACACTTTTTGAAAGGTTCCATTGAAATGAAATCGGAACATGTGATAGCTTATCGATTTGGAACGAACAAATCGAACAGAAATCGATTTAGATACGTACAGAAACATTGCAGGTGAGAGTGACATCAGAGTGACGTCAAATCGGTAATATGAGTTGGTAACTACGATCGCTACAAGTTACAGGAACGAGCTACTGGGGTGGTATTAGCTAAAGTGATAGTTGATATCAAAATCAGAAATTTTACTCCACATAAGGTGATTATCAAATTGGCTATCGCTTTTAGCTATCAATTTTAAGCGACAGCTATTAAGTTGTGAATAAGTGTGTTAAGCAACTATGAAATATGGAGAAAATAAAAATTATAAGAATATTCGACTTCTTAGAATAAATTTAAGAAATAAGTCGCATTAAATTGGTAATTAAATTGCTAAGTATTTTTGTTTAGTTTTTTGAAAAATTTTCCCTAAAGGAAAACAATAACAATTAATTAACATCTGCCCGAAATGGCATTTAATTTTTGGAGAGAATGGTAAGTGCTGCCAAGTATTGAAAATGTTAAGTGATCGCTTTACACAGTGGCCGCATTCAGCGCAGACAACAGTTGGCAACTGTTGTGTGAAAATTCGCTGAATGGTCGAATTTTGGGAGCGCTAACTAAAACTGATCAGGCAGCGAGCGCCACTTAATCGAGCGAAATAATTATATGCTACATGAACACAACTGTTTGGTTAATTGTCAGATGCTGCTACTGACGCTGTTAAATTAATAAACACAGAAAAAACGCAACAAATTAAAGTGAGAAACCTTTGCAAATGAATTAAATTTACATAAAAATTATATGTAATTAAATTGAATCTAACTTCTGACGTGTAGAGTAGCAACACATTCAGATAAAAACATCGTGAACTAAGGTAGCGCTACCATTACAGTTCACAACAGTTGTCTGCGCTGAATGCGGCCAGTGATAGATCAAAAGGGAATAGCAAAGGCATGCTCGCAGCATTTCTATGTCAAAGCGGTGTAAGCATGTGCAAAAAAGTAAACAAATATTGTTATGCTTGTTTTGAGGCGACGGAATGCAGGTGCCGTTATTTGTGCAAAAATAGAAACGAAATTATTTCATAACTCAGAAGATCGCGGAGAAAAAGCACGAGATTTCAATTGATTGAAATCGATAAATATGCAAAAACAAAGTGTCGGTCTTGATTAGCTAAGAAGATAACATTCGTGAAAACTGTAAATTTTAGTGCACATTTTTCCATCCGTTTTCGACCACTCACTCAACTTCACCACCTTCGATTTTGATAAAATTTTGCTTACCTATAGCCTAAGTCGGTGTTAGGTCTGGACATTTTTTGCACGACTGGTTACCGAGTTATGGGTAGTCAAAAATGCAAAAAAGTCAATTTTTTTTCGTAGAGTGATTTTCAAAAATTCAAAACTTTGGTTGTTTTTATGTTAGAACAAGGATTTTGAATATAATCGAAAGATTATCGCTCAATTTTTCATTTTGTTAAAAAATAAAGTTATGCCATCATATATTTTTTTGCAAATTTTTAATGTAGAAAAGTTTGAGCAAAAATATCTCTAACATTGCATCCAGCAAAATGAATGCAAAAAATATATATTAGTATATGACATTTCTTCTTGCTATATCATAAAAGACTTTCTTGGGGAGTCAATGCGATCTTCTAAAAAAAAAATTTCAAAGTCTACTTAATGAAATTTTTGTTCTTAAAATAATTTTTTTTAAATTTTCAGCAGCAGAGTTGCTTAGGCTTTGCTATTTACCAAATATCTATGTGCTTGACAGCAATGCTTAGATGTTGCTGTGGAGCAAAGCTTATTTTGGTGACTCCCGAAAGCCCATATATAGTGGATAAGAAATAATTTATCGAAGGTTAATAAAAGAATCTTTGAAAATTGATTTTTTTGTGCAAGGACATTGTTTGACTAAATAAAATTAAGTTTTCTACCTTATGCGTATTATATAAATATCCTTATACTAATGTTTTGAATTGTTATAAATATCAAAATATTTTCAATTCAATTGAAATTGTTTCCTTGAATGATATAGATTTGACAATAGAATCCGCGAAGTGAATAAAAAATGTCTATAAATATAAACATGTGTTGCAACCCCTTCAATGAAATGGGTCATAATAGCGTAAAAAAAAAACTTGCGTCCAGTTTTACGATAGATGATCCAAAAAATTACATTTCTGGGACTTAATCAAAAAATTTGCGACATGAAGATTTGTACAAAACAGGAAATAGACGTTATGGAGGAAACCAGAAGTTTTTGCGACGCACCTATAATAGATTTTGATGTTGCGCTCTCTTCCTTCAACTCAACTCTGCAAGTTCTTAATGAAATGCCTATAAAGAAAAAGCGGTTAAGCGAAGTGAAATATCCAAAAAGAAAAATTAATAAGGTAATTAGAACTCTTAAAAGAAAAGTGTTATTTTTGTCTGAGAATGAAGAAGAACCAAAACCACAAGCAGAAGTAGAAATTGTCCTTCAATTGAAAGAAAAATTAAGAAGCTGCACAATAGAGGTGGGTAACTCAGTGCTGTGCTATGGCACTGTACTGACTCTCTGTAGTGTGCTATGTGTGGTAGCACACTACGTTGACACACATAGTGGCACAATAGCACGCAAAGAGCAGAGTTTTGACGAACTTATGCGCGTAAAGTTACTTTTGTGTGCTGTGTTGGGATGAATAGCAGAGTGTTGTGCTAAGCTTCTTCACGGATACTCATTGGTTATCGCTACTGTGCACTGCATTACTTACATTTTGTAAGTTTTTGCTTAATAAAGTTGTTTTTGGTTTTACTTTGGTTTACTTGCTATAATTGACAGTATGCAATTTGTGAATATTGTAAACTAAAATAGAAAATAAAAAAGGGTGTTAGCACTCTATTTGTTTTCGACATTGTAACGTGACGTTACAATAATAACAATAACATATATAAACAGTTTCAACATTTATATATATATGAGTTTTACTTTTGATTCTCACAACTGTACTTATTATCTTACTACATACATAAACTATTATAATATTTTTATAACTTTTTTAATTACATATATCAACAGTTTCAACATTTATATATATATAAGTTTTACTTTTGATTCTCACAACTGTACTTATTATCTACTACATACATAAACTATTATAATATTTATATAACTTTTTCTTTTCACAACTGTACTATCTATTATAAGTATTATCTACTACAACAATATTATACACAAACTGTATTGGAATATTTATATATATATTACTGTTAATACGATTTTGTCAACTATACTATAAGTTATACATGTTACACATTTACTTGATCACCACTGTAAGACAGCTGCTAGAAAACAGAAAGACAAACAACTAATAAGTACCTATATACGCAACAACCAAACATATTAATGACACACAAACAACGGCGACCCATTCAACTAGCCCCCATTAAGAAAATATAAGAGGAATCATATAATTCCCAACTAGTTTCTACACCGAAGTATATATAAGGGTGACGTTGAGTCAGTACTAATCAGCCTTCCGTCTAGGCTCAGTGCTCAGTGTGTGTGCATTGCACCAGGCACGAGGTACGGACCAGTCTATGGTCATTGAGCCTCAGCCTTAGCATACACAACAGCATTGCTGTATAACATTTTGGTTGCGCTGACAACTAGTCAGTGCAGATACATACTGGCTGCGGTACGGATCAGATTCTGATCATTGAGCCGCAGTCTTTTGCTTAGGGTTTTCTTGCTGACTGCGGTACGGATCATATTCTGATCATTGAGCCGCAGTCTTTTGCTTAGGGTTTTCTTGCTGGCTGCGGTACGGATCAGATTCTGATCATTGAGCCGCAGTCTTTTGTTTAGGGTTTTCTTGCTGGCTGCGGTACGGATCAGATTCTGATCATTGAGCCGCAGTCTTTTGCTAAGAGCATTCTTGCTGGCTGCAGCACGGATCAGATTCTGATCATTGAGCCGCAGTCTTTTACTTAGGTTTTGTCTGACTGGCTGCGGTACGGATCAGATCCTGATCATTGGGCCGCAGCACTGTGCTTAAACTCTATCTACCGGATTGTCGCACGGATCAGATACTGATCATTGAGCCGCAGTCTTTTGTTTAGGGTTTTCTTGCTGGCTGCGGTACGGATCAGATTCTGATCATTGAGCCGCAGTCTTTTGCTAAGAGCTTTCTTGCTGGCTGCGGCACGGATCAGATTCTGATCATTGAGCCGCAGTCTTTTACTTAGGTTTTGTCTGGCTGGCTGCGGTACGGATCAGATCCTGATCATTGGGCCGCAGCACTGTGCTTAAACTCTATCTACCGGATTGTCGCACGGATCAGATTCTGATCATTGAGCCACAATCTTTATACCCATCATTTTATTTATATATATATTTTTACTAATGAGCCTTCCGTCTAGCCTTCCGTCTAGCCTTCCGTCTAGAACTCGCAGCATCAGAGAAACCAGTTTATCGAATACCGATTACCCGAAACCGATTACCTGAAACCGACAACCTGATACCGAATACTGGAAATATTTGAACCGAAGCGAGAATAAATTATTAAAAACAACCGACCACCGACTAGCACCAGCTGACACTCTTAACCCTTTTACGGATACCCAGACCCAACTGCAACTGACTGCACCACCATCTTACGCTGTCGAAATATTATAATAAGCGATTGATAATTGTAAATAAAATTAAGCTTTAAATTGAAAACTGCGTCTTTTTATTTAATCAAAGGTTTGTGGATCCTTTGAGCGATCCTGGAGCGGCTGAGCTAACCTCAGCCTTCGATAAAACCACTGTTACAAATGGCGCCCGAGCAGGGACCTGACTTCAACAGCAACTGTGGGAAAAATACTACTACAACCACCAACGACGTCGAAGCAGGCCAGACGCAAAACAGCATGCAGCAGCAGTCAGACCTAGCAGCAGAATCTGCTTCACAGCAGCAGAACAAAGAAGCTCAATATTTATCAACGGATTCTATTGGCTGGGTATACCTGTTGAAAAAGGACAGACTTATCAGAGAGTGTCAGAGATTCGGATTGGAAACGGATGGGTGCGTCGTACAACAGCTGCGGCGACAACTCAGCGATTTTATTAAAAACAAGCGTAGCCGGAGATCGACAGAGAATTTGTTGAAAGAGCTGGAAGAAGAAGTAACTCGAGACGAAAATACCACCATCATCACCAATAAGGGTGACGTTCATAACAACTTAATAACGTTTGAGGTTCCACGCACTTCTCAGCCGCTTACCCTAGCTCCTCGTTGGACTGACTCTGAAGCAATCAATATGGTGCAGCGGTGGGAGCTTTACTTTGATGGAGGAGATAACCTGTTGGATTTCCTCGAGCGCATTGAGGAACTTGTAGAATGCCACCGCCTTACCCCAAATATGATTTTGCCATCACTTCCTGCAATCTTGCGAGGCAAAGCATTGCAATGGTACCGGGTAAAGAAGGAAACAATCTCGTCATGGGAAACTTTTAAAACGGAAATCAAACGTTTCTTCATGCCAAAAAGGTACCTGGCACAGCTCGAAGAGAACATTTACCATAGGAAACAATGGCAGCGAGAGAAGGCCAGAGACTATATACTGGCCATCCAAACTCTCATCCGTCAACACCCGCAGCTAAAGCTTCTCGACCACACCGACCGTATCTATGATGGGCTGCGGGTAGAGTACAAGCTATACGTACGACGAAGCGACTTTGCCTCACTGGATGAATTAATGGAAATGACTGATGAATACGAGCTACTTAAAAAAGATGAAGCCAAGTCAAACCGACAACCAAACTACTATTTAGGCGAACATGGCGAAACTACCCCATATGAGAGGAGAACCCATTGCTGGCGATGCAAGCAATACGGCCACCAGCGCCACCAGTGTCGAAACAACAGAAAGCTGTTCTGCTCACGGTGTGGAAAAGAGGGAGTGTTTTCTAAAACTTGCGAGTGTGAAATTTCGAACGCCCCTGCCTCGGCAGCAGATGTCACCAATCGATATTACGTAGAAATTGACATTTTTGGGTTGAAAACTCTAGCCCTTATAGACACAGGCGCTACCCTAACCTACCTCAACGGAGTAGTTCAGGAGCATCTAAAAGCCCAGGGAATAAAGCCACGTCAACATGCCCGACGAGTACAATTAGCCGACAAAACTAGTATCACCTGTAATGAAGTTTTCCCTATTGAAATTAAATTGAATGGAAAGAAAACTCGTATACTCGCATCATATTTACCCTCGCTGGCTGAACCGATTATATTAGGAATGGACTTTTTACATGAGCGTAATATAAGTATCTCATTGGATGGAATCAGTCTGGCAACACCAGTAAATACCGCAGCGCCAACTTTATATCAAGTTCATGCACTAACCAGCAGAGAGTTTTTAACTACGGAGCAAAATATCAAGCTAGAAAAAATTCTCGAGGAGAACTTGGTTGCCTTTAGCAAAATCCAGGGGCACTGTACCATCGGCACTCACAACATTCATCTCAAACACCAAGAACCAATAAAGCAACGATACTATCCTCGCAATCCCGCGATGCAATCTGTCATAACCAAGAAGTAAATGAACTTCTCGCGTCCGACCGAATCGAACCATCCTGTAGCCCCTACAGCTCACCGATTGTACTTGTCCGCAAGAAACAAGGGACCTGGAGAATGTGCATCGATTACCGTCAGCTTAACGCGGCCACACAACCAGATGCATACCCCTTACCCGAGATAAATCCTATTTTGGATCAACTCAGGGAAGCAACCTTTATTTCATCTATAGATCTCAAAAACGGGTACTGGCAGGTACCACTCGGAGAAGAATCCAAGCCGTGCACTGCTTTCACCGTTCCAGGCAGGGGCTTGTTCCAATGGAAAGTAATGCCTTTTGGTCTTCACTCCGCACCAGCAACATTCCAGCGCATCTTGGACCAAGTCATTGGACCAGAATTACAACCAAAAGCCTTCGCGTACCTGGATGACATTATTGTTCTGGGGAAAACCTTCGAGGACCACCTTCAAAACTTGTCCGCCGTGTTCAAACGTTTATTACAAGCCAACCTTCAAATTAACTTCGAGAAAAGCGAGTTTGTCCGAACTAGCGTGAGATACCTAGGACACGTGGTGAGTTCCGAAGGCATCCACACTGACCCCAGTAAAGTAGAAGCAATGAAGGAAATCGCCACTCCAACAAACATTCGCGAGCTAAGACGGGTACTAGGGGTAGCCTCTTGGTACCGCAGGTTCGTGCCGGATTTTTCAACACTGGTAGCCCCGCTTAATAACTTGCTAAAAAAAAAACGTTAAATGGCGATGGGATAAAGAACAACACGAAGCATTTGAAGGAATTAAAGAAAAACTGACACAGGCACCGGTCCTGTGTTGCCCGGATTTTCAACAGCCTTTCATTCTCCAAACTGATGCCAGCCGAGAGGGGCTCGGAGCGGTACTCTTCCAACGACATTCCGATCAAGAGCGCGTAATCGCTTATGCCAGTCGTACTCTCACGGAGTTAGAACGAAAATACTCTGCCACCGAACAAGAATGCCTGGCAATACTCTGGGCCATCAGAAAAATGAGACCATACTTGGAAGGGTATAAATTCACTGTGATAACCGACCATCATTCGCTGAAGTGGCTACATTCTCTACAAAATCCGTCAGGTCGAGTAGCCAGATGGGCTCTGGAGCTTCAGCAGTATGACTTCGATATAGAATACCGAAAAGGAAGTTTAAACGTGGTTGCTGATGCACTGTCGCGCAGCCCACTGAAGGACCCAGGAGTCGGACCACTGTTAACTTTAACCACCATAAAACCTGATTGGTATGCCCGACAAAAAAAGAAAACCGAAGAACATAACAACCAGTTTCCGGACTACCAGATTGTCAAGAATCGAATGTTTAGACACATACCGCGCAAGTCTAAAATAACTACAACACCACAATGGAAGCTATGTGTACCTGCCTCTCAACAGAACGAAATTCTCCGAGAAATTCATGATGACGCCACCGCCGGTCACTTGGGCGTGTTCAAGACAATAAAAAGAGCTCAGGAAAACTATTACTGGCCTGGTATGCACCGAGATATCACCCGATACGTCCGAACCTGTGAACATTGCGCAAGGTACAAAGTCGAGCAACGAAAACCAGCGGGATGCATGGCCACGATGACATGCTCACGACCCTGGGAACTTGTCTGCGCTGACTTCATCGGACCACTTCCTCGTGCTACTCATGGCAACACCGGTCTGCTAGTATTAGTAGACAAATTCAGCAAATGGGTAGAACTAATTCCAGTACGACAGGCCACCGCTAACAGTGTCATCAACGCCCTAAGAGATAGAGTCATTTATCGATTTGGCTGCCCCAAGATATTCTTATCCGACAACGGAACACAATTCACCAGTCACGCCGTCAAAAATTTTCTCACCACCCTCGGAATTGAGCATCGGGTAACAGCGCCATATTCGCCACAAGAAAACCCTACTGAAAGAACAAATCGAGTCGTGAAAACGATGATTGCCCAAAGAACCCAGCAAGACCATCGTCATTGGGATACTCAGTTGACAGAAATTGCATTTGCAATCAATACGGCGGCACACGAATCAACGAAGTACTCCGCAGCAGAAATTAACTTTGGCAGGAGCCTTAACGTACCGAATAACCAGAGAGACCAAGGGGATACCCCCAAAGAACATCACTCCGATCAACCGGACATGAAATCACTGTGGAGAGAAGTTCGCAAAAATCTGGACATCGCCTCGGAGCAACAAAAGAAATACTACAATCTAAGACGAAGACCATGGAGACCTGCTCTCGGGTCACTAGTATTAAAACGTGATCACCCACTCTCCTCCGCGATAGACAATTTTGCACAAAAACTGGCACCGAAGTTCTCTGGACCCTACATCATCAGAAAATGGATATCACCTAACATCGCAGAGCTTGAAGACACCAGAGCAACCAACGCTAAACAACCCAATCTCCGCGCACACCTCCAACATCTTAAGGAATTCTACCCAAGGTTACCACCGTTGGACAAAAATAATTAAAGGGGGAAGTCAAGACCTTATACATTTCTTTCGATTTATATTTATTACACATACACGCATTTTTTTATATTTCTTTTGCTTACGCATTCATCACACCGTTTATTTTAAAAATTGAAAAAAAAACATTTTTCATTTATTCAGTTTATATATTAATTTTTTTTTATAAAAATCACAATCCCTTTTCTGAATTTGAGTTTCTAATATTTTTTTTCTTTTCTTTTCTCGTCTCTGTTCCGTCTAGTACCGTTCTTATGGAGAGAAGAATAACGAGACCAGTCCGGCCAGGCCTAATAAAAACAATACTGCGCCAAACCACCATGCCCAAACGGCCAAAACCCTGGGCTCGGGTGGTAAAAATAATAGAGGCCGCAGCCAACAGCCGAAGACGAGCCTTGCCCGACCCAAGGGAAGAGGAGGCCATCCAAAAGGCACTTCGGCAGATGGTGGCCGAAAATTACACCACAAGCCATGAACTGTATGCAGTCGGCCCAGCACCACGACAGCCGTCACCGTCACCAACCGAATCACCCACTCGAGCACCAGGCGTCTCAACCATTTTAACAGCCAAAACAGAAGCCGAAACACCTGATGTTTTTGAAGGGATCATCATTAAAAAAGGACGGGCCCCCCGAAAATTCCACATTCACAGAAAAGGGAAACCAGTGGTGCATGTTAAAATGATCCTGGGAGACCAGGCTGTATTGACATGCCAGCACCAAAAAAAAGTGGTGGACACGGTATAAGGCTATTTTTTTTTATGATTACTATTATCCTTTGGCCTAAATTATTAACTTTTTTTTTTATTTTTATATCTTATTATCCTTTTGCCTCAAGTATATACTTTTTTTTTATCCCCAATGAATTGTTAAATGAATTATCTAAAAAAAAAAAAAAAAAAAAAAAAAAAAAAAAAAAAATTATTATTAAAATTAAAATAATAATAAATTTAATTTCAAATTATATTGCGACAGAGCCGAACCACCCTTGTGGTCTGGTAAATATACCACAGCAATGTGGTAGTGCGGGTCCTTAGGACCTCAAGTCTCGCTACACAAATAATTTTTTTTTTTCCTAAGTAGAGAGGGAACTGTAACGTGACGTTACAATAATAACAATAACATATATAAACAGTTTCAACATTTATATATATATGAGTTTTACTTTTGATTCTCACAACTGTACTTATTATCTTACTACATACATAAACTATTATAATATTTTTATAACTTTTTTAATTACATATATCAACAGTTTCAACATTTATATATATATAAGTTTTACTTTTGATTCTCACAACTGTACTTATTATCTACTACATACATAAACTATTATAATATTTATATAACTTTTTCTTTTCACAACTGTACTATCTATTATAAGTATTATCTACTACAACAATATTATACACAAACTGTATTGGAATATTTATATATATATTACTGTTAATACGATTTTGTCAACTATACTATAAGTTATACATGTTACACATTTACTTGATCACCACTGTAAGACAGCTGCTAGAAAACAGAAAGACAAACAACTAATAAGTACCTATATACGCAACAACCAAACATATTAATGACACACAAACAACGGCGACCCATTCAACTAGCCCCCATTAAGAAAATATAAGAGGAATCATATAATTCCCAACTAGTTTCTACACCGAAGTATATATAAGGGTGACGTTGAGTCAGTACTAATCAGCCTTCCGTCTAGGCTCAGTGCTCAGTGTGTGTGCATTGCACCAGGCACGAGGTACGGACCAGTCTATGGTCATTGAGCCTCAGCCTTAGCATACACAACAGCATTGCTGTATAACATTTTGGTTGCGCTGACAACTAGTCAGTGCAGATACATACTGGCTGCGGTACGGATCAGATTCTGATCATTGAGCCGCAGTCTTTTGCTTAGGGTTTTCTTGCTGACTGCGGTACGGATCATATTCTGATCATTGAGCCGCAGTCTTTTGCTTAGGGTTTTCTTGCTGGCTGCGGTACGGATCAGATTCTGATCATTGAGCCGCAGTCTTTTGTTTAGGGTTTTCTTGCTGGCTGCGGTACGGATCAGATTCTGATCATTGAGCCGCAGTCTTTTGCTAAGAGCATTCTTGCTGGCTGCAGCACGGATCAGATTCTGATCATTGAGCCGCAGTCTTTTACTTAGGTTTTGTCTGACTGGCTGCGGTACGGATCAGATCCTGATCATTGGGCCGCAGCACTGTGCTTAAACTCTATCTACCGGATTGTCGCACGGATCAGATTCTGATCATTGAGCCGCAGTCTTTTGTTTAGGGTTTTCTTGCTGGCTGCGGTACGGATCAGATTCTGATCATTGAGCCGCAGTCTTTTGCTAAGAGCTTTCTTGCTGGCTGCGGCACGGATCAGATTCTGATCATTGAGCCGCAGTCTTTTACTTAGGTTTTGTCTGGCTGGCTGCGGTACGGATCAGATCCTGATCATTGGGCCGCAGCACTGTGCTTAAACTCTATCTACCGGATTGTCGCACGGATCAGATTCTGATCATTGAGCCACAATCTTTATACCCATCATTTTATTTATATATATATTTTTACTAATGAGCCTTCCGTCTAGCCTTCCGTCTAGCCTTCCGTCTAGAACTCGCAGCATCAGAGAAACCAGTTTATCGAATACCGATTACCCGAAACCGATTACCTGAAACCGACAACCTGATACCGAATACTGGAAATATTTGAACCGAAGCGAGAATAAATTATTAAAAACAACCGACCGCCGATTAGCACCAGCTGACACTCTTAACCCTTTTACGGATACCCAGACCCAACTGCAACTGACTGCACCACCATCTTACGCTGTCGAAATATTATAATAAGCGATTGATAATTGTAAATAAAATTAAGCTTTAAATTGAAAACTGCGTCTTTTTATTTAATCAAAGGTTTGTGGATCCTTTGAGCGATCCTGGAGCGGCTGAGCTAACCTCAGCCTTCGATAAAACCACTGTTACAACATTTATATAAGTGCTTTGTTCGATTGTGGCACAATTGTGCTAGCACAGTGTGCTGACACACAAGGGTGCACATGTGCTGGTGAGTCAACACGCAAAAAATTGTGCTATTACCCACCTCTACTGCACAATAAGAAGCGCAAAAATTAAAATTCTAACTGTTTTACCAAAAAGCTGGACAGTAAAAAAGCTTAAAAATGAGTTTAGCATTACTAACTACATGGCTAAAAGAGTAAAAGTTAGTGAGGCTTAAAGGTATTTTCTCATCGCCAAATTCAAAGTATTCCTACACTTTAGCCCAACTCACTGTTGACATGGTACAAAATTTTTATTGTTCAGATGAAATGAGCAGGTTAATGTTACAAAAAAAGATTTTGTAACAGCTAAAATTAATGTTACGAAAGTTCAGTTGCAAAAAATATTGGTTCTGAATAACTTGAAGGAAATTTATGCAAATTTAAAGAAAACTATCCAGATGTATCCGTTATGTTTTCTAAGTTCGCGGAGCTGAGCCCAAACAATTGTATTCTACCTGCTGTAAGCGAAACTCACACTGTTTGCGTATGTACGTATGATGAATTCATCAAAATTTCAAGTTAATGCTTTGCGGCTTACAAATTAATAAGTTAACTCAAAATGATTAAAGTCCAATAAAAACTTACAAAGACTGCATTGCAAAAATTGTATGCTCAACTTCGCGTTCAGCTTGCTTCATAAGCGAATGCAAGTCTTGTCCTGGAACAGACGGATTCAGAGAGTTTCTTCAAGAACTTTTGGAAAGCCGGGATGTTGATAAGATTACATACAAGCAATGGGTCTCTGTTGATCGAACTACTTTAGAAACGATAACGAAGTCAACAGATGACTTCATCGATATTTTTTTTTTAGAAAATTAATGTGCTAAAAATGCATTCTTTTATAGCTAACGAACAGTCTATATAAAAAAAAAATTGAAAGCTGAATTAAAGGAAAACGAATTCTTGGTTGTTTGTTACTTTGCCGCAAACTACTCATTTGTAGTCCAAGATGAAGTGCAATCGTATCATTGGACCAACGCGCAGGCAACAATTCATCCATTTGTTGCCTATTATATCAATGGCGACCAATCAAAATTAATCAGCTTCGTCATAATATCTGAAGTTTTAAAACATGATATTGTCTCAGTACACTTGTTTCAATCACGCCTGATGAATTTCCTATGCAACAAAGTTGGCAAACCTCAAAAATTATATTACTTTTCGGACGGTGCAGCGTCACAGTATAAAAACAACAAATTTCATAAACCTGTGCCATCACAAGGAGGATTTTGGAATTGCAGCTGAGTGGCATTTTTCAGCAACCACGCATGACAAGGGCCCAAGTGATGGCGTAGGTGGAACTGTATAACGTTTGGCTGCTAGAGCAAGCTTACAGCGTCCATACGCTGAACAAATACTAACACCAAATCAATTATATCTGTTCGCAAAAGAAAATATAGACGAAATAAGTTTTGATCACACAACATTTCAAAATCATGATTAGGAAACAATTAAACTTAAAGATAGATTTTAAAAATCACGGCGAATCGATGGAACAAAAAAAGTACATTGTTGCATTCCTTTAACTATTAATAAAATTATGACAAAAGTGTATTCAAATTCCAGAGATTGCAAAGTTGAGAAAGTGTCAATATAATCATTTAAAATTTTACTTGCATTACATCCTGTTTTTTGTGTTTAATATTTAAAAACTACTAAATGTTAAATATTTTTATGTTTTATTGGTTATGTTAATAAATTTCCTTTGATACCTTCTTACTTCATATCATGGTAGAATAACCAGGTAGATGCACTAGAAATACGCTCTCTCCAACAACAAAACAATAACAAAGGCGTAATTATAATGTCAAAATGAGCTGTTTTGAAAATGATATCAATTTTGGCCTTTTTATTGGATGATTATCAATTATAATCAATTCTTAGTTATAAAATATATAATTATTTTTTGCACTACACAGCTGTTCTTCCGATTAGCAACTAACCGGACCTCAACTTGCCATTAACTTAACCGGCACTTAAGACCTAACCGAACATTGAGAAAATGCTTTCTTGCTAACAGCTGGTCAAAGTTCCGATTAGTGCTTAACCGGACATTGAGAAAACGGCCTTTAATGTAGTAATTTCGCATGTTCCTTATTGCCGATCGGATCGAATTAAAAACGTAGCTGCAATCTTAAGGACAATTAGTTTAATTTTTTTTTTCAAAGTCCTAGCAAGTTATTAATTACATTTTAAACATTACAATTTGAAAATTACACAGAGCACAATAACTTGCAACACAATACGCATAATTATTTTGAGATTGTTTCTTGAATTTAGCACATCCGTTTCGATAATTCGTCGCGATAATTCCAAAACAATTCATTAATTGTTGGCAAATAAACAAACAATCGTCGATTTCATTAAATAAATTTAATTTTTTCAAACAGCAATTTCACTTGTCAAAATATATTTTGACAGTTTAAAGAAGCCGTACATAGCTTTACAAATAAATTGGTTACTGAAAAATCGAAATAAGTAGTCGAATGAAAATTATATTAAAAGTAAACTTTCATTTGCTTCATTTAAGGCAAAACTACAATTAGTTATATATGTATTATATCTTAAAACACGGATCATTTTATAAAATTTTTAAGATTTTTGTTTACTTTTTTTACATGTTCATACATAAAATCTGGGTACTCAATTGATTTATACGGTTACAAGTAAATTAAACATCCCTATGGCTGAACGAATAAACATAAATTGTCAATAGTGACATTATAGTTAAGCCAATGTTTTGCTCTCTCGCTTTTTGCTCTCCGAATTGCATCTACCTGATTATTCTGCCATGACTTCATATTGACCCATTTTCATTCCTTTTTAATTTGGCTTTCGGGAATCACCAAAATAAGTTTTGCTCAGCCGCCACATCTAAGCATTGCTGTCAAGCACACAGATATTTGGTAAATACTAAAGCTTAAGCAACTGTTTGCTGCTGAATGTTTAAAAAATTTTATTCTTAGAACCAAAATTTCAGTAAGTAGACTTTGAAAATTTTTTTGTAGGTGTTCCCATTAACTTCCCTAGAAAGTCTTTTATGATAACGCAAGAAGAAATGTCATATATTAATATATATTTTTTGCAACCATTTTTCAGGATACAATGTTAGAGATATTTTTGCTTTTCTGAAACTTTTCTGCATTAGAAATTTGCAAAAAAAAAATACATGATGGCATAACTTTATTTTTTAATAAAATAAAGATTTGAGAGATAATCTTTCGATTGCATCCAAAACCGTTGTTCTAACATGAAAACAACCAAAGTTATGAATTTTTGAAAATCACGCTACGAAAAAAATTGATTTTTTTGAATTTTTGACTACCCAAAACTCGGTAACCAGTCATTCAAAAAAATGACCAGACCTTACTCCGACTTGGGATATAGGTGTACAAAGTTTCGGAAATGGTAAATTTGATCTTGTTAATTAAATAAATGAAGTGCAGTTCCATTTTATGAAAATAAAAATTCTGCCTCATTTTATTACGCCTTGTGAGCTCCTACTGCAAACTTAGAAAATAGTTGGAAATTCCGCAGAGATTTTTAAGAAAAATTTTTTAAATCACAGAAACATCACCATTAACAATACTTTTTTCATAAGAGAAATAATTTAAGAACTCCTTGTATGAGCACTGCAATTTTTCGCATTTTGAGCCACTACTTATCTTATATATATAGTACGCAGAAGCAAATTTTGTCCGGCGTAAGGCTTTTTAAATACAAGACCAATCTTAATAAATTTAATATGGTTTGGAAGGTTTAGACATGTAGATGTGCAAACTGGACGTTTTAATTCTTAAAAATTTATATTTTTTAAGTTATAGCGAGTTAAAATTTGCATATAATTGTTCTTATGTTGCTTTTTCTCTTCTCAAATTCAGCATATGCCTAAAAATATGTGAGGTATTTAGCACCACTTATTGGCTAATAGCTGTTATACTGACGAATCTATAGTAATAAAACTCATTTTCTGTTTGTTTGTTTGTTTGTTTGGCCTTTATACAAATCTAAACGGCTCAACGGATTTCGCTCAAACTAGGTACACATATTAAGTTTATCCCAACTTAAAATGTTACATACTTAGTTTTTGCCACGCCCCCTCTGAATTTTTTCAACTAACGGTAATTTTGTTATTATAAGACTTTTTACCATCGGAGATTTTTGTGTATTTAATTTTAAAAATTTTTTGTTATTTTGACATCAAAAACACTCACATATCTTTAAAATTGGAGAAATTTTCAGTACAACGACTTTTTCATAAAACATCGTTACCTAAGAATGAGAAAAAAACGACATGAAAATCAAAGTTTGGTCTTTCGATGCAAATATCTCCGCTGTCCATTAATATATTTCATTCAAATTTTTTTTGTTCAAAAGTTCAATAAAATCACTTTACAAAAATAGGTTGAACTGTACCGTTAAGTCAGTGTATATATGTTTTATGATTATGTCAAAAAGGTCCAAAATATTGACTTTTTACTCAAAAAATGACTCAAAAATTGTTGTTGTTGTAAAAACGAAATCAATTAAAAATTGCACATCTGGCTACCTTTCATATGACATAGCATTTATTTGCAAAAATTCTTCCAGCTAAGCGCAAAAAGTATTTTACTGTTTTTGTCATCAAAACAACAAGGGTACCCCGTTTGATTTTTTTCGCGAAATTTATTTTTTCCAAAATGTTGTTTTTATATTTTTTACAAAAAAGTCAAGTCTCAAAGATAATATATGTGAAAATTACCCCAATATCTCTTTCCAATCAAAAGTTATGGCTAAAAATCTATTTTTTCATACCAGACTATTAATAAAACTTAATTTTGTGTTAAAAATTTCTATATAGTTTGAACGTGCCCATTTATCTCTAAGAATGCAGTTGTGTGTCTTAAGTAATGACGAACATTTTGGATTGTATAAAGTCTTCTTTTATAGTGATCTACTTATAAGTTGCCTCCCCCAAAACATAGAATTGGATCAATTTAAATGTCCAGCTCACTTGCTAGACTTTTTGCTGTTTTTGCTTTGCTTGCAAATGCGATAATATGATCCTGATCTCCAATGAAAAAACGCAGCATATAGAAATTTTAGTAGGTACAATCATTTTTAGCACAACGAATTTTCATAAAACATTGATAGCTAATAATAAGAAAAAAATTATATGAAAATCAAAGTTTTTACTTTTAATGCTAATAACTCCGCTGTTTTTAATATATTTCATTAAAATTTTTTTGTTAAAAAGTTCAATATGTTTTTAATATAAATCTTTGTTTAGACGTTAAAATGTCCATATCTCAAGGACGCATTGAGTCCCACCATAATTTTACTTTGTTGAAAAGATAATTGTGCTTGCTTTAAGATTAAGTAAATATAAAAATTCTTTTTAATTTTTAAAATATGTTTTTCGTACTCCTTCTTTGAATTCAATTAGCTCACCGCAAGAGATTGAACCACCAACAACAAAAATTTTCCTATACTTTTTTGGATTAATGTTCGTTCAATTACCTTTCTAACGGCAGATAAATAAAATGAAATTAGATAAAATTCAAATAAAATTCAACATGTTTTTCATTATTCCCGATTGTAAAAAACATTTAATCGAGAAGTGTATGTTAAAATGTTTATATAAATGACTCTCGAGTAACACCGGGTAAATCAGCTAGTAATCTTTATAATTTACAGCTAAAACTATGAATTGATATATTCAGTATCAAAGTGATACTGGAATGACTTCTTACTGTTGAAAAAAGATTTCTAAACTGTTGGTCGGAAAATTTTTTAATTTTTAAAAATTTACACAAAAATTTAATAAGAAATTGGAAACTGGTAATGAAACATTATATTTCAAGCATTTTTCAACTGGAAATCAAGAAATATCTTATCCTGTATATTCAAAATAAATTTGGGTATGAAATTAATATTCTAACATAATGCCATGTTCACACTGAGAGCTAAATGCGCATTTAGAGCATTTTCTATATATATTTGTCCCTGTTACTTCTACAATGAGTAAAGGGTCGTTCGTAAATGTGGATTTCGTAAATGCGCAGTTAGCTATCAGTGTAAGCATAGCATTATATCGTCGCTGCGCTTGCAGTACCGCGTATATTGCAATTGATCAGTTCTGATCAATTTTGATCAGTTGAAAATCTATTCAATAGCTTAGATAAAATCTAGATATATTATACCTTTTGAGAGCGACATTTCTTTGAAACCGGCATTGGATTTAGGGGCTCTACAGACACGTTAAAAAATGGTTACGGGCCCTAAGTCATAATTATTTCGCAAATGTTTCATTTATCATAAATACTGCGGTCTCGGGAATAACCTGATGTCAGCCATGCAGCAGCTAGTGAAATAGAAATTCTAAATAATGATAGTTAGCTGTTTTAAAAAGTGAGGGCTTCGATCTCTTCACAACTGCAGACACGCTCCTTAAAAAGGAACCAACATCGGAAATTAATATGAGGAGTGTTGCGCCTGGATCCTATATCCATATAGGACCTCAGTATTAGTAGGAAAGATTTCACGATCATATATTTCTACCTTGGACAATATATCAATTGAAATAAATACAGATATGAAATATAAAAGTATTTCGCTTTGTTTGTGGCCTTTACTAGGAAGGGCTGTAAAAATAAAATATACAACAATTTGAATAATAGGAGTTTATCTGGGAAACAAGAAGCCAGAAAATGTGGATTAGTTTTTAAAAAATCTTCTTGATGAAAAGCTTTTTTTAAAAGAACATGGTATTACTTTGTTCGGAACAAATGTTTAATTTGAAATATGAGCATTTATTTGTGATACGCCGGAGCGATCCTTTTTGTGTGGTGTTGTTGGCCACAATATTTTTCTAGTCCACAGTGTTATCAAACTGGTAATAAATGCAATAAAGAAACTACGTATAACACTAGTATTTCGAAATTAAGAAAAGATGATGGTTTTACACAAATAAAACAAAATGAATTTCATAGAGGACCACATTCGACTTCTCCTAGTTCATTGGTATCAAAATGGTTTCCTTTGGAACCTATGCACTTGATAGATTTGGGTGTTACGTAAAAAAATCCTGACCATTCTTTGTTCCAATAAATTGCGTTATTCCATGAATGCCACAAATATTAACAGGGTGTCTTCAAGACTAATAAGTTGCTCGTCATATATTCCTCGTGAGTTTGCCTGGAAACCACGACGCTTAGCTTAGTTGCCACGCTCGAAATCCACAAAGCTATTACAGTTTATACTTTACACAGATCCACTTGTTTTGAAAGACCTTTTAAGTGATGACTTCTTCTCGCAATTTCTGTTAATACATTCAGCGTACAGGCTCTTTCTGACGCCATCGAATTAACATCGAATATATATATATACATAATATAATCAAAGCAAATGCTCATTTGCTCCAATTAGGCGAAAATTTTCCAAACATTTTTGGAGAATGGAGTGTAACATATAATATAAACGGGTTTTTGCACATTTGTCAATGTGCTGAAATAATGGGTATAGTGTCTAATTTTTTTGCTTACCCATTTGAAAACTTCCTGCAAGAGCTTAAGAAAAGTGTAAGGCTGCCATAAAAAAATTTAGAACAAATCCGCAATAAGTATAGTACATTACCATTTGTTCACAGTAAAAAAATTACAGGTTTTGGTTTCAATCGTTTCCAATTTCCAAAAGGCAATAAAATTTCATTTTAAGCATTTTACATTTACTACTAAGAAACCATAAAATGTTTGCTTAATTTCACCATCTATACAAATTAGAATTGAAGGTTTTGAACCTGAGAATGAAATGACTAAACGTGTACGTCTTCAAACTATTACAACTTCATTCAATTCTCCTGTGGACTCCTTAACTGACTTCGAAATATTTGTGGCAAACATTGAAGTAAATGAAGCAGATATTGAATATTTTACAATTAAAAACGTTAGATTTAAACTAGCTTGCTTGCCATATGAGTAAAATTTTCTATTTATTCCTCTTTTGCATACCGATGATATTTTGTATTAAACCAAAACATAAATATTTTCCAAATAACAAATAAAGCATCAACGTACATATGTATATAAAAATAATGAAAATGTTGAACCCAACGTCTATCAACATGCTTTTGCTGTAGATATAAAAGGTAATTTCAATATATTGAGCCTTTGTCATTAAGTTTATAAATCAAAAATAACATTTACATATTATTTCAGAACTAAAAATAACAGTGGCTCAGCTAAAAACTACTATTTAAAACCTAAATTTGGTTATTGCAAAACTACTTTTCCAACGTTGATTTCCTTAAGCTCAAAAGAAGATCTTGACGAATTTGAAGAAAAAGTTACATTGCTATAAGATGATGACGTGGTGAGTAAAGAAGCTTATTTTTGTACCTTCGGCAAATATGTATGGTTACTTCATTTCATCTTTTCTTTCAAAATATTTACATCTGTAGCTTATAAGCAAAATATCTATACTTTTCATTTTTAGGTTGATCATGTAAAGAACCTTATATCAAATGGAGGCTTGACTAAAAATCTGTGCTTTTTAATTGGACTCGAAGTTATAAAAGAGTTAAACTACGATGTATCCTGCAAGGAAGCAGGCGCTGAAGGAGTAAAAAAAACTGGATTCATTTATGTATAGTAAGTGTAACTCTGTCATTTTCATTCTTTTTTCATATACCACCTTCCCGATACAATTACTTCCTTTAGTGATAATAAAAATTTTATTTGTGTTTCCATTTTTCTTATATATTTCAATAAAATACAGGTAAGCAGACGGACATGTAAAATTTCTGATGAATAGTAAAAAAAAAAATATTTTTAAAGCTATAACAAAAACTGACATATGAATTTAGAGTAAGGTGGAGCGAAATTTATTTGTTTTTTGAAAATTTTGTTTTGCCCGAGCACGGTAAAGTTGAGAATGAATGTAAAACTCATTATAAAAACAACTTCAGAAAAAAACGAACATTTTCAGTATCCACTTCTAATTTATCTATATAAGGACAAAACAAGTAACAGCTCTTTGTAAATCAAAATTGTTTGATCACCCAGACTTCACCGCAAGGATGTAGCTATTGTTCAAAATCAATTCTTTTGTTGTTAATATTTGCATATGGTCAATTTTTTTTCTCTTTAACGTTATATTCGCATATTTCTGCAAATATATTGAAAATATTTCATGAAACCAAAAAATGTTGTATGCGTATATGAAAGTAGGCCTCAAGACTTGCATTTTATGTAAGCAAACTTTTCTTCTAACTTTTGTTGTTTCAAAAATTTAACCAGTTTTATGTGGTCTTTAACGTTGCATTTTTTAGAAGTGAGTTTCGAGGCATTTAAAAAAAATTAGTGAAATTGGGAATGAAAAAACCTTAATTAAAGAACTGTATCAAAGTAGTGGGATTTTTTTTCTTTTAAGAGTGCATTCATTTTTTATAAAATTAGTTTTCGCCATTTTTAAAATTATATTTTAAGGTTAGATACATATTTTAGCTGTATCGTTTACGGTACATTGAGTGATAAAGGGTTAAAAGTTCTTATAAGAAAGGAAAACATATCTAAAGTACTAAAATTGTATAATTTGAAACAAGGTAAGTTTGGATAAGTTTAGATTTTTTTCATTGATATTAAGGCAACCCTATTAAGCCCCCTCTGCAAATATTTATTTTTCGGTAGCCTCATCGATTTCTGTTATTTTGAAAAAAAAATCTGAGTAAATTAGTTCAACCCGTTCAACAGTTACAGAATCTTGATCACCTAGGGAATGAATCTCGATATTGTGCGGCGTAGAAAATTATTTTTATAAGTAGGAATGAACAAAAGTAAGACAATTTTGTACTTAAGTAATAATCGTTAATTTTAATTAAGTTTGTATTCTTAGTAAACATTACCGCTATTGACATAATCATGTATGTTGTGTCCTTTCACTGTCTAATTTTTCGTCTTCTTTCTTTCAAATTGAAATTTGAATAAAAAGATGTAGTTCGGTTTAACTAACTATAATCTCCCATTTTGTGTAGCAAATTAAAAGTGAGAACGATTTGTATTCACTGTAATTACCAATACTTCAATAGTAATAACACACTGCGAGATTTATAACACGTTTTAATGTTAACAAATTAATTAAACGTTGATTAATAACTTGCTTAAATAGTAATGTTTTTGATGAGTTTGTGGCTGAGATAGCCGGCGGTTGCTATTAAAGAGTTGGGACTGATGTTCATAGAAATGCTGATTTAACTCATGCGCTGAAGATCATACACCGAGAACAAAAAAAGAAACTAAACGACAGATCGCTATCAAACTCAGCGTCAGTATAAAGGACAAGAGTTTTGAAAAGTAAACGATAGAAATAATTTTGACAGTCGGCTTATGCGGGATTTTGAAATGATCAATTCACGCTACTTTTTTGACAGAATGTACAAAATTACATTCAGAATGTTGTTTTCACAATGCACTGTGGCCGAAATTGCGATTTTAGCGGAAAAAAGTAAATTTTTCAACTTTAGATTTTTACAATTTTTTTGATGATGTTCAATACCCAACATATTGATAAGAAAAAACAAATAAAAAATTTTACTGTTGGCAACCCTGTTTATGTACAAACAGCTGTTAATGTTTACATATTTTTTAGTACGTGTTAATACAAGTGAAGCAGCAAAATTTTTATAAAATTAAAAACCTTTTTTTTTTTTAATAATATATTCTTGTAAAAAAACTTTGTAAATATGAATTCTAATACTCGAGGTGAGTATTTTTAATATATACAAATATAGTTTGCTAAATGTTTGTATTTCGTACTTATTTTAGGGGTTTTTTGTATGTATATTTTGTGAAATTCTGAAGAGTTTTATCGTTTTTCGTGGAGTAAGACTAAAAATATTATGAAGTGTGATTGTAGTGTGATTTGTAGAAAACTCAAGTTTAATGTCATGGTAAAAGTGTATGCGTTTGACTGCTAATGAACACATTTTAATATTTTTGTAGAAACACTCAGGCTCAAAAATTCTGAAATATTTGAGTTTTGGTTGAGAAACAAAAGAAATGTTTCGAATTACATAAAAGGAAAGATTCCATACGAAATTGACAGTGAATTAAATAAGTTAATATGTACTGAAGCTCGAAACTTATCTAATTTTATCAAACTAAAATGGAATAAACAAACCAGAAATGAGAATGCATTTAGAAAATATAATAAGAATGGTTGGGTCGAGAAACAGTTTTTGTTATACCGAAAAGATTAATGCTATCGGGCGACCAAAAATGACTTATGATGATAGTATAAATATTGGTTTTTTTAAACATTTACACATAATCTTAATTGCTCTCTCCTCTGAATTTCAAATTGATGCTCAAAAGTTTCGTGCTTATTGCATTAAAACCTGTGAAATATTTTCCCAAAACTACGAATGGTACTCGATGTCTGCACAATACACAAAATATTAGTGCATTTGTCACAAATAATTGAGGCCTTGCAGAAAATGCATCTGAGGCGCGAAACAAATATTATAAAAAAGATCGAACTGGTCACGCTCGAAAGGATTCAAGAGTGCACAACATACTTGACATGTATCATATAGCTATTGATAGCTCTGACACATATATGTCAAGATTATCTATGCAAGAACGTACAAATAGTGCAAAAAAATTCCGTTTCCTCGAGAAGTCATTGATCTTTTTAAAATGCCTGAATTACCACCAGAACTGTTATTACCTTCAACATCTCAAGAAGCCTCCAGCTGCAATTATTCTGATTCTGATGTTTACTTAGAGTCGTTAAATAATTATTCATTGGAATTAGAAGCGGATGAAAACGAAGAAACAGACCATGATTAATTAAGCCCTATATCTTTTGAGAATATGTATCCATTAATTTGTTATTTTCAGATTAATCCATAAGCATTTACAACTTCTTTAAAATTATAAATTAATGAATTAAAAAATAAATTAATTTCTTGGTAGCATTCAATATTTTTTAATAGTGGGCGAGGAGCGCCCATTTTTTCTCAAGTTTTTTTTTTGTCAGTAGAAGTCCGTATTCAAAATTTGATGAAGCTAGCTTTTTTGCCGACAATTTGGGTTTTGGGTCTCAAATCGATTTTTTTATCATTAGAAGTCTACACACCAAATTTGGTGAAGCTAGCTTGTCGGGAAGTATTTTTTGCCGCTAAAATCGCGATTTCGGCCATAATGCAATGCAACGATGAAGCAGAAACTTTATAAACTTATAAAGGCTAAGTATTTAAATAAAAACTGCTTTTGATGAAGCGATCAAAATAATAACTTGTAAGTTTGAATTCAATTTGTATTATTTTCATATGATTTCAATTAGGCTCCTTGATACCCGATTAACCAGCATCCTCCGACAAAAAGGTTACTGTGAAAAATAGAAGCGAAACAAATTGAGAAGTTGCTTGTGCTAGGAAAGTAGAATTTAGTTAAAATTTCGTTAGAGTTTAAGGAAAAAAGTCGTAATAATAACTATGTAACTTTTGTTAGTCAAAACAAATGCAAAAACATTTTAAAGGAAGATTTTGGCAATTTTCAAATAAAGTTTCTTATTTGGATGAATTATGAGATTTTTCATTGTTCAAGTTAAACACATTATTGTTACTACATTTCATTATTTCTAAGGTTGCATTAGAAAATCAACAATTTTTTAGTTAACATAACTACAAAAATTCTTATTAATTTTTATAACTGTTTTAACTATGTTTTTTTCTCGGTGTGATGATGCTAAGCTAAGAGGTATTATCCATTCTGACGTTCATAAAGATGATGACTGAACTCGTAGCTAAAGCTGATTTTTAAGATGAAACATGTTTTTGTTACTAAACTAAAAAAAAGCATTTTTGGACATTTGTAACCATCACGAAACTTACGCCGATCATAAAACTTCAGTTCTTCAAATATTTTGACAGTTTAACAGTTTGACAGTTTAATAAGAGATAGAATGCGTTCAAGTAAAGGTTATTAGCTATATAAATGCGTGCCATATGAATCATTTTTGATTGTACACACATTTGTTTACTGTACACCACATAGAAAACATCATATTTAACTTTACCTTAAAGTAACCGGAGTTATCAAAGTGGTATCACAATGGACCTTATTGGTCTAAGTGAGCCGTGGTAAGTGCGGTATGGTTTAGGCACGTACAGTGGCTGCCTCTCTACCTAGCCTAAAGTAACCGGAATGCCTTCCTTATAATACTATTTATTAGTTGCTGTTAAAGTCACACGCTAATTAAAGATAACAATTGTTTTTGAATTGATAACAAAACATCAATGTTTTTAAATTTGCTTATGATATGCTTACATCAATTGTTTTGTAGCTGGTTAATTTTTTGCTTAACCTGTTAAAACTAAATGTTAGCCAAAAACTAAAAACACATAAAAATATGAATCATACAATTTTTACCTCATTTAACTTCTTGCTTCAGCTTTAAGATTCAAATTAATAGATTAGATTAGATTAGATCAGATTAGATTAGATTAGATTAGATTAGATTAGATTAGATAAGATTAGATTAGATTAGATTAGATTAGATTAGATTAGATTAGATTAGATTAGATTAGATTAGATTAGATTAGATTAGATTAGATTAGATTAGATTAGATTAGATTAGATTAGATTAGATTAGATTAGATTAGATTAGATTAGATTAGATTAGATTAGATTAGATTAGATTAGATTAGATTAGATTAGATTAGATTAGATTAGATTAGATTAGATTAGATTAGATTAGATTAGATTAGATTAGATTAGATTAGATTAGATTAGATTAGATTAGATTAGATTAGATTAGATTAGATTAGATTAGATTAGATTAGATTAGATTAGATTAGATTAGATTAGATTAGATTAGATTAGATTAGATTAGATTAGATTAGATTAGATTAGATTAGATTAGATTAGATTAGATTAGATTAGATTAGATTAGATTAGATTAGATTAGATTAGATTAGATTAGATTAGATTAGATTAGATTAGATTAGATTAGATTAGATTAGATAAGATTAGATTAGATTAGATAAGATTAGATTAGATTATATTAGATTAGATTAGATTAGAATAGATTAGATTTGTTTAGATTTGATTAGATTAGATAAGATTAGATTAGATTAGATTAGATTAGATTAGATTAGATTAGATTAGATTAGATTAGTTTAGATTAGATTAGATTAGATTAGATTAGATTAGATTAGATTAGATTAGATTAGATTAGATTAGATTAGATTAGATTAGATTAGATTAGATTAGATTAGATTAGATTAGATTAGATTAGATTAGATTAGATTAGATTAGATTAGATTAGATTAGATTAGATTAGATTAGATTAGATTAGATTAGATTAGATTAGATTAGATTAGATTAGATTAGATTAGATTAGATTAGATTAGATTAGATTAGATTAGATTAGATTAGATTAGATTAGATTAGATTAGATTAGATTAGATTAGATTAGATTAGATTAGATTAGATTAGATTAGATTAGATTAGATTAGATTAGATTAGATTAGATTAGATTAGATTAGATTAGATTAGATTAGATTAGATTAGATTAGATTAGATTAGATTAGATTAGATTAGATTAGATTAGATTAGATTAGATTAGATTAGATTAGATTAGATTAGATTAGATTAGATTAGATTAGATTAGATTAGATTAGTTTAGTTTAGATTAGTTTAGTTTAGATTAGATTAGATTAGATTAGATTAGATTAGAATAGATTAGATAAGATTAAATTAGATTAGATTAGATTAGATTAGATTAGATTAGATTAGATTAGATTAGATTAGATTAGATTAGATTAGATTAGATTAGATTAGATTAGATTAGATTAGATTAGATTAGATTAGATTAGATTAGATTAGATTAGATTAGATTAGATTAGATTAGATTAGATTAGATTAGATTAGATTAGATTAGATTAGATTAGATTAGATTAGATTAGATTAGATTAGATTAGATTTGATTAGATTAGATTAGATTAGATTAGATTAGATTAGATTAGATTAGATTAGATTAGATTAGATTAGATTAGATTAGATTAGATAAGATTAGATTAGATTAGATTAGATTAGATTAGATTAGATTAGATTAGATTAGATTAGATTAGATTAGATTAGATTAGATTAGATTAGATTAGATTAGATTAGATTAGATTAGATTAGATTAGATTAGATTAGATTAGATTAGATTAGATTAGATTAGATTAGATTAGATTAGATTAGATTAGATTAGATTAGATTAGATTAGATTAGATTAGATTAGATTAGATTAGATTAGATTAGATTAGATTAGATTAGATTAGATTAGATTAGATTAGATTAGATTAGATTAGATTAGATTCGATTAAATTAGATTATATAAGATTAGAATAGATTAGATTAGATTAGATTAGGTTAGATTAGATTAGTTTAGATTAGATTAGATTAGATTAGATTAGATTAGATTAGATTAGATTAGATTAGATAAGATTAGATTAGATTAGATTAGATTAGATTAGATTAGATTAGATTAGATTAGATTAGATTAGATTAGATTAGATTAGATTAGATTAGATTAGATTAGATTAGATTAGATTAGATTAGATTAGATTAGATTAGATTAGATTAGATTAGATTAGATTAGATTAGATTAGATTAGATTAGATTAGATTAGATTAGATTAGATTAGATTAGATTAGATTAGATTAGATTAGATTAGATTAGATTAGATTAGATTAGATTAGATTAGATTAGATTAGATTAGATTAGATTAGATTAGATTAGATTAGATTAGATTAGATTAGATTAGATTAGATTAGATTAGATTAGATTAGATTAGATTAGATTAGATTAGATTAGATTAGATTAGATTAGATTAGATTAGATTAGATTAGATTAGATTAGATTAGATTAGATTAGATTAGATTAGATTAGATTAGATTAGATTAGATTAGATTAGATTAGATTAGATTAGATTAGATTAGATTAGATTAGATTAGATTAGATTAGATTAGATTAGATTAGATTAGATTAGATTAGATTAGATTAGATTAGATTAGATTAGATTAGATTAGATTAGATTAGATTAGATTAGATTAGATTAGATTAGATTAGTTTAGTTTAGATTAGTTTAGTTTAGATTAGATTAGATTAGATTAGATTAGATTAGATTAAATTAGATTAGATTAGATTAGATTAGATTAGATTAGATTAGATTAGATTAGATTAGATTAGATTAGATTAGATTAGATTAGATTAGATTAGATTAGATTAGATAAGATTAAATTAGATTAGATTAGATTAGATTAGATTAGATTAGATTAGATTAGATTAGATTAGATTAGATTAGATTAGATTAGATTAGATTAGATTAGATTAGATTAGATTAGATTAGATTAGATTAGATTAGATTAGATTAGATTAGATTAGATTAGATTAGATTAGATTAGATTAGATTAGATTAGATTAGATTAGATTAGATTAGATTAGATTAGATTAGATTAGATTAGATTAGATTAGATTAGATTAGATTAGATTAGATTAGATTAGATTAGATTAGATTAGATTAGATTAGATTAGATTAGATTAGATTAGATTAGATTAGATTAGATTAGATTAGATTAGATTAGATTAGATTAGATTAGATTAGATTAGATTAGATTAGATTAGATTAGATTAGATTAGATTAGATTAGATTAGATTAGATTAGATTAGATTAGATTAGATTAGATTAGATTAGATTAGATTAGATTAGATTAGATTAGATTAGATTAGATTAGATTAGATTAGATTAGATTAGATTAGATTAGATTAGATTAGATTAGATTAGATTAGATTAGATTAGATTAGATTAGATTAGATTAGATTAGATTAGATTAGATTAGATTAGATTAGATTAGATTAGATTAGATTAGATAAGATTAGATTAGATTAGATTAGATTAGATTAGATTAGATTAGATTAGATTAGATTAGATTAGATTAGATTAGATTAGATTAGATTAGATTAGATTAGATTAGATTAGATTAGATTAGATTAGATTAGATTAGATTAGATTAGATTAGATTAGATTAGATTAGATTAGATTAGATTAGATTAGATTAGATTAGATTAGATTAGATTAGATTAGATTAGATTAGATTAGATTAGATTAGATTAGATTAGATTAGATTAGATTAGATTAGATTAGATTAGATTAGATTAGATTAGATTAGATTAGATTAGATTAGATTAGATTAGATTAGATTAGATTAGATTAGATTAGATTAGATTAGATTAGATTAGATTAGATTAGATTAGATTAGATTAGTTTAGTTTAGATTAGTTTAGTTTAGATTAGATTAGATTAGATTAGATTAGATTAGATTAGATTAGATTAGATTAGATTAGATTAGATTAGATTAGATTAGATTAGATAAGATTAAATTAGATTAGATTAGATTAGATTAGATTAGATTAGATAAGATTAAATTAGATTAGATTAGATTAGATTAGATTAGATTAGATTAGATTAGATTAGATTAGATTAGATTAGATTAGATTAGATTAGATTAGATTAGATTAGATTAGATTAGATTAGATTAGATTAGATTAGATTAGATTAGATTAGATTAGATTAGATTAGATTAGATTAGATTAGATTAGATTAGATTAGATTAGATTAGATTAGATTAGATTAGATTAGATTAGATTAGATTAGATTAGATTAGATTAGATTAGATTAGATTAGATTAGATTAGATTAGATTAGATTAGATTAGATTAGATTAGATTAGATTAGATTAGATTAGATTAGATTAGATTAGATTAGATTAGATTAGATTAGATTAGATTAGATTAGATTAGATTAGATTAGATTAGATTAGATTAGATTAGATTAGATTAGATTAGATTAGATTAGATTAGATTAGATTAGATTAGATTAGATTAGATTAGATTAGATTAGATTAGATTAGATTAGATTAGATTAGATTAGATTAGATTAGATTAGATTAGATTAGATTAGATTAGATTAGATTAGATTAGATTAGATAAGATTAGATTAGATTAGATTAGATTAGATTAGATTAGATTAGATTAGATTAGATTAGATTAGATTAGATTAGATTAGATTAGATTAGATTAGATTAGATTAGATTAGATTAGATTAGATTAGATTAGATTAGATTAGATTAGATTAGATTAGATTAGATTAGATTAGATTAGATTAGATTAGATTAGATTAGATTAGATTAGATTAGATTAGATTAGATTAGATTAGATTAGATTAGATTAGATTAGATTAGATTAGATTAGATTAGATTAGATTAGATTAGATTAGATTAGATTAGATAAGATTAGATCAGATTAGAATAGATTAGATTAGATTAGATTAGATTAGATTAGATTAGATTAGATTAGATTAGTTTAGATTAGATTAGATTAGATTAGATTAGATTAGATTAGATTAGTTTAGATTAGATTAGATTAGATTAGATTAGATTAGATTAGATTAGATTAGATTAGATTAGATTAGATTAGATTAGATTAGATTAGATTAGATTAGATTAGATTAGATTAGATTAGATTAGATTAGATTAGATTAGATTAGATTAGATTAGATTAGATTAGATTAGATTAGATTAGATTAGATTAGATTAGATTAGATTAGATTAGATTAGATTAGATTAGATTAGATTAGATTAGATTAGATTAGATTAGATTAGATTAGATTAGATTAGATTAGATTAGATTAGATTAGATTAGATTAGATTAGATTAGAAATAGACTAAATTGCAAAACAAAAATAAAAGGCGAGATACGTTTCCAACTCTTTTATTTTATTCTAGAATTTAAGATATTGCCGCATATTTTAAGCACTTCGCTTAAATACATTTCAATTCATATGATCGCAAATGTCGTTTGTGGTTTAATGTTGAAAAATAAGACATATACTGAGCTAGTTCCAATCCAGCTGTAAACCACATCGTGCTACTCTGAACTTAGAAGCATATATTTCGAAATGCTAATTGACATTAAGTGTGTTTCCGTACACATTTTCGAGTAAAAGTCGAGTAAAGTTCAAGCTGAGAGAGTAAAATTAAATTTGAGAATAATGTCAAAAGTACGGAAACAACTTCTAGCTAGTTTCAAGCACAGAAACAGCTGATTACCTATCAAATGTAAATAGTGCCAATTTAAATTTGTAATTTTTGTTTTTGATGCAAGCAAATAAACTTGCCGAGACTATTTATAGCTTTAATATTACCTTTAATAATATTATTTAAAATTTAACATGTTATTTAACAGTTTGTAAATTTATTTTTCACCCCACAACATAAGCAAACAAGAAATGTTAATTTGACATTTGCTTGTTCTTCTTAAGGCTTTTTCTTCTTTATGCTTTTTCTTATAATGCTGGAAGAAATTTTCCCAGCACACTTTCAGCAACTTTCGAGCTCAAGAGAGTTATTTTATGCTTGCTCTTCTAGCTAGTTTTGAGCTTGAAAAAGTACGGAAACACGTTTCTAGTACATTAATACAATCGAGTATGAAAACAGACCTACTATAGCTAATATTCATTCACTTTATTATCTCATTCAAAATAACACATAAAGTGGTAGTAATATATTATAACTACTTTTGCTTGAGTTGATCCCGTCACTCAAACTTGGAGGCACATAATCGAGGCACATATCGATACTTGATACATCAATCTATAAAAATTAAAATATTAACTGCATGCCGTTTGTATATATTAGGCTTGAAATGAAGGTACTTCAAATAATTTTCTGCCAGCATATATTAAAGTGTATAAATTATACAATGCTGGATAAATTTACATATTAATATTGATTTTATTATTGCGGCTATACTGGTCTTTTTGTTGAAAATGAAAAAAATAAGATCTACTCTTTCAATCTTTCATTTAATCTTTACAATACTGTAGCGGTCAGACTTCACAGACATTTAAATATATCATTAATTTAAATAGATTACGTTGACGACACAAACATTGATTGTAAAAATAAATAAAAAATAATTTAACACTGAAAGACAAACTTAAATAAAGGCAAAATATCACAAACTTGAATTTTAGCTTAAGATTTTTATTAATATACTTTTAGTTTTTCTAATATTTTATGAATTTCTATAGATCCGTATCCTAAAGGAAAATTTACTGTTTTAGTGACATATGCTGCATATGTTTGAATTGACTTATGATAATTGCATTATATCAATGTCATTACTCCGTATGGTTGGCTTTTATATGACTTTAAAAAAACTTCAAACTAAAGATACTACTCCTGGAACTTGTTCTCCCCATGCGAGCATCAATTCTCATTCATCACTGATAACAGCCCTGATTTGAGCGAGAACGGCAGATGTTAACAAAATGTTACTCATTAGAGCGATCGTCTGGATCAGAGAACATTTAAAATAGAGGTACATTAAGGACAAAAGTGTTTTTATATAAATAAAAGGGTGAGCGATTTTTTGATTTACAGAAAATTTTAAAAATCTGCTTAAAACTAAGTCTTAAATTAAAATGTGCTAATTTCAGAAAAATAGTCGCTGAAAAATGCTAAAAATGTCGTAAAAAAAGGAAAATCTTAATTCTGGTAATGTGGCAGCATCGCTAAGAACAAGCTTAAACAGGCTAATTGCAGCTGATTTCAGACGGTAATATACATACATTTCTGTTTAACGTAGTGTCGAATAATCTTTTTGAGTGTTAACGATAAAGAGGATTAAATAAAGAATATAGTTGTCGAGGACACCCCCGATACACCCAAAAAATTATCAATTATTTGAAAAAAAATAACAATTTTGATCGCCTTCACTCACGTTAGCACTATATGTCTATATATATATTTACTCAAAATACACACTTTTTTTAGCTTATTGAAGTAAAACAAATAAAAATATTTAAAAACACTTTTTCACAAAAAAAAAAAAACAAACACGACGTTTCCAAAATACCTGAGCAAGTAGGCTTCATTTAATTTTATATTAAAATTTGACTATGTCAGTGTGGGACAAACCAATACATTAATATGCATACTTGTGTGTGCGCCTGAGAGAGCGGCATCGCTATTTTTTTTGTAATGGCCAACTCGCACATGATTGTTTGATTGGCAATCAATGAACTTTGCTTACGCTCTTTTAAATTTTGATTGTTGGTAGATTGTTGGTAGCTCACACGATACGCCAATCTGCGTTTGACATTTCTTTGAAACGCACTACTTTTTGTCCTCCACTTTATTTCGTACTATAAAAGCATTTGGTATAAATTTAACATGAATGCTTATCTGAAATTGCTTGAGTTCCCTTGTTCTTTAGATTGTTATTTTGTTACTAATGGTGTTAATATATAAATACATTTAAATTTCAAACTATAGGTATTACAACTTAATATCAATGCTAACCTATTTCTTGTTTTCGAAAACACACTTTCTTGTCGGCTTTTTTCTTTGTTTACTTCATTAATTCACTTGTTAAGAATAAGGGTTTCATGCAACGATTTTACTATAATTTTATTGTAAAAAGTACTACGTTTCTTCAACATAAGAACATTTTAGGTACTTAAACTCAGCGAAAATTTTATTTCGCCAACCAGCAACACTGTTCAGATTGCTGATTGCTGCCATATACAAGGTTCATTTATAAGGTTGTGGCACTTGAGAGAAATGCGATCTTTTCCGCCTTTGCTCAAACTGTCAATGTGCTTTTTCTTTGTTCTATGCATTCATTTTGACAATTTTTCTTGATTTCTTTTCATCCATTCTAACAGTTTGGCCAAGATCGCTCTCAAATACCACAACCTTATAAATGAGCCTTGGCCATGTACAGCAATCAACAAATAAACAAATTTGATTGCTGCAATCTGTGTTCATCCGCTCTCGCTCTCAGTGCTTTTGACAGATTCCCATTGAAAGCAACAACAAAACGAGTGGATTGTTTGATTGGCAACCACCGTGTGGGTTGGCGATAATTGACATGCTTGGTGTTGACAAAATTCATCTCACAGTACGGCCGAACGCCATTTACGCTATACGAAGAAACTTATTGTGTACGTATGATAACATTGCGTTGACAGCGAATTGTAGCCTTTCACATCTTAATAGGAAGTCGAAAATGCCCGACACTGCTTTAAATATAGAAGAAAACAACTGAAAAGTTAAGAAATAATCACTATTATCACAGTGAGCACGCAAAAAGAAAAAAAACCTCATCTCTTGAAATGCATTGTTGTTGAACGTTAGAATGTTTTGCAACAATTATATTACTTATAGCCGATAGCAGAGTTTTTTTGTTCATTATAATCAAGTCGTCGAGAATACTGCGACATTTCTCTCTGACGACAAGTTTTATTTTTGTCAATAGACGCCTGTTGCAGTCAATCGGCTATTAGTGAAGCAGAATTTTATTCTCTTGTACCAGGTACCAAATATAAGTATGTACCTGAAAATTAATTTTTTGAATTAATCTGCAGTTTCGTTTCCAAGTACTCTACTGTGCGTAGTAGAGAATAATAGTAGAAAAAGTAATAAAAAAGAAAAAGAAAAAAGTAGTATAAACAGTAAATGAAAACAGTTGTAGAAATAGTATAAAGCAAGTAGTTAAAATAGTAGTAGAAACAGTAGTTAATAAATATTTAGTAAAATAAAGTACTAAACAATTTTTATCATATTTACCATCATTGATAAAAAAGTATAAAAGTAGTAAAAATTAAAATTAAAATAGTAGTAGAATATATTTAAAAGTAGTAGTAGCAGAAAAATGATCACAGTAGTGTTAATACTATAATAATTAATTAAAATAATTCACTTATTCCACCCATCATCCCATACTATCTAACCATTATAACATACCCAGTTGGGGAAGTAGTCATTACTGAACTAATTATATAATGATTACTTGGTAATGGGAGGTAGTTCCCTGCTGGATTAAAACACACACAAATAAGGCATTTCTTAACATGGGCTTGTCATAGGCGGCAATGTGTGGTATTTATATCCAGCATTACTAGAGTCAATTTTTAGTACGAGTTTAAAGTCTAGTCAAACTAAACCGAGCTTAAATCGCCAAAATTGGACGTCTAAACTCGATTAAGGCAAAAAAGAAATACATTATATCATAATTTTAGTGAATTTAACCACAACGAACGCTAAAATATCTAGTTAAACCAAGTTTAAATAACCAATTTTGGTGAGTTAAGCAAGGTTTAATTTGACTAAAGTTTAAACTCGTACTGAAAAACTGGCCCTTATGAGTCAGAGGTGAACTAATTACATCCATTATTACCAATAAGTCTGAGCTCAACTACTTACCACCAGCATTACCCATTAGTCAGAGTTCAACTACTTTTCACCTCCATTACCCATAAGTCAGAGGTCAACTACTTACATCCAGCATTACCTAAAAGCCAGAGGGTAACTAATTACCTCTCGTATTACTTGACAGTCATTACCTCTAATGTAATGTAATCCATTACTGTAAAATGTAATCCATTACCTTCAGTATAACTTATAACTCAAAGATTAACTACTTAGCTTTATTACTGCCAAAAAAGAGCACTCGTTGTTTTGTTTTAGTTGAAATTTATTTTTTAATTAATAAATTATGCCTATATACATACATATAGAATCAAATCTAAAATTAATAAAAAAAGAGAAAGTTTAATACAGAAATTTTTAAAAAAAATTTTTGTATTAAAAAATTACAAATTTTTGAATAAATTATAAAAAAAATTAAAACTCATTTAACATCTAAATTACGCATTTATAAAAGCTAGTCTTAATTTAATGAAGCAGTTTTTTTTTCTTGATACATTTATTTGTAAAGAAAATAATTGTATAGTTTTTGAAGTTCTATTTTTCCTTTTCATTATTTCTCCTTTGTATAGCCATCCTTTAAAAGTGCACCTGTAATTAAATATATATATAATACCAATTTCGAAGTAATCATTTAAGATGACATTGCACGTTGAAAAAAAGTACTAAATATCCACCCAGGAAACTTGAGGCAATTCTTACCTTGAGATTCCTGAAATGTCTTTTATAGTAAATTTTCATTTTTTTTATATCATTTTTGTAATTGCATTACATTGTTACAATGCTACAACTCATAAATTTTCAGAAACTTCTGTCGGAGTTAAATTTATTTTTCATACACACTAAAAAATTTCAAAAATAAATTCACACCGGTGAGCGGATATTTACATTTTCTACACCGAACGGTGTTAATTTACACAGTTTACTCGGTGTGAAATGACGAACTTATCCGATCGGTGTGAAATTAGAAAGGCAAAGAAGAAGAAAAATATTGAAATCACATTCTCTTTGATATACAAATTAAAAACTGAAATTTCCCAATTTAATTTGTTCATTTTAATTTTGTAAATCTTGATTTAAAATTCAAACTTTATTTTTGATACCACGAAATAGACCCCAAAAAATTAAATAAGCCCCAAAAAATGTCCATACATTTTTGGGTGTTACTATTGAAATATACCGAAATAACTCCCAATTTTTGGGGACAGTTTCATTACTTTTGGGAAATATTTAGGGAAAAGTTTAGTTCTTATTTCATTATGAAATAAAGCCCAATAAAATAAGCAACAATCAAAGTTTTTTGCGGCTTATTTAATTTGGCAATTAATAAATTTAATGACAATAATATAAAAATTGTAAAAAACACCCTTTGGAATAGTTAAAAATTACACCGTTCGGTGTTAAATAAAATTATCATTTTGCGTATTATAAATAAACACCTAACAGGGTACAAAACAAACATCCTATCTGATGTTTACTTTTTTACACCGATCGGTGTGAAAAAATATGCTCTTTCGGATATAAAATTCTAGCACTTTGACACGATGTTTTTTTAACACCGAACGGTGTAGGACTCCTTGGAACACCGATCGGTGTAAAAATTCTATACAAATTTTTAAGTGTGTAGCTTCAAAATATATTTTGCTTTTTTAACTAGCCTATTCCCTTATTATAATAGTAAATATACAATTATTTATTTTATAAAAAGATATAAAAAAACCCTAGGACGCTACACTATCCGAAAGTGACATAAACACTTCACTGGAGTAACGTACAACCCAGCTCGATGTTTTATATTGAGTACAATTATAAAAAAAAATTAATTAAACTGGCCATTTCAGCCCTTGGAAGGACTTTGACCTGGCTTCTATTGATCAATTGTGTTGTGCGTGTTATTAAATGTTTGATCACAAATGATCGAGAACTGGACCTACGTGTTTTGTGCCGACTCCGAACAGCTTATTTTCTCAAGAAGCTTTACATGACAATTTTTACTCTCAGAGGTTTGCCATTGTCTGCAGAGAGGTGACGACCGAACAGAAAAATTAATTCAATTGAAAAAACTTTCTGTCTCAGCTGGAATTGAACCCGAGCTACCGACGTTCTTAAGCTTAGGAGCCACGCACTCTACCCACTAGGCTACGGCCGCAAGTACAATTAACCTAATTAAAAAAAAATTAATTTTGTTAGGACGTGTCAAAATTTCCATTTGCAATAGAATGTGATATGGTGTAAGCAACGGAAAACAAAGTATGTTCGAATCTGTTCTGATTTTTTTTGCATGTCGTCCTACATTTTTTTTTTAGGATTGTTTCTAGTTTCATTATTTAAGTGGAAAATTTTAAGCTCGTAATGTATTTTTAGATGGAATGGCAGAAGGAAGCGGTTTTACAGGTCATTAAACTTTGGAGAGGCTTTAAACGCATGTCATTACACAAATTTTCAAGTTTTAAGGACTGCATCGAAAAGAAACTACTAGACATTTTCAATTCAATATTTCTCGCTGTATAGATGTTTGATTGCAATGCGGGAAGCACCGTTAGAAAGTTAAAACAATTTTGCTTTCACTGTTTATTCTTTCTCTTTATTATTATCTTAGTTTTTGCGATGCCACACAGTAAAAAATTTGAGGGTAAATTTTATCTTTTTTATAACATCTGTGTGGTATAAACTTTTTTTATTCCAAATAACTTATAAATTTTATGCCACTCAATATTATAAAAATAATAAAACAAATATAATTTGAAAATTTCATATGGATATCATATTTTAATCAAAATATATTCTGGTTTGAAAGAAAAAAATTCACCGAAATCGGGAAATTTAAAAATATAGTGGTTTCGATTGGTCTGACGAGAAAAATGGTTTGGAAAAAATTTATATGATTTGATGGTATAAATTTTATAACATTTTTGGTTTAGATTTATATGTATACTCATATTTTTTACTGTGCACGAATCGAAGAGTATGAGCGTAAGAAAATTGTGCACAGTTACTGCACCGAACAAAAAATTTCTTATGCCGTGGTTATGCTAGCCAAACATGATTGCCGAACATTTTTTGTTGTTATTGTTTCACGTATAAAATGAAGAAATGAACTTTTTCTCATATTCATTTTCTCGCTCTCGGACCGAAAATTTTGATTGCTGATTGAAACGCCAAACATGCCGAACTTTCCAGTGTTGGCTGTAGTCATTTTGTATAATAGCATCAAATAAGTAGGTAAAAGTATTAAAAAGTGAAGTTGATTGTGTCTTCAAGTAACCCTTAACATAAACAGCTAGCTAGCATGTCAAATATATGCAAACCATTTTGTTTAAGATATTATAATAAAAATTCAGAGAAAGTAATATCAGTTCGTATATTTTAATTCGTTAATTTTAAGTACAAAAATGCAAATTAGGGTTGTGCTTTTTTGTGTTTTGACATACTATTACATATAATGCAACTGTGCCACCAATCATAGCATAACCACCAAACAAACATTTCAGCGAAGAGAACAAATTAACAAAAAAGAACACCGAACATGTTTGGCTAGCATAACCACGGCATTACAGAAAGCTAGCCAAAAATTACAAAGCTAGTGTTAATAGTGTCAAAAATAATGAAAAAAAGGTCGAAGATACCTGTTCTCTCAAATATCTGCCAAAAAATGAAGATAAAATGTCTAAGAGATCCGAAACTCGATTTTAAGGTACTTACTTTAATAAAATATAATTCAATGTCTTTGTGAGATTTGGCAAACAATTCTGGAACCAGTGTTACCATAATCAAAAAAGTGAAACAAAGACATAATCTTAGAACGTACAAAAAACAAAAAGTACCCAAAAAGTTATAGACAAGTGAAAGTGGGGAAAAGAAGGATTCGGAAATTGTAAGACCGTTTGCTTCAAGATAATGTTCAGTGCATTGTTATGGGCAATGAAACCTTCGTAAAAGTGGGCTCAGGAACATTACCAGTTCCCACACAAAACAGAAATGTGGTGCTGCTGACTACGCATTTTCAACAATTGGAATTGAAAAATTTAATGTAAAAGAATTCATCTGGCAAGCCATATTCACTCCGGTCTTAGGACCATCTTATTCTTCACAAATGGCACTACATCAGCAGAAATTTACAAAAATAAGTGTCTCATTTGTCTCCTTTTATAAAAGTACGATCGTTCTGTATTGAATTTGCTAAAAGAAAACAACATCAATTATGTTGCAAAAGAGGAGAATCCACCTAGCGCTCCAGTATTTCGTTCGATAGAGTGGTACTGGGCTGTTGTCAAACGGAAATTAAAGAAGGATGGTCGAGTTGCCGGTGACATCGAAGTATTTCAAAAAAATTGGCTTAAGACAAGCAGTTCCGATGCAAATAGATCAATAGAAGCTAGGTCAAAGTCCTCCCAAGGGCTGAAATGGCCAGTTTATTTTTTTATTTTACTTCAGAAGTTGCAGTTTTGAAGTTCACAAAACCTCCACTTTGTGGAGGTCAATACAGCGATTTTTAAAGACTAATTTCTATTACAAGCTCCATTAGTCAAAATATCAAATTTATAAAGTATATTAAAATAAACAAGTACATATAATATAACAATATAGATATATTTTTCGCAGTGAAATTGTTACTCTGTAAGTAGTCCTTTAAATGGTAGATTTAGCAAAAGCAATGGAAAGTACTGAAAATATTACAGCAGCAAATTTGTCGGTGACGTCTGTTGAACGAACTAATGACGAAACTTGCGAGTGATAGTTTTGAATTAATTGTCCTCATATCTCAATGAACCGCAGATGGGTTTTATTTGGCGAATATCCGTTTCTTTTTTGAATCTTCAATACATTGGTGTCGAAATGCACTTATATAATTGTAACAGCGGTTAAGCATCACCATTAATTATCTTTGTTATAACAAACACATGTTGCAGCATAAGAATATTGAAAACAAGAATTGTGAAGAGACTTAAAAATATTACAAAATATAAAACAAAATAACTCTCAGCTTAAATTTTTTTTAGTCCTTCTGGGAACTTCTTATACCGACTTATTCCACTTTTTCCAATGTCAACAGAGCCATTCTTGTGATCTTAAGAACAAAGATCACTGGTTAGAATGAGTTTCTACTTTAATCATTTTAAAAAAATGTTTTTCACTGTGTAAGTTCGCCCTTCTGTGTATTAAAAATTTTTTTATAATTAAATAAAAGAAAACTCACGTCACTGCTGTTCATATGTTCTAAATACAGACACCTTTGTTGTCAAGCACTAGTTAGTTATCATCGAACTGAATTCCAAAATTTTAATTATTTTCGGACAACCTGATTCTTCGCAGACTACTCGCATTCATCTCTGTTTAATAATGAAGACTGCCTCATTTGGTTTTTATTACAGTAAAACAAGAAATTAGCAAAATTCATGACATTTTGGCGACATAAATTAATTCAAATTAAAATGCAAAATGCGTTCCACAAATAGATTCCAATTGACACACTTTGAATTTTAGGAAGTGATATTGAGAGGGAGCTGCTGTTGTTGCTGTTCTTGTTTCGTCTCTCTTGATCAAGTAATTTATTATCAACCCTGACATTTTGTTATTTGAATATTTTATATGCATTTTTGCTATACTTTTCTTGGCAGATTAAATACATAGAACTTCTTGAAACGAATGAAGACGCTAAATAATAAAATAAGTCAAAATCATGAGGACTTGGAACATGTTTAGCATGTTAAAATAATTTAGACAATATTCGCTAAAATTAGTATAAAAGCAGTTGGTGGTATTTTTCAGAGCAACATTAACAATTTCTTCGTGTTCGAACAACACAATATAATTCAGAGTATTTTTTTTTGTTAATAAAAAAAATTAAACAAGCTAAATATGTTCAAATATGTAAGTGAAGTGTTATTATTTAAAATTCTTCATACTTATGGAGGAAATACCATGATGATTAAGGAAAAGAACATAAGTAAAATGCTAATAAAAAAACGAATTGATTCTCGGAATCGTCAGAAAAACATTTGTATATATGAAGGAAGAAGTTTTCAAAAATGAAGTGAAACGAAAGAAAAAAATTAAACTAATGCAATGATCACGTTGAAGTGTGAGGCGATAAAATGGAATTGAGTGACAAAGGATTAATATTTAAAATTTTAAAAAATTCAAAAAACCTGCAATTCGATTTAGAATAGCTGAAGCATTTGAACTGAATATTCCTTACATTCGAATTTCGGCTTCTCTTAAAAAATATATCAATAAAAAGTTGAAAATTCGGTCTTTTTACAGTTAAATTTTTTAAATTTTTCGATTGAAAAGCAATTGTTATCTTTTTTTTACGGTCATATTCGAAACCCAGTTTCTTTCAATACACTTTAACTTAACCTAAAACCAGTATATATTTTTAATTTTATTCGATGAACTAGAATTTTTCAAAAGATAACGAATCTTTTACCTTATTTAAATATATAAAACGATGAATGCACTGATATGGAATTTTTTTAGTTCGTCATTTTGGCTATTGCCGCTACCGTTTTGGGTGCACCCGCCGCTAAAGACGATGAACAAAAAACCTACGAAATAATTCCAATTGTCAAGTCGGAAACGAACAAGAACGACGATGGCTCATACAATACCGCCTACGAGAGCGGTGATGGCACCAGCAGACAAGAGGAGGCAACAATTAATGATGCCGGCACTGAGAATGAGGCACTTGAAGTTAAGGGCTCCTACAAATACATCAACGATGAGGGTCTAGAGGTTGAGGTCTTTTATACAGCCGGTGTTAACGGTTTCGTTCCCTACGGTTCCATCATCAATCCCGAAATTTCTGCCGTAGCTGAGGCAGCCAAGGATTTACCAAAGGAAATCGAAGAAACCAAAGAGAAGCACTAACTCCAACAAAGAGTAGTGTCTGAGCGAAGGATAAATCGTTCACTTGTTGTAAAAATTGTAAAATAAGTTGTTTTTGATGTGAATTTACTCTCGACTTTAAGTTTAAGCGATAGTTATACTTTTTAAGTGAAAACATAAAAAATATGAAAACAAATATATAAATATAAGTCTTTTATAAACTACAAACTTACAAACTATGGAAATTTTAATTATGGATAGTATTTAAGTAATTTTGATGCAAGGATCTATTGAGAAAAATTTGTATTGGTTTGAATTGCAGTTATAAATATGAAGATAATAATGGCTTAGCCAGGATTCAAACTCATGACATACAAAAGTCATAATGGTGCCGATAAAGGTGCTTTTTAAACTAATTTACTATTGAAATTAAGAATATGTCTTTGAAAATTTTATAAGCATGAATTCTATTCTATTATCTGTGGCTCTGTGAAATAGGCCCTCAAACTTAAAATAAAATAAGACCCAACGATTTCTATATAAAACAATAAAGTTAACATCACTCTAACAAAAATTCATGAGAATTAACTACAATAATTGCTGGCAACTGATTGCCTATATTTATTGTCGTTAAATCCCATAGAGCAAAATTATAAACATTTATCGTTAAAAATGCGTGAATCCTCTCACTTACAATTATTTCTTTCGCTCTCTTGCAAAAACTCTCTTCTAAAATTATTTCTTCACATCTTGTCTGCGCTTATAAAAAAAGCTAGAAATGCGTGAAGTCTCTCAAGTAAATTTTGAACATGGCAACAACAACAACTCTGTAAAGAGTCAATAACTCAGCAGAAGGCGCTACTCTTTCCTACTTCAGTAGGATTGAGTAATTAAGCTGTGACCAATCTACTGTTTAAGTTGTATATAATTTGACACTTGTTCGAATAAACTCTTTGAAATCGTATGACGTTAAAGCAGAGGTTTTTATTAAAGGACAAGCGTAAAATACCACTTCTGGAGCGTTTTTAGGACTATCTGAGCGAGAACACGCTGAAATAGTGTAAAAAGTAGGGGAAATATACATATTTTAAGACTCTCTGAGCAAAAACACGCTGAAATAGCGTGAAACTTAAAAAATATACATATTTTAGAATTTTCTGAGCGAAAACACGCTGGAATAGCGTGAAAAAAGAGAATAAATATATTTTCAGAGAGCCCGAGCGAAAACAAGCTAAAATAGCGTGAAAAGTAGAGAGATGTAAATATTTTAAGACTCTCTGAGTGAGAACACGCTCAAATAGAGTGAATAGTAGAGTAAATATACCTATTTTGGAAAAAGACGCTGATTTTCAGACAAAATTGGAAAAACTCACTGCATAGCGTGGTTTTTTTAACAAAATCGCCAATAAATGTCGTGAAATTTCACAAATTTATTGTAGAGAGTTTTCAATCAGTTTTTAGAGTGATATTTTAGCCTTAAAATAAGAGAATGTTGCAAACTATCCTCGCATTCTAACACAAAAGACTTCTACAGTGAAACTTAAAATAATAGAAATATGGTAAAAATTTTTAATTTTATTTAAAGTTACCTGATTTTGTTTTATTTTTTAGTGCCATTGCAAGAAATCTTATTATTTCAAATTAATGATTCAAGAAAAACAATCAACCATGTTGGGAAAAACATTTAAGTTTGCATAAATAAATTAAAATGTAAGCGTTTATTAAAAATGCTCTTAAATATTTTTAAAAATTTTTATAAAAAATTAAATAGTAAAATGTAAGATTTATAGCTTCCTTTTACTTGAGGAAAACAGTTTGAAATAATTTAATTTTTCCCCGTTTTTCTTAATATTAAACATAATATTTGAGTTTATTTTAATAATTTATTAAATTTGCGTAACACATTTATAAGAACTTTATACTTACAGCTTCTTTGTATTAAATTTTATGAAAAGAATCCGTATTATTGAAATACAAACTTAGTGAACACCACTGGATAGATAATTAATGTACCTTTTCTACTCCAGAAATCGATCGCGCACTCCCAGGATTTTAGCCATTGTTTTTTGCACCCTTCCAAGGATATATAACTCAACCGCACACATTCTGAACTTTCACCATCGAGATATTCTAATGTTGATATATTTTGAATTAAAAGCAATGAATTTATCTACACTGCGCACAATTGTGTCCAGCTGAAACATTTTAAAGGCAGTAAATACAAAATATAATTGTGTAAGTTTGGTTTAAGAAATCTAAAAGATTAACCGATATAGTCTAAGTATCATAAAAGTATTTATATATTTTTAAATATGGCAAATGTGAACATATGTTTTTCGACGTGGTGCGCATAAAGTCTAACAAAACATTGTTGTTGTTGTTGTTTCTTTGGAAAGATTCGTTAGAACAATTAATTATTCTAACCTTGACCTAAAGCTCAATAAACGGTTTTAAACTATCAAACAACTAGAATTTGTATTTAAAATCAAGTATGATTTAAACTTTCAAATATTTAGAACTTGTATTTAATCTAACAAAACTTTAAATATTTTGAAAATTTAAAAAAAAATTAAGTTAAATTTGTCTTAAAGTATAATTAAATTGTATATAAAATGCAATCAAAAGACACATTAAGAAATAAACTTTTGTTATAAATTAATATCAGTGAAAACTCTCTGAATTAGCTTTACACTATATGAACTCTTAACTACTTCCCTACCTTTGAGAAACTGGTTTTGGTGTCAGAGCTTACATCGCGTCATAGAACCGTTATCTTTTTCTTGTCGATTACTCTTGTATTGCACTTTTTTCTCTTTCATAACGATAAGACAATAGTAAATAATAATGGCGTTTTCGTTTCTCGAAAAAATGTTGCATTTTTTCTACCCTCTTTCTGCCATCTTTTAGAAATCTGAATTTTGTCTACTTTTGAGGTCAACATTTTTGCGAAAAGAACACGATTCAATTAAAGTGGTCACCTTTTTTATTCTCAAGAGGGCAGAATTTCCACAAAGGGCAGAAAAAATGTTGTATTTTTTCGAGAAACGAAAACGCCATTATTATTTACTATTGTCTTATCATTATGAAAGAGCAAAAAGTGCAATACAAGAGCAATACAATACAAACGTCTTTCGAGATTACAAGTAATTAACACGGTTTTTTCAAGTTTAATTAAAATTAAAATCAGTTTTAAGCCAAATGCCGCGAGGTACAATATTGTTGAATGAAGAGCGTGGCAAAACATTGGCCTACAAGTCTGTTTTAACAATATCGGAAATTTCAAAAAAATTGACCCAGTTAATTAAAGTTGGCTGAAAACTGGATCTGTCTGACCGAGAAAATAGGATAATTATCAGAAAAAGTTCCAAGTCGACTAAGTCATGCACTAAATTAGCCGCCGCACAGTGGGTTGGATGGACCCGAAAACGAGCGATAAATTTTGATTTTCAATTTTTCAATTTTTTTATTTTTATACGGACAACTAATTAAAAAGTACATTTTACAATATTTTAGTGCAAATAATTTTTTTTATTATTTTTAGATGTTTTGTTTTTTCAAATTTTTTTTTAATCCGTTGAATACGTTTTAGTTTTAAAAATAAAAGTTATCACTACCATCATCATCATATTCATCATCACCATCTTCAGAGCCATCATCATCATCATCATGACCATCATCCTGATCAGCATCCTCTTTATCATATTTATAATTGCCATCACTTTCCGGAACTAATAGTTGTAATGCCAGTTTTGGTAAAAGTTGAATTTTTTTTGTAAAGTGCTTGCTTTTGCTTGAAATAAGAGGATCACAGCTTAAAAAGAGTCTGCTAAATACATCTTCACTTGAATTTTCACGACTGCATTTACGAGAGAAATTCTCTCTATAATTTTTTAAGTCTTTATTACGAGCTTCTTTTGCTCCCTCCGACAATTGGTCAATTAGTAACAGTACATGCTTTATAATTTCTGGTCCGTGTTAAAAAAACTTATGCAATATTGGAAGCATGTTATATCAAGAGTATTTCAACAAAATACCGAGCGTAAAATATTCAAACTCAAAATTTCTAAAAAGGTATACTTCTATCAAAAAATTTCGTAACCTTCGAATTATTAAAAGTAATCGCAAAAATTTTTGTATCTGTATTAGGTATAGTTTTAGAAAATATTTCCAAGACATTTCGCTTAATTTTTTTAAAATTTGTATTTTTTTCAATTTTTTTAATGCAACAAGAAAAAAAGTTAGTTTTTTTTCCATATGAAAAACATAAATTACGTGAAGTGATTTTTGCGATTTTTGACCCCCCACCTCCCCTTAGTAAGATTTCTTGAGATTTTTCTCGACCCCCTCCCCCCCTCTAATCTCACGTGAGATTGTTCAAAATGCGTGTTTTCAGTGTTAATATGTTAATATATGCTTCATTGTGTTGGACTTATTAAAAACACTCGTAATTTATTTTACTATTTTATTTTGGACTAGTCGAGACAAGAATTTAAGACTTCTGAGATCGTAGATTAAAATTACAATGAAACAAATCGAAAAATGAATTACTTATTAAGTAAAAGTACGTCATTTAAAATGAGAACTTCTAAATTTGGTGAAGGAATTCATTCTAATTCAGTCCATGGGGACTCATGTGCTATCTCGAGAGTGACTACTGGAACCAGCATATTCATGAGATTTTCATTAAAATCATCTGCTCCTTCAACCTTGCTCTGATTTAGCCCCTCTAAACCGTTATCGCTTGCACACAAAAGCTCATTAGCTCGACGTGTGATAATCCGTGAAAGTCGCACTTTGTGCAGCTCTTGTGATGGATTAAAAGTTAATACCGCATGTATTGCAGCATCTTTTTTCTAGATCACCACGTACACTGGGGCAATAGAGGTCATAGGGCAAGTCCATGAAGGCATGTAAATCTTGAATCGGTAAATACATACAATACACAAATAACTTTCCGTCATGCTCACCAGGATCTGGGATAGTCATATGCCCATGAATATGCGTGATAGGGTGTGAAGGTGGCCCCAGTATTAAGGCGCATCTCGCTCCATAGAAAAAAAATGTTGTTCGACACAAATGCTCAATACAATCCTAGGTTATGTTATAATTAGTGTCCGACCGAAACCGGAATTTTAGCCAAAACCGAAACCGAATATTCGGCCATTTTATACTATTCGGCCGAAACCGAAACTGGTTATTAATATGAAAATTTAAGTTTTTACAAATAATATTTTTTATTAAAAGAAAACAAAACTACTTTCATTCACATTAGAAAAAAATTTAATATAAAAAAGTATTATTTGAATATTAAAGTGTATAATAATTAATTGAAGTTTACTTTGATAATAAGAGATTTAATTTTTAATTTTATTTTTTATTGCAAAAGCATTGCATACTTTATATATTTCGAACACACTCAAAATAGTATGCACCTACAATGTACATTTTTATAGAACTACAAAACAAAGAATTTTTTTTTTTTTTTTAAAAAAGGCTTAGTATTATAAAAATATAAATATTTCGTTTGTATTTTCCTTTATTGCACAAACACAGAATTCGTTCGGAAGTTTATTATCATTTTTTGGCCTCAGTATCTATAAAACTTTAATATTAATTGCAATAGAGATGATAGAATCGAAAATGATAGTATCGAACGCATAAAATTAACCAAAATATTTTGCGTTAACACGAAAAATCAAATTATATACGAATTTTTAATTTTTGTCAAATCTATTCTATAATAAATTCTAAATGTTTGATAGTTTAAATAAGTCTTGATAAATACAAATTCTAGTTTAAAATCGTTTATTGAGCTTTAGGTCAGGTTAGATTTCCGCCGGCATTACAAAGATTTCTGATGAAGCCTGTAGCAAGGCCGAAATTGCAATAAAATCAGCTACTGATGTTTTCCTTTTCATATTGAAAATGTTGTTGTTGTTTCTTTGGAAAAAATTCGTTAGAGCATTTAATTCTTCTAACCTGACCTAAAGCTCAATAAATGATCAAACAACTAACATTTAGAATTTGTATTTAAATCATAGAAAATCAACATAATAAATAACAAGTTTATATAGAAAATTTTAATAATTTTTGTTTTGTGCAATGCGTCGTAAATATTTTTTTATTTGAATAAAATGACTGATGCAAGAAGTTTTTACCAAAAGTTTCGGCTAGTTTCGGTTATTCGGCCATATTGAGGCCGAATAGCAGAAACTGGCCGAAACTGAAAAAATGGCCGAAACTGGCCGTAACCGAAACCGAATATTCGGTCGGACACTAGTTATAATGATTCCCCAAATATTTCGACTCTAGCGATAGCCATTCGTGAGCTGAAAGTGTTTGAAATAACCTCTAAAAATCAAGTTATTTTGTAACCATATTGGCTGGTGTAATAGTTTGCAAAAAATTTAATTGTCAGGCCGGAAAAAGATCTTCAATCTGCATAATAATTACAGTTCCAATCTTCCAATCTGCATCATAATTAAAAAATGTTTGCAATCAGATTACAGATAACGCTATTTTTCATGCATATTTTTGATATTTTTTTTTATTTCCATACAAAAACTTTCAAAATTCAAATAACTTCATTACTTTTATATTTTTTTTTTTTAAAATTTCTTATGATATTTTTTCAGTACGTGTTTATTTTATATATAATATTTTACTTTTATTATATATCAAATTAAGCAATTCTGCCCAGGAATCAATGTGAGCACTCAAAACCTTTCCAACGATATCTTGAAAGGAAGGATCGCATTAGAAATAATTAAGTTTTTTTAATTTTAGTGAAAATAAATTTGAAAAAAATGCATGAAGAAAACATTGTTTTTAATCCGAATGCAAAAATTTTAATTTTTTGATGCAGATTGGAAGACCTTTTTTCCGGCTATAATTTCTGACAATTTATTTTTTACAACAATTACACAAGCCAATATGGTTACAAAATAACTCGATTTTTTGAGGTTATTTCAAATCATTCCAGCTCACAGATGGCTATCGCTAGAGTCAAAATATTTGGGGAATCTTTATAACATAAACCATGGCTTGTATTGAGCATTTGTGCCGAACAACTTTTTTCGTGAGGCACCTTACCCAGTATGTCCAGAGTAGCATGCATAAAGGAAACCTGCATGCTGTATGCAGGTAGAAGCATGGACAAGGCATGTATGGTCATTAAAAAAACCAAAAGTTATCCAAATTCGCTGAGTATGCGTGTTGTTTGTACACAGTAGCGTGCATACTAAAATATGCATGCTGTATTAGTACTAAGGCATGAACCTTGCATGCATAATAGTCTTGCTTTAAAAATATGAACTACCATAGTGCTTTTAAACTTTAAGAAGTGCAATTGTATATAATTTATTAACAAAATACAAATTAATAAAACAGAATATAACAACTTTAAAAACTGAAATAAATAATATGATTAATTAATGACAACAGCAATTTTTCCTTACAATATTAATGCAAATGTATGCATACAGTATTAGGGTAATGTATGCGTGCAGTATTAATGACAATGAATGCATAGAATACTACTTATTCCCCATGAATACAGCAAAAGTAATTGTGCGGGTACACAGTACACATGCTCTTGTTTGACATCGCCATGTAAAATGGAAATGAGTTTGCATTTATGCTGGCATGCATACAAAACATCAAACGTATGCCTACATCGTCAATGCTGTATGCATGAATGTACTTACTGGGATGTACTTCATGTGTGCCGACCACTGAAGTTAACATTTACGGACTTAAACACAGCAAGTAGAGACTTGTCAATGTGTCGCTGTCACAAGTCGCAGCGCTCGTCGAATCGCGTGTTCAGCTAGCCGGTGGGAAAACAATCGACGAGCTAATACGCTACTTTGTTGCACTCGCATAACCGCGAAAAATATTATATTGTAAAATTTAGTCATATTTTAGTAGAGAAACACGTTTTATCAATTTATCTCATAATTCTACACATTTCTTGCTGATAAAAAATTACGTCATTTTTGCGAGAACCCCCCTCTCCCCCACGTGAGATTCTGCTTAACCCCCCACCCCTAAATGCCTCACGTAAATAAATGGACGCCCTCTTATTTTCATGTAAAAAAGAAAAATCAAATGAAAAATAAAAAGCGTACCAGTTTTTAGAAAGTTTGAGAATAAATTTTTTTTGGAAAAACAACACTTTTTTCCCTTAAAACCAAACTTTTAAGTCACTAGAGGCAGGTTTAAGTACCAATATTTTTTTCTAAAAATTTAACAGTTTATTTTTTACATGTAAAGGAAAAATGAAGGCCCATGCGCATTTCGAATTTGTAAAAAGCGTTTCTTCCATACAGCTTAGAGCAACTCTACTGTACAGACATGCATTTACTTAACCAGATACCAAGTAACATACATATATGCACAATATTTACAACACTTTCGAAGACAGATTAACCTTAAGCAAAAAAGAAAAAATGCAATAAAAAATACTAAAACAGTTGCACGAAAATCACATTTGTTATTGTTTCTTCTAAAAAAAAAAAAACCACAACAACAACCAAAACAAAATAGTCAACAAAACATCCAAACTAGAAAAAACGTGTATGCTTTCACATAAAATAATTCATTTTGAGTTCGCGCAAAATTTCAATTCTGATTCTGAAAGTTAAAAGCCTTTTTTTTAAATATATAAGCACTTTTAATAAAATATAGTCAACTCACATTTAAAACACAGCATGTACATGAAAAATTCCGTAGCATGAGAACTTTTTAAAAAATAAATATAACATATTTTTCAACACTTTTTTACACCACTTTTTTTAATATATAGATAAATACCTGACGTTGAAGGCCCCATTTTAAAAAAAAGTATTTTTTTGGTATTTTACGAAAAAAATTGATTAAAAATTTAAAAGAATCTGTTTTCACCACTTTGCGCAAAAATACAAACAATGAGTGCACTTTGAAAGCGTACAATTGCATTAATAAACAAATAAAAAAATAAAAAATTTACTAAGTGATGCGGACTTATATACACTTTAACTCGGTACCAAACATTATTGTCAAAACTTTGTTTGATTTTTTGAATTAATCCTCTGTTTCGGTACCTTCTAGACCAGCGTACGCCGCCGTGGGCAATAAAGTGTCCACAATCACAATTTAGCGCACTCTGAACCGCTGCAATCAATTAAAATCATCAAAAATTATGAAAGCACCCCATCTTTCGCCACGGCACAAGCAGGCGCGTCTTCAATTTACAGAAGAACATCTGTTCACCGATTGGGACACAGTAAGTTATTGTTATTGATCGTCAAATTTTCTACCTGACTCTATTTATGGCAAAGGTTGTTTTTTCGGACGAGAAAAAGTTGAATCCTGATGGGGCCAATGGTTCCCAATTCTATTGGAGAGATTTGCGAAAACACCCCCTTTATTTTTCCAAACTCAATTTCGTTTGAGGCTCCGTAATGTTTTGGAGGTCTTTTACGTCAAAAGAAACGCTTCAATTACAGTTCACATCGTCGCGAATGAAAAGCAGAGACTGTAAAACATCCTCCTACCTTCTATTGAGGAAAATATTCTATTGAGGTAGGTTACACTTATTTATTCTAACGTTAATGTAACGTTGAAACTATGGACTGGTCGGCCTGCTCTCCGGACCTAAATACCATAAAAAAATGTGTGTGGCATATTAGTAAGAAGAATTTATGCAATCAATAGCCAATATAACAGTACAATTGATCTAAAGGCTGCAATTGTTGCCGAATGGGGTAACCTGGGTGTGAGCTTTTTGAAAAATTTATCTGAATCGATGACAAAAAGATTGTTTTGCGGCGCACCTATTGATTATTAATACGTAATAAAACCTTAAACAAAAAGCAATACAACTTATGTTTACGTATTTATTTTAAACAAAAGTGAAAAGTGTTGTAAAAAAGTGTTTTGTTAATAAATAAAATAGTAAAATTATTATTGACATTTTAAAATAATACTTTCCGGTCAAAATTCTTCGTCAAAATATTTAAAAAAAAATCTAGTGTTTATGATTAGGAAATGCACTTTATGTTGTAATTTTTAAGAATAGACTATTTAAATGTGCACGTATTTTTAATGTTGTTTACGAATCGTTGTTGTGCTTCGTAGACGAAAAGTAATGATATTGCCAGGTATTAACAAAGTTTTATATATGTGGTCAAAAGTTAAATTCTACACTTTATGATGCTAATTGATTTTCCTACAAGAATTCGCCACAGCTCAATACATCGGTCTATTTCAGAACCTCTAAAGATAAAAAATACAGAAATATTGCAAATTCGGGTGGAGAGCTAAGGAAACGTTAGATACCTTTTAAATTGGTTTCTTCCAATAATTAATATAAGGACTGCGCACGAAAAAATTGTGCATTACATTTTTTTCGTTGAATTTTTTAAAAATTATTCAAATTCAGAAATTTAAACGTAATTGCTTTTGTAATAGATGTCACAAATTTCAGTTCAAATTCATTTTCATTTAATACGTTAGTTGGTTCTTTTAAAAATGGCAAGCGAAGTAGAAGTGCGTAAACAAATTGTTAAAGTTTTTCAAGACAATCCTAATTGGAATTGCAAAAAAATTGCTCGGGAGTTAAAAGTTTTTAAAGTAGTAAACAAATTTAAGGAAGACTAAAGCATTAGTCGTAAGCTAGGTTCTGGCAGAAAAAAAGGGTTTTACAACCAAGAAAAAGCTAACAAAATCAGTGCCTTGTTTAAAAATAAACCGAACATTTCAACTAGAAAAGTGGCCTAAAAAGTGAATTACTCGAAGAGTTTTGTTCGCAAAGTCAAAAAGGAAGCTGGCTTTAAGACTTTTAAGGTGCAAGAAGTTCCAGACAGGAATGCGAAGAAGAACACGGAGGCTAAACAAAGTGCTAAAATATTGAAAAAAGATTTTTTCGAAAAATTTTCTTGCTGCGTCATGGATGACGAAACTTACGTGCTAGCGGATTTTTCTCAACACCCTGGACAGGAGTTCTATACTAAAACTGCTAGAGGAAATGTTGCCAATGACCAAGAAACAGTCAAAATTTCCACGAAAATTTCTTGTTTGGCAAACCATCTGCAGTTGTGGAAAAAGGAGCCAGTTTTTTGTGACACAGGGTACAACAAACACCGATTTGTACATTTTTTGTACATTTGTACTTTTTTTAAATAAAAGGTACAAATCTGTTTAAAACTAACTCTTTATAAATTGTTTTTTATTTAAATCGGAACTATGGTTTGATAGGTATCTAAGTTTGTATGGTGGACAATTTTTTCGTTCGTAGTCCTTATACATGTTATATATATTCCTACGAATATGAAAACTTAAATTGTGTATTGTGTTTAACTCTTGTTTTTTTATAAAATAAGATTATAGCGTAAAGTTCCAATGCATATAATTGACATTCTGGTTTGTAACAACTGGATTAAAACAATGTACATACTTATTATTATCTCCTCATATTACCGCTTTATTTATGCTTAGATGTCTTAACCGAAAATAGTTTTAAGAATAATAATAAAGTTTAGTCTCACATTAGCCTGCATTCAATTTACTTATCTTGGACCTAACATAACATATACGTGAAGAAAATATTAATAAAATGAATGAAACAAAAATTCCAATATGTGTACTTTTATACAAATAAATTGGAATAATTGCAAGAGAAGTCTGAAAGCTTTTAAGATTTAACATAGCCGTTGGTTATCAAACAGTATTTCAGTGCTTGTGGAGAATATTTTAGATCACAAAGTAAAAGAGGACGGCCCCGGCTAAAACACACAGATGCAAAAATTCAAGCGAAAAGAAAACTTGCTTCGAAGCAAAACATAAGAACATTATCAGAAAAACAAATTTTTAGCAATAGAAAAATTTTAATTCAAAAAAGATTCTGGTAGCAAATGTGCCTGTACATAGGTTAAACAAAATTGGATTAGAGTGGAACATCCAATAATGGAAACGCGGCTATAAACTGTACACAAGAGTTTTGTTAATTCCTCACAAATACTAGAATCATCTGTAGTTCCGGTTGGTGTCCTTGGTGAAAATGGTTCAGAGTCCAGGAATAAATAACATGCACGAAAAATTAATTAATTAAAAATAAGCGCACCAAATTTGCGCCATCGACCACAAACCAAAAAAGGTCTTTCTAAAGAACTAAGATTTAGTAATTTTTTTCAAATGGTTACTGTCGGTATCTGTACAAAAATGGGCGTGGTCCAATATATATACGCCCACTTTTTCAAAATCAAACCAATTCCGGAGTTCTACACATTTTTATAGTGAAACTTGCTGTGTAGGCGCTCCAAGAGGCGGTCACTATACATACATGTTTTCACGCCCACAAATCAATATCTAAATATAATATATAAAAAGCAAAACGATGTGTGTCTGATGCCTATAGACTCCAAACCTACTAGCCGATTGACCTGAAATTTTGGCAGTCGATTTGTTTCAGGTACGAGATGGTTGAGGAAAAAGTTGCCACACCCCCTTTTACCTCCCCAAATCAATAAAAATGTAATATTTCAGTCGGTTTGGGTTGTATAAAGCTAAAATTCTGTAATTTAGTCTGTACGGTTACTATCGAAAACTGCACTAATAATGTGTATCCACGCCCACTTTTACCACCCCCAAATCAATGAAAATGCTTTAATTCAGAAGGTTTTGGTCGTATAAGACTTAAATTTGATAATTTAGTTTGAATGGTCACTGTCGGTATTTGTACTGAAAGTGTGTCCCCACGCCCCCTTTTACCGCCCAAAAACCAATGAAAATGCTTTATTTAACACGGTTTTGGTCGTATAAACTGTATTAAAGAAAGGCGTTATCGCTATATATCCACACCCACTTTTTGAGAAATCATTAAAATCGACTACTGGGTCGATTGAGCTAAAATTTTGGCTGAGTTTGTATGGTTACTGTCAGCAACTGTTCTAAAAATTGGTTTTCACTTCCAGGTCCCTTTTTACCGCCCACAAACCAATGATAATGTTTTATTTCAACGGTTTGGGTCGTATTAGACAAAAATTTTGGAATTTAGTTCATATGGTTACTCTCTGCAAGTGCACTTAAAATGTGCCTGTCCATTTTTTAGTTAAACTCACTTTTCGGGGAGTCAGCGTGGAGTGAAGCAAAGTGAGCCAGGCTTAAATTAAATTGACTGAAACTTTGGCAGTCGATTTGTTTCGATTACGAGATGGTTTAAGGGAAATAATTTTGGCACAGCCATTTTTAACTCTTACAAAACAACAAAAATGCTATGTTTCGCAAGGTTTTGATCGTATTAGACTAAAATTTGGTAATTTAGGTCATACTTTCGGCAGCTACCCGAGCGGGCGAACAGCGGCCGACCAGCGGTCTATCATGGGCCGCACGGCCGTACAAGGGTCAAATATGGCCCAAAAATAATCCAAGAAGCCTAGCGGTCGAAAGTTGGGTCAAACAACGGCCATAAAAGGCCTAAATTAAGTTGTATGGCCGCAGTATGGCCACTGAAAGGCCGCAAAACGGCCGCTGTACGCCCGTTGAATGCCTCCAAATTTTTCAGAGCTGTTATTCAACAAACGTATGCGCAACAACAGAACAAGCCTCACTCGTCGATGTTAATATTAATACCACTTGTGTGTGGCGCAAAATATTTTTTGTATATGAAGTTATTTGTTTGAATACAATGCCCCTTTAAATTTTCAATTCAAACAGTATAATTTTTTTAACTGATTACAAATAATGGTAATGAAAAAATATTAATTAAATACAAAAAATTAATTCAAAAAATTTTTTAATTAGTTTTACATTAATTTATTTTCGCATGAAGTCACAATTGAAAATCTGCTTTCCATTGTAGAATAAGCACTGGTCAGCCGATGTACGGCTGTTGTACAACCGAGATTATTTAAAAACTGCATTTGTACGGCCGCTGTACAGCTCAGATTATTTAAAAACGGCCTCTGTACGGCCGCTGTTTGGCCAAAAAGTCCTGCAAATGACCCTCGTACGGCCGAGAAAAATATTAAAAGTTAGGCTTTGTACGGCCGCTGTTTGACCTAGGCTAAAAAAGTTTTTATTTTCACTCGGGTATACTGAAGATGATGAATATATTTGGCATTTCTTGACATATGGCAGTAAGGCGGTCTGTGGCAGAACAACGTCTGCCGGGAAATACTAGCAATTTATAATTTTAAATTGTTTTGAAGCCTATTAATTAAGGCTTACCAAGCAAATACAGTGATGTGCAAAGAATAGGGAAACCTGAATTTTTATATTTAAAGCTGCATGTATTCCAGATATAGCATTAACTCTCTCGTTAGGTGATTCCCCATGATAGTTTGAATAAAAAAATGCAAGGACGATGGTCATCCCTCCCCTCTGTGGAAGCCAGAGAGGAAATCCATATTTGATGTATCTTTTATCCGATTTCCAAAGTTTATAAATAATTGAGAATTTAATCAAATTAATATTTAGTTGTGTAAAAAACATTTTGCATAAAGTCACAGTTAAGAAAAATGTGAGCAACCAAATTCAAAAAAATTTTTCATTTAACCTTGATAATAAATATCTTGAATATTTAATAAATTTTTTTAATAGTTTTATGGTGTAATTTTTTTATTGATAAAGTTTTCTATTGACTAGGTTTTTAATCTTGCCATAGTAACTGAGTACTCAGTGCAAACACAACTACTGTTTCATTTTAAATTAGCACTCGTAAAACAGTTAGCTTTTAGTGTGGTACAATTAGAAAACGGTTTTTGTATCAATGGTTTGAAGGTCATGTAGTCTCTTTTTTAAGATGCTATTGTCTTTGGAGATCGGTTAAGAGATAAATAAAATATAGAGTAAGACGTAATGACACATATTTTCAAAGTTTCACTTTCTAGCTCCGAAAGGGGCGAGGAGTGGTAATCCTCATCCATAAACTTTTATACTTACCTAATCAAGGAGAAGTAGAAACACCCGAGGGAATTAATGCTATATCTGGGGCACCTTGTTTATAATTTATGCAGCTTTATATATACAAATACAAGTTTCACTATTTATTTGCACATCACTGTAAATAAAAAGAAATAACTAGGAGTAGCAGTTGCTTCGCAAACGCGTAAGCTGGCTACATAAATTGGTACGTTGAAGATGCATTTAAGTTGGGTCGCTCGCTCAAATAAACTTTTCCCAAAGCAATAAAAGTAAAGATATAATCTGTTGTCTCAAAAAATGAACATATTTCGTTTTGTCATTGTTAAGGAGATTTGCATAATGAATAAACTTACCCGATCTCATAAACATATTTTAATACAAAAAATTTTAATTTATTCAAATTTATTAATTTATTTAATTCTTGGCGTTTCTCAACCAACCCCTTCTTGTCATTAATTTTTTTAAGCCGATCATAAGAAATAGCTTGTTCGGTAAAAAGTCCACTTATACTACGAACCCTTGAGAATGCTTCATATGCCATTCCTAATGCAAATTCTTTTTCTCTAGTATCGACAATAGCTTGATCGAGTGTTAATCGTTGCGATCTATGAAAACTAAACGCATAAGCAAGTTTTAGTAAGAAAAATTGTTTGATCCTTTTTTAAATGATACTAAAACAGGAGGAATAGGTAATACATTAGAGTTGTTGTATTTTGGTCCAGAATAATTGGAAAACTTGACTAAAATGCACAAAAGAATTTCTTCTATAAATCGGCACTTTTGCAATGGTTATAAACAATTTCAACTACCTCACCGATGCTGCCATTGCACAGACCAGCTGAAGTCAAAATATTTTTCCTCAAAATAACTTGTGCACCCTTACATAGATATAACTTTGGGCTTAAACCTCTTGCATTGTCATTGTGTAAAGCATTGATGATTGTTACAGCGTTGCCAACATTTCTGAGCTTCTCAATGTTATATTCTTCAATTTCAGCGTTCTTCGAAATTAATCTTAACACATTTTAATTCGAAAAAAATTAACGCTGATTGAACATGGTCGATAAGAGGTCGTAGTCTTGTAGAGTCAGTTTTCTTAGGGCCATTTTGTTCACAAAGGGCATAAATATGATTTAATTCGGGGATAACTATCTCTAGGTTAATTTTATACCAAGCGTATAAATCGGGAAATAAAAAAGTGGTTTTGTTCACATTTTATCCCAGCTTTATGCTTAGAGCATAAATTCGCTCTCAGTTTATATCGATTTCCATTGGAATGTTAGAGTGTTGCTCATTAATTAAAAAATGTGTGGGGATTTTTGGTTTATTTTTGCGAATTTGAGGGTTAGAGTGAACACTAGGTAAAAATGGATCGCTGATTTTGCATCTGATGTCAGAATTTCTAACATTTTAACATTTCTAACATTTTTCTACACAGGGCTGCCAACTAAACATTTTTTTAAGAATTTTAAACATGAAGAAACAGTATTGGGGGTTACTTCTTCCGAATCTGTTGTCAGAATTTCAAAACTCGAAAATTTTTCTACACGTAGGGGTGCCACCTAAAAATGTTTTATTTTAAGAATTTTAAACATGAGGAAAGAGTATTGGGGTCGCTAAGTTCGAATCTGAAGTCAAAAATTTAAAATTCAAGATGGTGGATAGGGTTGCCACCTTAAATTTTTGTATTTTTATGAATTCGGGGCTGGCAAAAAAAAAATGGTACACCAAAAATGGGTAGCTGAATATGAATCCATGGTCAGAATTTAAAAATTATAAAGTTTTAAAATAATAGGGTTGCCACCTAATAATAAGTCATTTTAAGAATTTTAAACATTATTTAACAGTATTAGGGAGTCACTGATTTCGAATCTGAAGTCAGAATTTTAAAATTCAAAATGGTGGATAGGGTTGCCACCTTAATATTCTACATTTTTACGAATTCGGGGCTGCCAAAAAAAAAATGGTAAACCAAAAATGGATCGCTGAATCCGAATCCGTGGCCAGAATTTCAAAATTATAAAGTTTTGAAATAATAGGGTTGCCACCTAATAATAAGTATTTTTAAGAATTTTAAACATTATTTAACCGTGTTAAGGAGTCACTGATTTCGAATCTGAAGTCTGAATTTTAAAATTTTAAATGGTGGATAGGGTTGCCACCTTAATTTTTTGTATTTTTATGAATTCGGGGCTGGCAAAAAAATGGTATGCCAAAAATAAGTCGCTGAGTCCGAATCCGTGGTCAGAATTTAAAAATGATAAAATTTTATAATAATGGGGCTGCCACCTAATAATATGTATTTTCAAAAGTAAAAGCAACCCTATTATTTCAAAACTTTATAATTTAGAAATTCTGACCATGGATTCATATTCAGCTACCCATTTTTGGTGTACCATTTTTTTTTTGCCAGCCCCGAATTCATAAAAATGCAAAAAACTTAGGTGGCAACCCTATCCACCATTTTGAATTTTAAAATTCTGACTTCAGATTCGAAATCAGTGACTCCCTAATACTGTTAAATAATGTTTAAAATTCTTAAAATGACTTATTATTAGGTGGCAACCCTATTATTTTAAAACTTTATAATTTTGAAATTCTGACCACGGATTCATATTCAGCGACCCATTTTTGGTGTACCATTTTTTTTTGCCAGCCCCGAATTCATAAAAATACAAAAAACTAAGGTGGCAACCCTATCCACCATCTTGAATTTTAAAATTCTGACTTTAGATTCGAAATCAGCGTCCCCTTAACACTAATAAATGACGTTTAAAAGTCTTGAAAAGATATATTATTAGGTGGCAACCCTATTATTTCAAAATTTTATAATTTTGAAATTCTGACGTGGGATTCGGATTCAGCGACCCATTTTTGGTGTACCATTTTTTTTTGCCAGCCCCGAATTCATAAAAATGCAAAAAAACTTAGGTGGCAACCCTATCCACCATTTTGAATTTTAAAATTCTGACTTCAGATTCGAAATCAGTGACTCCCTAATACTGTTAAATAATGTTTAAAATTCTTAAAATGACTTATTATTAGGTGGCAACCCTATTATTTTAAAACTTTATAATTTTGAAATTCTGACCACGGATTCATATTCAGCGACCCATTTTTGGTGTACCATTTTTTTTTGCCAGCCCCGAATTCATAAAAATACAAAAAACTAAGGTGGCAACCCTATCCACCATTTTGAATTTTAAAATTCTGACTTCAGATTCGAAATCAGTGACTTCCTAATACTGTTAAATAATGTTTAGAATTCTTAAAATGACTTATTGTTAGGTGGCAACCCTATTATTTCAAAACTTTATAATTTTGAAATTCTGACCATGGATTCATATTCAGCGACCCTATCCACCATTTTGAATTTTAAAATTCTGACTTCAGATTCGAAATCAGTGACTTCCTAATACTGTTAAATAATGTTTAGAATTCTTAAAATGACTTATTATTAGGTGGCAACCCTATTATTTCAAAACTTTATAATTTTGAAATTCTGGCCACGGATTCGGATTCAGCGATCCATTTTTGGTTTACCATTTTTTTTTTGGCAGCCACGAATTCGTAAAAATGTAGAATATTAAGGTGGCAACCCTATCCACCATCTTGAATTTAAAAATTGTGAGTTCAGATTTGAAATCAGTAACCTCCCAATACTGTTTCCTCATGTTTAAAATTCTTAAAATAAAACATTTTTAGGTGGCAGCCCTATGTGTAGAAAAATTTTCGAATTTTGAAATTCTGACAACGGATTCGGATTCAGCGACCCGTTTTTACCCTTTAGTTCGCGCCAGCCCCGAATTCGTAAAAATAAAAAATTAATCCAAATTTTAAAATTCTGACACCAGATTCGAAATCAGTAACCCCCAATACTGTTTCCCTATGTTTAAAAATCTGTATTTTCAATATTTTGACACCAAGTAAATAAAAAATATTAAAATGAGAGTGATGAGAGCGAATTAAAAATCTTAACTCACCAATTTTCACGAGTTAAATATTTCTGGGGTTAAGCTATCTCGCCACCATTTTTATCTCCAGCTTGAAGAGTTAAATGCTTAACTCACTGTGAACAAATGAAAAACTGGAAAAATCATGGAATTAACTCGGGGATAAATTTATCTCTCTGTGAACAAAATGGCCCTTAATGATACTCTTAGTAAACAGTCCCAGAAAGCTTGTTGTTCAGGTCGAATTTATTTCAATATCTGGTTCAATATGAACACTTTGCTTATTTAACGATAGACTAAATGACTTTGAGTGGCGGTAACATCACCTGACCTCGGATTCCCGTAAAGTGGGATATCTCCAACTGGCTGAAGTTGATTGAAATCTCCGAAGAACAGCACTACGCACCCTTTTTAACAGCATCGGCAAAGAATGATGAATGTTTTCTATGTTAAAAGTTTTGTCACAGTTTCTTAAAAATTTTGTGCAGTGCGGGTTGAAAAAATTTCGGGAGATATAGAAGAATTTTTTCTTGAATCCTGTTAAACATGTATTCAATTAGAAAATAAACATTAAGGGTTCTCATCTTAGCATGTAACTGACCCGTAAACATTGTAAACCTTGTGAACTTACATGCGCGTAAACTATCTGTCAAAATTTGTATGGGCGTGAGTTTACATCATTTCCGAGCCTATTTTGTAGTGTAAACTAGCATGTAAATCTACGTGTGTGAATGAGGTTGTCTATGGCGCTAATCATTACATATTTAAAGTAGTTGAAGTAATATGAACACGTTTTATTTATTTTTCTATGTTAATGAAGGTTTTTAAAAAGTTTAAAATTTAAAAAAGTCATAATGTTGTCGCAACCGCAGCCGCCATTTTGTCGACATTTACGCTATTTACACTTTATCGCTCATCAAATATTTAAATGCTATACATGCTTACATGTTTACATGCTTAGATGAGAACCCTTTTTTTTAAATATTTACTTTTTACATGAAAACATTCATCATTCTCTGCAGAAGCTGCTAAAATATATTACAAGCGATAGCAGCAGCCTAGCGAGTGCAAACAGCTACAGCACGACTCTGCATAAAGCACAGCAGCACCGCATGCCAAAATCGATAGCTGCTGCTGTAAAGCCTGCTTAAAAAATGTTAAAAAGCGACAGCGACAGCAAGAAGACGACTTCAAAATGCGATAGCTTGCTATTGCTGTGGATTCGATAATGTTCCAAAATTACAGCATGACTGAAAAACCGAACGCTCGCTGCCGCTGAAACTATTTGTTTCTTTCGTAGTTTGCAGTCGAAGCAAAATGTATTTATGGAAAATTGCAAAATAAATTGCTAAAGCACAGCCAAAGTAAAAACTTTGATGCTTTTGCTAATTTGGCAGCAGCAATTTAAACCCTGAACAATAGTATGCATCAAAGTCACGATATAAAAGGCACCGTTACACCTAAGGGGTCGAAAATCGACCCCCCCTTTCCGTACGATTTTTTGCTTCACTCAACCAGTTCTTTCACCTCCGTAAATATTCGTACTCGTACACTGGACACTCTGTATATGTATTTTTTTTTTGTTTTGTTTGTATAGAAATTAGAATGGTTCGATAAATTTTCATCAGATTTATATAAATTACTTACAATACAAAAGGTACAAAAACGCCAAATTAATAATCAATTAATAAGAATTTATGCAAAATATTCTAAACACTAGCACTTTTCACTTTTATTGATACTTTCTAATCGTACACTGACAAATAAACGCGAACTTGTCCTTCCATAATGATCGGTTTTTTGGCAGATACATAAATTTGTTTTGTTTGCACAACAAAAGCCATAAGAACAACAACTTGTATATGGAAATATTTTTTCAACTAACTTATAAACTAAATAGAATTTCGAAATTTTGTCTTCGTTAGGAAGTAATATAAGAGGAGTAAAACAGTTTAAAAAAACAATTTTAAAATCGGTCAACCCATTTAGAACTTATGCTCTGTCCAACACTTTTCAAACAAGCTGTTTCATGGGAACTGTTTCCAAAAAATCACGTCCCTGCAGGAAAAAACTCATTTTCTCTCAGTACTCATACTATTTTTTGCTTATATTTCTCTTCCATCTCAATCTTAGAGCGCAAATAAGCGTGGCATGTCGGTTGGCAACGGTTGACAACTTTAGTTGCCATTGGGCACTAATGAGTTAATTTCATTAAAACTATGTCTCGTAACTAAACAGAAGGCTAACTATTTTGTACAATAAAGCTACAAACTTCAAAAAACTTTAAATGGATATTATTTTATAGCAATTTTAAGCAGAAAACTTACATTATCCCACCCAATATAATTAAATATCTTTGTTTACAGTTTCAAATGATCTCTTCAGATTGTTTTTTTTTTTTTTTGTATTTTGAACTTACATATTTCGTCACTCTTCTTTTTCATGTTTTACTTAAATGCCATTAAAAATTTGTTAATTGTTTTTAATAAATTCCATACAAAGTGCCTACGTTGAAAAGCAAACGTTCATAGCCAACGTCTACTGTCAAAATACTCGTATGCACTGAGCTTGGGAAAAGAGTTTAAGATCACTTCAGGGGTTTTATCGCTTTCAAAATCAAAATATTTTTACTGTCTTAAATTATTTAAAGACATCTTAAGTATAATTTACACAAATACTTGGTGGTGTTCATAAGCTTTCAACATATTTTGAGTCCATTTACCACAGCATTTTATACAGCTTAAAAACTTTCAATGCGTTTTTATCGATAGTTCGGTAAATGACCTTTGCTTCTGTACTATTTTTTTTAAATACACGAGCGTTTTCCACATTTTAGAAAAATTATAAAAATTTATAACAATATTTTAGCATTTTTTGCGTATTTATTCGTAGTACCTTAGACACCTGTTATGGGTGTTTAAATTAACTGTTAAAAATTTTAAATCAAATGTAGTTCATGGTCAATATAGAAAACAGCATCACAAATGACCTTTTGCAAAAATCTACAAAATGTTAATTAAGATGTAGTTGCTGTTGTTGCATAACATTCCATAAAAATCCTCCCAAATATTTTATTTTCAGCGGTACACTAAAAACTCTGTAAGAAGCATAATTTAAACAGCTTCCGAGAAAAATACCCGAACACATAAAACACATTCTTACAACCAAGTCATATAATTTTTGTTACTCAATTGGAATTCTTATATAAATACAAGAAAAATAAAATATGTTTTTTGAAAAATGACAAATTGGCCAAAAACATGAGCAAGACCCAGTCAAGCTATCGAAAGGGAGAAACAATAAAAAACTTTATGGCTAAAGGTTACCCCAAACCCGACACTTAACAACAAAGAAGCGCACACTGCAAGATGATGGCAGCTACTATTCCTAACAGCATCTTCTAAGAGTATATCGTGAAGCCTGCCCCTGCACTTTATCCGATCTGCATGTTATAAATTTGGCAAAATCAAAATGATGCATGGCACAACCAACGACATCGAGAGGAAGAAGAAGAAGAAGAATCAAAAAAATTTATAATTTTGACAGCTTAACTAATGTTAATAACGCAGTCATGGAATTGTCTTCAAAGCCCGCTTCGAGGCATATTGAGCGTCGCATCAGGTTGTAGGCACTATTTAGATTTTTTTTTTTTGACCGAGGAAGGTGTTCGCTTATTTTGTATTTATGTTTTTTTTTGTGGGTATTTTAGTTTAAAACTAGCGTTTGGTGGCGCGCCTCACTCTTGCATACCTTGGAAATAAATTGAGTGGGGCTAAATGTTTGGCTTTAAAGCTGGTGCAGGGTTCAGTGAGTCAGCGAGGGACAAATTTTATTCGTAAATAATTTTTATTTTTTCATGTTACACCTAATGACATGCATTGATTGCACTGCAGACACCAGCTCAAAAATTTACTATTTAATTTGAATTTATTTAAAATGAATTTTATAAGTATTTTAGGTTACGAATTAAGAAAGAAAAAAAAAAAAACAACAAAAATGGGGTTTGTTTAAAGTTAATGGTTCTGCTAGCATTTAATGGCTGAGACAAGAGTAAGTGTCATTTTGAAGAATGTTACAGTTATTACGGCACACGAAACATGAGACTTGGAGGTGGCTAAGAAAAAATTGTGTTAAAGGCTAATCTTAAGTGTTGAATAAGAAAGGCGGTTGACTTTATTGGAATGAAAATTGCTTAAGACGCTTCAAAAATGTATGACAAAGCTTAGTAGATTTCGTAAAAGTCAACTTCCGTATAATTGTACGGTATCTAAAAAGAAAAAATAAATAAAGTATAAACATTGCGAAAACCGATTAAATTTTATTGTTGTGCAATATTTGGCTTATATTTTAGGAAAAAAAATCATTTTTGAAACCGAAAACATAGGAAACATATTCTTATTAATGAATTAAGATTGTGAGCTTTAGATCAAGTAAGTTTTCAAGAAGGCAACAACAACCACAACAACAAGTCTGTATAGAGTCAATCACTTAGCCGACTAGACAGTCTGTTTCGGAAATCGCTACATATTCCTCTTCAGTAGTCTTTAAGTGATTAAGCTGTGATCAACTCACTGTTTAAACTAGCTATGAATGTGCAGATTCTGGAATTCATTCTTATGAATTGCATGGCTGCTAATCATATGACATTTCAAAGCAGTAGGCTATTTATAGATCACCGCCATTAACTCTATCAAGGGTTGCCATCTGTTCTAGTTGCTTCTTCATTTATTTCAATTTTCATTGATGTACGAAAATAGCCTACTGCTTTGAAATGTCATATGATTACCAGCCATACAATTCATAAGAATGAATTCCAGAATGTGCACATTCATATGCTAGTTTAAACAGTGAGTTGATCACAGCTTAATCACTCAAAGACTACTGAAGAGGAATATGTAGCGATTTCCGAAACAGACTGCCTAGTCAGCTAAGTGATTGACTCTATACAGAGTTGTTGTTGTTGCCTTCTTGAAAACTTACTTGATCTAAAGCTCCACAATCTTAATACATGTAATTATTCAATAGATCATAAAAAAAACTAATATTCTTATTAATGATAACTTTAAATAATTTTAAGTGTTTCTTGTATAAATAGATATAAAAAAAGACAATGTGACACATGGGTCTGGAAAGACTATGACATGTTTCGTATAGTCCCATTTTAGACATGACCATGTGTCACCCATTTTCTCAGTTTTGATATTAAAAACTAAAATAAAAAACGTTCATAAAATCTGTCATACCGGCGATTTTGCGCCGATTTGTCGCACATACTCCTTCATTCACATAAATAAATCGTGAAACAGCAAGTAAAATGAATCGTATTCGTAACAAAAGAAAAAATAAAAAAAGATAAATTAATAAGTCTAATTTCTTACATGAAATTTATGCCGAAGTATTCTGATCGAAAATGTTTTCACCAGGACCATAGCCAGAATTTTCCATTAAGGGGAAAGGGGCGTTTGATTAAAAACATTTAATAGTAGCAATATGATAAAGGGTGTCCAAAAAACAATGACATTTTGATTCGGACACTACTTTTTTGTGACAAGCAAAATAGATTTTAGGGTTTTTGTTATTACTAGAGTTCGCTTACGTTTTCAGATGAGCGTAGAAAGAGGGAAAAAACGACTTTATTTCTATATATAGTTTGCCGCTCAGTATTAACCAACAACTTTTCATACAAAATGCACAATGCAATGTGAAAATATTCAGTCTTCGAGAAATAGTCATAAATTTTATTTCAGAATAACGGAAATTTTTCACAATTAACTATTTGTAAGAAAATTCATCGACCCAATATATATTCACATGTTACATAAAAAATGCTTATTGTATGGTAGCTTAGCTTTTATTTAAGAAATTCTTTTTTGACGTTCATATTTCGGGTCAAAGGTTACAAAAATATTTGGTGCACTCCTTCTTCTTACTCTTATTCATTTAAAAGCAAAGCTATCGAAATTGGTTGAGAAACTCGAAGGAAAATGTTACCAAACTGTTTTGCCTACGCCTTTTTATGTATAGATAATGTCTGCAGTCAAGTTAAATGGAAAAATAAATGTTGATATATTTACTAAATATAACTTTAACTATGTTTAAAAATTCGATACGCTTTTGAGTATTACAAGTTGAAAATATGAAATAAGCTGGCAGTCATCATTGAATCCTTTTGATTAGATAGGTATGGATTTGTACTCAATTTAGCTGTGAAGTCAAACTACGCGGCTAGAAATCTTGAAATAAATTTTAATACTTTCGAACTTACAAAATGGTATCTATTAAAATTAAATACTTGCCAAGTACTACCATAAATTTTTCATAAAAATATGTAGGTATTGAAATTAAATGCTCAGTTTGAATTATTTTTAATACTGAATTTGTATAAAAAATTAAGTATAATAGTTTATTAACTCCAAAGGGTGTAAAATATCGTTGTAGTATATGAACTGTATTAAAATGTAAAACAAAATATTTCTTAAAATTTTGCAATCAGTTGAGAAGTGTTAAATTAAATAATTTTTGTGTTAAAAATAATTGTATTACTTTGCTTGTATTAAAATTGTATCCAAGATTTCTAACCGTTTACATGTTTAATTTAAAAACATAAAATAAAAAATTATGTATGCATACGTAAATACTTATACCGTATGCATGTAATAGTATTAAAACTGTATGCATTCCTTATTATAAATACATTATTTACAACGTGAATCAAAGTAACTGTCGCACCTATAGTTAATACCAATCACACAAAAAAAAGCAACACTGGAAAACATATGTTGTTTTTTACGACTTTGGCATTAATTGTACACTTATTGCATGAACCGTTTCAAAAGATTTGTCAATCATAATATTGCGAAAGGAAATAAGTGCACAGATCCTTCACTAGCTCACAGGTTGCAGTATAATATTTTCCAACGAAAACTCTTGTTTTTGCAAGCAAGCCACAACTCGCAAAATGAGAGAGTGTATGCAGCTTGCATGGTAGAAATTTCTAGAAAAAAAACCATCGATAGATTTAAAAATGTTTCGTCAATCATGGTTTGGGGCGTTTTCTCCAAAAAAGGCAAATTGCCCCTTCTTCTTATCGAAAAAGGCGTTAAAATAATTTGGAATATTATTGACCTGTTTTAAAGAACTATCTTATACGGCATGCCAAGCAAATCTACAGAGAGGGTCATTTTTGTTTTCAGAAAGATTCTTTTCCAGCACAAAAGGCAAAAATCGTTCAAAGGTGCAGAACAAATTTGCCATGTTTTATTTCTGTTGAAGGAATGCTCTCCGTCATCCGCGGACCTAAGCCCCCTGGACTTTTCTATTTGGGGTATAATGCTGAGCAAATTAACGAACATAAACGTGACGGTAGATAAATTTAAGCGATGAAATTAATCCGACCACGTTTCCACTGCGTCCGCGCCAGAGTATTGTCGCACACCAGAACTAGACATCCCACTCTGACTGGTTAGGCAGGTAGACATCACTTTGTTTTTCGTGTTAAGTCTGGGAAATATTCTTTTACCCAACGATTCCAGAATCCGTTTTTCATGTTTTGTAGAATGCGCCACTGTTTGCGAAGTGATAATTGCTTCAGTTCACAAGGTGCTGGAGTTTGAGTAGAATTAGTGCAACCCAACAAAAAATGATAAGGTGTAAGTGGATCGGGCTCATCAGGTGAAACGAGTAACTTGTTAAAGGTCTTGAGTTGACGATATATTCTGCTTCAACTAATACGCTATTAAAAGTTTCTAATCGGGGTGCATGCTCTTTTAGTATAATAACTAAAACCTTATTAACGGATTGCACCAGGCGCTCCCAAGCTCCGCCGGCACTGGGATTCCAAGGTGTATTAAATTTCCAACTTATTCTTAAAGGTGCTAGCCCTGCAGTCATTTTTTCGTGGTCTAAAAAATCCTTTACGCCTCTTAGTTCTTTTCGGATTCCGACAAAATTTGTTCCGTTGTCGCTTCTAATTTGAAGTGGGACTCCTCTTCTGTTAATAAAGTTTCTGATACATAGGATGCAAGCGTCACTTGATAGATCAGAAGCAATTTCGAGATGCACAGCTCTAATTGTCAGGCAGGTTAACAGTGCCACCCAACGTTTCTCATGATGACGGTGAATGGTAACAGTAAAAGGACCAAAAAAATCAACTCCCGTATATGAAAATGGTCGAACAAATGGCGTAACTCGATCGATAGGTAGACAACCCATTTGAGGTTGAGTTGGCTTTGCTTTTCTAAATTTGCAATTGGCTTCGATATAGCGTACTACAGTGCGGATTGCTGGTATCCAAAAACGCTGATGAATCTCGTTAATTACAGTTGATGAGTTCAAGTGCCTCAGGTTTCGGTGATATGTATCAACAATTAGGCGTGTAAGATCATGGTCTTTGGGTAAAATAATCGGACGTCTTGTAGATATTGGTAAAAACAAAGCTTCTTCTATTCTGCCATTCACTCGCATGATATCATGTTCGTCCAAAATTGGATTAAGTGTTACTAGTTTGCTAGCCACCGATATTTTTTCTTTATTTATTAAAGATGCATACTCACAATGAAAGACTTCTTTTTGGACTCTGCGGCATAAATAACATTCCGCATTTGGTTCTTCGCTTGTCAGTTCCTCCCTTTTTCAAATGATTTTTCTTTGCTTTAGAATTTAGATTGGACACATACCTAAACACCCAGGCCATGGCTCTCTTAAGTTTTTCGAAATTCGATAAGCGATTTATTTGTGGAATAAGTATCATATTTTTATGTCCAAAACAAGAGAAGTGTTTTTGCTTAAGTTCAGCTGAGCTGAATTTAACTTTACTTGTATTTATTGAAAAAGAATATTAGCATACAAGAAAAAGCTCTTTTAAATGCAACAATTTAGATATTCTAAATAAAAATTACAAATAACAACAACTGGCATAACAACAGCTTAAAAAGAAAAAAAAAAATAATAAACAAATTTTTATGATTATGTGGCTAAAGATAAAAATTAAAAATTATTGAGATTTAAACGTAACGTAAGAGGAAAAAATATTAAACAAATTTTATGCAAATGTTTGATTGGCTGAAGATAAAAATGATTATGTTGACTTTATATGATTTAAATACAAATTCTAAATGTTTGATAGTTTAAATCAGACTTGATTTTAAATACAAATTCTAGTTGTTTGATAGTTTAAAATCGTTTATTGAGCTTAAGGTCAAAGTTAGAACAATTAATTGTTCTAACGAATTTTTCAAAGAAACAACAACAACAATAAAGTTTTTTCAATATGAAAAGGAAACAACAACAAAGAACATGTTGTTGTTGTTGTTTCTTTGAAAAATTCGTTAGAACAATTAATTGTTCTAACTTTGACCTTAAGCTCAATAAACGATTTTAAACTATCAAACAACTAGAATTTGTATTTAAAATCAAGTATCAAGTAAACTATCAAACATTTAGAATTTGTATTTAAATCATATAAAGTCAACATAATAAATATAGAGGTCATTTAGAAAAAATTTTGATAAAAATGATTTTAATTTGAAAGTAAGTAATCCGTAAGATAAGAAAAATAAGTAAATGGGAAAAATGAGTAAAAAAGAGAAAGTTAAGGAAGAGTTAAGAAATGTATTCAAGAACTGATTGCTTAAAGTTTGTTTCGTTGTTAACGCGTTTTAAGTTATTTGGTAGGGAATTCCAAAGCCTTATTGCGTTAATGAAAAACAGCCGACTAGATTCATTATATCTGAACTGGGGAACTAGGAAGAAAACATTTCTGATGGATCTGCAGAATTGGAGTTTTTCAAACAAGTAATTAGGACTTTTCGAAGTAATAAGTCTGTGCAGAAAAATACAGTTTCTTGCATTAAGAAAATTAATGATATTGCAACCAAGTATGCGATTACTGTATTCAGATATATGATCAAATCTACTAATACCGTAAACATATCGAGCTGCGTTGTTAAATGCCACTAAAAGTTTATGTGATGACCTTGAGTCTAGCTTGCTATATACTACTTCGTAATAAGTTATTATTGGCACGATTAATTGTATCACCAATTTTCGCCTTGTTTCAGTGGGAACAAACGAAGCAGTTTTTCTCAAATTTCTTAAGGAATAATAAACTTTGCTAACCACGCTATTAATATGGTCTTCACACGTAAGTGAAGTGTTCATAACAAATCCTAAATTAACGACTTTGTGAACAAGTCCAAGTTTTGTTCCGCTAAGAAAGATAGGAGACAGATCATTAAACGGGTTTCTGGATTTCACAATTGGTAGAACATACGATTTATTAGGATTCAACCTCAGTTTATTTTCTGTTGCCCATCTGCTGATTTCAGTCAAGTCTTCGTTTACCCTGGCACATAGGTCCTCAATAAGGCATGTTGGTCGGGATAGATAGAGTTGCAGATCATCTGCATACGCATGCATAGTAACATTTTTACATATTGAAAAAATATCATTGAGAAACATTGTGAACATAAGCGGCCCAAGGACAGAGCCTTGGGGTACCCCACTACAAATAGATCGGAATCCCGAGTATCTATTTCCTACCTTAACCCTTTGAGTCCTACCGTCTAAATAGCTTTTTAGGAGTTGAACAGCAGTATCCGAAAAACTGAAGAGTGTATTTAACTTTTTATAAAGCAAAGGGTGGCTTACACTGTCGAAGGCTTTCGAGAAATCTAAGAAACTGACTAAGGTGATACGACCCTTATCATAATATGCTCTGATGTCTTCTAAGATTTTTACAACAGCAGTGGAACAACTGTGTCCGGCGCGAAATCCGGACTGTAGAGGCGACAAAAGGTTATTTGCATTAAGATGGTAAGAAATCTGCTCAGCCATAAGGGATTCAAGAACTTTTGAGAGTGACGAGAGAAGACTGATAGGGCGAAAATCACAAGGTATAGCTGCTGACGGTTTTTTGGCAATAGGTATTATCGTCGCAATTTTCCAGATTGATGGAAATTTAGAACTTGTTAGGCAATGATTATATATATGCATGAGAGGGCTAATAACATAAGGCAGAATAAGCTTGACAAACCTGATATCTATCCCGTCTATGCCGATAGCATGTGATTTTATCTTTAAGATGCATCTCACAACATCCACCTCATTTACCGCAGTAAATTGAAATGACTGAGACAAGGTAGGGGTGGATATACTAAACGTACTAGATGATTCGGTGAATGGACTAGACACGAAATATTCATTTAAAAGATCGGGGTCTAAGTTACAACCTCCAACTTTAATGTTTCCTGTTCCAATTTTTTTTAAGTTATTCCACAGTATCTTAGATGGTAGAGATGAACTTAGCTTCGATAAAAATAACCTTTTTTTTTGACAACTTAACTGCGGATGAAGCCTCGTTTCTAGCTCTCCTATACTCTTCCCAGTAAAGCACAGTCGGATTTCGTTTCCATCTAGAGTAAGCCCTATGTCGTTTTTTTAGTGCCTGCTTTATAGAACTTTAGTTCTCATAACTTCTTCGCTTGGCCAATTTTGTTCGCCAGTGAAGAGGAACTGTGGCCTTAGTTTCCACCTACTATCTGGATTATACTTTAGTGGAAATTTTGCCCTTGTGGCATCGTCTGCTGGGTTAAGCTCTCCAGGACACCACCGCCAATCACTTATTTCTGAAGATTCCAATATTTCTGCGACACGATTGGCAACGTACTGTTTATAAACTCGATGATCAGATCTAATCCATCGGATTACCGTATGAGAGTCACACCAAAATGTTGTTCTCTTCACTGTAATATTCTGGTATCTTAGGATCGTGTCCTTTAAGCGTATGGCCATTACAGTTGCTTGTAATTCAAGTTTAGGAATTGAATGGAAACGTGTTGGAGCACAAGCTGTTTCCCAGCGACGAATGCAATTGTAACAGCGTCTGACTGAGAGATTCGCCAATATGCAACCGTTGCTAAAGCTTCTTCACTAGCATCGCAGAATACATGAAGATCGACTTCAGATTCTAAGAATTTTGTCAGATAGCATCTTTGAATTCTAAATGTTGCTAATTTGGGCAGCTCTTCTAGCCAGTATTTCCACCTTTTAAAAATGTCATCTGGGAGTTCTTGGTCCCATTCAATTCCGGCTTTCCAAACTTGCTGCATAAGAATTTTGGCGCATACCATAAAATTAGCTAACAGGCCAAATGGATCGAAAACTGACATTGCAACTGACAGTAACTCACGTTTTGTTGGTTTTCTATTGAAACTAAGAATTTTTTTGACCCTTCTGAAATTTTAGAGGAAACATAAATTCATCTAAATCGGACTGCCAATGCATACCAAGAATGCGAATTATTTTTTCACCTTCTATATTGACTGATTTATTAAAGGCAGCTAAGCCCAATTCGTTTTTAATTCGCTTTGAATTGGAAGCAAAATTATGCATTTCAAAGCCACCTATATTGTGAATGTGTATTATTTCTCTTAATACTTTTAGGGCTTCGTCCTCGGATCCAAAGCAGTCGACGTAGTCGTCAACGTAGTACTTCTCTATTATTCCTTTAACAGCTCGTGGATGAATTGTTTCAAAACACTGTGCGTTCGTATTTTTCACATATTGATTGTGCTATAGTCGGTGAGCACGTAGCTCCAAATATCATTCTCTGCATTACATAAGTCTTAAGTGTATTTGACGGATCTCCACCTCTCCAAAGAAATCTCTGAGCATCTTGATCTTCTTTGACAATGCTTACTTGATGAAACATCTCCTTCAAATCCCCACAGATGGCCACTGGAGCTTGTCTAAATTTAAGTAATATAGACATTAATGGTTGATTTATATCGGGGCCTGATAACAGAGCTTTATTCAATGAGGTGTTTTGTGCTTCGGCGGTGGCATCAAAAACCAAAACGAATTTTCTTTTTATTAATATTTTGTATGGGAAAGTGTGGAAGGTAAAAAGTCTTTGCGGTGCGATTTTCTGCCTCCTCAGTTGTAAATTGCCTTGCGTACCCTTTTTTTACGTATTCTTCAATTTTATGACAATATTCCTTAAATAATTGAGTGTCTTTAGATATTTTTCTCTCAACACCCAGCATGCGCCTAAACGCAAGTTCAAAAGAGTTTGGAAACGATACGAAATCTTCGCGCCACAGAAGACCTGACTCAAAGCGTTCGCCACATCGCTTTGTCGTTGATGCTAAAATGCTTAATGCACGCTGGTCGTCTTTTGATCGTAAGGGCTTCACACCTGCCTTAATCCCAAAAGTTTCTGCATCAAAATAGCTTTTCATCATAACTTTCAAATCATCTTAAGGCTGATGCTCGTCTATCTGTTTTCTTGCGTGACAAGAAAATTGTCTTTGTTGGCGCATTTCATCAATCATTGGTCCGTACACAATATATCCGAGTCTGGTTTTAGTCACTGTTGGACCCGGCTTTGGAAGAGAACGTGGTGCCTCAATCGGAACGGTTAAGAAGGCATGTGTCAAGCTAATGACCATTTTGGGCTGTATTTTCTCGTATCTTCTTATAGTTAGGCCGTCAAAAAGACTTTTATACTTCTTACTTGACTTCTCCATGTTAAACGATCGGATGGGCAAAGACAGATTGGAGGACACGAAAACGTTTGTCATTTTAAACTTTTCTGCGTTATTTTCTATGCCACTTATTGTTAGTTCTACTTTTATCGTTGACTCTCGGGTTGTTTGACTGTTAATCCACTGTAACTGTAGGAGGTATTTTTCTCCTGTAACACCTAACTCGTGCATGATTTTTTCATCAACGATAGTAACATTGGCACCATCGTCTACAAACGCATATATCTTAATTGTCCTTTCTTTACTGTATAAACTGACTGGTATCATTTGAAATAAAACGTTATCATCATCATGATTTGAATCTACAAGACAACTTCTATGTACCTGAGAAATTGAGGTCGGTACTTCGACGATTTCAGATGCCGGAGCATGCTGGAGCTGATGGTGAAAATTTCCACATCCAACTTTTCCACACTTGTGTTTTGAAAAACATTTTAGCATTTGATGACCATATTTCAGGCATGAAAAACACACTCGTAGAGGTTTTACTTCAGCCCAACGCTGTTCCAATGACAAAGTTAAAAAAGACTTACAGGTTGGTAGAGATTGACATTCTCCGCTACAAATGGAGCACTTCTTTTGTTTAACACTTGTGCAAGCAAACCTACTGTCTTGGTTATTCACATGCTGTGACTGCCGTCCATCTTTTTGTTTGTTTGATTGAGAACGGTTTGATTGAATAACTACGGAGCTCGAAGGTAGAGCATCAGTTACCATATGAGCAAGTTTTCTTTGGTTGCTTAACCAATTACTAAAGTCCGTAATGGACGGGGACTTACCTAAGAGCAGACAGTTGTCGGCCCACTGAAGCTGCTTAGATATTGGCAATTTAGCAACAAATTCACTGAGCAACATCGGATTGCACAGATGATGTTCGCCCTTAGCTGACTGGAGAAAAGCTGCCATATTTGAGATTTTATTTGCAAAATTTATTTAATAACCGAGGTCTCCTTCAGAAACGGCTGGTATAAATCGTACCCTTTGAATTTGTGATTTTATGAGTTGCTCGGGACGACCATAAGTTTCCTCCAAAGTTTTTAAAATAGCATCGATATTTTGAGGGTAACTTAATAGCGACTCAACTGTTTCTCGAGCACTACCGTAAGGTGCTTCTCTGAGACGCATTTTATTATGCAGGCTTGAATAAGCAAAGGCATTTGTTGTACTAGTGAAAGCTTCTATAAATCTTTGCCACTCTTCTGGTATTCCAGAAAACTTTGGCAATGGATATATTTTATTATGACGATAAAGAACGGATTGGTTATTGCTTAGCGAAACTGTTGAATTAGGAGGCATATGTGGCAAGGCTAGCTCGAGCGATGGCGACAAATGTGATAGAGGGGGAGCGGTGGCAATAAAAGGCAAAGATACAGGGAGAGATACAGGCTGTGACGTTTGTATTAAATTCTGCGACGTTGAAAATTCTTCGTTGCTTGTCAAGGGCGGAACTTGTTGCAGTTGTAGTTCGGCAACACTACTATTAATTTGTTGGTTATTAGCAATAACCAGTGACTGAATCGAGTTCAATTGGCTTATAAATTGGGCCTGCATCTCCTCTAGTTTTTTATTAAAATTGTTTGTTACCTTATTTAATTCCATTTGTTCTAGCAGCGAATTACCTGAAATATGTGGTGGTGGCTGGTCTGTTCTATTTCTGGTATGAGACAATGGAGGCGATGGCACCGATGGCGTCTGTTCGTTGGATGACTGCAATTACTCTGTTGGCGCTTATTCGGCTGTAACGGTGAACGATCTGTCGAGCGATTGCGATGTAGCACTCGGAGCTTTGAACGATGTTCGTGGAGAACGACTTATAGGCATATTTGTATTTTGTGATTGTTTCTTCTGAGCTAATCGTTGGCTGGATCTTTTGCCGGACGTAGGTGTTGACTCCATAAAACCGTGAATGAAAGTTGGCTTGACCTTACTATTCTTACACAATAAAGAATAAAAATGTTGCGCACTAGAGGCTTCAATTGAATAAACTCTCCAATAAATGGCAAAAAAGGAAATTAGGTTTATTCTCTGAAAGATTAATTACAATATTAATTTACAATATATTTAACATTGTTAATATATACTTATTGTTGCCTCGTCCCAGCGGTATGCATAACAAAATTAGTATGATGAAATTTTCAATACATAAAATTTTATGAATGAAAGTTCAAGATTCAAAAATAATAAATAAAAAACGTAAAGTTAAAAACACAGCAAGTATAAAATCAACATAGTTCATATATAATCAAGTTCATAGTTCATATATAGTTCATATCAAAAAATCTAATGGGGGTCTTAATATTTCCTTTAAGCACACCTACACTCTATCTGCCGCCTTTTTGGGAGCCGCCATACAAAAAATAGAATAAAATGTAAATAATTGTTCGTATCAAAAAAACCTATGACTTCTTAGGGGGGTCAAATGTATGAGGTGGCCCAGTTACTTTTTCCCTCTCAACGTTTTTTAGCACACTCACACTGTATCTGCCACCCTTCTGGGAGTCCCCATACAAAAATAACATTATATAGAAAAAAAAAATCGCTATTATAGTTCATATCAAAAAAGGTATGGCCCTAGGAAGATCAAATGTATGAGTTAGTCCTATTAATTTGTTCCCTTCAAGATTTCTTCTGAACACACCTACACTCTATCTGGTGGTCCTCATAAAAAAAAATAGAAAATAGAAAATACCATTTCGTGTACACAAAAACGTGACGAGACTCGAAAAATTTTCTTGGCGAGACTTGAAAAATTTTACCCTCAAAATGAAATCACCGGCTAAGAAGTTTCACTTCTAAAACGTTTTAATGTCTAGGTTATATTTTTTAACAACTTTTGCACGCAAAGAAAAAACATTGTTGCAGGATCATTGAATAAGTCTGCTTATTATTGTTACTACTATGTTCTGCAACTTATAATGGCTTCCATTATCATGATAAAATTATTGCAACATCTGAAGCGTGACCGCGAATAACATTGTACGCAACAATATTATAAGTTTTCAGGAATTGAAAAAAACGAATTTAATGGCACACTTAGAATCATTTGATTTCAATTTCCTCTTTACTGGTGTAAGAGTTGTAAAAAAAATTGCCAGTATATGGGTCATTCCTTTAAAAACCGCACACCATTCTAACTGCCACATTTTTGATTTGCATGAATTTTTTTTACGGTTTCTGTATCGAAAAAAAAGAGACACGTGTTCGAGGATTTTTTTTTCTGTTTTTTTTGAAAATAGAGGGCGTTAAAAGTTTGAGATTTTCGTGATTTTTGCCTTGGAGACTAATTTTCAAAAATTCATAACTTCGGTTCTGTTTAAGCTAGAGACAACTTTTTTCATTTTGAAGATTAAAAAGTGAATTTTAAGAAAAAATAGTTTAAAAAAAATTATGAAAATTTTCATATTGTTATATGCAATTTAAATTTCTAAATAAATTTTAACCAATCTTACCCACCACTTAGTGTGTTTTAAACATAACCATCGTCTTTAAAATTTTTTTATCGATGGAGAAATGATTATTACTACTGCAAAAAAATTAAATAAACTCGCGACCTGACGTCGGTGCACCAGTAGCAAAGTACACCTCAAATTCTCGTCTCATACCGTTGTTCTATGTATTAAATGACCAATAGTATATATATGTAGAATGTTTTATATTTTTAATTGAACAATATTATTTATTAATAAATGAGGCTTTATAGAAAATAGGGTCAAACTTTAATAAGCAATTACAATATTTCAGTAAATAAAGTGATATATTACAATTTCAATTCATAAGTATTCTACACGCACATTTTTTTGTCTCAATATAACATCAGTCTTTACTTATTAATTTTTATATTTTTTTTCATACAAAGAGAATTGCTTTGCTTCCATCTCTTGAAGTGAGATTGAAACCACTCAATGGTATTTTAAAGTATCTTTAATCATTATAGCTTTTTGGCGGCAGGAATCACAGATTTTTTTTACAATAACTCATTAGCTACCGGTATTTTCATTGCATGTAATTGATTTGCAGTAACTTTTTGCAATTTAAGTGTTTTTTCTTGAATGTTTTGTTAAATTGAAAGGATTGAAACAAGCATCATTACGAATACTTTTGCCTTGTGATCTTTTAGGCTAATTTGCAGGCATGGTTTTTTGTTTTTTGTCGGCGTCTTACTGATGGTGAGATTGATGGCATGGATTGGTGAGAGACAGGGCACAACTGCTGTAACAGCTGAAGTGAAGAATAGATGGATTTATTAATAAACAATACTATTTAATTAAATAATAATTAAATTATACCTTCATTATACATAATTTTTACACACTAATAAGGTTTCCTATCCGGGATATCGGACTTTTCAAAGTCTCGATAATCCAAAGATTATAAGGCCTAAAATGCAGGAATTTTCGGGTTCCCGAGATTGCTTCAAATTGCAAAAATGCAACATTTTAATTTGACATTCGATTAAAAACTTTAAGAAAAAAATTAAATTTACCTCAAAATGAAATAAAAATATATTTAAATGGTGGCACTCGCAGTAATCTGCTTCAAAAAGCATTTGATTTGATTGATAAAAATTCAACCAACTAGTTTTGAGTTCGAAAGATGTTTCTCTTCGGCTGGAGATTTTGCTACCAAAGAATTCACCTTTCAAAGACTTCAGTGATCTCAAAAATTTTACCATTCTTATGTTAGTATTATTATGCCAGAAAATATGAATTTTATGATTTATACAATAGATATTTATCAAAATTGATATACTTTCGTAATTTATATATATACAAAATAAAATAAATGAACTTTTTATAAAAAATTTAAGTAAACTGTTTTTTTCTTGAATTCGTTTATACAATTTTTTATTAAAAAAATATCCTAACTTTCACACCTTGCACACGATTTCTTTTCTTGTTAAATTAATTGCTTTTTATCTGTTTTTCAAATCCCGATATTAATGCCGGGATCCCCGAATTCTTAATAAGTAATTCCGAAACTGCTTTTGAGTACCGAAATTGGAAGCCCTAGACACACATTAACAGCCCTATTCTGGCAAATTAACAAATTGTTAACCAGTATTTTGAATATTTCTATGTGTTTGTTGTTTTCAAAACAAAATTTAAAGCTCAAAAATCAAAATTTGTTAATGAAATTGTCTATAACTGAAAAGCAGTTGACAATTTTTGTCAACTTTTTTTATTTCTGAGCTTCAAATTTTGTTTTGGAATCAAAAAAACTACAACAAACACATAGAAATATTCAAAATACTGGTTAACAATTTGTTAATTTGCCAGAATAGGGCTGTTATATTATATTATAATACAGACAACAATGATATGAGGCGAGAATATGAGGTGTACTTTGCTACTTGGGCGCCGACGTCAGGTACCGAACGAGTTTATTTAATTTTTTTTGCAGTATTAGTAATCATTTCTCCATCGATAAAAAAATTTTTTATGCAAAGTTTGACGTAGACTACGATGGTTATGTTTAAAACACACTAAGTGGTGGGTAAGATTGGTCAAAATTTTTTTAGATATTTTAATTGCGTACAACAATATAAAATTTTTCATAATTTTTTTGAAACTATTTTTTTTATCTTCAAAATGAAATAAAAAAGTTGTCTCTAGCTTAAACAGAATCGAAGTTATGAATTTTTGAAAATTAGTCTCCAAGGCAAAAACCACGAAAATCTCAAACTTTTAACGCCCTCTATTTAAAAAAAAAAGGCAATCCTCGGACACATGTCTTTTTTTCGATATAGAACCCGTAAAAAAATTCATGCAAATCAAAAATGGGTCGGTCAAATTTTGTTCAAATCTGTACGGTTTGTAAAAGAATGACCCATATATAGTATATACAAAAATATCCATATCCAAATCAGAACATTTTTAACGGTAGTAAGCAAAAAGAAACAGGTTTGATTCGTTTGTCGATTACGACGTTATTCGCGGCGGCGCACAGTGGTCAAAAAGGTATTTTTTTTTGGAAAAAAGACTGTAACTTTTGACACAGTTGAGATATTGGAATTTTTTTTACCAGATCTTGGAAACAACAAGTATTAATTTTTTTATGTAATAATTTAAAATTATCATATAGTTTTTTTTTTAAATTGTGTAAATTACAATCTGTAAGAAATATTTGTTTTTTTCTTCATAACTCCTTAACCAAACATACTACAAGAACCATTTATACACCAAAATGTTTGTAATTTGTATACCCACATGACTGCGTTCTTAAAAATTCAATTATTTTTAAATAATTTTAACTTAAATTTCATGTACTATTTTTACTTTTGGTGAAATATTTTTCGATTTTTTTATTTTTTTCATGATAAAATGCCGATTTAACACCAAAATGTTTGTTGACCCTTTACCTACAAGACTGCATCCTTAGAAAAATTTTAAGATAATGTTTTATTTTCATGTGTCCCTTTTGGTGAATGTTTTTACGTTTTTTCGACATAAAATTCGCCATACAATCCAATCTACACATCGGACAATGACAATTCATGCAATTAAATGATCGCCATAACATTGTCCTCAAGGTGGGCTACTTCATTGTTGAAATGCGTTTTGCTCTATCTCTTCTAATTTAGGAGTTATAGAGCACCTTTTGAAAAATTAACATAAAATTAACATTATAGATAAATGAATATAATTCACTAAATGGCAAATATTGGCAGCTGCTTTATTTTCATAAATAAAAAAAGACATTCTAATCTTTCAACAGACACCAATGAACCTGCTGCGGCAAAGTGAACAAATAAAGAAATGCTCCACGCAAATTCAAATTTTTTTACTTGTAAGCATACCAATTATATGTGAATATTCTAAAAACGAATCATATTATTGTAAATGTTTTTCTTCTGAACTAAAAACAAATATGCATTTATTGTAATTAAAAAAATGAAAAAATTTTAAATATTAGATTTATTCTGAATTCAATTTAACACTAATATTGGACAATTTTAAAATGCAAAAATCATAAACAATCAAAGTTGAAAATGTAATTTTTCTGCGTGCAGTCTTTAGGATAAGGCGATTTATAACAAAACACAATAATTACAAATTTGCAATAGACAATGTTTTACACATCACACTTCCTGTATTAACTAATAATATTAAAGTATAATTACACTTATAAAAAACACACCGCGCTGCGTAGACGTTTATCAGCTTTGACAGAACTACAACATTTTTGCTGCAACTAATAGTTCAGGTAATCATAATATATTGACGATAGTATGATTTTAACCATTATACTATTTTTGGCACTACCATTAGCAAATAATGCCTTTATTGAGGCAAAAATTTGTGTTTGCAGGAATAGTACAATAATTTGAGTAAACAAATTATTATTGCAGTAATCATGTTTCCACCATGTCTTTTCTCTGCGTGTGATTGACCCGCGACTTATTTTTTATGATCTTATCCTTAACAAAGCTCAAACACATATTTATGGATGTGAGTTTCAAAAAATCAATTTCTTTCAATGTATTTGGAAAGTACCATATATTAAAAGTATACCGTTAAAATATCAGACCAGAATTAAAAATATTAAATAAGTTAGATCACATAGTCGAGAGCGCCTCATAATTGCGAGCTTCATGTTTTTAAAACTTTTAAAGGGTCTTACTAGAAACAAACTTTTTTAATCGGCCCGGGTGTTTTAAAAATTCTATCAAGTCGATTGAGCTGAACTTTTAATATGTTATTCTATGCGCTAATGACTCTCGCATTTAGTAGAATTTTTAATAACTTTTTCCTATTTTTTGCACCGATTTTACACAAAAAATAGGCTTTTTTAAGATTTAAATTTAGAAGTCAGCCATTTTGTTATTTTTAATGTAAATATTTAGATTTATTACCAGCTAGAATGACAAGCTTGCAGAACAATAATCTATTTACATTTTTTGTTTCAGATGACTTGAAGTGCCGTAATCACCCGGGCCAGCAACACACCTTATTTAACATGTCCACTTTCAAAATTTAGGAAACGTAAAAAAATTTAAAATATATCGTAAAATTAACTCAAAAACATTTTTTTCGGACAAAAATTTAAAAGATTGTATTTTATTTTGTAATAAATAATTTTTTTTGCGAAATAACCTTAAAAATTAGGCCGAAACACCAGAATACATCCTAAAATGACGTGAGCCACAGGTTATAGGGTCTTAAGATATCTCTTAGCTTAGTTAAAAATTTACGCAAGTAGTCTGAACCAATTAAAAAGTTTATTTGTTTTATATAAATTTTATTAAAAAAATTTCGATTCCTTTAAATGTTAGAAGTCTTTTCTATGTTAGAGCTATGGATTCTAACCTAAGAAACAATTTGTGTCCGTACCAAGCTACTCAGGCACAAAAGTCCAGAGAATCAGACTCAATTTTATTTTTAAAAGCTACGAGTAATAACGAAAAACTGCGAAGTTTATGAAAAAAAAATTAATCACACTTTGATATTAAGCCGAATGCAAACGAGCTTCAGCGAACAGGACCCGAGAAAAAACGTATATATTGTGTCAATAAAGTAGCTGATATGTTTTGAAACTGGCCTGAGTCTTAACCTGAAAGGTACCTGAAATAGTACCTTAGTAAGTCTGTATTATGTCAATAAAGTGTTCAAAAACGAGCGACTATATTCGGACACAATAAACAGACGAGTGCCTAATCGGTCTTCGTTCGTACATTGTGCCTGCCCAAGGTGTTCCAGAAATAGCACTTCTTTCGGTGCAGAGGTCGGACACTTACCGACACGGGCACCGGACATATATCAGATACTTTATTGACACAAAATATGAAATTATTTCCCGCGTAAGATATTACTCATTTGACTCTTTAGCTTACTTTGATTAGTCTAAAAATTGCTTCAAATTCATCATTAACTTTATTAGCATCGAAACGCAGCAACAATGTTGCTAAGCGCAAGAGCCAAAACAAAAGACTTAAGAAACGAACTTGAGTAATAGTGGAAGATGATGAAACTTTCAAGGCAGATAAAGGTATTGAGCATCCTCAGCAATAATTGAGCATTATTTATCAGATATCAAATTATAAAGTGATGGAATTTTCCGTTTACTTTTAGATCGCATTCCTTGCAATGTAGCACACGCTTAGCACAGCTATGCACGAGCTTCTTTTTGGCTTACTTCATAATTATTTATGTTATATTAATGCGATTTTCCTGTAAAAACATATTAACTGGCAATTTGCGCTAACAAAGTCAGTGAGTTCATCTCAGAAAGGAAAATTGCTCAGAATTAATTACAAGCTTAGTACGTAAGAGCTTTGAAAATTAATCATTAATTTATTTTCAATTGCCACAAAGTGCTATTTTAAAGGGCACGAATTACTTGGTATATATTGTTGTTGCTTACAAACTGACTGCTGACAAATAAACCGACACACAAACCGACATCGAAAAACATCCATATAGACACTCCCTCGCATAGCAGCAGGTTGTAAAAAATACTAGCTATTGTTATGAAAAATAAGAAAAAAAAAAATAAAAAAATCATATAAATAAAACGTTTCTGACTCAACATAGGCACAAATAGACATTTAAGCTTCCACTACAACTTATGATTAATGAGCTACAACACCAATGCTAGAAAAAAAAATCAGTTGCAATAAAAGCACAACAACACAATCGGATATACATTTATTAGTGGCAACAAGTGTGCGCATCATTTTTCCCATTGGTTGCAATTTTTCCCAGACTAAGCAATTCGTTCAATGGGCCAGTCGTATAACAAGAAAGATAAGCAGACGGACAGATCAGCAGATACTGAGTTATTCCATTGTATATTGATCGATAAATAAGCACTCATAATGATTGTTTTTTAAAGTTGCATCCCATGATCCCAAAAATAAACTCAAATCATTTGTTGTTTTGAACAAACGCAACAAGTTGCGGCCAGCAACAGCAGCATCAGCTTAATATGCGGTGCGCATACGCCATCAAAACAAAGTGTAGGGCATAAAAACCACAACTAATACAATAATATCGAAGTAAGTACGCGACCGGCTAGCAACCAAACTGGATTTTTATTTTGTTTTTAAAAGTTAATCTGGCGCAAAATAGATGTTAACGACCACGCCATGATGTTTTTGACATTTGAATTAAGTACACAGCAAGAATTTCATACATATTTTAATACATTTTTGATGTGTTTAACTTTATGTATAAAAATTAAAGCTTATATAAAAAATAGTAATTCATATATGATATATGCAGTAGCTTCTCAGCATTAAATCTATGCAGGATCGTGTCCATAATTTTTAATGAGGTGGGGAGGGGGGGCGATTTTGAAAAAAAATTAATTGATACCACCATGATATTTAAACTAATGATATAGAGCTTTTAATGCTAGTTAGCTTGCAATATTTTTATTCTTGAATGTGGCTTTTTTTGCGAGTAAATTTTGAACTGAAAAGTTTCCGACCTAACAAAGATACAAGACTTTTTTTTCTTAAAATCTTTTTTATTTTTCTTCGTCTAATTACCTCTCCCATCTCTTTAATCCGTGTCTTACTCAGCAAAAAAAAATTGTTTACGAAGGTGATTGTCTCCTTTTTTGACGAAAATCTCTATTCTCTGAGTGCAACTTTTAGATTAGAGAACAAATATAAGTTGCTTGGGGCTAGATCTGGTGATGTTAGGAGAGTGGTCAAGTAGTTCAAACCGTCATTCGTCGATTTTTACAATGCCAACCGCTGATATGTATGACGACGTTTTGTCTTGGTGGAACAGATATTATTATTTTCTGCAAATGTGGCCGTTTTTCCACAATTTCTGTTTTTAGCGTGCCAAGAAATGATGAACTGCGTTCACAGCATCCATCTTATCTTTGATTTGCGTATGCGTTTTGCCTTTCAAAAACAAATATTTAATACTCGATTTTTTCATTTGCCCAAAAACACTCACATCGACTGACTTAAACGTTTGTCAAACAACAACTGCGAGTACAAAATGACTAAAATTTTTATGAGTACCTGCCAAAAGATGCCCAACCATATTCCCTTACTTTAATTGAGAAGTCCTGAATCTTTTCCAAATTGAGAATCTACAAAGTTTTCAGGGTTTCTTATGTTTTTAAGCCATTATTTTAATTGGTTATTTTTGGGTGAACAACATGTTAAGACTTCTGAAGTAAAAATTGCATTTCTTTAACAATAAACTCAAACAAAAAACGGTATTTTATAGATTTTAAGTACTGACAAATTAAAATATTTCAACGTTTTTTTTATCAGAAAAATGGCAAGTCTTTGATAAAAGTGGAAACAATTTTAATAAAAACTTCGTCAGGACGGAAGCAGGTCCTGGTGAAAAGCCACTTGCTGCAAAAATAAAACACTCACCACTGCGCAAAGGTGCCATAGTTGATGCAGACTGCGACCACGAAAGCGCAAGCTCAGTCAAAAGCAGTTGGCAAAGACAGGCTTCTCCTCTTCCCAGACAAGTCAGCGAGTGCAAGATCCTCTCGCAAGGAAAGGCCAAAGATAAAGGCAAAGGAGGGACTGAAAGCCAAAGCTAACTAAAAAAAGGCCCTAAAAATCTACAGTTGGCTGTCAAGTAACAACGATCTACCATCCAAGGAGAAGTGACGCACGCCTGGGCTGAGCAAAAGGTAGAAGAAGGCCTTAAACACTTCGCGAGCAGACCACGCTTTACAGCTACGACTTCGCAGTACGCGAACAGGGTAGAAGAGCAAGTTGTTCAAAAATGCCAAAGATCGGCTGAGCTCCAGCAAGCAAACGACTGAGGCAGAAACCGATTGAAAACACAAACCCGCATCCAAAAAATGAGGTGAGAGGTAATGTCAGTGATGTGACTAAACGATATTTGATCGTAGCACTAATCGACCGGAGGCAAAAGACCTTCCACAGTCAAATGACCCTGGAGAGATGAAAGTTCGTAGAGATAAAGCTTCTCGAGGATTTCCAACGGGAAACCCATCCTGACGCTCCCATGCCCACATTCGGTGGAGCGACCTAACTTAATAGGCTGAAGTTCTAAAAACGTAACGACTGCATGACTTTGCAATGGGTGAAAATAATACTTCAAGTAAACTCCAAGGCCTATGATAGGGTGGTACCCACCTGAAGGTAATATACAGGACTAGAATCCTGTCTCTACCAAAAACGAAGGTGCTCTTCTCAAGATTAGTGTTACAGGAGTCCGCGCTGAAACTACTTCAAAATTAAAATTCGGAAGTGCTAACAGTTGACTGGCGGGTGCTGAAGATTGCTGATCTTCTACCTGGTAGTAGTGGGAGGGCAGCACTACATCCTCAGAAGAAGAATAAAGTGCTTTAAGGTTAAAAGTTCAACTAAACTTTTCGACTTAATAGCGCATTTACACCGAGCCTAAAACACGTTTTATCGCTATTGTGTTTTATCTCAAAATGCGACTGTTTACACCGTTTTCTTCACGTTTTAGTTTAACGTTTATGTTTCCTTACTGTTCCATTTTTGCTTTTATTTTGCTCATGTTCGTGAAAAAGCCGAAGCTTTGACAGCTTGTGATGTTGCCACCTTTCATTTTTACCAGGATATGTTTCGACCTTTACAGTGTTTTAATGGTGTTTTAGAATAAAACGCGCAATGAGGTGATTTAAATTTTGTATGGTAAAACACTTAAAATATATCGTGTTTTGGCTCTTAAGCACGATAAATGCATAAGAACGTTTTGAAGGTTTGGTGTAAATGTACTATAAGCAATGCAATGAAAACAAATATTGAAATTTTTCTGTACTTTTCCACGTCAGATCTGCCATGGTTTTTAAAGCACATAGTTTTGGTTGAGAAATTTTTCATGTACCCATTTAATAATAAAGTTAAAAAAGAATTAGTGGGATACAGAGAAAAATGCCAAAGAGTATATATTTTGTCCAATTATTCAAATATTACTTTAGAAATATATTTAATTTTTAAAAAATATTTTTACTTTTCAAAAAAAATTCAAAAAGAAAAAATTTACATAAAACGTTTTTTAACGAAAAACAAAGTTTATAGTGCCAAATTAAGCGATTCGAGCTCAACGGATTTTTTTTATGTTCTGTATTGAAAATGTAGTAGCAGCATAAAGTAGTAGTAACATAAATTTAGTTTACTACGAAAAGAAGATTTAAAAAATTATTTATGGACACTTAGGCCCAATTTCTTTAATTGCTGGTTAAATTGCTTCTTTAACTTGGGTTTAGCTAAATGCAGATAATAATGAGTCTAAAGTTAACTAAAGAGCCTATTCAAGTTTATTAATCGAAAAACCTTGCATTAAAAGTTTTATTTTAAAGCTACGGTTTGTTTTAAGTACTTTTTTCTTTTACAATACAATTAAAATAATTTTAAAGAAAACGTTTTGCTGAAATGTTTTTATCTTTTAACCGAGGATTTAAGAAAAATGTCGACTCTTACTAAAATGGTAGTTTAAAAACCGATTTTTGACAAACAAAGTATTTTTTTAGGTTGCTTAACAAGCACATACTACTACTGCTACTACTACTAAAGAGATTTTCACAGATTTCAAAACTAACCTTAATAATTTACTTTAAAAAAAAATAAAAAAATTAATAAAATATTTGCAATTTCTCTAGAAATAGGCTTGTTTTAAATAATCTTACCTAAAAATTCTTTTATGACTTTTTGGAAAAAGAACATCTTCTGGCGCTTTCACCCTAATATCTCGAAAACCTATCATTCGATTTGGATGAAATTTTTCTTCGTGAAAGTCAACACAAAAATGCAACGCAAAAATTTCTCAAACTAATCGTAATTTAATTTTGTTAAGCCGAATACACTTACCAATTCTTTAAATGCGTTAATTTTGAAACCATACTTTAAGCACATCAACATCAGTCATTGTCATAACTAGAATCATGAGGATGCTCCTCAAAAACACAATTTTTTAAAATTTTTAATTCGGTAGCTAAAGTTTCGTTGTTTTTATTAACAATCCTCTTAATTCTAGTTCCAATGATAACGGCATTATTTCTAAAAATGTTTCCATTTAGCATTTTATTGTCAGATGAAAAGAGAACAATTTTTTTCAATGCAACCAGTGACTTTAATAACAAAAATAACAAAAGCAACAACAACAAAAAGCAATTTTTAATCATCTTTGAGGCTAATAAAAAACGCGTTTTAATAATAAAACCGTTTGTCGATATATCCCATATTTTTTCTTGTGTAATTTAATTTTTAGAGAGGCATTACAATTCGGGTCTCAAAAGTAGAAGATGGCCTTAATTCATTTTGTGCAACATGTAAAATTTTAAAAACATAATATGTCTACAACGTATCAGTAAAGATTTCTTTTCAATTATTGTTATTTTACCCGTTCAAGTCACTGCATTGAACTTGTAGGCTGGTAAACAATCGATGCCGAGTCTTTGGGATAACTCATTGTTATAATTTGATAAAATGTATGGCTTTATCATCTAAGAGTTGTACGGCGGCAATTTTCGTTCAGTTAAAACATAGTTTGAGATCGAGGTTATATTCTTGGTAAAATTTCTCGTGCCTTTCTCATCCGATATGAATTTTTATGATTTTAATTTTTGCATTAAAGTTGCCTTTTTCTTATTTGATTTTCTATGTGTTTTTGCTTTAAAAAATCATTTTCCAAAACAGTATTTGTAACAATGACAGTAGCATAAGCATAAAAAAATAAAGTAAGCATAAACAACAGCAACAAAAAAAAAAGTATGAATAGGGAGAAAACTGAGAAATTGACGCTGTAATCTTATCGCCTCTGTGGTGCAGTGCGCTAATGCGATGGCACGGCGTTCCACGCCCGAGTTTGATCCTAGGTGGTGGCATCACAAAGATTTCTGATTAAGCCTGTTGCAGGGCCAAAATTGCAATAAAATCAGCTAGTGATGTTTTCCTCTTCATATTGAAAATGTTGTTGTTTCTTTGAAAAAAAATCGTTAGAGCAATTAATTGTCGTAACCTGACCTTAAAAGCTTAAATGATTTTAAACTATCAAACAACTAGAATTTGTATCTAAAATCAATAATGATTTAATCTATCAAACATTTAGAATTTTTATTTAAATCATAGAAAATTAACAGTAATAGTTAACTTTAAATTTAAACACCAACATTAGGCTTTCAAGCTAATTTTATCTTTCATTTAGATATCACTGAAAAAAGTTTAAGCTCTAAGCATAGTACTCTGTTCAGCTTCATGTGAAATTTCACTCAAATCTCTATATAAAAAGTAACAGCTGCGAAACAAGCGTGTAAATTTTCACAACATGTTCGTCAGAGCAGTACTCTGTTCCGCTGCGTGAAATTATCGCAACATTTTTCTGAGCAACATTTTTTGACGACAGTTTAATTTTACTGACTATTTATTTTTAAGTGAAAAGAGAGAGATCATATGAAATCTCCCAACTTATTCTGAGACTCTCTGAGAAACGTTGCCATAGGAATTCCTCGCAACCAACTTTAAGTCAGAAATTTCGCGCAACAAATAAATAGATGTTGCCAGCGAAATTTCACGTAAACGAACAGAATACTAGGCTTAAAGCTAAAGTTTTTATAATATTTTAATTATTTGCTCAATGGTTTTTTGAGAATTATTATTGTTTCGCTTTTAGTAGTCTTATTTGTGTTCTATTTTTTGTTTATTTTCAGACCCTATGGGGGTGTTTTAACCCCAAAAGGCTCCCTTGGACATATGTGAGTCATTTAAGTCTGCTATATGAATGAGTTTCTCGTCTGAAATACATTTTATGATTCTTGTTTTTGGAAAAAAACATTTTTTACAATCATATTTAAGAGTCTTTTATGGCTCATAAATTATAATTCTTTGAGGTATTCAATTGCTTGTGCTAATGCTACCATAGAAACTGACTGTCTAAAATGAGTCTATTTTATTTCATTGAAGGCGCACACTAACCTGAGTCTAATTGTGAATCTAATTCGAGACCGAAACATGCACTTTGCTCTGAACTAGTTTTCATGTTTAAATGTCATTGGTTTCAGTTAACATGTTTTTCACCTCAAATTTGAGTAATGTTGTTTAAGAGGCTCAACAGTGGACCATGATGATGACTGGATGGTGGCTGGTAGAAAGCTTTAAGCTGCATCTTCTTACAAAATATAGCTACTTCTTTTTAAGTATGTTACATAACAACATATATCATTTTATGTAACGTTCTTTACCCATTTGAAATAGTGACTTGTTACCAGAGATTTGAAAAAAGTTCTAAAAAACCAACTATTTGTTGTAATATACTTGTAAGAATGTTATTATAAAATTATTATAAACTGTGCCGTATTCTGAATTTAAGGCAACTTAACTTGAAGAGTGGCGGCTGTGCTAAATGCTAAAGAACAACGGTTCAAGCCCATTAAAGAAACAATGTTTTTCCTATTGGATTTATATTTCTGTTCGGCTGTCACTTCTCTTCAGATAATGGCAAAAATCGGAAAGTAAATATTGCCATATAAAGCTTCATTTTCACATAAGACGTTCGGGTAAAATCCGTAGATTCCACCAGAAATCATCAAATCGTGTCTCGTCATCTTTATAAATTTTGCTTTAAATTGGTGGGAATATTCCATGAGGTTTCAAAGGTAGTTTTTTGCCATTCTTGATTTTAGTTCTTATTTTTGAAGTGAAACTTCTTAGGCGGCGATTTGTTGGGAGTAAAATTTTTTAAGTCACGTAATGAAAAATGTTCTAATTTCGTCATTATTCGAGCCTCGTCATAAAAAATTGTTCTGCCTCTGCAATTACGATTGAGATAGACTTTGTGTGAGGCTGAACAAATATGCAAAAAATATGCAAAATGTTTTTGTGTGCACTAGTTCGAGGTGGAATTTACACGGGGGCTACACGAGACAGTTTGTTCAGACAGTGCACAATACGCATTAGTTGTCAAACTTTGTGTTTGTGAATAAGCGTCCAAACAGTTGCGAAGATTGTAGACAAAATAGTAAAATATTTTCAATTTTAAATTTTTCGTGACGTTTGCATTGGAACCCCCAGAAGGAACTGAAAGAAGATAAAGTAGGTGTAGGTGTGCACGAGATAGTTTAGGAAAACATTTTTTCACAACCCATTTTACCGCCCGAAAATCAGTAAAAATGCTATATATCGGACGGTTTTGATCGTATTATGCTTAAATTTAGTTTGTATGGTAACTGTCAGCAACTGTACCAAAAATTGGTTTCCACACCCCTTTTCCCACCCTCAAATCAATGAAAATGCTCTATTTCAGGCAAACAAAAATTTTGTAGTTTAGTTTTTATGGTTACTTTCGGGAAATGTACTTTAAATGAACGTCATCGCTCTATTGTCACGCCCACTTTTGATGAATCATTAAAATTGACTACTGGGCCGATTGCGCTAAAATTTTGGCAGTCGATTTGTTATGACCCCCTTTTACCGCCCACAAATCAATTAAAATGCTATATATCGGACGGTTTTTGTCGTATTGGACTAAAAATTTGCAATTTAGTTCATATGCTTTTTTTCTGACCCCGTTTAGTGAGTGAAATGAGTGAAATAGTGAAATGAGCGTGGTCATCTTATGCCCACTTTTAAAAGGATAAGGTTGGAGTGAAGCAAAGTGTGCCAGGTATAACCTGAATTGACACAAACTTTTCGCAGCATTTGCGGCCGTATCTCGCCGATAACTCTTCGAATGTTGATTTCCAGGTGTTCAATTGTTTGTGGTTTATCGACGTAGACAAGTGACTATACATAACCTCAAAGAAAATAATCCAATGGGGTTAAATCACACGATCTTGGGGGCAAATTAATTGAGCCATTTCGTGAAATTATTTTTTCGTCAAAAGTTTCCTTGAGTAAATCAATTGTAGCGCCCGCTGTGTGGCATATGGCTCCGCCCTGTTGGAACCACATATCAGCAAGATTAATGCCAGCTAATTCAGGTACGAAAAAGCTTCGAATCATGTTCCTATACCGTTCACCATTGACAGTAACATTCTGACCATCATCGTTTTTGAAGACATATGGGCCAATGACTCCGCCAGCCCATAAAGCGCACCAAACAGTAATTTTCTGTGGATGTAATGGTGTTTCGACAAAAGCTTGTGGATTCTCTTCACTCCAAATACGACAATTCTGTTTATTTACGTACCCATTCAACCAAAAATGGGCTTCATCGGAAAATGAAATTTTTCATGGAAATTCAAAATCAATATCAATTTGTGCTTCGGCCCATTGGCCGAATATGCTGCGCTAACGATGGTCGTTTGGCTTTAATTCCTGCACAAGTTGAATTTTAAAAACTTTTAAGCCAAGATCTTTTCGTAAAGTCTTCCATAAAGTGGAAGGACACAACCCCAGTTGCTGAGAACGGAGACGAATTGATTGATTAGGATCATCTTCAATGCTTTCCTGTACAGCGGCTACAGATTCTTCAGTGCGCACTGTTCGGCGTCCCACGGGATGCACATTATTAGTAACAGTAAATGTGGTCCGAAAACCATCTATTGTTCTTTGAATTAGCAGCTCTGAAGAACGATTATGTACGGCATAAAATGGACGAAGTGCACTATAATTTTGACGAACAGAATCATTATTTTGATTAAAAATTTCCACAATTTGTACACTTTGCTCTGGTGTAAGTGATCCATAATGAAATGTCAACGCAAATTTAACAAAAAGCATTTATTTTCTGTTAAATGTGTGGTAGAATAAAGCAGTTATGCCAACTGAAAGTTGTATCACTCTATAAAACACACCCCTAGTTTCAAACTTATTGGATTAACCGTAATGAGGTTATTTTGAGTGATATCAACCTATTTAATATTTAAGCAAAATAAAACAAAAACGTGTTTTCTGCAAACACACTTAATTGTATACCAATCATAAAGTTGCAACATCTTACAGCTTTTGCCCATCTTACGAGCCAGTAATAAAAGCTACACCCAAAAATGTGAATGTGAGGCCATTCCAATCATAATCATCAAAAGCGCAATTTTAGATCTCAAAATATGTCTTAAGCCCTCTAGCTACTAGCAACATTTGCTACCAATTTTTTGATATGATTTTAATAAATTCCAAAACTATACAAAAAAAAAAAATCAATTCTGGCTCAAATGTCGAGCGTTTCATATCTGCATGTTTGGTGTTTGTTTGGTGCTTGTTTGATTTTGGTAGCTTTTCTTTGTAAATAGCTATTTTTTTACTCCTGTGGCTTGTTGTTCTTTAGTTGTTGGCCACACTTGGCTGATTGCAGCAACAACAGCGCCAACTATTGCGGCAATTGTAAATGTTTGCGGAAAGTGAGATGATGTTGCGCATCAAATTTTTTGAGAACTTCAAAACTCAAAGCAACAACAAAAGTGGCATTAAATGCTTATTTTTGCATACAACAGAACATAAAATGTTGTCTAGGTGTGTGATGGTGGGTGCTTCAGCAACGTTCCTCCGCCTCAACTCTTCACGAAGCATTTATAATTCTTTGAGAATCTAACATTTATGAAAATTAATAATCCACTGCAGCTTCCCGAGCAATTCTTATAATTTACTGCCTTTTTACTATTGTTGGCCTGTGCTTGGGTTTGTTCTATGGAATGCGTTAGCAGCAGCAGCAGCAATAACTCCCATTAAAAGGTGTGAAGTTGCAAATTGGCTTAATAAATATCTGTTTTTAATATTGCAGATTGCCTTGAGGCAAGAGGAATCGCAGCAGCACTTTAACCATCATCTTAATTCTAACAAGTTGCAGGTGGAAAACGGAAATAACAATATGCTAAATACTAGCTAAGTTCAAATTGGAGCTATTTAATTGGTGTTTAATTCACGGAATTCAATTAAAGCCAGTTTAAATTAAAGCATACAAATATCAGCACCCTGAAAACTTGTTGAACCAGCTCATAAATGTCATGATTTACAACGTTAAAGAAAACACTTGAGAATTATAACAAATCTTCAAAGCCTGTTACGTTAAAAGCTGAAAGCAGCATCGTAAATCGTTTAGAGCCGCCACTCTTGAATAACCAATGTTTATGATGAAATTTTGAGAATGCGCAGCTGCACTGGCGTTCACAACATTCATTGCTGACGTGCAAGAGTGCGTCAGTGTCAAGAGACAATTTGTTTTCAATTTCATATTCATTCTAAAAAGTTGTCATTTTCAATTTTATGCTGATTGCGGTTACAAGCTTGCTGTTCTATGATGTTAGCTAGTTTTGGTTCTTATACTCGTTCTTGAGCTACAGCTGCTTATTCAATTATGTAGAAGAAATCAATTGAGCTTGTCAGCTTAACGTCGTTATTAGTGGGTGACAAGCTCACAGCGGGAGGTCCCCCTAAGTGGAGCGCATAAATTTGTTCACACTTGGCTTTCACAGTTGATGGCACGAGTTTTGCTACCGTGGAAGTTTTATAGACATTTCTATCACATGATTTTAGTTGTAGCGCTTATTTTTTTTTCTTATTGAATTTTTGCAAAACTGCGTTTTTGCAATAAGAAAACCACGTAATATTTCTGAAACAAAGACATTTTGAAGATCAGTTTTGCTGAACAAAGTCGTAGTCCAAAACGTCTGAGGTTTGGCAAATTGCAGTGACAAGTTTTAAGGGAATTGCGGCCAAAATAATACCATAAGATAATGATCCAAAACTCCAACAAAATGCTTTCTTCGAATAATTCTGTGAAGTCCTATTATACTTAATCTAGCCTATGAAATAAATAAAAACGTTCGCAAATTTGGGATCGATTGGTCAAAACTTTTGAGAACTTATTCATTGTTAATTTTTTAAAAATTTTATTGTAAGGACACCACTAGTGTTGAATTCGTTGCTTTTTTTTTCATTATACTATAGTTTATACTTTTACAAATAACATACCACATTTTCTAATATGTATCTTAACCCTTGGACAAACACATGGTTCTGGCCTGGCATATTTAATTTTTGAGCGCTAATTAAACATTAAACTTCTAGTTAAGGTAGATACCTGTATTTCCCGGTTGCCGCCTAAAATATTGTTGGTTTTCTATTTTAAAGAAAAAAAATTCTAAAATATCGTTCCAACACGAAGAAAACTGCAAAAAAAAGTCCGATACAATTTGTATGAAATAAATTATTGTTATACACATTTTGGGTTATTTTTCTGTAGATTGTTGTTGAAAGTAGATTGTTGTTTCCAGGTATTTTTTTTTATATTTTGGGTTGTTTTTTTATGTGAATTCAATGCAGATGTTTGCTTCCAGGTAATTTCTTTCTTTCGTTTGTGATTTTGGTTTTGAGTTCAGTTAGTTTATTATTGAATGCTGAACATACAACATCGACAGTCCGAAATATAAATTTTTTGTGCGGAAACTAAAGTGAAATTATTACTATTGTTATGACAGAGGATTTAGAATTTGTGTATAATACGCGCTTGCGTACAGGCAGCCTTACTGATAATTTCCAACAAAAACTATCATCAGCGTTACAGCGTTATTTCGCACTTCACACAGAAGCAGACGAAGAACTAGATTTGTTTGAAAACCAAAGCGATGAAAACACAGATTTTGCGCCCGAAGATGACGCCTCGGACATTGAATATGAATTGGAAATTGAAGCAAATTAAATATTCGATAGCGATGAAGAATCCGAAGAAGAAATTTGAGAATGCACCAACTCAAGCTGCAGACGGTTTTTTTGCTTGGAAAAGATGGTATCGTGGAGTACAGCTGAACCCGCTACAGTAAGATTCCGCCAGCACAACATCATGCGTTTCAGAGGTGGACCAAAAACAAACCTGATCACTTCGCTTGAGGTGTTCAAGCTTTTCTTTTCATCGAATATTACGTTCATCATCGTAACACAAACAAATTTATATGGAAAAAAAGTTACACGCAAATAGAACGCAGAACATGCAAACTGCACACCACAAGTATAGGTTGATATGACAAGTGTTGAGTTTGACGCTTTTATTGGGATACTATTGGCTTTTGGTGTCAGTCATAATACTATGCAGCTCTCAAGATTGATGTGGCAACTGATGCACTTCCAATATTCCGTGCAGCCACGTCATATACACGATTTGTTACTTTGATTCGCTGTATTCGATTTGACTATAGTCGTACGCTCGCATTTCGTCAACAAACCGACAAAGCTGCTCCCATTCGCGACATATGGAACTTCTTGAATAACAATCTTGCCAATAATTTTGAACCATACATAAGTGTAACCATCGATGAGCAGCTATTTCCATACCGTGGGCGCACAAAGTTCACGCAATACATCCCATCAAAGTCCGCAAAGTATGGCATAAAAGTATGGTGGGCATGCGATGCGAAAACCAAAATATCCGTTGCAAGGAAAACTGTACACTGGTAAAGAGGGAGAGCAACGAGAGACAAACCAAAGCGAAAATGTGCTTATGAGTTTGGCGAATCGATACGCCAACAGCGGCAGAACGATTATTGCTGATAACTTCTTTACAACATTAGACGCAGCTAAACGTTTTTCGTCGATTGGACTAGAACACGTTGGCACCATTAGATCCAACAAAAGGTGTCTTCCCAAAAAAGTGAAAAAAGACAGCAATCGGCCAGTGCTTTCATCTGTGTTCGGTTTCTATGATAACCTTGTATCACTGTGCAGCTATGTCCCAAAGAAGAACAAAGCTGTAAATCTACTATCCACTGTGCACTACATCGAGAAAGTTGAAGGCGTAGCAAAAAAACCGGAAGCTATATTATTTTACAATTCAAATACAATGAACCAAATGGTAACGCATTACTCCACAAAACGGTCTACCAGACATTGGCTATTAGCGACAACATTCAACCCGTTTGGCCATTGAATCTTTCTTTGGAAGGCTGCCTAACCAACAAAGCGGCCTTAGTACACTGAATTCCAGAAAAGATTGAGAACTTGTGCCACGCAAGACGAAAAACTGCGTAGGAAGACACGTTTTTACTACACCAAATGCACTAATCCTGTGTGCCAACAACATTCTAAAGTTGATTATACTTGTTTTTCATGCATTCCACAAAATGAATAAAAATGTTTTTACATTTAGGTAGCTACATATATCAACAAATCAAAAAAAAGTCTAAAGACAAAAACAATAAACGAGCATACTTAGAAATTCAAAGTTCCGGTGCCCTTTTTGCCATACAAATGCATAAAAACGTATAGGGGTCTGGCCAGGCATATGTGTTTATTCGAAGGTTTCAGAATATGTGTTTGACGGGGGGTTAAATAGTGATTGAGCTACATATTTTAAAAGAGTCGGAAAAGTACTTATTTTAACTTTGAACGCGTTTTTCTCAAAACAAAATTTTTTGATTTGATTTTTTTTACTAGCACGCGTATTGCGTAAGGGTTATACTGCATAAGGAGGCCTGGTATATTTATAAAAGTACTAGGCGTCAATCTCCTTAACGCCTTAAAGACGGGAGAATTTTTTCACACATGTGCTCATTTTTACCTAATTTTGATTTTGACTCATTTTTATGTGAGTTATAATAAGTTTTTGATCTTTGTCTTTCTCCACACTCAATGAGAGAGTAACAACAACTTGCAGAACGCTCTTTGGCTTGATTAAAATAATTTAAATTTTTGGAGAAAACTTGTTGAACGTGATTGATCGGTGAATCCCGCCCAAGACAATACATATCACAGATATAAAAATTTTATCTTTTTCTTTTGTTTTGTTTTCTTTTGGAGTGGTGCTCTGCTCGACGTCTCTGCGGATGCGTATTATCATATAGAGTAAACGTAGTGTAAAAACGACCCATGGTTAACCGAATTAATTGCTCTGATGGACGATTATGTCGACCATAAAATGGACGGAGCTTGCGGTAAACTTCGCGAACTGAACCATTATTTTCGAAATAAATTTGCACGATTTGCAAGCGTTGTTCTTTTGTCAACCTGTTCATAATGAAATGGCAAACTAAACTGAACATAAATGACATTAGAGTTGCCAGATTTGACCACAAAATGCCAGTTTTATCTTTATTCGAAAAACAAACCTCTAAAAAAAACACCCTTTATTTTGACAACTCTTTCGACTTCTACCTTCTTTTTTCTCTCTTGCCATCTCAGAATCATACAGATGCTGAAATGATACAAAACTTTCAGTCTTGATCTTGATAAATTTTTGATGTGAATTATGTACAGTAGAATTTATGGTTTTTGTTTTATTATGGTAATTATTCTCAAAAGTCTGCTATGTTTCCATCGTACTTAATATATATATAAGTTTTAATCCGACGGAACATGGCTCATGTCCCTCAATTAGTGACTCCTTTTAATTAGTCTTGAGCCCAAAACGCGATATTTCTTATACAATAATGAAAATCTTTCGATGATTTTTTTTACAATTTCTTTCTCATTTATGACAAAAAATAAAAGTAATCATCAAAATTTTGTGGTTACACTTTGTCTTCTCATCATCGGTGATTGGTAAAAACGGATGACACCATAAAAATACAAAAATGTTTGCGAATTTTTGCAAAATAAGATAAAAAATTAAATTTCAGAAAGAAGTGATGCTATTTTTAAACGGAACGACAATTTTTTTTAAAACCAAACTTTCGGTAGATTTTGTTATCTTAAAAAAATATTCTGCATTTAAAAATATTCGAAAATGTTGTTTTCATAATTATTTGATATTTTTGGTGAACATGCTAGTTTTGGGTGATTTTTGAGCTATTATAAAAACATATCTGGTGATGCGTTTTTTTGGCAGAGATGTGGGTTTTTGTTTGCGATGATTTGATTGAATTTTTACAATCAAGACAAATAACTCAACACTCATAATTGAAAAAAAATTTGAGGATATTTTGTCAATTTTGAGTGAAAAGAATTCGCACCAGTACCAAATACCTTGTAGTATGGTACCAATAGTTTGTACACTACTATTTGGAGTTGCTCTAATAGAGTACTTTTGGAGTAAGGTCGTAACTTTAAATTTTCATTTCAATTTTAGGCTATACATTTAGGATATACATTAGGCCGGGTCGATTTGTGGGGAGGCAAAAAAATCGCCCATTGCTTAGTGAAAATCGTATTCTAGGGATCAAAATAAGAAACTTTGCCTGAATTCTAATGCCCCAACTTTTCCGTAGGGTCAAATTTTGAAAAATCCCTCTTTGACCCATTTAGAGTGCCCCAATCGAGTCCAAATGTATGACCGACCCCTTCTAACTTTGGAGGGCCGATCCACCCATGCCAGTGGCACACCCCCTGGAACCCCCCTGGGGGCATCTATGGGGAACTTTGTTTGTATGGGGAACACCTCGGGGGCTCCAGGGGGTGTGCCACTGGCATGGGTGGATCGGCTCTTCAAAGTTAGAAGGGGTCGGTCATACATTTGGACTCGATTGGGGCACTCGAAATGGGTCAAAGAGGGATTTTTCAAAATTTGACCCTGCGGAAAAGCCCTACATAAACTTTAATTCAAAAAATAAGATCAAGTTCGAAAATAAGCAAAATCTCCAAAAATGATTCGAATTAGATGGTGTGCGGAGCACTTTTTTATTTCCCCCTGTAAGCTGGTACGGTCTAATGTACGTACTTACTTGAGATTTTGCACATAAGTTTTAGATGCTAATTGGACCATATATATAAAACTTGTCAGAACCGGCCAACCACCAATACAAAGTGACAAAATCAAAACAGTTTAATATCCTACAATTTCACCAAACCTTATTTAATGAATTAAAATTTTGCACATATGGTCATTTTTATCTGTAACGGTCGAAGAAATAATTATGTATCTTCAAAACAACAAAAGAAATAAGAAAAGTTTTGTACATAAAATGCAAGTCTTATGGCTTTCTTTCATTTACACAAACAAAATTTTTCTAGTTGCACTTTTTTTTTTATTTTAGGCACTGTAAAAACCGCAATGTAATGAAGCAGTGGGGCAATAATTGCGAGGATAGTAAAAATTTTTATTTGAAAAAATTAGCATGTTTACTTAATATGTTTAATTATATCTTATATGTTAAGAGCGTGTTAGTAATATGGTTTTTTGTGGAATATTATGTTGGATGATGGGAATTCAGTTCGAAATAGAAAAAAAAAATCTAATTTTTTCAGATTTTTATTTAGAGCCCCGACTCTCCCTGCTAGTACGTGATGTCCTTACTAGTTAGATTAGATAGTTAAGTGAGGAGGGAGCTAGTCACCTAGTTACTGCGGCCCCACGGGCCTATTGTAACAAACCTGTATAAGTTCTAGTTCATCCTTAATCGTTAAGTTCGTTAGGAACGGAGCAATGTCCTTGGGTGAACTATCCACTATTTGGTGCGGTTTTAGGCACAATGCACCTAAGTAGTGAAGTCCTAATTAGACCGTTACAGTGACATAAGATGTACTCTGCTGTTTCTTCGTCTTCACAGATCTTCCTGGACTATATCCATAGTTGATAAGTGCTTATTTACCTTGCAATGTCCTTTTAGGAAATCTGTGATAAGTCTGGTAGATGTTCCACTTAAAGTAAGTAAAGAAATTAATTTTATGGCGCATAGCCTCCCATGGTAGCCCACAGAATGGTTCTGGGCCTATGAAGAAACTTACAGCTCCTTTCCTGGTTAGTTCGTCCGTAATCTCGTTTCCTAAATAGCCGCTATGGCCAAATGAGGTGGACTCTGTTATGTGTAGGCCCTTTGATAAGCACCTGTAGGCAATCCCATACGAGTTTGGACGTGATTTTATATGCGATAAGTGCAAGTAGAGCAGCTTTGCTGTCAGAGTGATTGTAAATGTTTTTGTTCCTAGTGGGATTGTTTACTTACTCTCTTAGGCAGATCTCAATTGCATGGACTTCAGCTTGGAAGGCTGAGTTACCTGTGCCCATGCTGGCATATATAGATTTTCCCTGCCTTGAGCCGAAAACGCGAGCTCGCACGCCTTCATCTGTCATTGAGCCATCAGTATACTAGGCTTGATATTCACCAGTAAACCGTAGCCTTTCAGTTTCTCATTTGGTTCTGTTTGGGAAGGAGACTTGAGGATTTTTGCAGAAGTTGTATTTTGGGAGGCAGAGATCGCGGGGTAATAACCTTCGATTCTCATTAATTATTTCATTAATTATTTGAGATACGATAGAGTGTCCTCGTATTTTCCTCTGATAAGGATCACGATGTCATCAGCGTAACCCTGCAAATCGAGGCCATTTGAGTTCTAAGATTTCGCTATCTACAATGGAACAAAATATTGGAGAGAGAACTCCTCCTTGTAGACAACATTTTGCGGCGAGTACTCTGAGTTCTGCCGTGCCCAAAGTTGATTTCATATTTTTGACTTTAAGCACGTTATGCACCCAAGTACTTGTTGTTCCATCAACACCTTTGCACTGAATGCATTTGCTTATATGAGCGTATTCGGTGTTATCAAAAGCACCTTTAATGTCTAGGAAGCACCCGAATATCCACCTCAATGATTTTTCAATCTTGTTTTTAAGGATCTGAAGAGCATGAGTCGTTGATTTCCCTGGTTTATATACATATTGTTAGGAGTGCAGCGGGTGGTTTATAAGACAACCCTCTCTGATATGCTGATCAACAGTTTTCTCCATAGTTTTTAGGAGAAAGGAGGGGAACTTTTTGGTTTATAAGATTTCGGTAGATCAGAAGTTCTACTGCCCGTTTTAAGAATAAATCTAACAATAAACTCTCTCCAAGCATTGGGTATAATACCCCATGCGAAGCTCGTCCTAAAAATATCGATAAGGAAATGCATTAGTGGTACTAGGCTATTTTTCAGGAGTGCAGGAAAGATACTGTCTGCTCCAGCTGCCTTGTATGGATGGAATGTTCTGAGAGCCCATTTTATCCTTTCCTCGTAAAAGATTGATCTGGATTATCTCCAATCTATTTTGTTTGGTCTTCTGAACCGTGTCTGTAAAGGGTTCGTTGGAGTTCCAATCAATGTAGTAATTGGGTATTGGGAACTGCTCCAATCACCAGTTGATTTGGCTCAATTTAATAGTTTCGTAGTTTCGGTCCTGAGTTTAGCGCTTTTCTTGTTCCACCAAGGAGTGTTCCACCAAGATTTTGTGGTCTCTGGGCAGGCTTGATGGTAGGAATTTTGGATAGCTGTGATAAGGTTGTCACTTGCTATTTCAAGGTCATCAATGTTTCTTACCTTCCTATTAAAACGATTTAAGTTTTCCATGATTAGTTTATTATATAACTCCTAGTCTGTGGATCTAGATTGTCTGTAGGTGTTTTTAAAATTGGTATATATCAATATCGAAACGAATTTATTGGTGGTCAGACATGGACTTTTTAATAAGACCTGAAAGTTTACGATGAAGTTTTTTATAAATGGGGTTGAAAGATTGAGGTCAAGAACTTTTTTTCTTATTCTTTTTATAAAAGTGGGACGGTTCCCTACATTCAGAATTTCTAAGTTATACTTATTTATAAATTTTAAAAAGCACTCACCTCTTACCAGTTAATAAGAAAAATTTTTGTCTAAGTCCGTTCTTATTTAAAATACCAACATTGTATCAAATACATTTAATTGACATGAGAGTCTTGACATAATTTTTTTTCAATTTTTTAATTAAAAATGTATTCAATCAAAATTTTTGCAATTACATTATTTTTACAAATCCATATGTATATTAAGGCGCCTCACGCTCCATAGAAAAAAAGTTGTTCGGCACAAATGCTCAAAATAATCCTTGGTCATAATGATTCGAAAAAAAAATTTGTACTCTAGCGATAGCCACCCGTGAGCTTTAATAGTTTAAAATGACCTCTAATAATCGAGTTTTTGTAAAAATGTTGGCTGGTGTGGTAATTTAAATTAAAAAACGGTCGGAAATAGTAATATTAAAAAGTTCTTCCAATCTGCATAAAAAAAAGCAAGTGGATGGGGCTTCAATTCGTGGAATTTAGGTATAAATTGGACTTTTTACCTGTGTATCGTGAATGATTTACTTCTAGGGAGTACAATTTTTCCGTCATTACCTCACATGTTCGGACAGGTAGAGACCTAAAAATTGTTTTTCTGTTCTCGATTTCCCTTGCTAACATGTGTGAAATTGAACAAAATCGGCCGACGGGAACTATGTGCAGACTGAAATGGGTTGCAGGCAATTTTAATTGTTAATAAGAAAGCTATTAAAAAATAAATAGCTTCACAATAACAACTAACATCTTAAAACAACACCAATGCACTTTGTGGACAGATTTGATGCTCGTTAAGACAAAATGAAAAAAAAAAATATTTTAACATATTTAAAAGCCATTGACAATGAGTCATTGTTATAAAACCACAGTCAAGTCCAAAATAAAATATCGACTCCACTCCTGCCTCAAAACAACACAAATCAACCACGCATCACTCTTTTCTTATCTCAACACCATCGAATGTACTTCAATATGTTGAGCAAGCCAAGAACACGACTGCAACAAATAGTTATAACAACAACAACAACAACAACAACAACAACAACAATAACAACAACAACAACGAACAAACAAGTTAACAACGCTTTACGAGCAATTAACATTTTCTATGCCAATCGATAGAAAAATCAAAAGATATAAATTTCAATAAAAAAAAACATAACATAGAATTAAATCGAAGATTGCACCATGGAGGAGCGCGACAACCCACAACAGAGCTAAATCAGTACCACAGCAACGCTATCAACAGCATCTTGTGCCGAAAACGCGCCGTCAAACTTAAGAATTTCAATTACTGGCCAGAAGCTGTAGCACTAACTGGGTTAGCAACAAACCAAAAAAATTTCTGTAAAATATTTTATTGCTTTAATTTTCTCATAATTCTTTTATTTGTGGGATATTTTTTCGATTTTTTTTTCATATAAATACAGATATTGAGCTTTTGAGTTGTTAATGTTGCTGTTGTGTGGCAACAAATTCAACTTCGCGGCAATCATTTGAAATGTTATCTTTAATTTATCGATTGTTATCGGAGACGCCATTCATTCGATTAGTTTATATAAAAAAGTTGCATATTTTTTGCAGTATCTTATTTATGGTATACGAAGCTTTAAGTTATTAATCGAATAGAATTTTCATCGCATACGTCGTCTCTTTTCATATTGAAATAATAGCTGCGTTCTATTCCCTTCAAAATAATCCAGATTATTTTTTTTTACATGTAAAGCAAAAACAAAAATAATAATCCTATAACAAATTGGATTATTTTTGCTATACATATAAAATTGTGATACACCCTTTAAAAAAATTCAAACACAGGTGTCGCACCTGTATATTTCTCTGAGCTGTCATTTCATTTTTTGAATATTTTGTTTGTTTGATACAATGACTATAAGGTAGCCATGACAGCTACCTATTTTCTCACGAGCTGCGACCATCGAATGTTAAACAAACGAAAACAAAACAAACCGCGTGTGTCACACACATTTGACGCATTCAGCGGAGCCAACAAATGCACTTAAACTTTTTATATAATTGCATAATATTAATGATTAAACTAAATTATTTACAATTTTTCTGACGTTTAGAGTAAAACACATTTAGAAAAAAACATCGTTCACTAAGGTATCGCTACCATAACAGTTCACAACAGTTTTGAACGACACACGTTCTCATGGCTCCTAACAGCTATTGTATCATGATTTCTTGTTTGAATTTAATTTTTACTGCTACGGTAATGCCCTCTACGAGTCGTTTTTCTTGCCGTTCCTTTGAGAAAATTTGTTATCGCGATTATATTAAGGCGAAAGGAACGCAGCTAATATCTGCTGAAAAATTCTTAATATTTAAGTGAAAAAGTTTTGTATTAAATAATATAGTGAATAGTAAAGACTTTCTCGGTAGCCTTGAGGTAGCACGCTTGACTGTCACCCAGGAGCAGGGTTGGCCAGTAATGATTACTTTCGTGTAATGATTATAAAAAAATTACTGATTACAATTAATCATACACAAATTTATTACTTGATTACTTAAAAAAAAATCATTAATGACTTTAAAGTATTCAGTGATTTTTTGGAGAAATCAGTAATCATGCAAAATTAATCAGTGATTAATTTAAGTATCAATCATTTTCCAGTAATGAATGAATTATTCTGATTAAGAATTTTATCAGTTATCACGCTTAACCAATCGTGTTGATTGCAGATTTCTTTAACTAATATTTTGTTTTATATCTGTTTTTATATATGTGGTTCAACTGTAAAACTGAGACAAGTAAAATACAGAAAAGGTTTCTGAGCACTATATTTACACTTCCTTAACAAAATCAATCTAGCAAACAATAACATCACTTTAAGAGCTGCTGAAGAAAATATTGCATTTATGGTAAACCATTATGGTAGATAGCAATTACTGAAATAATAAAATTACATTCAAATTTTGAATTTTTGTCTGACGAGAAGTTATCTGTAATCACTGAAAGCTGGGTCTGATTACTGATTACTTGATTTATTGAAAAGTCATGTAATTCCATGTTACGATTACTTGATTTTTTTAAAAATCATGTAATCACCTTGCATGATTACTTCATTTTGTATAATCTCATGTAATAACTTACCATGATTATTTAATTTAAAGTATTTTTATTTGGTTTTTAATGTCTGAATATTTAGAAAAATCAAGTAATCTGTGCAATCTGAATACATGTAATCATAATCAGTAATCGTGATTTGTAATCATGGCCATCCCTGCCCAGGAGTCACGGGTTAGAGCCCCTTCATGGCCCGCTAGTTCTTGACTCTACGCTCTTAACTTTCCTTTTCTTATTTTCAAAACAAATTTTAAAGCAAAATAATATTTACTATGAAAAGTTGTTTGTTACTAATGGTTGGAAATTTTTTTGGGTATTATCGCTTAGCAGCTTGATTTGACTGAGGTAAACACTTGTCTCAGATTCAATATCATATGCTTCTACAGCTTTCCGCCATACTAAGAATATCTTTCTTTAGCTTCATTTTAGTACTACCTTCTTTCCTTCTAATCTAAAAGTGGTTTTACAACAGACCAATCGTCTGGTCGAGTCTAGAGTTCAACCACCACCGTAATCTAACATAACTATAGGAATTCGAAAAGAGGAAAGCTATTTTTTTCATATGAAGTGTTTATTGCAATAGCGAAATAAGCCACATGATCACAAAAAACCAAAAAAAAAAGACTCGATACATAAATTAATAAATTACTAAAACCCATTGAAGATATTTCGGATCTTTCCTTCTAAATTTGTATAAGAATTAAATTTTTCATTCAAAATTAAATTTTTCCAAAACTATAAAGTTGATAAAATAAGTTTTTCATTTTTGAAATGAATATAACTTTTCCTTTTTTTTTATAAGCTTTTGCGACTGTAATTTTTTTCAACTTGTATCAGATATTTTAAATAAATATGCGATAAAAAGATACCTTAGACCTTAGAAAGGGGTATGCTGTGTTTTTAAACAGTAGCTGCAGGCTTGTAGCCATGGGGGGGGGAAAGGGGGCAATGCCTACTACAACCGTTTGCCCCCTGGCCAAATCAGACAATGAAAAACTTTAAATGAATAATTAATATGCATTTTGTGGATATATTTGTTTATTGCCTTAAAATTAGTTTAGTCTAAAATAACAAAAATATACACATTCACCTTTTTCATGACTTGAATATGTATATGAAATTTGTTTAACAAAACATTTCAGACAAATTGTTACAATTTTTCAAATTTCTACTGGGTCGCCAACATTTGCTACCAAAAAAACTAAATTTGAATTTTAATAATTTTTTAAACCGCATCCAGAGGAACTTTGCAAAAATTTAAAGAAGCAAAAGATTTAAATCAAAACATGGTTATATAAATCTTAATATATAAATCTGAATAAAAAATTTGCATCAATTTGATGCAAACGATGGATGCGGGTTAATTCAATTTTTTTATTTGTTTTACTTAAAAAATGTCTTATACATATGTTAGCCCATTTCGCTACTCTTTCTTATATTTCTAGCCACTTTAAATAAATCTTGTATTCTTACCTTAATTTTATTACAAAGTCCTGAATTAATTTTTATATTATTTTTTATGTATAAAACTCATGTATAAAAAGATCTGTATATCCATAATATGTGTAATGTATTCATTTCACACGTTAAAAAAAATTGTTTTTTTTTATTTTAATGAAAAAACCAAAAATTTCCCCCCCCCACGATTCATGCCTGCCCCTCTGTCTTCTTGGTCTGGCTACAGGCCTGAGTAGCTGAAACTTATATCTTCAATTTGTTGTAGTTAAATTTAAAACTAGGACCTATAGTTTTTTTGTATCGTTCACAAAACTTCAAATTAGCTCAAAAAATAATCATAAAAAAACAAAAAAAAAAACTAGCAATCGTATGTAAATTATTTTATGGGTTAAAAACATTTTCTGTATAAATATAAATTCTGATAAATATCAAATACACTTATAAATGCAACTTGTCAAAGTAGACCCAAAAAAAAAGACGTGCCATTAGTTGCAATCAAAAACTTTTTACGCATCATCTGAAAAAAAAGCTAAACGGAAATATGTTAAGAACTGATGCTGATATCTTCGGAACTAGAAATAAGAGGGTCGTTCTGGAATTCGGTCGGAACTGTATCTTCCGAATTTAACATTTCAAAAAGAAGTGTTTTTTAGAAATTAAAATGAGCCATTGTTTTCGGAGCTACCTTCATGAGTATATTTCTAAATGGCTGATCCTTATAGTATGTGATGTTAAAATTTTTAAATCGGACAATTTATTCGATAAGTTTTTATTAAAAAAATGCTTTCGAGATAAACGCATTTAAACTGTTTCCGTCATAATAAAATTTAATTACGATTGGTTTGAAAGGTTTTTCCGATACATTTGTGTGTTGACCACCACAAAGAAAAATTTCATCCAAATCGGTTCGTTGGATTACGAGCAATTAGGGCAGAAAGTGCCCGAAGACGTGTACTTAAAAAAAGCATAAAAAATATAAGGTAAGATTATTTATAACAAGCTTATTGCTTGCTAACGTTAAAAAAATATAGTTAGTGTGAATTTTGAAAGTAAACAAAATTTTTGATATATGAGGCTAGTTCAAAAAGTAATGGGAATTTAAGAAATTTAAATTGAAAACTTTGCTGAAAATTAAAAAAAAAACAATAATATTTTGTAACAATATTTCACAATTAGTTTCTTCAAGAATAGATAATCAATATATGAAATTGTTGATCATCAAATATGTGCGCTATGCATAATTTTGTGCCTGACTTGGCTAAGCAAAAAAAAAAAAGCGCCAAAAAAATCCCACTCGGTAGATTTACTAGAATTTTTCTCTAGATTTTCCAAAACTATATTAGTTAATATATGAAAAAATTTAAGGTCTTAAAAAACGCGAAGACTTTAAAAACATTTTTTTTACTCGAAACACACTCAATAAATGCAAAAAAAACGTATACTCTGTATTACATTAGTATACATTTTTTTGGACAATAATTTTTTTATTTAATCTCAATTTCGAAAGCAAAAATTATGTATAATTTATAATTTTTAATAAATTCAAATGTTTTGATATTATTTAAATTAAGTCAGTTCTCAAGGTCAACGTTAGAGTATTTTAATACTTTCGATCACTCTTCAAGTCATTCTGCAACATGATAGAAAAATGCTAAAAAGAATTCATATTGAATAAACTTAAAGTGTCAAAAAAAATCTTCTTTTTATGCTTGGCAAATGGCAAGTTATAAATCCGAATACATACATCAAAACACGTTCGAAAATGCGTTGACGCAAAGCAAAAAAAAAAATTAGTTAATATTAAAACTCTCATCATACACTCTCAATCAAGTTTATATGTATGTATGTGAAATAATTAACACACAAATCTAAGAATTACCACAGATAACGTTAACGTGCTAACGCATAAAAACAATGGCTTAATATTGTGCTGGATGTATTTTGAAAACGCTTGAAAAACTTTAGACATAGAAGACTAAATCATTTTTTCACCCAACACTTGACACATAAAATTAATAATTAAATTAACAAAAAAAGAAAAATGATATAATAAACCTTTAAGCAAATAATTTCAGAACAAACTTTAAACCTTTTAACAATCTAAAAACAACTTAAGTCTTATAATAGTTAAGTCAAGTTTAGCAAAATAAAAAAGAAATTAAGAGTTCAAAAAACTTATTTAGTTGCTTTGATGTACCGTTTATTAAGTTCTTTCTTTATCTTTTGCTTTAATTAGCTATACGAAAACAAATGAATAAGAACTTTAAAAGAAAGATCAAAATTATGCAACAACGTGTGTATATTTTTTTTATCAAAATTTTGCTATAAAAGCTGAAAACAGTTCTTAGCACAAATTAGTTTCATAGTTAGAGCCAAAACTAGATCGTCAAAAAAGTGAAAATGTTCAAATTGGTAGGATTAAATAATAATTATGTTCTTAACGTATGAACCCATCACAATTTGTCAATTTTATTTCTTTAGCTAGTGCATTTCATCATTGTAGTTGGCGCTCTGGCTGCTACAATTGACCCCAAACAGATTTTGTCAAAAGATCTAATGGAAACAGAAAAAGAGCCAATTATAGAAATTTTACATTCCATGGACGAAAAAAATGAGGATGGATCATTTATGTTTGCTTATGAAGGGGCTGATGGCAGTTTTCGCGAAGAGGTAGGTGTGGTGAAAGACGCTGGCACCGATGATGAACAAATCGAAATTTCTGGCTCATATCATTATACTGACGCTGATGGTCAACTCATTGAAGTGAAATATACTGCTGGCAAGGATGGTTTTGTACCAGTGGGCACAAATATATCACCTGCAATCTCACTGGCCGCAAAGACAGCTGCTGAAAAAGCAAAAAAAGAGAGATTGGAAGCGAAACATGAAGATGACTAATTCAAAAGAAGTTATATACAAATACTATATTAGTATTTTTTTTATTTGTGTACAAAAAATTTAGCTGAATTTCTTTAAAAATTCAATAGATTCATTCCCTTACCAAATGTGATCGATAAGATTAAAAAAAATTAAATTAGTTTCGCTTGTTAATTAGCAATTATTAATTATAGCGGCCTTAGTTACTGTAGGGTTCGCAAAAACTATTAATTGAATAGAATAATGACGAACGATTCACTTTGCTTTCCTCATTCGTAAAGAAAAAAACTTAAGATCTCTTATGTTAAATATTCAGAGCAGTGATGCCAATCAGAAGAGAGTAAAAATCCGCAAATGCGACATAAAGAATCCGTGTTAATCCGTCCGTGTAAGCAATTTTTTTTTTATATTATTCAATTTAAAACTAAAAAATAATAAAATTACTCAATTTAAGTTATTAATAATTTTTTTAAAAATTTTTTGTTTTTTTTAAAATATGCATTAAACTTATAAAAGTAACAAATAACGTAAAACATAACTAAAAGTAAACGTTAAAAACTACGAGTATTACTTTTAGTTATGTTACTATAACTAAAACTTCAAAACATAACATAAAACATAACTTTTATTAATTTTAAAGGAACATTAGATTTTTAAATCGGATATCATTATAAATACAATAACATTGAAATACATTATACAGGGTTTATAAGTTTTTCTTAACCCATGAATGACAACGTTTGATATTTCATACGCGATGAAAACATTTTTAAAAAAATTCGCTGCCACTGTAAAGCTCTTGCTTCCAACATGGTAAGAAAGACAAAAATATGCTGATTCCAAAAAAAAAAAATTATAAAATTGGCATCTTAAGCCTTTTTGTTTATTTTTCTCGCCAGTTTTTAGTGCAGTATTTTAAAGAAAGTGCTAGTGATTTTTTCAGAATCAGATCAGCTAGTGATTTTTTCCTTTTCATATTGAAAAACTTTGTTGTTGTTGTTTCTTTGGAAAGATTCGTTAGAAAAATTAATTGTTCTATCTTTGACCTTAAGCTCAATAAACGATTTTAAACTATCAAACAACTAGAATTTGTATTTAAAATCAAGTATGATTTAAACTATCAAACATTTAGAATTTGTATTTAAATCATATAAAGTCAACATAAGAAAGTGAAAAATATCACTCAAGTGACATTTTTTTTTTTTGTAAACATCAAGCAAAAAGAAAATATAATTAAAAAAGTGCATTAGGTTAGAGTTGAACGGCTGCGCTACGAAATAAGCGTTTTTAGTTTTTTTTTTTATTTCTCTACTTGCAGAGAGAAATAAAACCCTTATACGTTTACACATTTTGCCACACCCAAATCCTTTGAATTTTTTTTTAAATTTTTTTTTCCGCCTAATATTAATACAAACTTATGCAGAAAATTTCAAAAACTATCCAAACTGTCCTCAACGAGTTCTGGTGATGAGCATTATTTGGTTAAGCTGCGTACACTCGCCTCAAATGAGGCTGCGCACTGGCTCACTTCGACATTCCTGAACACATTTTTATTATTTGCAAGTGTGATAAGCGCAAAGTTTTAACAAAATATGTAAATATATTTTTTAGTGATAAGTATATTTTATTTACCATTCACAAATTTTTGGCATAAAATTTGGTGAAAAAAATTAAATCTACGCAAATTCTGTGTGATATTCTTAAAAATCTGTAGATTTATTTTTTTTTGCCGCTGTTGTCCGTTTATCCGTAGAAATCCGTAATTTCCATGTAGTTGGCACCACAGATTTATAGTGATCAAAACTTTTTCTTCGCTCTTTCATAGTATTGTTCGTAGATTATGATCCTCAAAAAAGTGAGTTGAACCAAAGTTCATTTATAAAGTTGTGGCACTTGAAAGAAATGCACTCTTTTTCGGCCTTTGCTTGAACTGTCACAGTGCTTTTCTTTTCTTTCATTCATTCTTTCATTCTGACAGTTTGATCGAGCTCGCTCTCAAATGCCACAACCTTATTAATAAGCCTTGAGTTGAATAACGCTTTCTCATTGTTATTAATTTATTGTTTCTCGCTCGCAAGTTTTTACAAAGATAAACTAATTTCATTGGAATTTTTTCGTTCGTCACTTATTGACTCAACGAGTGATCTATTTTTTTTTTTGCGTTTTTAATGAAATATTTAAGCACTTAATACATTTTTAAAATGTTCATTTTTGTTTATACATATATCTCAGTTTCTTTTTTATTTCATAAAATATAAGGATTTATTTAAGTTTTTCTAATTTAATATATTATTAAGAAAAATACTTAATATTATTGATTTAAATTATTTCAATTTATTATGAGCGAAGAGTTAAACTAAGTTTCGCATCAAATGAAAGCGAGCGATTCAATGAGTTTATCATTTAAAAATTCACGAGCGATGAAAACTCCACATCTTTCATCAACACGACGTCGCTCTTTTAAACTTTCTCAGCATACACACTCACGAACAGCGTTGCCAGAACGATGTTAAATATATTTTTTGTCATATTTTAAACCCAAATGACGTTTAACGTATTTTTAGATATTTTGCACACGAAAACTTGTTTCTTATATAAAAACACGTAAAACACAACATTGTGAAAATACATTTAAAGTTGCACTTATGTTTTCATGTTCTGCAACATTGTGTGCACATATTTACATTGCAAATTTTTCTTTGTTTTATGCTTTTCTTTTCTTTTTTATTCCATAAATTTTTGGTATAAAAAATTAAAATAGGTAAAAAATTAAAAACCTATTCTGAACTATTTCTGATTTAAATCAGTTACAAATTATCTGATTTATTGGCTTCTTAGCGTATTAACTTTTTTTAAAATTTATGCAAATCTAAAAATGTAATTTCTTTTTGGCTTAAGCAAACAATAAGTGACAATATGTTTGTATTAATTTTAAAATGGTTTAGATGCTTTGGAACTTCCTTCAATCTTTAACCAATTTAAATGAATATTAGTTCGTGGGATGCAGAATATTATAAGCTTTTTCTGTACTGAACTTTGCTGAAAAAATGGACCGAGTGGGTCTTACAAAAAGTCTAGCTTAAACTTAGCACAAGTTGCAACGAAAAAATTAGATCATCATAGCGTATGAATAATTTTAATTGCTTTGAAGTGTTGAAAGCGGGTCAGAAATATGAGTCTTGTAGACAAGCGCGTCGGAAGCGAATTTCATCTGGGGGGCAGTACAAATGGGGGGCAGTACAAATGGTGGTGCAAAAAAATTCACCAAAATTTCTTCACATGAAACATGAAGAAGAGAGAAAGAAGAGGAAAATATATAATACAAAAATATTATCGTTGTAAAAAAACTGATATTTTGAATAACTTTTCCTTTTAAATTGTTTATCTAGCTAAAAAAGTGCGGGGGCAACTGCCCCCCTTCCCCCCGCTTCCGACGCCAATGCTTGTAGAAGTTCTTAATAAAATTTTTTATGTTTTTTTGCTCAGTCAAGTTGTTGGTCAGAATAATAGGAACAATTTAGCTGAAGAACCATGGAATTATCAAATACAGGAAAATAATTTGAAAATTCTGAACCAAATATGAAACTTTTTGACATATAGTAGAAGTATGTATGTTTAAATGCTCTGAATTTTAAAAATCGAAAAAAGGTGACGAAATATTTTCAGAATTAATATTAAAAATTTCCACTGTTTCTATTCATTATAATAGGTCGGTGACCTTGAACTTTGTCTTTTGTATAATATTTGTGAAGTCTAAGACAAGTAGAAGGTAATAACATAGAAAACTTCAAGAAATTGAACAAAGCCAGCGCTAGTTTTGGGTGTTTTTAAATAAAAAGTAATGTGCAATTAATTCAAATTATTATAAATATTATTTAAATCTCCACTTAAAACAATAATTGAAAAAATTTGAAAAATAATTTTTTGTGTACCGTATGGAGGCTATTTCCATACTATTTCCACAGTATAGAAACTATCATATTCATATCAGCACGATTGTTGTTCGTGATTTTGGAACGGACGAAACCAACCACAACATAAGCAGCTACTGAAGCATTTAATGCTTGATTTTTCTCATACAATAATTTTAATATTTCTTTTTGTATTTTGCTATTTTGTGACTTTGTCAAAGAAATAAAAAATCTAAAGTTAGATATTCGTTTTATTCGCCCTATAACTAATATTTCAGCATATATTTTATCTTTCTACAATGAATATTAATGGGTGTAGATATACCCCAGAATGCCCCAGAATGACCAGATATTGGCGATAGACGCTGATATTACATGGTAAGCATATGAAAAAATTTAATCAAAAAGAATATTTCGGTGTATAAAAATTCAATTCACTAAAAATTTCAATCTAACTCAAAATCTAATTTAAATTAGCAAAATATAAAAACTTAAATGAATAAATGAACTACAAAATTTCCAAACCCTTTTTGAAAAATCTAATCACCATACGAAATATAATCTGTAAGTCCGTGTTTTGCAATACCTATCGATAACTTGATCCACCGTCACTTTAATATCATAATGAATATTATATAAAGCAAGTCCGTTCAATCTTTCTTCTGTTGTCGTAGAGTATGTTACAAATAATAATGGAAATTATCGAATAAAAATATTGAAATTATTCGATAGTTTACAATCATTCATTCATTCGAATGTTTTTTTCGATAGCTTTTTCATTTGCACTTCGTTTGCTTACCTTCAACTGATTGAACGAATTGTGAGTACAGCAAGTTTTACTGAAAAAGTACGTTTTACAACATTGCTTGATTTGTGTTTAACTGAAAATTATAATGAAATCACACTAGTTAATAGCTATTTAAAAGTTTTTTAAGTCGAATGAATAAATACTAGAACTGATAGCAAACATAATTTGATAGTTCTTTGTGCTAGCTACTATTTTATAATTCGAATGGATGAATATTTTATTCGATAGCCAAAATCATACGACAGTTCTTTATTCTAATTAATACCATTTACCATGACTTAAAGGCACTGTTATTAAATTTTAAAAATACTCTGAAGAAAATAATACACTTCAGCATCGCAGCAGTCTAATAAGTATATAGTAGGGTGGCTCGAAGTACAGTGTTGCGCAAAACAATAGCAACAAAATAAGTGCGCTGCAACAAAATCGTGTATCTTTTTTAATATTGGGGACTCACAAAAATGATTATAGGAATCAAAGCATATATTCATACATCATATATAAAACAAATCAAATTCAAATTTGGTTTTGTTTTTTTTATTAAATTTAAAATGAATGTGGCTACATTCAATTTGTCTGTGAGCAAAACAATAGCAACAAAACTTGAAAAATGTAAAAAGAGAACACAAGTTCGAAGAATTATTGCTAAAAGTTCCGTTATTGTAAAGCACGTATTGTTTGTAAGTCATAAACATTGAAGTTTAGTTTTTTTTTTGTGCTAGTTGTGACATTGACTGTTCCATTTATAATGGCACATTTTAAATACTGTGAAGCTCTTAAATTTCAAATTATTTCCGAATATAAAAACGAAAATTCGCAAATATCTAACGTGAAACAGTTTGATATTAATCAGTCAATAGTTTGCAGATTAATAAAGAAATATACCTTCACAAAAGACGTAACAACGGTACATTAAAGAGGGCGACCGCGGAAAACATCGCTGCGTGATGACAGGAACATTTGTGGTGTGTTCAAACGAAATGCATTTGCCACAGCCAAAGAGGTTGTTCGGATACTTGATTTAGATATCCACCACAGCACTGTTTGAAGACGAGCCGTTGAGAACGATTTAAGAAGTTACAGACCGGCAGAGAAACCTTTGCTTACAGCTAAGCATAAAAAACAAGGTGAGGTGTTACAATTTAAACAATTCTGTCTGAAATTGTGACAAATACTTGCAATTTATTGTTTTTTAGACTCAGTCTTCCAAAAGAGCACCTAAATTGGACCGTTCAAAAATCGAAAACCGTTTTTTTAGCGATGAATCAAAGTTCAACTTGATTAATTCAGATGGGATGTGCACGGTACGGTGCCACCCAGGTACACGACTTGAAGCCCGAAACTGCAAAATTAATTTTGAACACGGATGTGATGGCATTATGGTCTGGACTTCTTTTTCCTATAATGAAGTTGAAACATTTCAAAAAATCGATGGAATTATGGATCGATTTGTATATAATGACATTTTAGAAAGCAATATGCGACCACATTCAGAGTGGAATATGTCGCTTCAGTGAACGTTTCAGACCGATCACGACCCGAAGCACACTTCAAAGCTCATCAAAGATTACATAAGAGGCAAAGGGATTCAAGTCCTTGATTAGCCGGCACAGTCATAATGACTTGAATCCCATTGAAAATCTTTTTGGGATTTTGAAGGTAAAAGTTTCTGGTCAAAGGTTTCCCAATAAGACTGCACTGTATGAATCGCTGAAACTTAATTGGGAACATATACTAATACTAACATATCTACTTTAATAGAGTCGATGCCGCTCAGCTGTGCAGCGGTTATCAAGAATAATGGATCTTACACCAAATATTAATTATGTTGCTTTTGTTTTGCTCTCAGACAAACTGAATGCAGTCACATTAATTTTAAATTTAATAAAGAAAACAAAACCAAATTGGAATATGATTTGTTTTTAATATCATGTATGAATATATGCTTTGGTTCCTATAATCATTTTTGTGTGTCCCTAATATTTAAAAAGATACACGATTTTTTAGCAGCGTACCGATTTTGTTGCTATTGTTTTGCGCAACACTGTATATGGGAAAATAAAATGTAATACAAAATATTTACATGGAAAATTATGTCAAAAAGAACACTCAATTTATGAACCTTTGGGGTGAAAAACTAAGATATCCAGAATTTGAGGAAAATCGTTTGAGTCTGTAGCCACCGGAAAATCCTGATGGATTTTTATCCAATGTTTTTTTTTTTAATTTGGTACCAAAACATTAGTTTTTCAATGAATTTATTAAATCGAATTTTCTTATTTACGCGATAGATCGTCACTTGATTCGTCAAAATTGAATAAAGTTTGCGCAATTTTGAGAGATTTCCGAAAAACAGATTAGACGAGAAGCAAACGATTGAATGAATCCAAATTTGTTGCTGTTTTCCAGCTAAAAAAATTAACTCACTGCGATAGTGAAAATAAACTTCGAGCGTAATCAAATTTTTGATGACGCTCAAGACAAGAATCAATCAAAGAGAATAAAAGAAGGTGATGAACTTTATCATTTGATGCTTGTCTGAACTATGCCTGTTAAGAGATCTACTTAATCATCATACCCAGCGGGTAAAAGTAGCGCTGAAACACAAATGATGATGCGCTGTTTTTTAAGCAAGCAGCGCATCTTTTTTGATGAAGCTTACTTTCCTTTTTTGTTCTACGTGTCCGCAAAAGTAGGTGCATTTTTACTGCATCTTTGGTAAGCTTTGAGGATGCAGTTAAATTCGAAAACAACATTAAAGATAAATAAAAAAACTGCTTTGCATAGTCTGGGATTGAACTCGGACTGCGTAGCTTAGAGTCGAATGTCTTAACACTGTGCTATTTTCTTGCTTGATTTTGTATGAAAAAAATGTAGATAAAAATATGCGCTCAAAAACTCTGAAGTCTGAAGAGCGCGTCCTTAAAGCGTACCAAAACTGCGCATAAAATGCGGTACTTCTACAAGCGCTTTTTATTTTTCCGCTGGGTATTTCTTTACATTTACTCATAAATTTCTCCTAAATAAGAGTAGCTAAAGCCTTTTCATTCATCTCAATTTTGTTATACTTTGCTTTTGCGTAGTTGACTTGCTCTCTGGCTATATTACTTTGCTTAAAACTACAACATAAATGTTGCATTCTTTTGTTAATTTAAGTTGCGCTTTCGCGACATCGCTTAGCTTGTAACAGTACATAAAGCTTTCAATTGCAATGCCTAGCATCATTATTATATTTTGTTAAAAGAATCACTCACTTGAATAAAAATTATTGGCGAGAACACATCGCATAAAATTAAAAACATAGCATTATTTTTCTTTAGTTTTCGACACTAGCAAAAAACATTGCTAGTCTTTTCAATGCCATTAGGGAAAAACCTAAAATTTTTGAATTTTTTTGCACTAGCTATAATAGTCAATCAAAATCATTTTTTTACTGAATACCGTGGCTCTACTTGATACTCAATTACCACAAACAGTTTAGGTTAGTTTGTACGTGTTTTAAAAATGACGATCAAATATATAAACAAAACCGATTCTGGAGACAAATTCATCAGCATTTCCGGTGGCTAGAGACTCAAAAGATTTTCCTCAAATGTAGGATATCCTAATTTTCAAAAATGAGCTGTCAGAGTGTATAGCACTGTACTTATACACTCACCATTATCACATTATTAACGAATATAAAAAGGGGGCGATCGCCCTGATCGCCCCAGCGTGAATCCACGCTTGAATGGTAGACAATAGACTAAAATCTTCATTCGACTTCGTATTGGACATTCACAATTTCAAATGCTGCATCTATATATATAAAAATGGATGTATGTATGTGAGTATGTGGGTATGTGGCTATATCACGTATAGACTCCAAAACCGCTGAACCGATCTTTATGAAATTTTCAGGGAAACTGAAGCCACATCTTGAGAGTGTTCCTGTGAGGTTTGGTAACTATTGGACGAGGGGGCGTGGTACCTCCCATAAAATCCAAATTTACGCTATCGATCACAAACCAAAAGACAGATATATTAAGACGGTTTAAATTGTAAAAAACTAAGATTTGGTAATTTTGTTCAGATGGTTACTGTCGGTAACTGTACGAAAAATGGGCGTGGTCGTAATATAAATACGCCCACTTTTTCGAAATCATGGCAATTCCGGAGTTTTACACATTTTTACAGTGAAATTTGCTGTGTAGGTGATCTAAGAGGCGGTCACTATATGTAAATGTGTTCATGCCCACTTTTACCGCCCACAAATCAATATCTATATATATATATAAAAAGCAAAACGATGTGTGTCTGGCTGTGTGATGTCTATAGACTCCAAAACTACTGAACCGATTGACCTGAAATTTTGACAGTCGATTTGTTTCAGGTTCGAGATGGTTTAGGAAAAAAATTTGCCACACCCCCTTCTTACGGCCCCCAAATCCTAAAAATGTTATATATCAGTCGGTTTGGGTCGTATAAGGCTAAAATTTTGTAATTTAGTATGTACGGTTACTGTCGACAACTGTACTAAAAATGGGTTTCCACGCCTCCTTTTACCGCCCACAAATAAATGAAAATGGTTTATTTCAGATGGTTTTGGTCGTATAAGACTTAAATTAGGTACTTTAGTTTGTGTAGTTACTGATAGTAACTGTACGAAAAGTTGGTTTCCACACCCCCTTTTTGCGCCCACAAATCAGTGAAAATGCTATATTTCAAGCAGTTTTGACCGTATGAGACTAATATGTGATTCCTAAGTTTGTATGGTTACTTTCGGCAACTGTACTAAAAAAAGGCGTCATCGATATATAGCCAAACCCACTTTTTGAGAAATCATTAAAATTGACTACTGGGTCGATTGAGCTAAAATGTTGGCTTAGTTTGTACAGTTACTGACAGCAACGGAACTAAAAATTGGTTTCCACGCCCCCTTTTACCGCCCACAAACCAATGAAAACGTTTTATTTCAACGGTTTGGGTCGTTTTAGACAAAAATTTTGTAATTCAGTTCATATGGTTACTCTCGGCAAGTGCACTAAAAATAGGCCTGTCCCACTTTAGTTAAACTCACTTTTCGGGGAGTTAGCGTCGAGTGAAGTAAAATGCGCCAGGCTCAACCTAAATTGCGCTGAAATTCGGGCATTCGATTTGTTTCGATTACGAGATGGCTCTACGGAAATATTTTGCAGCACCCCTTTTTACCGCTTGCAAAACAACAAAAATGTTATATTTTGCACGGTTTTGATCGTATTAGACCAAAATTTGGTTATGTAGTTCATATGGTTACTTTCGGCAGCTATTCGACATTTTCGTATAAGGCAGTAAGGCGGTCTATGGCAGAACAACGTCTGCCGAGGAGAGTGAGTGTTCCTGTGAGGTTTGGTAACGTTTGGAATTCACGTTTGGTAACGTTTGGTAACTTGCTGTGTAGGGCGGTAAGCCCACAAATCAATATCTGTATATATAAAAATGAATCGTGATTTGTTCGGATGTTTAAAACTTGAAAAAGACTGAACCAAATTTCTTCTGGTTTAGGAAAAATATAATGCCACACCCCCTTTTGTCGCCCACAAATCAATAAAAATGCTGCATTTAAGACGGTTTTGGTCGTATTAAATTAAAATTTGGTAAATAAGTTCGTATGATAACTATCAGTAACTTTGATAAAAATGGGAGTGGTCACACTTCATCTACGCTTACTTTTAAGAAAATATCAAAATACTTCGAAGCTATTGGTCCGATTGAGCTCAAACTTTGTAAGTACGCTTTGCTTTGAGTACGAGATGGTTTAAGAGAAAATGCCACATCCCCTTTTACCTCCCACATATATATAAAAAATTGTTGTTATCGAATAGCTTTAGAGTTATGGGTCGCACAGCTTAGAAATTCGGTATTCGACCACAATTTAGACGTACCGTTTCAGTGATGAAATTTTATGGGAGTGGACAAGGGGGAGGGGCACCTCCCATACAACCCAAATTTGTGATATCGAATAGCTTTGAAGTTATAGGAATTCAGCTTTGGAATTCAGTTTTTGACCTCAATTTACACATGCAGTTTCAATGGTTTAATTTTATGGGCGTTGGACAGGGAGGCGTGACATCTCCCTTACAACCCAAATTTGCGATATCGAATTGCTTTGAAGTTATAGGTTGACAGCGTAAGAATTCGGTATTCGACCTACATTTATGCATGCACTTTCATTCCTCTATTCCTCAATTTATGCATGCAGTTTCATTAATTACATTTTATGAGCGTTGATCAAGGGGGAGTGGCACCTCAAATACAACGAAAATTTGTGATATCGACAAGGGGGAGTGAAACCCCTATTTAACCCAAATTAGAGATATCAAATAGCTTTGGGGATATAGGTATCACAGCTTTGGAATTCAGTATTGGACCTCAATGTACACATGCAGTTTCATTGATTACATTTTATGAGCGTTTATCAAGGGGGAGTGGCACCTCCCATGTAACGAAAATTTGTGATATCGAATAGCTTTGGAGTTCAAGGTCGCACAGCGTCGGAACTCAGTATTCGACCAAAATTTACGCTTGCAGATTTACTGATAAAATTTTTTAGAGTTTTTCGGGGGGGCGTGACACCTCCAATTTAACCCAAATTTGCGATATCGAATAGCTTTGGAGTTATAGGTAACTCAGCTTCGGAATTCAGTATTCGACCTCAATTTACACATGCAATTTCATTGGTAAAATTTTATGGGCGTAAGGAAAAGGGCAGTGGCACCTCCCATACAACCCAAATTTGTGCTATCGAATAGTTTTGGAGTTATATGTCGCACAGTTTTGGAATTCGGTATTCAACCTCCATGTACAAATGCAGTTTAATTGATTACATTCTATGAGCGGTGATCAAGAGGGCGTGGCACTTCCTATACAACCCAAATTTGTTATATCGAATAGCTTTGTGGATATAGGTCGCACAGTCTCGCAATGCAGTATTCTACCTCAATTTAGACATGCTGTTTAACTGATAACATTTTATGGGCGTTTGACAAGGAAGAGTGGCAGCAACGCACCGGGTTTCAGCTAGTCATTACATTACGTTTTATTTATTTTTATATGTTAATGAAGGTTTTTAAAAGGTTAAAAATTTAAAAAAGTCATAATGTTGTCGCTGCCGCAGCCGCCATTTTGTCCGCATTTACGCTATTTACACTTTATCGCTCATCAAAAGTTTAAATGCTTTACATGTTTACATGCTAAGATGAGAACCCTTATTATGTTTTTTACTGTAAGTTTACGCTGTGTGCGAAAAGAACTAAGGCTGTGTGCGAATTGATCTAAATGCGACCTATACTAAATTGGGTCGATAAGGCAGTGCTTCCTAAATATTTTGGGTAATAAGCGAGCTATCAAAAAGCTTTCTTAATTAGGAAGCACTGCTTTATCGACCCAATTTAATTTAGGTCGCATTTAGATCAATTCGTACCAGCCTAAATTAAATAACAGTTACCGACATTTCGAAAATATTGAAACCGTGCTGGTAATGCAGTGCTTACTTCTAATTTATAACATTTTCCAGCATTCTTTTCAGCATACTTTCGGCTAGTATGCTACTGAACCTAAAAATGTGTTCAATGCAGCCAAGCTTACAACTATGATTGGAGAGTTAAAATGTCAAAATTTTGCTGTCTTTTATATGTCGGTACATTAAGTTGGCGTGGAAATTTGACTTTCAACAATATTGTTCAAATAATACAATAAACATAAAAAAATTAACTTTTACAGCATTCTTATTTACAGTCATCTTTTCGATGAAACAGTGATATATATAGAACATTTAAAGTACCATTGATAAAGAACTGAGTGACAACGGGTATGAAAAAATAGAGTTTTAGAGCCATAACTCTTGACTTTTTTGTAAAAAATATAAAAACAACATTTTGGAAAAAATAAATTTCGCGAAAAAATCAAAAGGGGTGTTGATGTTGTTTTGATGACAAAAACAGTAAAATAATTTTTGCGCTTAACTGGAACAATTTTTACAACTAAATGCTATGTCATGAAAGGTAGCCAGATGTGCAAGTTTTAATTGATTTCATTTTTACAACAGCAACAATTTTTGAGTCAATTTTTGAGTAAAAAGTTAATATTTTGGACCTTTTTGACATAATCATAAACATATATACACTAATTTAACCGTACAGCTCAACCTATTTTCGCGAAGTGACTTTATTGATATTATAATCATGGACAGCGGAGATATTTGCATCGAAAGAGCAAACTTTGATTTTCATTTCGTTTTTTTCTCATTCTTAGGTAACGATGTTTTATGAAAAAGTCGTTGTACTGAAAATTTCTCCAATTTTGAAGATATGTGAGTGTTTTTGATGTCAAAATAACAACAAATTTTTAAAATTAAATATACAAAAATCTCCGATAGTAAAAAGGTTTATAATAACAAAATTACCGTTGTTGAAAAATTACAGAGGGGGCGTGGCAAAAACTAAGTATGTAAGTGGGGATGCACTTAATATGTATACCTAGTTGAAGCAAAATCCGTTGAGCCGTATAGATTTGTATAAAGGCCAAAAAAACAAACAAACAGAAAATGAGTTTTATTGTTATAGATGTAAAAGAAACATTTTAATATTATTAGTTTCAGCAATTTCTACATAAATTCATTAACCATGATGATCAAATCGTCTGCACTTTTTACAAATGTAGTTTTTCTTTTTCGTAAATGTTTCGTTAGATTTTTTGTTTTAGTAAAAATGGAAGGCAATGGCTTGAGATAATGAAAAAATTAAGCAAGGAAAGGACAATATATTAAATTTGTTTTTTTATTACTTAATTGCATAATTACTTAACTACCTGATTACTTAAATTCCCAATTAAACTGCAATGGAAATTTTAGTAACGTAACGCCAGATCAAAAAATCCTAATTAAAAAAAACAGAAAAGATTTTCAAATTTAGTGACTTGGAAAATAAACTTATGTTATTTTAAAACCTTCTGAGAAAAGTTTTATACAATTTTGCAAATTTTGTAATCCAAGTCAGAAGTCACTTCCGTTTTTTGTAACGTAACGCCAGCACATATTTTTGCTATATCTTTCGAACTTTAACAAGGGTTAATTGTTGTCATTGTTTTTACTTAATATTGTGCTACTTAATTACTGCGGAAATATAAAAAAACTTTTTAAAAATTAGACTTTTTCATTCTATTTTTTTAAGATTTATTCGTACAAATTGTCCGTAATGCCAGTGTGGAAATGTCCATTACAGATTTTTTTTATTCGATTAATCGATTTGCAAATCGTTTTTTTTTTTTATTGAATAAGTTAATGAATAATTAATTACTTTTTACGAGAAGAACGCATGCATTCATCGATGAAAATATTGCTCCTAAAAAAAGTGTGTAAAATTAACGCACAAGGAACCTATTCATTTCTAGAAATAAGGGACCGATAAAGGTTAAATTCGTAAATAATGTGTTAATGTGGATTGACCAAGATGGCAATTTTTACACTTAGTTTGGCTGAAGCTGTGCTCTGCACAAATGGGTTTTTGCAACTGACACAAATTTGGCGTATGTTCGTTTACTTTTGTTTTGTTGTGTGACCAATTTGACATTTGCCTTAGAAAAATATCAGAAAAATAATTTTTTGTCTGAAGTTAAGACAGTAAAAAGCAATTGTAGCACCCTGCCAAGCAATGCTATCTTAGTCGATACATTTAAAAATTAAAAGAATATTGTTAGGTTTGTTAAGTTTTTGCAAAGCATATCTTTAGGATGGCTGAAAATTCAGAGCTGGTTGGTTTTGCAGCTAACTTTAATTACCAATAAATTTGGTTGTAATGCCAGCTAAAACGTTTTAAGTTCCACAAACCATACGATTATTTGGGCTTTAACAGAAACACTCATACCAATACCGAGTAACACAAAACAAGTTTGGCACCTTTGATTCAAGCAAAAATATGCCAAATTTTTTTGATTAAGGCATTAGATCAGGGTGAAGTTAGAAAAACATAAGCTGTTTTTTACATTTTCTTACGAATAAGTGATAGGCCAATTAATTTAAAATGTAGAATATTGTTAAACCGAGGTTAAGGAACTTCTGCAAAAAGAACCTTTAATCCACGTATTACGAAGACATCTGCTGAGCAAACAAAAAAAACCTCTTTTGATCGACTTAATTTTAAATGGGTGTAATTAAGAAAACGTAAAAAGTATCATTTCCGACCCGACCAGCTCGATTTGATGGGAAATTCAGACTTTATTGTTTCTATATATAAGCTCATCTAATAGTTAAAACAATTTTTTTTTCAAAACTATCCCAAGAACTTAAAATAATAGTTTTAAAAGTGATTTATTTTTAATGATTTTAAAAATTCTTTCATTCCAAACATTGACGAACTAGGACCAAAAATTTGATTTGAAAAATAAAGGCTTGACTGGGTCTCTTACCTTAACCCTAAACTGGAACACCTCAAAAAATTACACTTACAGTTCATCTGGTCCCTGGGACCACACCAACTAAAATACTCAAAAACCACAAAATTTGGTTAGGAAATCATATCGTTTTTTTTCAGATCTTCAATAAAGGTTTTTCTTCCTTATAAGAAAAAATGTTTTTAATTATTTTCAATACATAATTGAATTGAATCGAATTGAATTGTGAATTGAATAGTTAGAGAAATATACTCTTTTGTTTTTTGTTCTGGTCTCACAGACCAGGAGTACCAGTTAAGGGTTAAGAAAAAACAACAACAATATTTTTATTTGTTATTATCTGTTAATATCATTATTATTTGTTATGCTATTGCTACTAAATTTTTTGTTGCTATTAAATTATTTTAAATTAGCAAATATACGATAAAACTAGAAGAAAATATTCTGTTTGACTGATGGATGACAACATTATTTTGAATAAAAAGGGGCCCGAAGGGCCTTAGAAATATCAGTTCAGCGCGAGCAGGAGCGCTATAGAAAAATTTGTCTGGCTCCAGCTTGCGAGTGAGAGCGTTGTAAAAAAATTTCTAGCATCAGCTCGAGATAAGGAGCTACAAAAACTAAAAAAGTGGCTCCAACTCGCGGGCTGGAGCTATAAAAATTAAGAAACTAGCTCGAGCTTTTCTGTTTTCTGGTGCAAACCATCTTTTGAAAACTAACGTAAAAGAAAATTATTAGGTTTTTATGGAAATTAAGAACTCTTTTCAGTATAAATCTCATTGAGCAAGTTGAGGGTGTGTACGCCAGGCCTTCCTACTATCCGATTATCACAATCATGACCGAAAATTAGAGTAAGTGCTGTTAAACTTGCGGTCACCGAATTAGAAATTCGATAGTAATTCTCAAACTTTGCTCTTTCATGACAACTTCGCCATGATGAATATGCTTGTCTTAACTGACGTTTAAAAATACAAAATTTTTATGTACCTATTGAAAAACCATTTAGTATAGAAAAACCAAGAACTCGACCTGAAAAACGTTTAATGTCTTGCCGACAAAGCCCAACTGGACTTTTGTTTTGTTCCAAAATCCGACCAGTGTAAATTTAAAACGTGTGTAATTAAATTATACCGTAATCTTGGTTTTTTGAAACGATGATATTTCAACATTAAAAAAATAAAATTTAAGTTGATATCGCAATCGTGACAAAAAATTTATTTTTGGCGATTTCTGAAAAATAACTTTAGTCGATTTAGAAAATATGCCAAAAATTTTAAAGTTCAAAACTCATTCGAAGTAAAATATTGAAGTGGCTTAATTTTGGGAAGTAGCTGAGAACATAGGCAACTAAGTCACTTAACCTAAAACTGACATCGATAGAATATTGAAAACATTGGATGTAAAAAACGGGAAAATGTCGCCAATTTTTTAAAAGAAGTGTTTTTAGATATTTTGTTGTAATTTTTTCGTTTCTCATCCGCTTCAGACTCAATAAATGACTATATTGTTCTAAATCCTATGTTAATTTATATAACAACTTTGTTATTCCCTAGATATTAAGATAAACAAATTGTAAATAATTGAGTTTGGAGGACTTAAGGACACTAATTTGTACTTTTTTTTTGGTAGTTGGCACAACCTTTCTCTCCTTATTTTTATATACAATTTTTCTATTTTTTTCTTCTTATAAATACTACTTATAAATATTTTTGTATATAAGTAAATAAACAAACTATAAGCTTCTTTTTTCTTATTTTAAAGTTAAAATAACTTAAGTAAGTTAACTTAACTTAAGTAAGTATACAAAACGACTTAAGGCAAAAACACAAATGAAAAATCAAATTTCCAATACAAATATTGCAAGCAATGATGATGTTATATTTGTGAGTATTAAATCATCTAGTCAGCACACAAAATAAAACAAAATGAAAAATACTCAGAGGCAGCGTCAAAATAATGCATATATTATGCTTTTAAGTACGCAGCTTACAAGAGTAATGATGAACATTACTGAGAAAAAACACGGCTTATTTGATTTACTTTTATTTGTGGCATCAGAAAGACTTACTGGCTGCGGAAAGTAAGGTGAGTCTTACTGAACTCCTGTCTAGGTTCAGACAGAAAGTCGTTTTATATATTTTGTTTCTGAACTAATAAAAGCATTGCACAGTGCGTTGAGACCATGTAAAGCAAGTAAAGGGTGTTTTTTATAGAGTGATACAAATTTAAATCAAAATAAAACATAGTAAGGGTTCTCATCTAAGCATGTAACTGACTCGTAAACATTGTAAACCTTGTGAACTTACATGCGCGTAAACTATCTGTCAAAATTTGTATGGGTGTGAGCTTACATCATTTCCGAGCCTATTTTGTAGTGTAAACTAGCATGTAAATCTACGTGTGTGAATGAGGGTTGTCTTTGGCGCTAATCATTTCATATTTAAAGAAGTTGAAGTAAATATGAACTCGTTTTATTTATTTTTCTATGTTAATGAAGGTTTTTAAAAGGTTTAAAATTTTAATGTTTAAATATAATTTCGGTCATGTGGTTGTACGGCTGGGGCGTACAAGGCGCAATCTGGAACATCAATTTTCACTAACTTTTCGCAGCATTTGCGGCCGTATCTCGCCGATAACTCTTCCAATGTTGATTTCCAGGTGCTCAATTGTTTGTGATTTATCGACGTAGACAAATGAATTTACATAACCCCAAAGAAAATAATCCAATGGGGTTAAGTCACACGATCTTGGGGGCCAATTAATTAGGCCATTCCGTGAAATTATTTTTTCGTCAAAAGTTTCCTTGAGTAAATCAATTGTAGCGCCCGCTGTGTGGCATATGGCTCCGCCCTGTTGGAACCACATATCAGCAAGATTAATGCCAGCTAATTGAGGTACGAAAAAACTTCGAATCATGTTCCTATACCGTTCACCATTGACAGTAACATTCTGACCATCATCGTTTTTGAAGACTTATGGGCCAATGACTCTGCCAGCGCATAAAGCGCACCAAACAGTAATTTTCTGTGGATGTAATGATGTCTCGACAAAAGCTTGTGGATTCTCCTCACTCCAAATACGACAATTCTGTTTATTTACGTACCCATTTAACCAAAAATGAGCTTCATCAGAAAATAAAATTTTCCATGGAAATTCAAAATCAATATCAATTTGTGCTTCAGCCCATTCGCCGAATTCTCGGCGCATACGATGGTCGTTTGACTTTGATTCCTGCACAAGTTGAATCTTGAAAGGTTTTAAGCCAAGATCTTTTCGTAAAATCTTCCATAAAGTAGAAGGACACAACCCCAGTTGCTGAGAACGGCGACGAATTGATTGATTAGGATCATCTTCAATGCTTTCCTGTTCAGCGGCTACAGATTCTTCAGTGCGCACTATTCGGCGTCTCACGGGATGCACATTATCAGTAACAGTAAATGTGGTCCAAAAACGATCTATTGTTCTTCGAATTAGCAGCTATGAAGGACGATTATGTACGCCATAAAATGGACGAAGTGCACGATAAGTTTGACGAACAGAACCATTATTTTGATTAAAAATTTCCATAATTTTCACGTGTTGCTCTGGTGTAAGTCGATCCATAATAAAATGTCAAAGCAAACTTAACAAAAAGCAACTATCAGCTGTTAGATGGGTGTTCAAATAAAGCAGTGATGCCAACTCAAGATTGTATCACTCTATAAAAGAACACCCTACAAGAACACATACATATGTATATGTAAATGGAAAGGTCTGATGCATGGGCGTCCACAGGGAGGGCATAATTATTCATTTTTTATTAATTTTTTATTTATGGCTTAGGACTAAAATAAATAAAAAACGAATAAAGAATAACAAATGAATAATAAATAAAACATGAAAAATTAATAAAAAATGAATAGTGAATAAAAAATCAATAATGAATAACAAAAGAATAATGAATAAGAAATGAATAACGAATAAAATCTGAATAATTAAAAAAAGGATAATTGAGAATTCTGAAATTCTTTGTGAATTGCATTCTTTGCATTATTCTTAATAACGAAAATGAATAATTGAAATGAATAATTAATCATTTTTGCGCATTGAGTGCACATTTTTGTGCATTGTGCAAATGAATGTGCTTTTAAAATTTTATTTATAAATCAATTTTGCATTCATTGAATGCATTCTTGTGTAGTTATTCAGTTGTACATAAAATTCTGAATATGAATGCTCTGACATTTACTTATAACAAAAAAAAAACATTCTATCTTAGCTGGGGTTTGAACCACGGTTTTTTAGCTTACGGGCCACGTACTCTTTCAGTAGACAACGGCCACCTTGCAATTATGCATTTAGTTATATTATGTATGCCAAACTGTTCAACAAACCAGGCTGAAAGATTTTGGTTGTAAATTTTAATAAAATTGAGGTTGTAATAAACTCAACTAATACTAAATAGTACGAAGTCATTAGTAAATACTACGAACGCAATGGAAGAAATTACGATGTTATTCTTACGAGAAATTGAGGAATGATACCCTATTAGTCGAAGATCTTTCTCGGAGCAACAGATGGTAAGGAGCATTTAAGCCAATTACGCATATGAACTTGGGCGATAAGCGAATTTACGTTTTAAAGTAATTAAACACAAGAAAAAAACAACTAAAATTAATTTAAAAACTAAATGCTTTCCCAAAATTCGCTTTTTCTGTTTTTGGATAATTTTTTAATTTGTCGTAAACTTAATAATATTTCTAACAATCTTGCAGCATTTAAATTTAAGAAAATTGCACTGATTTAGGCGAAGGAAAAGCTTCTAATTCAAAAGCGAATAAAAATTAGGAGAATCTGAATAAAGTAGTCTAATTTTAAATCGTGCACTACTTTTTAAAAAATCTGATTGCAAAATCTATTTAGGAAAATGATTTTACATTAGAACATCTTATGGTCAAAAGTTTTTTTATGACTAAAATTTAAAGAGAAAACCCGATTTGAAACATTTATTTTATACTTTTTCGAATTCACTTTTTTTGACCCATTTTGAAAATTTACTGGATTTTTTCGCGTCACGTGCTTATATTACATCCAGGAATATGTTCTGGAATATGCTTAGAAAATGAATGGAGCCCAAAACTCATATTTATTCATACGTTTTGAAAAATAAAAATAAAATTTTTAATAGTTCATATAATAGGTATATTTAGAAACTCGATTTTAGTAACTTGCATGCTGCTAGAACTGATGCATGTTGAAAAAAGAAATAAGTCAGTTGATTTACATGTGGGGAATTTTTCAAGAATAGTGATTTTTACCTCCTAAATCCAATTCTAAAAAATTTCAGACCGCTTGCAAATGGCTTATGAGTTATAGGCCTCCAAAACTGGAAAAAATTGTCTAAAAATCTTGCCGGTTGTATTCATTTTATAAAAAAAAAAAATATATATTTAAATTTTTGTAATCTTATTTGAAAAGAGGAAAACTTGTGGCTAAATAGTAATTAATGCTATTTTAGTTAGAGATAAGCAATGTGTGGCCATTGTTTAATTTACTTTATTTCTAATACTGTTTGTTTAGAAAAAATGTTTTAAATTACATGAAAAAAAAAATTAAATTTGAAAATTTTTCGGGCATGATACGAGAAAGACTTTTACCCCATCTTTGAAATATATATTATTTTCTTCTTTTCTTTCTACACATACCGTTTCAGTGATCAAATTTTATAAGCATTAAATAAGAGGTAGTGGCACCTCCCTCACAGCCCAAATTTGCGTTATCGAACAGCATTAGAGTTATAGGTCTCACAGCCTCGGAACTCAGTATTCGTCCTCAATTTAAAAATGAACTTTTACTGATAAGGTTTTATTTTTTTAAGGTTGTACAAGGGGACATGGAGCCTCCCATACAGACCAAATTTGCGATATCGAATAGCTTTAGAATTATAGGTCGCACAGCCTCGGAACTCCGTATTCGACCTCAATGTAAACATACCGTTTCACTAGTAACATTTTATGGGCGCTGTACAAGGAGCGTGGCACCTCCCATAATCCATAAATTTGTTATATCGAATAGCTGTGCATATATGGGCATTTCCATCGTAACTCACGCGACATGCGTACGACTTAAAGCTTCGTTTTCTTGGAAGTTTTTGTTATTAATCTAAAAAAATTTCTTATGGACATATGTCTTACAGGACATAGTAATGGTGTTATGTACCAAAATTGTCGTTCCTGTAACTAATTAAGAATGGCAGTGCTAAATATGGGTGTAACTTACGCGGCAAAAAAGGAAGTGTGTTTTACAAGCAAGTTTAGATTGTAAAAACTCAGCGAATTTTCCTATATAATTTGTTTTTGTTTTTAATTTTTAAATACCGCAACATAACCCACGCGAAATAAGGTAGTAAAGAAATTATGTAATTTAGTTATCAACAAACAAATTTAATATATTGTCCTTTTCTTGCCTCAACCATTTTTAGCCCAATTATCTTAAGCCCAATGTCTTCCATTTTAACTAAAACAAAAAGTTCACGAAACATTTACTAAACATTTACGGAAAAAAACTACATTTGTGAAACAGTGCAGACGATTGATCATCATGGTTATGAATTTATATAAAAATTTTTTAACTTAATAAAAATTAAATGTATCTCTTAATAATATCATAAAATAAAAAGTTTTTAATAAGTTTGTAACGGTGATATGTTACAAAGTTGCACCCCGCTCCCTACTTTACAAACCTACTACACCACTGTGCGCATTCAACTTTACCAACAGCAAAACCCACACACACACAGCCAGCACATTCAATGTAGCCAACAGCCGAGCCTACGTAAACCACACGCAACAGCCAGACATGATATTATTCCTAGAAGGTTTCTAACAACATATGAATAAGTAATGCGCATTGTAACAGACTTCGGCACGAGAGCGTAGTGCTTTGTCCCGTCGCATACTTGTTGGAAACGATAACAAGTCCGTAGGTTCGAAACGAGCTATCGCAAGGTGGCTCGTGTTAATACATTTAGCTTTTAAGTATTATAAGCAGTTGTAAGTGGGACCATCACGTCGGCTTCGGTCGGTCGGATGTTCACAATAAAATCATTTTCTTTTGGCATTTACGTCGGCTTCTGTCAGTAAGGAGTCCACAACAACATTCGCTTTGGGACCATCACGTCGGCTTTGGTCGATCGGCAGCCCACAGTAGTTAGTAGAACCATCACGTCGGCTTCGGTCGGTCGGGCGTCTCAACATTTTTTTATTTTAATTAGCTAGTGGTACCATTACGTTGGCTTCAGTCGGTCGGGCGTCCACAACAAAATTTTTTTTGGGCCATCACGTCGGCTTCGGTCGGTCGGGCGTCCACAATAAACTTTCTTCTTCGGCAATCACGTCAGCTTCTGTCAGACGATAGCCCGACGTACAGATGTATACTTAGGAATTCTATTGTATAATATTACCCTATCGTTAAAATAAATACCAAGGCGCTTCACGCCATACACAAATATTTGTAAAGATATATAATACACTATACAAATTATATATAACAATATAAAATATTAGATAACGCAGCGTAGTCGGGTCTTGCCGAAGTCGCTGTCACACTGAACCTTTTCAATTCACCGAGCACCGAATAACACCGAACATCACCGAACTTCACCGAACACCGAATAACACCGTATATCACTGAACTTCGCCAAACACCGAATATCATCGAACCAGCATCGGCAGATTCACTCACGACTGTATATTTATCGCTCGAATTCCTACAATATTGTGTATTGTAATAAGAAAGACTTACTCATAAAATTGCACTAAGAGAAAAATATACATACATACTTAAATATTTTATACACTGCTAAAAATTTTAGCTTTAACAATAAAGCAGAAAATATAATCCGAAATTCAACAAGTCTTCAATTTATTTTCTACAAAAGTTTGAGGGTCTTTTGTTTGACCATAGCACCGCTATGCATACCTCAGCCTTTGACTAAAACCTCCTTACAAGTTTTAAGTTTTTGGTCACTGTTGAAATTTTTCTGGAAATGCCCATATAGGCCGCATAGCCTCGGAATTATGTATTCGACCACAATTTACTCGTGCCGTTTAACTGATAACATTTAAAGGGCGGTAAACAAGGAGGCGTGGAACCTTCTACAGAACAAAAATTTTCAATTTCGAAAAGCTTTGGAGTTATAGGTCGCACAGCCTCGGAATTCAATATTCGATCACGATTTCATGTGCCGTTTCACTGATAACATTTTATGGCATTATACAAGAGGCGTGGCACCTTCCGCACAGCCCAAAATTTCGATATTGAATAGCTTTTGAATTATAGGTCGCACATCCTGGGAATTTAGCATTCGAACTCAATTTATACATACAGGTTCATTGAAAACATTTGGAAGTTTGGCAATAGGGGCGTTGCAGCAACGCGCCGGTTTCCGCTAGTTTGAAAATAAAATTAATTTTGACTGGTTTGGTATATCAAGTGCTAAAACAAAATCAAGTTTTTACATATTAAAAAACAAATAAGTTTCATAATTTGATAAGAACTGAAAATAATTTTGCATATTTTGTTTTTGTATAGATATCACAAAATCTTAAAAATTTTTATCTCTATTCAAAATGAGAAATTAATATTTATTTTATTTTCTTATTTTCTTAATCGATTGCTATGGTAAATTTTACAAATCTCACAATTATTTATGAATAAAGATATACCACAGCATCGGATTTGTTATAATTCAATTACTACGTTTAATTTTGATCTGATTTGACGATATTTTTAATTTTATATTTTTTTCCCATTTAATGCAGTGTGCGTTGGTTGAATTTGAATACAAGCTAATATGAGGTGATAATAAGGCTTCACAGAAATTCTAGAGTCTTGAAACTAGACTGATGATTAATAGCAGTTATAATTTTGTTTAACAGCAGCAATTAATCTACGCAGCATCTTGAGTTTATTTTTTATGTAAATCTGTTCTCACTTAGCAAAGAATGCTGTTTTGGGAGGGAAGAGAAGACCCGATGTGTTACTCAAATTTTTAAAATTTATAGTTACTTTTGCAGGGAGTGTCTAATTGAAACTAATAAAATTTAATTTAATGTATATAGATCTATTGAAGTTTATTCATGAAAGCATTCATTGTTCCTTGCTGAAATGTTTCTGGTTTCATCAAGTTCGTTGCTTAAGTCTTTTGTTTTTAAAAAAATTCCAAAGCAATTATTTCAAGTACAGGAATAAAAAAGACAGCTTCAGAAATGTATGACAACCTTAACCTTTGACATAAAATTTAACTGATACACACACAACACACACTCATAAGCAAACACAACATGTGCAGTTTGGCTTCAAAAAAATTACAATTTTAAACATGACCCAAAAAAAAGCGTAGCTTACGAATTAATTTTTAAAAAAATTTTAATTTGCATTTTATGTGAAACCTTATGTGCCGCAACAACAACAGTTTCAACCAAATACCTGCAATAAAAACATCATCAAATTATTCATGTTGTAGCTCATAAATTCCCAAAGCAAAGAGCAGGGAAATTTTTTTGGTTGCATAAAAAAGAGCTTATTAAAAATGTTCCTATAAGCCAGCAAACGATCTCATTAAATGGCATCAGAAGAATTTTTCACAATCAATGTTGCATACATATTCTTTGTATGTTTTTTGATCTTGTAGGCTGCTCATTTCTTCTTCTGTCAGTTCTTAATAAAAAGTTAATAAATTCCAGCTGTAAATAAGACTTATTCTAGCGTGCCCAGCGTTGCCACCATTGCTTATGTTTTATCAATAAAAAATTTTCACATTTGTGGTTTCTTAAATTTAATAAAAAAAAAACACTTTTGCTTTTAACCTTCTGCAAAAGGGGTTTGTTTTAGGTCAGAGCTTCAGTTAATCTTCTATATTGAGCCTACTTCAAAATTTAAAATATATCAAAAATGTTGCTGATTTCATTGTAGATTACATATTATTTTTACAATTTTCATTAGTTAAAGAATAAATGGAAGCTACTAAGCTGAAGTCCATTTTTTCCCATCACATCTAGTTTCTTAAGAATTTGGTTTTAAATTCGAAAAAAAGTCGTGAAAATTTAAATAAAATTATTCTAATTTTAAGATAAATAAATCAGATGCCTTCAGAAAACTCACTAAGCATGAAAGGATTAATAATTTTTTTGTAAAAATCTCCTTTCTATTCTTTAACCCTTCCATTAAAAAAGTTATATAATATCACTCATTTTCTAAAGTGTCCATTTGACGAAAACTCGATTTTAAAATATCTACTCTTTGGGAACATCAAAGTGTATCTTTTAATAGAGTAGTATGTGTTGTGAAACATCAAAACGGCATCAAAAATGAAAACAGTTCTGTTCTTTATAAAATAGAAGAATAATGAAAACAGTAATTTTTCGGATTTGAAGTAACTTTTATGCTGATAAATTAAAAGAAGTAGTCTTTTGTTTTGCTATGAACTAAGAAAGTCAAGTCTTTTATAATTTAAAAACAAAACAAGTTTGTTCTAATTTTTTTGTCAAAAAGATTTCAACGAGAATCAGCAAACATAAAATAATTTTTTCCAACAGTGCCAATTCTCAATTCCAAACGCTTCTACACATGACATTTCAGTGCACAGAAGGAACAATCGTTTAAGTAACAAGGTCCTGAATTGTTTGAGAAATTATAAAAATCTGTTTTTTCTGTTTAGTTGTGAAAAAGTAAATTTAGCATTCAAAATGGAACTTATGACCTCTTGCAGGGGTAGTCATAAGCCCTATAAAACGCTTTGGGCGCTATGTCGCGGCACCACAATACGTTTTTTTCGCTAGTGGATGATTTTAAATTTTTGTAAAATAAACTGTTACTTATTACAACAGCAGTCATTATATTTCCAAAAACAGCCAAAATAAAACAATATCAAAAGAATAAAATTGTATTTTAAATATATATATTTAAGATCATGTTTAAAAAAGTGAATTTGTTCAATTGTTCAAGCTTAAATTTTTTTTAATAAAGCAATTTAATTTAAAGGGTGCTCATAAACAACTCAATGCATTATTCTAAGCACTTGTAGGACTTAAAAATCATGCGTTCGGTTGGCAATTTCCAGGAAAAAAATCATAAAAAATATCACAAAGTAATCACTCTTTTTTATAAAAAACTACAGATTCATTAGAAGTTTTTTGATTTTAATAACAAAGAAATAAAAATATTATGAAATGTTTTTTACTTTGTTTAAGACAGCGAAATGCACCCATGAAATGATTTGTACGAATTAAGCAACACGGAATAGTTTAACTGTTTCTTATAAACAATGATAGTTGATTGAGGCTTTCTGCAAGCTTTCAAGCTGGGCACACATTAACGATTCTGAGTGACACTCAGTAAGACAAGCTCAAAAATGTCTGTGTTTAACTGTAGAATGACGAAAGGCCACACACGCGAACCTGCGTAAAAAAAAGAGATATTTAGTATGAGTGTCACTCATGATCGCTAATGTGAATCCCACTTTAATCTTGTGCGATTTGTTATCATCGTTGAAATAAGCTTTGTTCTTCACGTTTATAAATCACAATACCTTTCCTATAAAATAAAAGCAAAAACCAAACGATCAAAGTATTTTTTAAAGAATCTCAAGCTTGCCATTGTGGAAACACATCGTCACAAAGAATGGAATAGTATGTAGGAAGGGGGTGAAGAGTAAAGCCTCAAAGAAAAGATAATTGCAAAAAGATATTGGGGTGATTTTTTATATAAACTATTTATGAGGCATGACTATTTTATAGAAAAAAAGGGGTTTGATGATAAAAGCACTTTTACAATTTTTGGTAAAAACTGAAACCATTTTTCCTACTGAATGTTATAACACATGAAGTCAAGTTAGAAATGCGATTTATATTGCTTTTTATTCTTAAACAAAAACTCGGCAATATTTGAGTAAAAAGTATATTTTTTGGGACTTTTTTGAAAATGTCATAAAAAAGTATATACGCTCAGCTAACGGTACTGTTAAAATAATTTTTAATTATAGCTCTTATAAAACTTCGCAAAAAAATATTTTAATGGTGTACATTTATTCAAAAGCAGCGAAAGCATTTGCATTAATAGTCCAATCTGTGATTTTCATATAGCTTTTTTCTAATTCTTAAATAACAATGTTGTATTTGATAACCAAAACACTATGAATTAACAGACTTCCCTCATGAATTGTGTTATTTATTAAAATTGGTATATTCATAAAGGACTTCTGATAAAAGCAAAGACACAATCACAATATAATATCAAACAATAATTAAAGGACGATCACTAAAAATTTTAAGACTTCAAGAAAACCAAATCATTTTGAAAGCGGCTTCTTATGAAAACAGAGACAACGGTGTGCTAAATATGAATTTTGCAATGAGTATTTGTGTCCATCAGAATTAAGCGAAAAATATGGCAACACTAAATTTTTCACACAAACTTTATGATAACAATTGAACATTAAAAAATAGCAGCAAATAATTTATGTTGCTTTTTAACATGTTAACATGCTGTTTTCAATTTGTTGTTGGTTATATTGTTTTCATTGGTTCTTCTTCTAAGGGATCAATTAATTACACGCCCGCAAGTAGCACACATGTTCGCACTACTCATCGGCGCACATGCAAGTATTGACCTTATCTGCTGGCCAAAAACATTACAACAACAACAAAAAAAAAATAACAATAATCTGTTAGTGCTGAAAAACATAATTTTTACAATTGAAGTTCAATCAACAACAGTTTGACGCGATTATACACAGGAAGCTCTAAAACTTCATCGTTTCTTGTTGTGATGAGCTGCGATCTTTTGTCTGATCTGATCACTGACTGGATCTATTGAAGGTAGGCCTGCAAAACCCTCAGCCTAGCTCTATGCTGGGTGGCTTGTCGAGGTTCTACGGTGTGCTTTACTTTGTATAAATAGTTGATGCACGCGTTGTTACAAAATTAGTTGAGCGGTTGCAACGCTTAAAGGCTGTTCCACAAATATAAGTTAACTATTCGTCAAAACATTCTCTTAATTAAAAGTGACGTCAGTGAGCTTGGCGCGAAAAATTGTATTCTTAAAATTAAGCAAGCTATTAAAAGTGAATTGTGTTAATATATTTATGTAAATAACTACGTCAATCTAGATTCCCAGCACAAAAACTGTGCTAAAAAGTGAACAAAAGTTTGACGTGTTGTCCTTTACAGTATTAAGGATAATACTTTTCACAAATAAAAGACAAAAAGGACATGGAAAACGTTATACTTCGGGTAACAAAACTTAAGAACATATCGACCCCTTTGCGCGAATTTATCATATGTGCCAAAAAACAAATTTTACAGAACCGATTTTTTCTACTTTTCTGTGCTTTAGCTTGCAATATCAAAACCAAATAATGCGCTTAGATACTTAACTAATTTACTGTATGGATTACATCCACAATATTTTACCAGGTGATGCGTTGGGGAGTGTAGAACAAATTTACACTTAAAAAAATAAGTTTTGACAAAATGGCAAAGGGGTCTATATCTTTTAATTATGCTTTATTTGTAATACTAAAGTACCAATACATTTATGCAGCATGGCTTATTTGAAAACTATGTTGAATGAAGTAGTATTTTACTACAATGTTAAGCATTTGCCTAACTTTATTTCTTACGAAAAATTTAATTGTAAAAGTTCAATTATTTATTTAATTGATATTTGTGACATTTTTTTCACACAGCTGACGGCGGGCTTCCTTCTTTCATTGTCATTGCTGCACACTGTTTGTTGTCAGCAAAACTCGATCTTCAATCAATCACCTTATCAGCGACGACAACAAACAGCTTTGCTGCGTCAACAACAACAACAACAGCAGCTCACCGAATCATTTCCCAGCTCACCGTTTTCGTCAATACCTACGCTTACGACATTGAATCCAATTTCACCGATATCACCAATCGTGCCCCAGGTAAAAACACTTAAATAGAAGCTTTAGTCTGTTTACTTCATGAATGACGCATGAACAGTTCTGTGCATGAAAACAGCAATGTTTACAACTAAATATTGGGTTTTCTCATGTTATAGGAAATTGTACAATTACTTATTGAACTCTTTTTTTAATGCATAATTTTCCTGCAAATTCCTCTTTCTTTAATAAAAAGAAAATACATTTGGTTTATAGAATATCATAAAAAACAAATATCCTGAAAAGTTTGATCCGTTTTGTAGTAAAAACAATTTACGTAGGGCTCTTGTTAAAGAGATTACTTCCTCTGTGGCTTCTTGCGTTTGGGAGTAAAAGTTTGAAAAGTGTTACCATCCTGATATTATATTCCATAACATTACGAAAGTGAACAGAAAATTATAAGCTCTACAGCTTCGATAATCTAATGGTAGCGTGCTTATCTGTTTTCCAAAGGTCCCGTAGGGATGTGCAACTGCCAGCAAAAGTCGACTTCGACTTTTTCAAGCGTTAAAAATGTACAAGTGACTCATCAACTTTTTGTCGACTTTTCAGTTTTTTCAAATTATTGTTTTCCGCTTTTGTTGGGCAATTAAGAAGCAAATGATTTAATATGAAAAATATATTTAATTGTTAAAAATAAACAAAAACATTGTACATCAGTATATAATCCAAATGCAAAAAATAAAAGAAAATATTGCAATTTTAGTTCTTAAATAGAAAATATCGAGCAATAACCGCCGAATTAAAGAAGCACAACTGGTTGGGACATACAAGAAAAAGTCTTGTTTAAGATTTGGTTTGGCATACATTAAAACATACATTAAAACAATTAATAATAATTTTTTTTTTACATGAAAGATATAAAATTGAAGAAAATGTTTTTTTTATGATAAAATATTCGATTAGTTAGTGGAATACAGCAAGGAATAAAAAATTGCTGCTCGTCACTAGATCATCCGAAAGACAAAGATCATCTGAATTATTTAATTAAATAATTCTCCTGATGAACGAAGGAATTTTAAAAATGTTGATTTTTCGAAAAATGGCGGATGTTGAAATTCAATGTGGCATATTTGACCAAAATTTCATTTACATTTTCAAAAGCATGAAATCGTAAAAGAATCCTTGAATAATCATGAGGGCATATATGTACAGAAAAAGTGAGAAAAATTTCAAACTGATCGGAGAAGCTGTTCTAAGGATACAGTGTTCACGGGCTTCGAAAATATTGATTTGAGAAAACGCAGTTAAAGTTTTGACTACGATGTGCATGCAAATAAAAAAATCCTATTAAAAGTTTTAGTCTGAAAAAATAAATATTGTACAAATACTTTTGAAATATTCTATTAATATCTAAAACAGAATTTTTATTATTAAATTTGTATTATAATACTTGCAATTCTATACTGCACTGTTTGCAAATTACTTTTTTTATTTTTTTTGTTAATTTTTTTTAAAAAAGATCAATGAACCAAAGCATGCGCCTTATACAATAAGGTTTGGTCTTTTATCTGAAAGGAAAGGGATAGATTATTGAAAGGAATTGATTGGAACCATTCGTGAATTATTGATTAGGCGAAAAAAATGTGAACGACAATATGAATTGCTTTTAACCGAAGCTAGTGTTATGCCTTAACCTCGGCAAGCATTTCCAGCCCTTAGTTGTTCCTGTCCTTTAATTCTACATTTTCCATAATTCAGCTGTGGATTTTTAGTTTTCCATAATTCTTAAAGGAAGGAAAGAACAAAGAAATTGAAAAGAACCATGGCCGAACCCGGATTCGAACCAGGGACCACTGGGTTGATAGTCTAGCGCACTCTCCACTAGACTACAAAGGCCAACTTTACTATTATTTGTAGCTTAATCAAAATATTGCCAACTGATGGGGGCCATACAAATTTCTTACAAATTAATTCCGATTTCTAAAGAACGCCAGCAAAATTGTTTAATTGAAGTTTTACATTTATCGAATCAAGAGTTGCCAACGTAGCTTTATTTGTTTTTAAACTGCGATTCCGTTTATTAGTTAAGAGAAGGACAGTTCTCAGAGTATCGTCAAGTTTTGATTTCGCATAAAATGAAAAAGTCGAAAGTAAAAGTCGACTTTGGACTTTTTCAGTATAAGAAAGTGGACCGCCAAAAGTAGAAAATTATCACGTAAAAGTCGATTTTCGACTTATTTCGACTTCGACTTGTACATCTCTAGGGTCCTGGGTTCGAATTTTGATCGAATTCTACACCCGTAAAAAACTCGTAAGCTCTACAAATTTAGAATGACTATTAAGTAGTTTCGACTTTTTTCAATATTAGAAAATCGACCGCCAAAAGTCGAAAATTATCATGCAAAAGTTGATTTTCTACTTATTTCGACTTCGACTTGTACATCCCTAGGGTCCCAGGTTCGAACCCTGATCGGGCCATGGTCTTAACTCAGTAAAAAAACTCATAAATTCAGCAAATTTAGACTTACTTTTAAGTAGTTTTTGCATTGGTTTTGTGCTTAACGAAACAAGATATTTAATTTTACAGCAATCGAGTTGTTTAATTACCAGCAATTACGGAGATAAGAATGCCACTTCTATTGCCAGACGGAAGCTATACGCTTAGAGAAGAGCAACGAGATAGTCACCTTCTAGAAACTCATTTTCCGGGCAGCACACCAGTAACTGATTATTAGATGGCAGACGGGCACATTGCTCCAAACCGAGAATAATGGAAACTAGCCACGAGCATTTGTACTAAGTCTCTTGTACTAGATTGGGAACTAAGAACTTTTGAACCATTCATATCAGCAGGTGTAGACGGCATCTTTCCTGCAGTTTTAAAAAAAGTGCAGAAACAATATTGCCCCACCTAGCCAAAATAACTAAAAACAGCCTTGCGCTGGGCTTTATCCCAAGGAAACGGAGAAGGGCCATATTCACCTTCATACCAAAAGTAGGGGGAAAAAATACATGCAACCAAAGTCATTTAGACCCATTAGCCTTGCCTCATTTGTTCTTAAAACAATGGAAAAGGTAATAAATAACTATATAAGAACTGAGATTCTGGAAAATGCTCCAATACACCCATGTAAACTTGCATATAGGACTTGCATATAGGTAGGTCCACAGAATCTGCCCTATACTAGCTGATTAGTAACATCCAGTCAGCTCTCAAAAACAAAGAAACCGTACTCTGTGCCTTTCAAGACATAGAGGGAGCTTTTGACAACACTTCTCACGAGGCTGTGAGGAAGTCACTACACAAAAAAGGAGTAAATGATATCGAGCTATAACCGCAACACAAGTGTAACCAACAAAAACAAAATTTCTGGAGAAGCTATTTTCTATTACAGGACGAAGGACGAAGAATTAGCATTATTATTTTAAAATTCATCAAATTTAAGAAATTGCTATTATTTTTAAAAAATTTGTAAGAATTGTTAATTGTAAAAAAATAATACTAAAAATAAATCTAAAAAAAGCCTGCCAAATCTTCGAACAATGAGAATGGATGGCACAGAAATTCCCTTCAACGGAGAAGTCAAGTACCTAGGACTCACACTAGATTCAAAGCTTCTCTGGAGAAGACATGCAGTGGAAACCATAAACAAAGAAATGCGCGCACTCATTGTATGTGGGAGCCTGGTGGGGAAAAGTTTGGGTTGCAACTCAACAATTCTTCGCTAGATGTATACCATGATGATGAGACCCATCCTCACCTATGGTGCAATAGCATGGGCTGAGAGAACCAAGCTAACCATAATGAGAAATATGCTAACGAAGGTGCAGAGACTGTCCCGTGTATGCATCACAGGTGCCATGAGGACCTGTCTTACTGCAGCACTAGGAGTAATTCTGGAACTAACATCCTTACACCTTGTCAAAGACAAGCTAAGCGAACTCTGCTATGCATTGCTGAAAAATGGACAGGTTTAGGTTAAACTATCAGCAAAAGAGAGAAGGAGGATGTTGCAAAGCACACCCCTTACATCGATCTACCAAGAGACGATACAGTAAAAAGGTACAACTTCAAAAAAACTTCGAAATTAAGCTTAGTACCAAGAAAGAGTGAGACAGCGAAATAATATCGCAAGTCCCATATTCTACCCATATTCTAACCCCTGCACCTCTGCGCCTAAAGCCCAGAAGAAGACTGCATGGTCTTATGGACGGACAAATTGGACTGCGTTAAATAATTTTTATCGCAGCTTCAATTGAAAATTATGTTTCGCTGATAGAAATGTGAATACCGCGGCTGTCATGGTTTAAGAAATTATTTTATTGAGTATGCAGTCCTTCATTCCCAATAAGATGAGAAGCATTAAACCAAAAGATCGCTCATGGTTTAATGAGACTTGCAGGATTGCAGTAGTCTTTCAGAATTGGCATTCTATCAAGAATATCGATATAAAAGACTTCACACCGAGGCAAGGAATCGTTGTAATGCAATTTTAAAACGAGAAAAGTTTCTGCATTCGAGAATAGGTTCTTCTCTGCCCCAAAGGCAGCAAAATTTTTTGGTCATTTATTAAAAGAGTTAAGAACCAGACATCGTCATCGATTCGAGCTCTTTTAAAAGATGACCAAATCTTCACTGACTAGGCTGATAAAGCAAACCTATTGGCAAAATTGTTTGCACAAAATTCCACTGTCACGGATAGCAATCAGCCACTGCCCTTTGTTGAGGGTGGATCTTCTGCAATGCAGGAGATTTTTATTTTTTTTTTTTTAGACTGAACCAACGCTCAGGGGATGCCCCCTATAAATGCGTAAGCATTGTGTTGATTCGGAAGATGGGTGAAAGTTAGTTGGAGGGTGGATAGATGGAGTAGTGTCGGTGAATATTTGTTTTAAACTTGCACAGCTCAAAACTGCTAGGAAACACGCTCGCAGGGAGACTATTCCACAACTTAACCGTGCGACTTTAGAACGAATTATCACGGTAATGCGATGTTCTATTGGGCATCGATGCAATGGTAAAAGGGTGGGCTTGGACAGCTGCCCGAGTGGACCTGGGAAACACAAGATCTACAAAAAATCTCCGAGTGGGATCTTGCTCGTGTGTTTTCCAGGTTCACTTGGGCAGCTGTTCAAGCCCACCTCTTTACCATTGCATCAATGTCCAATAGAACCTCGAATAACCGTGACAATTCGGTTTTTAGTCGCACTGTTATGTTGTGGAATAGTCCCCCTGCTAGTGTGTTTCCCGGCAGTTTTGAACTGTGCAAATTTAAAACAAATCTTCACCGACACTACTCCATCTATCCACCCTCTAACTAACTATCACCCATCTTCCGAATCAACACAATGCTTACACATTTATAGGGGGATCCCCTGAGTGTTGGTTCAGTCTAAAAAAAAGTCAAAAAACCGCACAGTATATCATGGTATATAATGGTTCCAAAATGGGCCAAGAACCTTTTGCAGCCTGAACTAGAAATACAAATATCTGGATATAATTGTTATGTCAGACAACCAAGCAGCAAGTAAAGCATTGGTTACCTGTAAGATATCATCGAGAATAACATGGAAATGCTTAACAAAACTCAATGAACTAGGCAAGAATAACACTGCTACTATACTCTGGGTCCCAGGGAGCAAAGAAATAAAAGGTAACGAAAAAGCCGATGGTTTAGCGCGACGGGGTGCAGCCACAAATTTTATAGGACCGGAACCATTCTGCGGACTGGGCACATATTCTATAAAAGAAGAACTAAGAAAAGAGGAGAGTTACAAACGTTCAAACCTTTGGAAAAGCCTCCCAAAGCTAAGACAAAAATTGATCCTCAAAGATTTTAAAACTCGGAGAGCAAAATTGTTCATAACTTTCGTTTAACCAAATCTAAGAATTCTAACGGGATTCTTTACAGAACACGGCAAACTTAAAAATCACCTGATCAAATTGCGCGTAGAAACCGATAATAACTGCCATTTCTGTGAAAAAGCAGAGGAGACTCCAGTACACCCACTTACAAACTGCGACGCCGTGACTCGCAGAAGTAAATTAGCACTGGGGAACTATTAGCTATGAGTCTAGAGAAAATTTCATCCCTCCAACCTAAGAATATTCTCAAATATATCAGAGAAATAGGTCTGGATGAAATTCTGTAATCCGCCAACCCAGCGGAGCTTTGAGAAGGAGGTACAATAGATCTCATTTAGGTCGCAGTACGCATATACACCATACAACATTAACTTATTATTATTTATTTATTACTACGGCTTCAGAAAAGAGTACATATGTACTTGTATAAAATGCATAATATACATTGCATATTGTTATATCAATATACAAAGACCCCCTCTCATTTTTTATTACTTTATAGGAGAAGGAAAAATACTTACTGAAAAATTAATTCTGTAGTTCCGAATTTTTCAAACTTAAAAACCTTAAAAACAAAAAAACCGAAAACTTCAAAAACACAATTACATACATTCAGTAGGCCGGGTAGGTCTCCATACAATAGAGTGTTTGATAAACTCGGTCTAAAATAATGTTTGCCTTATTGTTGTACCCTCCACGAAAGGATTTCACAATAACCCGTAGGCTTCCTGGAATTTTTTACAAACGTTCTTTTTTGTGGGCAAAAACCCACTTTTTGTATGGGAAAGTTTTTTTTTCCTAAGAATTTTCAAAAACAAAGACAATGAAAATAAAGGCTTTAAAACTGATTTATATTAGCATAAAAAATTTTTAGAAATCTTGGATTTTTTGTGTGTACACATATCTTAAATCACGCATGGAAGGTTTATTATAATTAAAAAAATTAACAATAAAAAACAGGGTACCAATTCAACCCTCTGAAGACGAGTTTCTTTTATCCGTCCTCACTGGCTTAACTTTGTTCAAAAACGTACAAGTAAGATGTTGATTTTCTATGATTTAAATACAAATTTCAAATGTTTGATAGTTGAAATCATAATTGATTTTAAATACAAATTCTAGTTGTTTGATAATTTTAAAATAGTTTATTGGGCTTTAGGTCAGGTTAGGTTAAATTAATTGCTCTAACGAATTTTTCCAAATAAACAACAACATTTTCAATATGAAAAGGGAAAACATCACTAGCTGATTTTATTGCAATTTCGGCCCTGCTACAGGCTTCATCAGAAATATTTGTGACACACCGTGCAAGCGCATTTTTGAAGCTTTAGTTTTAATTGTTTTTCTATTTAATTAATTGCTATTTTAGTTGCTATTCTTAGGAACAAAAAACTAACCCATACAAAAAGTGGGTTTTTGCCACTTTTGTCAGCGAAAACAAATGCAAAAATACTTTAAACGAACAATTTTGCAGTTGCCATAACAAGTTTATAATTTAAACGGATCAATAAATATTAAACTGTTAAATCAACAAATTTTACGTTGAAATTATAAAATCTTCAATACTTTTGTAAACCTAACAAGTTTATTGTTGTAACAAAAAATCTTTTAATGAATTTATAAGTATCTAAGTGCGAAATGCTGTTGTATTTACTAATTTTTTTCTCGGTTTACGCTGTAACCTTTCTTTCCTTATTTCTAATCAAAAGTATTTTAAATGCATCAAGTTACGACGAAAAAGTTTAAGTGGGTGGTGGTAGGAAAGTTCGTGGAGTGGATCACTTAGATTCTTAATTTGACTGATGCAAAGTTATATCACTTGCCTCAGATTCAATATCACATCTTAATATTAAGGCTATTCACAGTTTGAGCGTACATTCAACAAATCGTATTTATAGCATATGTTAGTGTTGAAACTGTGAGCTCTCCGCCATGTGAATGTCGTATTCAATAATTATGCAACCCTGTGATGTATGTAATTATGCGGCTGTAGACAGAGCATAAAAATACGAGGTACAAAGAACACGTCCAAGGGCTACTCTTATTTACGCGCGTCTTAGTATTTGCGTTTGTGTAAAAAGCAACAACAAAGCAAAATATGCTTTCGTGAATTGGCGTACAAATAGCAAATCGTACAAATAGCAGACCAGCGTATTCAAACTGCTTTCTGTCCCATTTAGAACATTTTACCAGAGACTGTAAATAATAATTATTTTTAGATTTTCAAACCAAAAAAGCATTATGAAAAAATTGTCCCAAGTCCGTTTTGAAGGTAGCATTAGAATGCTCTCACATTGTAGAAATTGATTTCATATTGAATTTTAAAATTTTGATTTTTACAATTTTGAGCAAAAAATAATAATTATTTCTGCTTTTTATTTTTTTAAGGCAAAAATAAAAATCAAAATTCGCCCGATATTTTCTTGGTCACAAAATAACTAGTAAGTTTTGATTTTTATTTTTTTAAGCAAAAATAAAAAGTAAAGTTTCCCCGATATTTTTTTGATCATAAAATAACTGGTATGTTTTGATTTTTATTTTTTAACGCAAAAATAACAAGTAAAGTTTGCCCGATTTTTTTTTTGATCACAAAATAGCCGATAAGTTTTGATTTTTATTTTTTAAAGCAAAAATAAAAAGTAAAGTTTACCCAATATTTTTTTGGTCACAAAATAAATGGTATGTTTTGATTTTTATTTTTCAAGGCAAAAATAATAAGCAAAGTTCGCCCAACATATTTTGGAGCACAAAATAATGATCATAAATGATCATAAATAATAATAATAAAATAATTCCAAGCCACAATAAAAACAATGATCCCATCTAGGTTTTATCATGCAATGACAATTCGATTTTGGATCTAATTTTGCAACTTGAAGACTTATGTTATGTTGTTTGATATAAAATCGTTACTCAATGGACTTTATTAAAATTAAGTGATCGCAATTTAAAACGTGATATCGATATCGATTCCTTTTTGGAAAAAGTATAAAGGACAAGGCGAGCAAATGTTCCTAGATCTTACAAGTTTCGTATTTAATTTGCTGTATTTGCCTCATACAGCTGCAGTCGCAGAAAGAAAGATTTTATCCCTAAAATAAAAAAGAGGAATATAAGAAATAAATTGGAAGTAAAAATCATGTATCACATCATGACTTGTAAAGAATTATTTAAAAAAAATTATGTATCGTCTGCAAAGAAAGATTTTTTGTAAAAAGAATTGATATATAAATTTTTGTTGTTAAATATGTTTATGTTGCAGGCTGTAGTTCCACTGTAATATTATCGTAACTTCATAAGCGTTTTGAAATACTCAATGAGATCTGGATGGGCTTTTATTAATAAAACTCAATAATAATTATTATAAAATTTTTTATAATTATATTTTTTTATTTTATATTTTAGTTATTGTTTTATAATTATAATTAATACATTTTTAAATAAAAAATAAGTCAGGTCTCATTAAACTATTCAATGCGCTAATTAAGTTGCAAATATTAAGCCTGTAATATGCAAATTTATTAAACCAAGAATTGTTCCTTTATGCAAAAATATGATTGTATTTTTTTTAAATGATTTTTTGTTTAAAAAATTTTTCTTTAAATTTAAACGTTATTTTAATTTTTTTTTTAATATTGTTTAAAACAAGATTTGTTATTTCATGTTAAAATATTATTTTACTGTTGTTTTTGAATATTGCTAAAAATTCACAATAAATTCTGTATAATGAGTTTATAATAAAAACTATGAATAACAGTGAAAATATGTAGGTAAATTTTATACAAAATAAAGAGCGAGTGTCACACACATTTGCAGCATTCAGAAGAGTCAACAGTTGGCAACTGTTGTGCTAAAATTTGAGTGAAAATCATAAGATTTGCAATTAAATTATGCATAAAATAACATAATAATAATAATGGTATTAAATAAAATACAACTTTTCTGATGCTTAGAGTAAAAACACATTCAGAAAAAACATCGTTCACTAAGGTTTCGCTACCATTACAGTTCACAACAGTTGACTCTTCTGAATGCGGCTTATGTGTGTGACACACGGCCTCTATTTTGTTTTCTTTTTTTCGAAATTCGATGGTCTACACACGAAATGTCGCTCCTACCTATTATTTATTAGACCATGACGTTAGTTAACTTAAAGCTGATATAAAAAATTTTTTAAATAATTTTGGTATGCATATTTTACACTTTGTATACACTTTATACTCCATTTTTCATAGTCAAATTAAATATATAATACACAAAAAAACAGTCTACAATTTCAAAAACACCAAAAAATGTATATACTCTACATTTTTACACTTTATCTGCTTAGAATGCTAGCTGAAAAGCTTTTCTCATTACATTTCAACAATTTTTTCATAAAAAAAAAATATTTCAGACTGCTTATCGCTCCTACAGTCAACTGAATGCTCAAAATTTTGTACCCATTACCGCCTACCAGAATGAGCTTAATTACGATGGCAGCTTTTCTTACGGCTACTCAACTGCAGATGGTACCACGGCTCAAGCGCAGGGCTATGTTAAAAATCTTGGACTAGGAGAAGCCGTGGAGGCACAGGTGGTTCAAGGTTCCTACTCATACACTTCACCTGAGGGCACGCCCATTACTGTGCGCTACATAGCAGATGAAAACGGTAAGACACATTTGAAAATACTCCTTCTTTTTTCTGATAAGACATAACTATTTTCATAGGTTTTCGCGCTGAAGGAGCTCACATACCCACACCGCCGCCTATACCAGAAGCTATTGCCAAATCTCTACAATATATTTCCAGTGTGCAACAGCAGCAGCAGCAGCAACAACAGCCCTTCCAACAAGGTGGCATAAATGTGAATCCAAATTTGAATCCATATCAAACACCTTTTCGGCAATTTAATACGCCACAAACGCTTCGTTTGGGCCCGCAACAATTGACGGCATTACAGTTGCAACAGCAACGTTACTATCAGCAACAAAATTCAGGTCAATATCAAGGGAATAATCAATTCAATCTACAACAACAGCAGCATCAAGCATTTGGTGGGGGAAACATTGAAACTGGCCAAAAAATTAGTAGCAATTTTCAACATCAGCAGCAGCAGCAGCAGCAGCAGCAGCAACAAGAACACAATCTACAACAAAACCAAAATCTTACAGCGCAACGACAGCAAAATCTTCTGAACCAGCAACAAAACGATCAGCAGCAACAGCAGCCCAACTCACAACAACTGACAACGCAGCAGCTGCATGGACGTTCAAGTCAGCTCGTGAATCCTTTCGGCTATAATCAGTATCGTCGCTTCAAAAAAGCCGCAAAGGCTTAACGCTGTACTTATTGCTTAAATTTGATAAGAACTTAGATTATTGCGTATTAAGCTTGACTTTATCTCATTGTACTAAAGCAATATTTATTTTAACTTATTATTTAAGTACATCAATGACATGCAATACATGTACCCATGAAAAGCCAAAGATATTTTTGTTAATAAGGTTTTGAATAGCTTGGAACGATTTATCGTTATAAATACCATAGAACGGGTAACGTTCGGTGCCGGACATAGCCCCTAGGGACATAATCCCAAATTTCAAATTTGGGAATATGACCGCTTTGAAAGAGGACATAATTCCAAAATTGGAATTATGACCGCTTAATACGCGGTCATAATCGCAAATGGGGGTTCTGACCCCTTGGGACTATGTCCGCTTTTAAGAGGTCATAATCCCAAGTGGTTTCAACAAATACTGATATCTGTGTCAATAAGCAATAACACTTAAGTCTGATTTCTAAGTTTCGAGAAATCTTGCTCAAAGTCTTCAATCGCCCATATAAGTTATATGAAAGGGTCTTTTAATTTTGTATCATAACTTTAGCTAAGGTCATGCTAACAACTCCAGATTTTGTGTGCTTATAGTGCTATATGCGTGGAACACAGCTGCATCAATAACTCAGATCTGTCTTAAGTCGACTTAAGCTATTTTTTCTTAATACAGATATAAGAGAAAATGAATTGCCCTTGTACGAAATGGTGATAACAACATCAACAAGGTCACATCAATTTTTTATGGTTTTTTTACGATAAAATAATTTGCCTTTGTAGACAGCGAAGCCGGTGTTGGACTTACTGAGGGTTGTAATCCCTAAGCAGCGGCCGCCAATTAAAAAGATAAATCTAAATACATTCAGTTTAAGTTTTAAGGCTGTGTGCGAATTGATCAAAATACGACCTTAACTAAATTGTGTAGATAAAGCAGTGCTTCCTTATTTAGGAAATTAATAATCATATGAATTTTAGTTAGATTATTTTTGCTAATAATTAAATATTGAAACATTATTTTAAAATTGGGTAATTTTTCCTTTTTTTTTTTTGATTTTTCATTTAAATATTTGGGTCATATTTCATTTGGATGATTTTTTATTCTCTTTAAAAAAGTTTTAGGTGATTTTTTATTTTTTGGGCGATTTTTCTTTTAACATTTTGGGCCATTATATATATAACAATACGCAAGCGTTCACTACTATAAGCGCGGCCTTAATAACAACATTTTTATAAAGAAGAATGCAAAACTTTTGGGATTACGTCGTCTTTTTAAGCGGTCATAATCCCAAATTCATTTTGGGAGTATGTCCTCTTTTTTGGGACTATGACCGCTTTATAATATATAAACCCAAATTCAATTTTTTGTATTATGTCCTCCTTTTTTGAGGACATACAATTTTAAATTTGAGTTATGTCCCTTGGGGCTATGTCTCGGTACCGTAACGTTCTGATTCTGCAATCTAGCAATTGTTTTGTTTAAACGATAATCTGTCAATTTTGAACCATTCACTATAGGGAAATTCACTATCTTGTTGCAAAATTAGCTGCTTTCACATTTTTGCATTTGCAGCATTCGTGCATTTGCTATAGCAAAAGGCTTGTATCCAATAAAACTGCATGACGCTATTGTGAATTAATGTGTTCATTTAGCAATGAATACCACCTTCGATACTTTTTGAACACCGCTGATTACGCAGCTGTCTGTATTGCTTACGTTTGAAGCGGCAAAAATATTTAATTTATAATAGGAGTAATCACGATTCAGTGCACTTGCCAGTGCAGTTAAGAACTTGAGAGCTTTACAAAAACAAAATACACGTACGTCAAAAATCTGCACAAGTGGTTTTCTACTGTAGCCTCAAACTTGAGGAATTGAGCAGTTGTGCACATTTGCACATTGAAAATTTTGACAGCTTTGAAAAAGTGATAGGTGCAATTCCGTTAGGTAGGTTCACGAAAACCTAACTACACAACATCACAAGTCCTCAACTGCACAAGCAAGTACATTGAATCGTGAATATCCCTAATTAAAGAAAATTAAAAGGGAAAAATGCCATTACATTTGCTTTCAACTATCTAAACACTTTTATTCGCAAATGATGAAAAAAAAATTTAAACAAAAATACAGCTGTTTTAAAGCATTTGTAACATCATATTATGAAAGGTGTGCTCACAAAAATTTACCCTTGCAAAAACACATTTGCAACAATACAACAATATCGTTGTAAGATTGCTTGAGTTCAAATCACTGGTTCATACACTGTAAAAAATTTGTTATTAAATTTTGTATTTCTTAAACCATTTTTGGATTTATAGCTTATCTTTGAAACTGAGAAGTCTTTTTTTTTAAACCGGCCAAGGCTTACTTTCGGAAAATTCATGGATTGAAAACTTTCAGTTTGAAAAAGCAAACTCAAATGGTGTAAAATTTATTTATATCAAAAAATTTAAACCTGAAAGATTTTTTCTAAAGGCCTGACTGTAATAGCCACATGCTGGAATACGCTAATGCTTAAAACTACACGATAAGCCAATAGGCTGTTGTTAAAATAAAAAAGTATAGCAGTGAGGGGACTGCCGACCGAAGCGAAAACCTATAAAAATATTATTAAAATAAATATTATTATTAAAATATTAGTGTTCCCTGGAAGACGTTGTCCTAGCATGGACCGCCTAACTGCTATATAAGAATTTTCATGCTAATAGGGGGTTTCGGACTATCCTACATGTAGGACGGATTTGACAGGTCGGACGGACATGTAGGATGTGCGAAAGCTCATACTGCAGCCCGTCCTACATGTAGGATGAAATCAAAAAGTTTTAAAAGTTCCGCTCTGATCTTGTTCTTCTCTGTGCGTCCTTGTTTGTAGATTTCCTTGGTAATTGTTGTTGGCGCAGTTAGCCGAAAATTTTTTGTAGGTGTTGTGAATTCTAATTGTGTAGCCACAGTCGGCATATGAAATTAGAATTATTTTTGTAAATAGCTTTTAGCAATTTATTAAATTTTTTATATATTGTATAACTGAAACTATTTCTTTTAAAGAAAAGTGTTACCATATTAAAAATACATATAATTAAAGTAATTTATTTAAATTATTTCATTATTGAATTAATATAAAAAATTAAAGCTTATTTATATCTATTTATATAATAACACTAATATACATGTACACCATATCTATATTGCGTTATGTATTAAAAATAGGATATTCTAAAATAAAGAAATATCTATAGCATATAAATTATATTTAATTCATATAAGAAATTGATGCTAAACAATTTAAAGAAATATAATGCTTAGGATAAGCAGACTTTAGTCATCCAATAACTACTGAAAATATTAATTTATTTTGCAGGTTTATTACGTAATTGTTATTATATAGTTATACATAAATACTCTTTAAATTTCCTCAATGAGCTAAATTGTTCATATATATGAACTATATATAAATATATATTTCCGATACGGTAACACTTTTACTAAAAACAATATTATATATACTCTTTACCAATATTATATATACTCTTTAATTCATATGAATAAACTGTTTTCTAAAATAGTTCGATGCCATATGCTGACTGTAGCTACAAATAAACATCTATAAAAAATTAAAACTTACTGTACAAAAATAACTACCAAGCAAATCTACAACACCAACGCAAAGAGAATGACATGATCCCATCGGTTACACAGCGTTAGAGGGAATGAACCGAATTGGCGGCGGAAAATATACAGCACTTTGCTTCCTATTTTTTTGTCTGCCTGCTAGCAAGATCTCAAGTGGAGGGAGGCATTAAAGAGACTTCAGAGCTTACTGCTGAAATAAAATTAAATTTCACTTTTTCATATTTGTATTTTGTTTGATTGTCGTGAAGTCTCTTTTAATGCCTCCACTTTAGATCTTGCTAGCAGGCAAACAGAAAAAATAGCAAGCAAAGTCCTATTAATTTTTCGCCGCTGATTCGGTTCATCCCCTCTTACGCTGCGCAACCGCTGTGATCATGTCATTCTCTCTGCGTTTTTGTTGTTGATTTGCTTGGTAATTGTTGTTGTGCAGTTAGCTTGAATTTTTTTGTAGATATTTTTTTGTAGCTACAGTTGGCATATGACAATCTAAGTATTTTTATAAAACTTTATATATATGTACACAAAAGCACTTACACAATAAGTTTATATTTACAGTTGTAATTGAATAACTACAGTCTGCTTATCACAAGCGTTCTATTTCTTACCGCCTAATGTTGTAAATCGAAAACGCAAACAAATGACAAGTAAGACACGAGAAGCAACACTTTTTCTATACGAAATTCTATTGCTTCTCGTATCTTGCTTGGCGTTCGTTTGCGTTTTCAATTTACAACACTAGGCGGTTAAACTGTCTACGTGCATTTATTATATTAAATTATATATAATTTATATACTATGTCTATTTCTTACATATTCTTATTTTAATACACAACACAATCTATATATAGCGTACATGCATATTGTGTTTTTATATAAAAAGATATAAATAAGTTTTAAATTTTTAAATTAATTCAATAATGAAATAATTTTAATAAATTATATGAATAATATGTATATATTTTTGATATAGTTTTACATTAAGTTAAAAGAAATAGTTGCAGCCATTTATACAAAATTTCAAAAACTGATTTAAACTCTTATCTAAAATAAATCAGTTGTCATACGCCGACTGTAGCTACAAAAAAAGTCTCAAAAAAAAGTATAGCAGGGAGAGGACTGTCGACCGAAGCGAAAACCTATACATAAAATATAAATGGAAGACGTTGTCCTGCCACGGACCGCCTTACTGCTATATAAGAATTTTCATGCTAATAGGGGGTTTCGGACTATGCTACATGTAGGATGGATTTGACAGGTCGGACGGACATGTAGGATGTGCGAAAGCTCATACTGCAGCCCGTCCTACATGTAGGATGAAATGAAAAAGTTTTAAAAGTTCCGCTCTGATCTTGTTCTTCTCTGTGCGTCCTTGTTTGTAGATTTCCTTGGTAATTGTTGTTGGCGCAGTTAGCCGAAAATTTTTTGTAGGTGTTGTGAATTCTAATCGTGTAGCTACAGTTGGCATATGAAATTAGAATTATTTTTGTTAAGATCTTATAACAATTTATTAAATTTTTTATATATTACTGAAACTATTTCTTTTAAGCAAAAGTGTTACCATATCAAAAATAAATATAATTAAAGTAATTTATTTAAATTATTTCATTATTGATTAATATAAAAAATTAAAGCTTATTTATTTCAATTTATATCATAACACTAACACAATATACATGTTCACCATTTCTATAGTGCGTTGTGTATTAAAAATAGAATATTCTAAAATTAAGAAATATCTATAGCTTATAAATTATATATAATCTATATAAGAAATTAAGCTAAACAGTTTTGAAAAATAGAATGCTTAGGATAAGCAGACCTTAGTTATTCAATTACTACTGAAAATTTAATTTTGCAGGTTTAATACGTATTTGTTATTATATAAATATACATATATATTCTTTAAATTTCCTCAATGAGCTAAATTGTTCATATATATGAACTATATATATGTAAATATGTAAATATATACATATATATATATATATATATGTATTTCCGATACGGTAACACTTTTACTAAAAACAAATAGATTTACCAATATTATATATACTCTTTAGTTCATATGCATAAACTGTTTTCTAAATTAGTTCGATGTCATATGCTGACTGTAGCTACAAATAAACATCCACAAAAAATTAAAGCTTACTGTACAACAATAACTACTTAGTAAATTTACAACAACAACGCAAATAGAATTACAAGATCCCAGCGGTTGCGCAGCGTTAGAGGGGATGAACTGAATTGGCGGCGTAAAATATACAGCACTTTGCATGCTATATTTTCTGTTTGCCTGCTGTTTCGTTAATTTTTTTTAATTTTTTAACAGTTTTTTAAGTTTACAATATAACAAGTTTACGAAATATGTTGCAAGTACAAGCTCTCGAATTAAATATGTCGCAAATTGATAAAATGCAAATAATATAAAATATTTGCGCTAAAACACGACCGAAATGTCAAAATTTGTAATTGTCAAAATTTCATCGTCCATTTGACACAGCAAAAAAGACAAATATATTTCAACACACACAAATTTTATTCAACTTGATATTTTCTATCCTACCACGACTGATTGACACACAGCCATAGTTGACAACTCTGAATATAAAATGCCGCAGTGGTGAAAATAAAAAGCCACTGACAAATACAACAAGTGTGAAAATTGTCAAACTTTGTTTGACGATATGTAATAAAATAAGAGCATGCATCTAATTATTTGAATGTTCAACGTATTCCTTTATCACAACTTAAAGATTAAAATGTTAAAACACTCAATCCATACATTATTTTTCTTGTTTGCAAACGAAGTTCCAGCAGAAAAAAGCAGAAAAAGAAGAAGATCGTTCCATTTTTAAATCTCCCCATGAGTTTGAGTAAAAGCAAATTTTTCAAAAATGTTGACAAATACAACAACTGAAAAAATTGCCAAACTTTAAAAGCATATAAAGACCAATATAAAGCGAATTAATAATAAGTTTTGGTTGCAAACATCTTATTGCAACCTAACTTAAGTATTTATATACTAACAAACAGATTATATGCATTAATTTCAAGAGCTGCCAAGTGATTTCTTTGTGAGCTTGCGGCCGATTAAGAACAAGAGTGACGATCAGGTTGACTTTTTATATGCACAAATACATGGAAACATTTTTTGAGGTTATGTTTTCTAAGTTTCCTATCTTGTTATCTTTGCTGTCTGTATTGATGACGAGAGTTACTCGGAAAAATACGATGACACAAAGATTTACCCTCTACCAATATCGTTCAACGCGCCGTCACTTCATCGTCACTTCAAAAAATGCCTATAATTGTCATATATTGACTTTGAGAAGTGCCACAAAGTAGTTATTTTTATTTGTGAGATTTTGTTAATACTTAAGTGACAGTTTACACTAGCTTCACTCAACCGACTCACTTTCACGTCTACAGATGAGATGAGGAAGAGGGAAGGTGAATAAAGTGAGGTAAGAATATTAAAAATTTTAAAAATTTTGCGAATCACTTTGATTTGACATTCGGTGAGTCGGTCGAATGAAGCTAGTGTAAACTGGCACTAATATGCAAAATAATAAAAAAAAAACACATTTAGAATAATTTATTAAAAAATAAAATAAACTAGCGCATGTTTTGCTGTTTGGCTTTCAATAAATTAAAAAAAAAACAATTGTTTGACATTTGCCTATTTGAATCGCTTGACAAAAAGCTAATGAAAGTCAACTAAACTTAACGTAACTTTTGCTATTCCAATTGTGGGTATGCGCATGTACTTACATGGGCTCGCTTTCATTTTGGCAGATCCGTCTGCCAGCATGTGGCTGTTATAGTCAGGCCTTAAAGTTTGTTTTTCAAAGTCCCTTAAAACTAAACATTTTACCATATAAACCCAAGTTGTTTAAAACTATAAGTTTTGTGATATTTAAGCCCGAAAAGTTAAAAATTACCTTAAAAGCCCTATATTTTTTAATTTGTAGGGTTTAAAAAGCCAACTCTTCAAGTTTATGTATACATTTTTTGTCAAGATCGTTTATACCAAAACTACGGTTTTGTACGAACTTTGTGACAGACATGGTTTGCGTTGGTCCATTGAATTGTTGAGTGATGATGATCAGTAGTGGAAATCCCAAAAATTTAAAGATAACACTGTAACATAATTTAAGGGTCATCACGGGGATCGCAGAAAATGCTAAATTTGCCAACGGATTTCTACTTGCAAACGGCTCAATATTGTAATATACTTTCTTCGAACGAAATGTAGACAAATGTTTCCAAAGAATCGCTTACATTAAAACCACTACTTCATGGCTTAATGGGGTGATATGTAAAAAAATGTTATTTTCCAACCAAATTCTTACAAGAATTTGTGTCAACTCGAAAATTATGAATAAAATATTTTTATTTTCTTCATCAAAAATGTAGTCAATTAAAGAAATTAATTTTGACAATCAGCTGTCAGTCAAAGTGCCATAAAAAATGGTATAACCTCGATCCGAGTTCACTACCAAATAAGTGAAGAAATTAACGAGTTATTTTAACTTAGCCTGAAACTAAGTTCTTAGCAGAACTCAGACCAGCTCGATTTGAGACTTGGTAAAGAAATCGGCCATTAAATGTTGTTTTTAACATTCCGTACAAGGGCACATCATTTTACGACCATAAAGTCCAACCTGAGTAAGCCATAAGAACCGTGGACATTATGTCGCGCCACCCAACTAATATGTTATGTAATTAATTCTATTTAATCTTTCCAAATCACTGCTATTAATAGAACCCTTAAGCATTTAATCTTTAAATCTTTTCAAAACTATAAACTCTCTATCTTATTTTATATTTATCTCTCTCTAAGCTGATCTTTACTATGGTTTTTTACTTTTCTTGGTATACCAACTGTAGTCACATGACTTAAAATATATCTTCAATTTAGTTTTTAAGAAATGTTTTATTTCCGTTCTAGGAGATAGTTAAAATTTAGAAGTTTTAAACAATTCTGATATAGTTGCAGAAAATCTCATTTGCTTGCAAAAGTTTGAATATCCACTTTTTTAACCGCAACTATCACAGCTATTTCAAGTTCTGCTTCTAGACCCAAATCTATCGCCGCCGCTTCGAGAGCCAAATCCTCCACTTCCATTACGAGCAGTGCTACCGCCAGTGCCTCTAGTACTTGCACCCGTACCACTATGTCCTTCAGTAGCAACACTACCACCAGTGCTTCCTGCACTTACGCCTGTACCGCCGCGTTCATCAGTGCCTTCAGAACTTGCACCAGAACCACCAAGTCCACCAGTGCTTCCTGCACTTGCACCCGTACCGCCACGTCCACCAGTAGCAGCACTACCACTGGTTCTTTCTGCACCAGCATACGTACCGCCACGTCCACCAGTAGCAGCACTACCACTGGTTCTTTCTGCACCAGCATTCGTAACGCCACGTCCACCAGTAGCAGCACTACCACTGGTTCTTTCTGCACCAGCATCCGTAACGCCACGTCCACCAGTAGCAGCACTACCACTGGTTCTTTCCACACCAGCATTCGTACCGCCACGTCCACCAGTACCAACACCACTGGTTCTTTCTGCACCAGCATCCGTAACGCCACGTCCACCACTGGTTCTTTCCGCACCAGCATTCGTACCACCACGTCCACCTGTACCAACGGTACCCCCGGTGATTCCAGTACTTGCATTCGCGCCGCTACGTCCTCTAGCAGTTACGCTGCCACCAGGAGCTTCATTACCTCCTCTTGCCGCACCATGTTCACCTGAACCACCCTCGATAGCAATATCAGGCACATTAACATTAATTTCACTATCTGTATTGCTACTATTGGTGGGATTTCCCTCCAGGGCGGCACCACCGCTTGGGCTGACTGGAGCTGATTTGCTCATTTACCTGTTAAAGATAGTGGAATAGATAATTATATTTCAGATTGCACATGATTAGATTAGATTAAGAGTTTTTTTGTAGATAAATACATATCATTTGTGTAGTTTTTGTGTTTACTCTACATATATTGAAGTTGTTTTGGGTTGACCTGTTTTTGTAGTCACTGAAACTTCGGTTTTAATGAGTTGGGTCGTTGATCCTGGCCAATGCGACTAAACTAGTATATTCCCAACTTTACATGTGACAAATGGAACTCTTCATATTTTTGACACTAATTGATTTTGTTTATTTTTTCGTTATACTTATGTATGTATTTATGTGAATATAAAAATGACTTTTTTTGCTTAGCATTCAAAATGTAAATCCAAAAAAAAAAATAACAAGTAAAAATTTGTTTAAAAATAAGCTTTAAATTTAAAAGAAAAAGCGAACTAAAAAGAAAAAATAAAATTTAATGACAGTTGTCAGATATGCTACCACAACCTGTACGCTCATTATTATTGTTCCTTTTTGATGCGTTATTCGCAAAGCAAAGAAACAGTTTTTCTTTAGCAACTGCATAGCAAGTTTATTAAATCATTCGCTCATATACTCTCATTAGATTTGTTGCTTTTCAGTGCAATTTTAGTTTAAGTTTTTGTCAACCAATAAAATATTAATTAATAAATTTAAATAAAAACACACACCACAAGATTCTTGTTTTACGAGGAATTAACAAAGATTCCAAATATATGCAAAAAGTAGGTATATTCTAGATTCAGAAGAACTCCTCTCTTGGTTACTTATCATCTATATCTATATCTATACTATTACATAAAACTAAGTCCAATTTTATTGTTACCACTATACTCCAAAAGTAATATAATAATATACTGGCCATTTCAGCCCTTGGAAGGTCTTTGACCTAGCTTCTATTGATCAATTGTGTTGTGCGTGTTATTAAATGTTTGATCACAAATGACCGAGAACTGGACCTACGTGTTTTATGCCGACTCCGAACGGCTTATGTTCTCAAGAAGCTTTTACATGGCAATTTTTACTCTCTAAGGTTTGCCATTGTCTGCAGAGAGGTGACGACCGAACAGAAAAATTAATTCAATTGAAAAAACTTTCTGTCTGAGCTGGAATTGAACCCGGGCTACCGCGGTTCTTTAGGTTAGGGGCCACGCACTCTACCCACTAGGCTACGGACGCCACTCCAAAAGTACTTGGCCGATTTTTACGAGAAAAGTTGTAAAATATCATATTTGCGCTGCAGTTTTATTTAGGAGTATTAGAAAACAAGTATAGGTAAATAGAAAGCAAGTTTATTTTCACGCGGTAGTGTTGCGAAAGTTTCCATTAACTCTATGCTGCTCTCTTCTCTTTCCTTTTATAATAATAATAATAATTTATGCCTTTATTGTATTATTACACTAAGAACTTAGTTCTTTTAATGTTTGAAAAGCGTTTTTGACTGAATCGATTTTTATTGACTAGGTAATGAATTCCAAATTCGAATGGCGTAAATAAAAAAAAAGTCTTGTGGAGATAAGATAGTTAAGAGTTGGCAAAATTAGCACTTAGCTTCTATGTGATCTACTAAATTGTAGTCTTCTAATAGGCACTCCCAGCAACTCAGCATCCGAAGCAACTTCTCGCCGCTCTAACGCCCATATTTGTTTGTATGCATCACACACTGCAGTTTGGAGTCCAGATACCTCTGCTGCAACTGGCCCAGCTTTAATTATGCTGATGCGCTCTATGACACATGCGAGATCAGCATTTGTTTTTTTCAATTTTGCAGCCCAGCTTTTCTCCAATTCCTCAATAACTCTCTTAAATTCATCCCGTATGCTAACCAACAAAAAAAAAAACAAAAGAGCAAGGCGAAAATTGAGATACATATAAATACAATGCAGCCTTACAAAAGAAAAGAATACATTTTTTATTTCGTTTGACATGTGGCCTGTTAGTGTTTAATAAACATCAATACATTTTCAACTAACGTCTGGCTAAAGACATGAAATAAATAAAATTTTTACTACTCGACACTGCCCTAAAATTTGACTGGTTTAAGGGTTCAGAAGAAATTAATACTGGAATATTAGTCAATGGAGATAGTCGCGAAGTAGAATCTGAAGTGTTTTTGTTCAAAAGCCTGACAGAGAGCTGATTGGCCTAATCAGTAGATACAAATGATTTGCGACGCATATTATTATTTTTATTCCTCCTCTTTCTTTTTGAAACAGTACGGCCATCTTCTAATGAAAGAATTGTTTGAGTCCTGGAAGAAATTGTCTGAGACAAAGAAGGTGGTATATTTTCCGGAATGGAAATTTCATCATTGACGCTGGTACTGGGTGCAACCCAAACTTCGCTAAAAAATGTTACGATTTCTCTTAAATTTCTCTTGCAGAAACTAAAATAGCAAGTCGATAACGCGCGTTTGCAAACGGCGTTAACTTTGTGTTCATTTCAACAAAAAATAAACAGCTGTTGCCCTTTTAACACACAACGCGAATCGCTTTTTTCGTGTAAAGCTGAACACTTTGAACATAAAAAATATTTAAAAAATATCAGAAAATAAAAAAATAAAATGTCATTAATAACATATAAGAAATTCAAATGAATTTTTTTTTCTTATAAATAAAATTTCCGAAATAAACCTTGAAAATTAAGCTGAAGCACCAGACTATAACCTTAAATAGCACTCAATCCGTTTCACCAACGGTGTAGGAAATCGAACAAGAGATTTAAAGGTCAAAACTTTGTGACGTCAAAATCTTTTCCGAAATTCTCTATAGTTTTTGAAGTAAATTTGAGTAGGTTAGTAACAGTCGATTTTCCAGAAAGAAATCCATGTTGGTAAGGCAGCATTAAAGAATTAACACTTTCAGACGGATTCTGAACATTTTTTCCGGGGAATTAGAAAAGGGTGTTTTCATTTATAAGATAGCAGATAAAGACAACATTTTTTTGTTCACACTCATGAATATTGACAGTTTATGAACAAATTTGCTTTAAAATTTTCATAATATTCTTAGGGCCGCTTTCTCAATGTCTGGTTAAGCACTAATCAGAACTTTAACCAGCAGTTAGCAAAAAAGCTCTTTCTCAATGTTCTGTTAAGGCTTAACAGTCAGTTAAGTGCTGATTAAGTTAACGACAAGTTGTGGATTCGTTTAGCTGCTAATCGAAGGAACAGCTGACAAGATTACAACCTGGTTGCTTAACCAGCACTTGGTGAAATTATTGTTCAGCTATCATATGGTTAGCTAATTCCTGGTTAAGAACTTGACTAACAGGACATTGAGAAAGTGGCCCTTAAACTTTATCTTAAAAATGAAAACTCCCTTTTCCGATTCCCAGGGAAAAATTATTCAGAATCGGGCTGTATGTGATAAATTTTATCCCATAGTTAAATTATAGTTATCAACTAAAGACCTATTTCCGGATTTTAATGAAGAAGTAAATAGTAAATATATTGGTGTTATTCACCTTTATCAGCAGTATTTTAGTGAACATGAAGGTATATTATCAGGACAGATTTTCTGCCGTCACACAGTGTGTCCACTGTGCTGAGATCATGGGAAAAAAATTGAAAATTCAAATCGTTGACCGCTCGTTTCATTGTAGTTTATTCTCAACTATAATATAATTTTTAAAAATCTATTGGGGGTTGGAATTAATTTTAAAGGTTTTTTTTCGGTTTTTGAGCATTTATTTAGAAACAACGGTACAATGTATATTATTCAAAGTATTGTCCATCGTTAGCTACAACATTTTCCCATCTTTCTGGCAGCATATGGATTCCGCGCCGGAAGAATGATTCGTCTTTTGAGGCAATCCACGAATCGACCCATTTTTTGGTATCCTCGTAAGAAGTGAAGCGCTGCTCAGCCAAGCCATGCGTCATCGAACTGAGTAGGTGGTAGTCGGAAGGGGCTATGTCTGGGCTATAAGGCGGGTGGGGTAGCACATCCCAATTCAGCGCCTCCAACGTTTCCTTGACGGTTCTTGCAACATGTGGCCGTGCGTTGTCATGTTGAAAAACCACTTTGTCGTGTCTTTTGGCATATTCCGGCCGTTTAACCTTTAATGCTCGGCTCAATTGCATCAATTGTTGTTGGTAGCGTTCCCCAGTGATGGTTTCGTTAGGTTTTAGCAGCTCATAGTACACGACACCCTTCTGATCCCACCAAATACACAGCATAAGCTTGGCGCCATGAATATTCGGCTTGGCCCTCGATGTTGATGCATGGCCGGGTGGTCCCCACGATATTTTTCGCTTAGGATTATCGTAATGGATCCACTTTTCATCGCCAGTGACAATACGATGCAAAAAACTCTTCCTTTTATGCCGTTGAAGCAGTTGTTCGCACATGCAAAATCGCCGTTCAACGTCTCTCGGCTTCAACTGGTACGGCACCCAATTTCCTTGCTTTTGAATCATTCCCATGGCCTTCAAGCGTTTGCCGACCGTTGATAAGTCGACTCCCAATGATTCTGACAATTCTTGAAGGGTTTGACACGGGTCTTCATCGAGCAAAGCCTCCAATTCCTCATCTTCAAACTTTTTCGGCTGGCCCGGACGCTCTTTGTCTTCCGTATCAAAATCACCACTTTTAAACCGACGCAACCAGTACTCACAAGTAGAAATCGATGGAGCATAGTCCCCGTAAGCCTCAGTAAGCGTGCGTTGTGCTTCAACCGCTTTTTTCTTCAAATGGAAGCACAAAAGTAAACCTTCCCGCAAATTGCGTTTTGTTGCAACGAAAGTCGACATGTTCACAGAGAAAAAAATATATGTTGTTTACACTTCAGTGGAATGACACATACTAAAAAATGAAGCTTAGACAATGTGCTTTGAAATGAATATAGTCACAGGTGTGCCCGATGCGATCTGTTGATAGTTACGCCATCTTTTAGAAAACCTTTAAAACTAATTCCAACCCCCAATAGTAAAGTACATAATTTTTTTTTTAAATATGCACTTTGGAAACAATAGGGCTTATAGTTCGCTTTCAAGCGTGTTCAAGCGAAATTATTGTTGTAATAATATAAAACTTGTATTGTAATTTTATAATCAAGAGCAATTTTTTGTCCATTTTCGCCGTTTTTTGTTCTTTTTAGATTAAATTATAAAACGCTATAGAATTATGATTTTCATTAAACTGACTAAATTTTTGTTGCATTCATTTCTTTTTGAATAGGATCATGTTCAAACAACATTTTTTAACAATCAAAGAGCTTTTTAATATTATGAATGATAGTATTTCTTTAAATTTGGAAGAAATATGCAAATTTTTATGTGTTGCTCAAATTGAGATCCTAAAAATCAGGGTGCGGAAAAATTCGTTCGCAATTGATTAAATTACGATTTTATCGTTCGTCTTTTGCTGTGTGTGAGAATTTTTCAAACGAAAAATTTAAAATCAGACGAACGTTCGCAATCGAAAAAGGAACGCTCTGCTTGCGTCGTTTTTTTTATCACTGATAAATTTGTGGCTTTGTACTTTTTCGAACGAATTTTTCATAAAACAAAAAGCAACAAACGTTCGTTTGGAATTGTTCATTCAAAATGAGCGTTTGAAGAAAAAATTCACGAACGTTCGCTTGTACGTAGAGTTATAAGACAAAATATAAGTTTGTTGTTGTATTTTTGTACACTTGCTGACATGAAAAAATGAAACCAAAATACAGATGTAGACTGCACATATGCATATGAGGAAAAATAATGTTTTAATAAGGTAAATAAACTTGATATGCCCAATTAAATGAAAAAAGATGGTTTGTTATGATTGTTGTTATATGATCAGATTGTATGATTACTTCTTGATGATCTTTATGATGAAGCATCGTCAAAATTATGTTTGTGGACACTCTCGTAATGCCTTTTGATATTTCCTAGTACACATCCCATGAGAGGTTTTTCGATAAGAGACATTTGGAAATGTTACTTATTTTGTCATAGATGACCAGAGATTTTTTGTCTATTTTTGATGCTCTACTCATCACTGAAAATCAGGAAGTGAAGAACTTTTTAATACGTATGTTTTTAATAACACTGGTCTGCAAAAGAATAAAGGCACTATTACGATAACTGGGGCGCCGCGATTAGAAAGTGTTGTTATTTTCATAACAAAAAAAAAAATGTTTGTTCGAACAAAAAATCGATACCTCAACTAGTTATCTATGTTTAACATTTTGTTGCTTTGTACAAGATCTGTTCAATAAAATATCTATATCGTTACCATCATCTCATAGATTTAAAAGATTGATCTATTGATTGAAATCGATATTAATTAATTGAAAAATTAAATGATAATCAAATTAAAAAATTGATAACTCGAAAACAAATCGATGCATCGATTTTTCTTTCGGCCATTCCTATTTTCATTAAAAGTACTTCATGAATCCATTGTCAAATCGCGGCGCCAGTTATCGTATTCTCCTCAGTATAACTGATAAATTGGCAGTTTCGCGATCGGCACTTTCATCATATAAAGGTTTCTTCCTTTGGAGACTTTCTTATTCAGCCCTATCATGAATAATTTTTCGCCCGGAATCAAAAAAGGGTGTTTTCATTTTTAATATAGCAGACATCACATTTTTTTTACACTCATGAATATTGACGTTTGATGAACAAATTTGCATTAAAAATTTCCAAAATGTTCTTGAGATTTACCTTTGAGACTCCCTTTTTTGATTTCGGGTGAAAAATTATTCATGATATGTCTGAATACAAACGCGTCCGGAGGAATTCAGTCAATTAGATACCTTTATATGTTGAACCGATCGCGAATCTTCCAATTTATCAATTATACTGGGAAGATTAAGGGCGACAAATTATTCATGATAGGGGCAGTGTCACAAGATGGAATTACCACAAAAATTGCATTTTTCTCGCATTTAATTCTCAAGATTACCATACTCCCAAAATACCTCAAATTACCATAAAATACCTCAAAATTAACACAAAATCCCACAATACTTCAAAAAAGCAAAAAGAAAATAGATACATACAAACCACCACAAACAAGTGCATTCAGTCATTTGAACAATTCAATTAACGCAACGTTCCCTTAATTCGTATTTTTACCAAGTAATTGAAGTAATTTGAGGTGTTTTGAGTTATTTTGAGGTGTTTCGGTATTTTGTAGTAATTTGAGGTACTTTGTGGTGTTTTGAGGTATTTTGTGGTGTTTTGGATATTTTTTTACCCACGCGAGAGATTTTTCTCACAAAATAACATGAGAATTACCACATCCCACAATCGTTGAAAAATACTATAAGTGCTATTTATCATGCTTTTCTGGTAATCCAAAACAACAAATAATAAACATAATTCAAAATTACAAATTTTTCCGTTCAAAAAGAGGACATAGTCCCAAAAATTGTATATAGTATTATGACCGCTTAATAAGCAGTTTTTCATCTATTCAATCACCATATAAGTTAAATGGAAGAGGTATTGTGTCATAACTTTGTTTTTGGTCATGTTAAAAGCTCTAGATTTTGTGTGTTTATAGTGCTATATGCGTAGAACACTGCTACATCAATAACTTAGGTCTGTCGTAAGTCGAATTAAGCTATTATTGCTTATCGACACAGATAAAATGACAAAATTATTAGCCCTTGTACGGAATGGTAACAACATCTACAAGGTCAAATCAATTTTTTTTTTGTGTTTTTTATGATAAAATAATTTGCCCTTGTACGGAAAAATGTTGAGAGTTCCCAGTCGTTCGTTCCCCAGGAGAACGATAATTGAGAACAATCGTATTTCAAACGTTCTCCGCACCCTGCTAAAAATGCTCAATTGCCCAAAGAAAAAGAGCTGGTGTCTAATATTGCCCATTTTATCTCGCAATCTAAAAATAAATGGAATGCTAGTACAAGAACTAAGGAGTGATTCCTTTATGCAAATAAAGAATGGCTTAATACTTATATTGGTTTCGAAAACTACAATATCCAGCGCAATAAAATGGGCCATCCAACAAAATCTTTCGTAGATATTTGCGAACGAAGTAAACTAGCTAAAACAGAAGAACTGAGACAAAATTCTATAGAAGTCTTAGGTTATGCTACAAAAATAAGATTAATTTCGTTCCGCCAGTAGAATATTAATAAAGAATATTTCATCATGTTTCAATACAACTTTTCAACAAGTAAAATTAAGGGATGGAATTCTAAAACTGACTCCATTACAATTAATATTTATATTCGGTTAAGAAACTAGAAATATTTTATATTGGTTGTTTAAAGTCAACCATTTTAAAGTCAACTTATTGGAAATTACGCTATTTTCAAATGATTAAAAATTGGTTCATTTTATGCTACTTGACTAATTAAAAAGTAAAAGTCTTTAAAAATATCATATTGTGGATTTATTTTATTTTATTTCATTTGCGATTAAGATTTCTTCAAAATAAATGCAAAAACTGTATTTTAAAATATGGAGCTGTTTTCTTTAAAGACACTCTGCGTGAAAGTGACGCTTTTTATCGAACAATGTCTTCCGGGTCTTTCTATTTCATAGAACAGAAGGCGTCTAGCAAAAGGAAAAAGAAAGAAAAAATTATAAATTTTTGTAAATAAATAAAATAGCTTTTTAATAAATGTTTACCTTTTAAAGCCGGGAAAGTATTTGTGAAGTCCTTAAGCCTCTTTTCACCGTGGGTCCCATCGATGTTGTAATTGACAATTATAAATTCATTTAAAACTGAAATTATTTTTTTCCTTGGGTTCCTCCCATCAGAGACTTCACTGCTTCAATTTTTAGGAAAAAATACAATTTATGAAATTTAGAGTTTAAATTTTACTGCATATTTAATGGGGTGCCCGTTATTTTTAGATAATTTCTGATGCCCTTTAGCTGTAAGGGTATATCAACTTTGTCACTACGTTTGTAACGCCGATGAGAGGCGTTTCTATTCCTGATTAGTATCACCTCCTGAGTCGATTTGGTTAGCTTAGTTTGGATAGCTATCGTAACGAAATTCAATATATGAAGAAACTCTTCATTGCTTGCTGGCTAATATCACATATAAACAGCATTTTTACGTGGCGATACCGACATCACTAGTTTGAATTAGTATTGTTTCTAGACAATGAAAATCGCTAAGAATTTCCCAAGTTGGTGTGGATTTTTTTTTTTTGAGCCGGTTTCCGATCTTTTTAGGTTTTAAAAAATATGTCCCCAGCTATGATCCTGAAACTCCAAAAGTAATTATTTATATTAAAAATTGAATACATATTTACAATTTATATCTTTCATTTAAGCTATCATTGTACTGATCTAACGATATTTGTAGAAATTTTCAGAATACTACATTGGTGAAAGAGTTAAAAAATACCGCTTTTTTACTTTTCCCCTGTAACTACTTTGATGTATATTTTTGTTTTTGTTTGTTGTTAAAAGAATAATCATAAAAATTTAAAGGTGCAACGTATGTTTGCAGCAGGTTGGATACTTTACTTATTGTGGTTTTAGTGAAAATACTTAAAATTTCTTGGACCAAAGGCGACTTAGTGAGTTCGTACTAAAATACTCTCGTTAGATCTTAAATGGAACGTATAAATGTCTCATTTGTAAATATGTATAAAATTTGTAATAAAAATAAATGCTTTTGGGGTTAGAAGATCATAACTGGAGATATATTCTCCAAAAAAACTGAAAAAGCTGAACCCAGTTGGAAAAAGAGCCCTGCTGTATGTCTGCCGACAACATGTCTCGGAAGGACAGGAGACATGCTCGCCTCCATACCCGCCTATATCTTTTTTGTATAAGCATGTCCTAGGACGGCATGTCTGCCAAATTAACTGCCGTAGCAGCAATACATTAATTTATTTTTTGATTTTTAATTATTTAATTGTTGTTATATTGTGCCTGAAGAAGGCTTAAAAAATAAGCTGATATATCGGACAGGAAAATCAAACGCTTATGTTTTCCTTTTAAACGGTCAAAGCCCAAAAACAACAACACGAAACGTATAAGGCCGACACGTTTTCAACATAAATATATACTATTGTATAAAATTAAAGTGAAAATCATTTGTTTCCATTTTACTCCAAAAGTACTGGGCAGATTTTTATGAAAAGAGTTTTAAAATATCATATTTATACTACAGATTATTTACGGGTACTTCACTTTCGAGACTTTAATAATAAGCATTTTTATTTTAAATGTAAAGTTCTTTAAGAAATCATCCCAACTAGCTACCACGCATTGCTTTATCGTTTTGTTTTCACACGTTTTTATTGCGAGAATTTTAATAAGCTCCATGTTACTCTACTACTCTAATTTTGTCCACAGCTGTCACAGCGAAAAAAAACAGATGAACCTCGAGCAAGGCGAAAAGTTAGATGCATATAAATCTAGTGCTGTGCTACAAAACAAAAGCAGAACTTTTTATTTCGTTTGAGGTGTATTGTCTTTAGGAGATTGATAAAAAAAACGTAGGTGGCGAAACCGCGTACAACTGTAGCCTCCTAGTTATATATATATACAAAACCAGGTTAAAGTTATAATCAGCGGACGCAAAAGCTTTTATAGAGTATTCTACAAATACCTAAAAAACCTCTTTCGCTTATGAAAATAAGTTTTTTTATTAGCAAGAAGTTTTAATTTTCGATATGAAACAATTTTGAGTCGTACTATTTTTGAACATACATTTATTTGTTCATTCGTTGATCACAATTGAATCATTTTGGAATTTATTAAACTTAACATGTAAAGATTGTAATTTCTGCAATTCTGTAAGGGAACATTTACTGTCAGGTCACGAGCCATATCGCTGATATACATACTTATAAAACTAATAGCCATGTTTAATGAGAGAGAGAATCGTGTTAAGTTCGGGTACTTATGTTAATTTAAGTAATCTATAACTGGATAGGGTTAACTAAATAAATTACAAAAGACAAAAATAGGTACTCATATTAGGAGACACATTAGAAATATAAATACTTCCGGCAGATTATGTTTTGAGAAATTTTTTTGTTTTGATCATTTGCTTGGATCGGAATGTCTTTAGTAGTTGTAACCGGTTTGGGGGCTAAATTCGCCATTTCCACCACCACCTCCACGACCGCCAGCGCCGAAACCGCCTCCTGTACCGCCAGCGGCACCACCATATCCACCACCACCTGCGCCACCTCGGCCACCAGCTCCACCTCCGAAGCCACCAGCACCTGCACCACCTCGTCCACCAGCGCCGCCTCCAAAGCCACCAGCTCCACCACCACCGCCAGCACCTGCACCACCTCTTCCACCAGCACCACCTCCAAAGCCACCAGCTCCGCCACCACCGCCAGCAGGTCCAACACCACCAAAACCGCCAGCACCACTACCACCAGCAGCTCCTGCACCACCAGCCGCACCACCATAACCACCAGCACCTGCTCCACCTCGTCCACCAGCACCGCCTCCAAATCCACCGGCACCTGCACCACCACGTCCACCAGTTCCACCTCCAAAACCACCAGCACCTGCACTACCACGTCCACCACCACTGCCAGTGGCACCACCATATCCACCAGTGGCCCCTGCACCTCCTCCTGCACCGGCTCCACCGCGTCCTCCAGCACCTCCTCCAAAACCACCTGCACCGCCACCACCATAACCACCTGTTCCAGCTCCACCAGAACCACCACCATAACCACCTCCTCCAGCTCCACCAGAACCGCCTGCTCCAGCACCACCACGTCCACCGGCTCCACCACCAGCTCCACCACCAGCTCCACCACCATAACCTCCAGCACCACCTGCACCAGCACCACCACGTCCGCCGGCACCAGTACCACCACCATATCCACCAGCTCCACTGCCAGCAGCTCCTGCACCACCACCAAATCCACCAGCTCCACTGCCAGCAGCTCCCGCACCACCACCAAATCCACCAGCTCCAGCACCGCCGCCACCAGCACCAGTTCCACCATAACCTTCAATAAAACAATAGTTTTACCATATTCTAAAGCAGTACCACTAGCGTATATTTACCACCACCACCAGCAGCTCCTCCGCGACCAGCACCGCCACCACTTGCGCCACCTCCAGCTCCGCCGTAACCTTTAAGAAACGGGTGGTCATAAAAATCATTAAAAAAAAGAGAGTGGTTTATGTTTCAGTACCTCCAGCTCCAGCAGATGCACCACCACGTCCAGCTCCACCACCAAAACCACTAGCTCCACCACCACCATATCCACCAGCACCAGCGCCACCACCTGCTCCACCATAGCCTAAATAAAGGAACAACGCGGTGAAAAAAAAAACAAAAACCGTACAATACTGAACTTACTTCCTGCACCGCCACCGGTTCCACCCGTGAAACCACCACCTGCCGTTACTGTGATACCCTGAGCGGCTAATGCCTTAGCAATAGCTTCCGGTACGGGCGGAGGTGTTGGTATCGCATCACCTGATGGCTGGAAACCATTTTCATCGGCAATGTATGAAATTTCAACGACCTCGCCTTCGGGATTGGTGTACGAATAGGAACCCATAACTGAAGCCACTTCATTGTTGGAACCCTTGTTCTTAATGGTGCCCTCTTCTTGAGCTTTGATGCCATTTCCGGTCTCATAGCTAAAGCGATAGTTACCATCTCCATCATTTTCATTCACATATGAAAGAATAGGAATAACAGGACCTGAGGGTTGGGCTGGTCCAGCTGGTGCGCGTCCACCACCAAATCCTCCACCAGGAGCTCCACCACCACTCGGTGGACCAAATGGTCGACCTGGACCGCCAGCACCACTGAAGCCACCTACGCCATTATTTCCACCTGGACCTTGCAAACCAGGCCCACCGCCTGCACTGGCTGCACTTGCCGGAGGTGGCAGATATTTGTTGTCTAGGCGAGCTCCTTGTGCCAGCGCTATAAAGGTAACGAACAACAGCTGCAAAGAAAAAAGCAGAGAAGAAGCATTAATAAAGATGCAGGCACTAGCTCAGGATAGTCAGCACAAAAATAAAACATAGAGTGGTAACATGTGGGTAAATGTGTCAGTAAGTTGCTCTAGCGTACAAATATCATCGCGATAGACGTTGGAGCTTCAAGTAATTTTGTTTTTTTGTTTTAGTTTGAGCGAAAAATAAATAAACGGAATCAACTAAAGACATTGTTGCATGTTTAATGTTTCTCTTCTTACGGGAAGGTCGAAGTAGTAAATTTTAAATGGCAAAGTTTTTGGTGGGTAGCTATATTTTTATTTTTTCTTAAGAAGATAAATTGCATTGCTAAAATTACAAATGTTTTAGAGTACCTACGCTCAAGGAAAACCTTATTAAGGAGACTGTATACGAGTTAACGTATGCGATTTTCATATTTTTATGAAAGTACATCCATCAAAATTTTTGACTTTTTAGTGTGAAAATCAAAATAAGTAACAGTCGCTAAAATTTATGTGAAATTTACACGGAGAGAAATATTTTTTTTGGCATCTAGAAACTTTTTTACTTGATTCAAGAATATGTCAAACTAATCATGTTTTACTTGAAACAATCATTTTTTATCTCTTGTTGGTAATTTCATTAGCTATTCAATAAATTCACTCCCCTCAGGAAGTTAGAAAAACACTACTGAAACGTCGGGAAAAGAAATGGAATAAATTCTTCTTTTTATTTTCATCTTCAACCAAAAGACCAACATAGCCGTAATAAATTATATTTACGATTTCTAGAAGACGGAGTAAATTACTTGACTCAAGATGCTGGAACCAAACTTAAATTTGGGCATTTATAGTTTTATATTTCAGGGTATTTTTTCTGGTAACTTAATTTTCATTTAAAATAAATATATATAACATATTAAATATATATAACATATATTAAATATATATAACATATAAAAAATAAAAATCAAAGAAATATATTTAGAAAATTAAGAATGCAAAAAATTAAAATTATGTACATTAAGAAAATGATTGAGTAGAATCAAAATATAATATTCTGTTTTTCTTAATGGCGTTCATTTTTGTTTTCTCGATTCTAGGAAAATGCAGAACAACCAGGTAGGGTCGGCTCGCTTAGTGCCCTCACACGTTAACGAAGATTGGAAAATGAAAAGGTTGAGTAGTTGTCAAAATGACGAAGTTCGTAAAAACGTCAAATGAAATAAGAATATTGTGTTTTCAAATTATAAATAGTGCGGAAACGTGTGTTATTTTTGTATTAATTTGAGTGAAAATATTATAAAAACAGTGTAAATAAAACTAAAAAATGCCTAGGAAGTGTTTAAGTTGCAAAAAAGCAAAAAAACAAGTTTAGTCAAAAATCAGCTGCGAAACATAAACATAAAGAAACTCGAGATGAACAGCTGATTTTGACAACTAGCTCGCTTTTCTCTGCTTTCTACTTCATTCCTCTCCGAGTCGGCCCTAACTGATTATTCTGCCATGGGCATGATTCAATTATATATAAGGTTGAGTAAGCTGAGAGCACATGTCTGTCGGCGAATGTCAAAAACAGCTGTTTGGTGTTGTTATCTTTTACTTTCACATTCGCCGATCCAAATTTCATCCATCCAGCGTTTTTGTTTAAAAAGGTCACTGGGCACTTTAAAAAAGGAAACGTTTCCCTTGTTCTTATAATTTTGGTGAATCGCGTGCATTTTCGGCATTTTGAAACGGTAACAAAAACTCAAAATCCAAGAAAATTGTTTAAAAATTATTTTAAACACAAATTTAATATTAAAATTCAATAGTTGGACTTCTAGTCACAAATTTTAATTTGATTGTTTACTTGTCTCTTTTGTTTTACTTTGACATTTTGCGATCCAAGTTTTGTTGTTGTATGAGAACAATTTCATGGTTACTTACAGCCCTATTCTGGCAAATTAACAAATTGTTAACCAGTATTTTGAATATTTCTATGTGTTTGTTTTTTTCAGTACCAAATTTAAAGCTCAAAAAACAAAATTTTTTAATAAAATTGTCAATAACTAAATTTTATTTTGAAATACAAAAATTACAAAAAACACATACTGGCTAACAATTTGTCAGAATAGGGCTGTTAACCTTATATATAATTAAATCATGGCCATGGGAAAATAGTTATTAAAGTGAGAGAGTTTTGTATATGAATAATAACCCATAGCCTTTTTTCTTGGTTCAAGTATAGAATAACTAGTTGATTTTTTTTCTTCGTTAACTTTAGCTAAAAAGAATATTGGAATAAAAATTACCAATAACTTATAAATACGTTTTTTGACTTACCCATTTTAAAATGTGACATGAAATAAAAACTATGAAATAATACTAATGAAATAATACTAGCTGGCTATAGTTTTCCGCAGCCATAGAATTTTATTTATCAAATTTTTTAAGACATTACATGTCAAACGAAAAAAAATTTCTTCATTTGTTTTGTTTTGGAGCACAGCACTGCATTTATATCAGTGGTCGACACCCAAGAATAATATATACAGGCTGTCAAGTAATTGTTTGCAAAATAAAATATGCAAAAAAATAATCAATTTATAATTGTATTACAACAAGAAACGCAAATATATTTTGAATTTTTTTTAATTTATTCTTTTTATTAATTCATAATTAGAAAACAACATAAAAATTATTTCATAAAAACAAAAGGAGAGTTCTATAAAACCAAAATAAAACAATTAGTGTCAAATAATTCTTTGCAAAATGCAAGGAACATATAAAGGAACTTATGCACTAATGAAAAAAATTCAATATTTTGTAAGTCCACCCTGAGCATCAATCGCGGCTTGTAACCTTCTTGGAACAGATTCAATAAGTTTTTTAAAATCATATTCTTCTGGTATCTTTTTTCATTCCTCTTTAATAACTTTAATTAGAGCGTTTTTATTTGTTGGAGTCCGTTTTGCAACCTTCTGTTTTGCCTGTGCCCATAAATTTTTGATAGAGTTTATGTTGGGGCTTTGAGCTGGTCTGTCTAGCACTTTACTGCAAAAAAAAAACAGGTCCTGCACAAAAACTATTTGTACTTTGGGTCATTGTCTTGGTACAATTTGTATTTTAACTTTTCGCAATTATGGGGTTTAATGAAGCCAAAATTTTGAGCACTTTTTTATTTCGTTTCGCAGAATCTCTAAGTAAAACTCCTTCGTCATTATATCGGTAAAAACTTTCAATTCACCAACGCCTTCCCAAGATATGCATGCCCATACCATCACAGACAACTTTCCAAACTTCACAGTGGGAATTATATTCTTCTGTAGAAGGACTGTGTTTGGTTTCCGCCAAACTCTTTAAGGACCATCGTGAGAATATAACATAATTTTTGTTTCGTCCCAGAAAATTACATCTCTTCAATACTCCATTGGATGGGAAACGTTTGCAATAGCATAACTCAGTCTTTTTTGAATATTTATTAAAGAAAGCAATGGTTTCTTACGAGCTTTTTTGAAGAGTATTTATGTTTTTTTAGCACTTTTCGAACGGTTTCATGCGAAACTTGCTTGTTGCACTGAACATATATATCTGTTGCTAACTGCCCTGTACTTATTTGAAGATTATTGTACACTTCTTTGAGAATTTTTGACTCATCTCTTCTAGAAAGCTTCTTCGGTCTGCCTGCAGAATTTTTTTAACTCCAGTCGATTTTCTTTCTCAGTACGTTGTAAAATATTGTATATTGTTCTCAGCTTAACAGAAAACATTTCTGCCAATTCTTGAGCTGATTCTCCCATCTGGTAATTGAATTACACTAGCTGTATGACGTTGTAATCAATTCGCTTTCCAGGTATATTTTAATTACTTTTTTAGCTTCACAAAGACTATTCACTGTTTAAATACTAATCATCAACTAATTATAATCTGCTACGCAATAACAAATGCATCACATGTCAATGACGCTAAAATTTAGTACCGTTAGATTTTTGTCTCTTCTTTCTTATCTTATGTTCGTATTTTGCAAAGAATTATTTGACACCATAAAATGGTTATTGTTTTAACTTTTGTTTTATAAATCTTTTTTTTTTATGAAATAATTTTTTTTGTTGTTTTCTAATTAAGAATTAATAAAGGAAATAAATTTAAAAAAAAATTCAAAAAATATTTGCATTTCTTGTTGTAATACAATTTTAAAGAGATTATTATCTTGCATATTTTATTTTGCAAACAGACTGTATAAGATTCTGCCATAAGTGCGCAGAAATGGAAATCTACTGCGCAGCCTACATTACATGTGGGAGTACATTTACACAAAAAAAAAACATACACAACAAAAGTAGTGATTTCGCTAGCCCCTAGGTATCCAGTTCTAGTTCCACTTTAATCTACCTTTTTTGCATTCAACTGCACTCAAAAAAATCTGCTTCCCTTAAATTGAAGGCAAGTTTTTACTTCAATATAAGAAATTACGGTATGATAAAAGTTAAATTTCGAACAATTTTATAAAAGCAGAAATAATTTGAAGAAAAACTGTATTGATATTAAGTCTGCTCGCAACATTCTACAGCATTATTTCTTAAATTTGGAGAAACATAAGTTACAAAACTTGGATATTTTATAGAAATACATGTAAGTTTTTCTTTTTTTGTGCACCACAAGTGATTTATTTTAAGGCTGCATTTCGTATATTTCTAGAAAAAATGCTTTAAAATTACTTACGAAGCGAACGATTCTTAATGAAGCAAATTAAGCGACGATTGTTGAACAACAGCGATGGTCGAATGGATAAGCCCGTGCACTTACACTCACGCGGCCGAGGTTCAATTCTCCTGATAATGGTAATTTTTCAATTTAATTTAATGTTAATAGTAATAATTATTGCAGTTTTTCCCAGTATACAAATCATAATTCTCACAGTATGCTGCTTAAAATTCTAAAAAAGAATTGTTTTTTTTTGCGAAAATTACAAACTTTTTCCCAGGAATTTGATGAAAAATTTCTTATTTTCAGAGAAAACTTTTCTCTTACTTATAGCCGATGATTAATAAAAGGTAGAAAATGTTTCTCGTAGTTAAAGCCACTGATTAATAAACGGCAGAAAATTTCTTATTTTAAGAGAAAATGTTTCTAGTTACTAGTTAACTCACTAGTTAAAATAAAATTAGTCAAAAAATACTAGATGTTAAACTAGGTAAATCTTACTAACCAAAAAATTACTAGATAAGTTACTACCTGTATTCCAGCCCGCTCAAAAAATATAAGCTGTTTTACTAGTTATAAAAGAACTAGTTGCTTAATTAATAGTTAAGAAACTAGTCGCATTTTGACTAGTTAAAAAAATACCAACTTTTTTCCTAGCTCATAACTAAGTAGTCAAAAATGTACAAGCTTCTTTGTGAATGGTTTACATATCTGTTTTATTTGGATACAAGACAGTTTGAATATATTTAATATTTAAATTATTTATTTTTGATGGACTTATGTCTTAAAAATTTGCAATTAGATATTAATAGGAATATCATCTGATTAACAAACTGATATACTAAAGGAATGAAAAGCTTAATACGATAAAAATCTTCTGCTATTTCTACAGCTACAAGGCATCTAAATAAACGAGGCTTACTTATTTCCATTAAAAGTTAATAAAGGCTATCTCAGTTTTATTATACATATTTTTAAATGCTTCTTTATCGTTTTTCCGAAAATTTTCCAAAATTCGACTGCATTTATATGTATTCGCAGCATACCAGTGGGCAAAAGCAGGTCTTTGAAACGCTTCTAGCAGGCCATCATATGGATTTTTTAGACCTTCCGTACTGATATCCAAGCCCATTAAATTTTTTATATGAAACGAGAAAATTTTGAAGGCCTTCCTCTCTCGCGAATCTAAAGAAACCTGCTAGAAGCCCTTTTTGAGAGTGCACGTTAGAAAGAAAAGCAATATATATATCAACTTGAAATAAAAAACTATTGACATTTTCCAGATTTGAACCAACGTGCTTTCATGTAGCGGTCCGACATTTTATCCACTTGTCTGCCACAGTTGTTAACAAACAACAGCTTATTTTTCATCATTACAAGTGAAAGTATGCTTTCGGGAGCGTGGGTTTAAGACCTTGCTCTGACCCAAAAAAATTGTTTTTTTATTTATTTTAAACTCTACATTTTTTACAAGTTTTTCTGTTCATTTGCAAATTTTTTTTTTAAATTTTTTGTAAAATTTCTTCATACAAAAATAGTGGAAAGACTTAGAACTTTTCCATATAAAAGTTTTCAAGTAATATGATATGTAATGTGTTCGATTTCGAAGACCTGGGTTCGAGACCCATCTCGGGAAAAATTTTTTTGTGTTTTATTTAAATTTACATTTTTTTTTTAAATTGATCTGATCATTTATAATATGTTCTAAATTTTCTTTAAAATATATTCATATAAAATACTATTAAAAGACTCCAAACCATCAAAAGGTAGGCCTTACAGAAGCACTCATCAATACAGCGAGCATGGAAGGTATATTGACGCCAATAAAAGCACTACTTGCATGCCTTCTTTTTCGTAATACTTTTTGCAACTGCATTGTCAGATTTGACGTAAATGAAAATATTTTATATATTAAATGGATTGCAACCAAATAATCTGAACTCGTAAATGCGCGCATTAATTAGTTTGCTTGAGACGAAAGCTAGAATTCGAGGTAGAAAGTTATTTTAGGGACTTGACGATAGACATACAGCTGAAGAAAACGTGCACCTGAAAAATGTGCAACGCTCATTTTTATTTTAATTTCACAGCCTTTATTTTCACAGAATATTTTTTTCAATTTATATGCATATTCTCTGCAACAATACAAAGGCAAAAAAAAAAAATTTAAATATTTATATCATTTTATGTTTAACTTAATATCTTACCAAACTGCTCGTATAAAATTTTCAATTTATCTTCATGTTTTGGCAAAATTAAATAATTTGGAATATCTGTGTTTTTATTCAATATATAAAAATATTCTGAACTGCTAAATTGAACCCCCTGAATCCCCTTTATCTACGGCGTTTCCCCTCTGACGAATTTTTGTTAAGATCGGCCAACCTTTGTATGTACCTCCCACACAAAATCCAGCAAAAAATTAATAAAGGTCTAAGGGAGGTACTCCTAGGGTCTAATCGGTTTTAAACTTTTCTTAATTGGCTTAAAATAATTAAGCATACAAAATTGCATTATCATAGGAACACTACTTCTAGTATTGATCAATTTTTGTTTGGGAACAACGCACTGTGTAGCGTTTGTAATGTGTGTGCTGTGTCGAATTGAAAGAAAGAAAATCTATGGAATTCTGTGAGCAAGCATTGCAAACCCAATCGGAAATTTTGTTTGATGTCACTGTCAACAAAAATTTGGTTGTTGTGTCACCAAAGAAGCAAGCACGCAAAATTCTTGTTATTTTTGGATGTACAGACTGTGCATTGATCATTTATTCAGACTCTAAACTATAAGAAGCACGTATGTGAGCATATCGAGCCATAACCGCAAAAAAAGTGCAACCAACATGACATCTAAAATTTAGTTTTAAATGACAAACAATTGCACTATAACAAACGCATCTATTCCTTTAATTTCAGATCTCTAAGTTAAACTGTTCTAAAGTTATACCCTTCACAAAAATCGAGTTTAAATTTACTTCTTATGCCGTAACTTCCTATGCGCGTAATCAATATTTTAATTTCCTACTGGATGTTTAATTTTTGTGCACAGTGGAACAAATTAATACAACATCTAACACTTTTTAATGACAAGGAATAAAAATTCTGATTATTATATATTTTATAATATTAAATTACCATTATTATAGTTATTGCTTATTGCTCGTTACATTCTTAATTTACAAAAATCTTTAAGTTGCCGTCAACATCTAGCTTAAACTCTTTTATTGTGCAGTCATGTGCTGTTTAGTTGAAAAAATATGTTTTTTAATGTATCGTTAACATTCATTTAATTATTTCACGTGTTTGCTTCAATGTCAGTTTAAAGTTATTTATTTTCCTGCGTCGCCAAGCAAGCACGCAAAAGTCTTTTCTCAGAATACGTTATAAGTAAATTTAATGCCAAAATAACGGGAATTTGGAAGAAATTTGACCATCACAATATATATTCACACATGTTACATAAAATAGTGCTTGGTGTAGGGTATCCGAAAGAGATAGCGAAAAATTTCTGGAGTATTTGTTGTACATCTTAGCAATGTCTTAAATGCCTTCATACTCCATGTTCTTTCATTTCTTTTAGTTCAGATTTTATTTAAGAAATTATCTTTAAACGCTAATTTTTCAGGTTAAAGGTCACTAATCGAAAAACCAACCAAATTGTGCACACCCCAACATCCAGCACTTTCATTCGATACCTCATTTGCCTCTAGACCCTGCCAATCCTGACATCTCAGAAATCCAAACCGAAAGAAAAATTTAAGTAGATTATTTTCATTTAAATAGTTAATATATTAAATATTTTTATGAAACTATTAAACAACTAGAATTTGTATTTAAAATCAAGTATGATTTAAACTATCAAACATTTGAAATTTGTATTTAAATCATATAAAATCAACATATTTAAAATATTTAATAACAGTAGACTTTAAACTTTGAAAATATTTTTCAAAAATGTTTACCAAAGTAAAATATAAGAAAAGGAGCGAAAAAATCTATAAATAAATGGCTAAAATATTCGCTTTGGGAATCACTCTTTGGCATTAAAATCAAATCAAGTTCGTGTTTTAACTCTTTTTGCCATTTTTTCAACTTTAAACGCTCATATCTGCTAAACGGTCAAGACCTTTCTTATGATATATCAAGTGTTTCTGTAGCGTTTGTAGATTTGCTGGAATAAGGGGACCCTTACTAGAATAAATATATAGAATAAAATAACTAGATTATTACTCGTATTATTCTTATTTCGTAGTTTTCAGTTTTGGGTTTTTGATTTATGCTGTTTAGTTGACACTCTTCTCGGTTTTTAAGCACCTTTTCTAAAAGGTTGTATTTGGTAGTTGTGCCTTTTTTCAATATTGCGATTTTACAGGAATCTTCTTAGACTATTGCAAATTATAATTTCGGTTAAACGACAATTTTTGTGAATTCTCATTATTGGTGGATTTTTTATCTATAATTTGAGCCAGTTATCCTTATTCACTTTCTTTTCTGTTGTTTTTCGTTTTATTGCCAGTGCTATTTTTTATCGGGCGACGTGAATTTTGTTAAAAATTAATGAAAAAATTATTTATTATTCGAATAAAAACTTCCGAAAAATTGAAATTATTTATTATTCACATATAATACATATTTTTTTATTCCTATTCGTTATCTGTTTTCGAGTAAATTTTCTCCATCATTGCTATATAATATACTTTTTTAGAAAACGTCTTCTTAAATATGCCTTCATTTCAATGGCCTTTGCCAAAAACCTCCCTCAAGACAATTAAGTTCACGGTTAACAATTTTGGGCTACTTTTTAATCAAAAAAGCACTATTTTCAAACCCCAATTTACTTTAATTGACTGGGTCTCAAGCCCACGTTCCTGAAGGGAACTTACTTGCATTCGTTATGATGCAAAATAGGCGAAACCGTGCTAACAACTGAGTTGGACAAGTGGATAAGAGTGGATACATCAGAGGACGTGAGTTCAGAGTGTGTGTCAGAGTAATTATTTATTTTAAGTTGATATTAATATTGCTTTTTTAAAACTTTTTGCGGATTAAAAACTAATATTTTTTGGATTAGAAAATTTTAAACTTTTCCTTGGATTAACAAGTAATCTTTTTTGGTGTTGTCCTATATGTAATCCAAAAAAGTCTAAAATTTAGCATAATATTTTAACCGTGTATAATTTTGGCTTTGTGGCGGCCGAAAAGAAATATTAGTTCAATTGAAAAACATTCTGTAGGAGCTGGGGTTTGAACCGCTGTTCTTTAGCTTACGGGCCACGAACTGTACCAGTAGGCTACAGCTACCATAAATATATTTTATGTATAAAAAAAATATGTATCAAATATTTTCTGATAGGTGTGGCATGAAGGCTATAGCATATAAAAAAATTAAAACATTTTGAAGAAATTCTGAAAAAGCGATGATTCATTTGAGATGGTTTGGGACAACCAGTTACCCTGGAGCCTAACACTAGGTCAGTTACAATTTTTTCCAAAAAATACGAATTATGTTGAGAGGAGGGAGGTAGAAAGAGGTTGAGTGAGCATGGGAGAAATGTTGAAGCTGGAAAATACTAGGACCTTGTTATACATTTAACTCCTTTAAAGCTTACATCGAGAGAGCTATGAATTACTTTCTAAAAATTTTTGCAAAATTGTCTTCCATAATGGTCAATGGGGCAAGCTTTACCCAAGCTTTACTCCAATTGAGAGCAAACTTTGACTCAACTGTTTTTTAACGAAAACTAAACCGAAACTGTCAAAATTACAGTATTTCGTTTCCATAAGACACTAAAACCAGGCTAGTCCGCAAACACATTTTTTTATAAGGTAACACCCACTTCAGGTCTTAAAAAACATCTTTTATGATTCGTTTATTATTGTTCTGACATTACATTATATTTTCTTGTATGATACTATTGATCGGACATTATAATTTCTGTTATGATATTATTGATTTACAAAATCATACGACAATCAAAACTTCAATTAATCGACAATACATTCAATCGCTTGAATCATCCATGCAAACAGTTTATGAGGAATCCTACAAATGGATTCTGAAATGAGTATTTTTAATGTGAGTTTTTTGAGGATTCATAAAAGAGTCTTTAAAATTATTTTTAAATGATTGCTCAAAAATAAGACTACTAAATGAGTCATTTTTATACCTGCTTTATAAAACTAAGAACTAAGAATCATAAATTTATATTTTTTCTTTGTTCTCATATCATTATCATTGTTATTCAGTTGTGTTTTGGCGATGATAGGTATTAAAGCCCTGCGTCGGTGCATCTATTTGAACGTACACACACTGTGATTTATTGCATTGCTCACAGTTGACTGTCATAAAATAACACTTGAGAGTTTGATTTGCTCAACACCAAACGAAAGCCTACAACGACAAGCAAAACACACTTTCTCTCTTGGTAATCCAAGCACGACGTGTTTTTGTTCGTCAGCACCACAAGCAATGAAATTGAATCATTAAGGGTAGGATGAGAATAAAAAGCAATATATGGCAATAGATCATTTTGATAATTTTAATCAGTGGTCGTCAATGCCTAACTAGACATTTTTTTACACCAACTTCAAGATTTTCTAGATTGACTAGGTAAAAATTATGTAATTTTTTTATAAAAGGGCTGCCACCTAATATGTATTTTTAAAAGTTTTAAACATCATTTAACAGTGTAAGGGGGTCGCTGATTTCGAATCTGAAATCAGAATTTTAAAATTAAGAATGGTGGATAGGGTTGCCACCTTAATTTTTTGTATTTTTATGAATTCGGGGCTGGCGCGAACTAATAGGCAAAAATGGCTAGCTGAATCCGAATCCGTTGTCAGAATTTCAAAATTATAAAATTTTTAAATAATAGGGCTGCGACCTAATAATATGTATTTTTAAGAGTTTTAAACATCATTTATCAGTGTTGGGGGTCGCTGATTTCGAATCTGAAGTCAGAATTTTAAAATTCAAGATGCTGGATAGGGCTGCCACCTAAATTTTTTATTTTATTATAACTCTTAAATGAAGTTTAAAACATTTAAAATACATAATATTAGGTGGCAGCCCTATTATAAAAAAGTTACATAATTTTTAAATTCTGACAACAGATTCGGATTCAGCGACCCATTTTTACCTGATGTTCGCACCAGCATCGCATTTGTAAAAATAAAAAAAATAAGTTGCAACCCTATTACCCATTTTTATTTTTAAAATTCTGACTTCAAGTTCGAAATCAGCAACCTCCTAACACTGTTAAATAATGATGCGTGACCCATTTTTACCTACTTTTCGCGCCAGCACCGTATTCGTTTTCTGATACAAATCATCTATTGTCAGTGAACAAGCTTTCGTTGCATTGACTGCAGTGAGCTCTCTGACAACGATATCTTAGATCAACAACTTCTATGATCTGTTTTTATTGCTCTATCATGTTTTGTTCGTCTTCGCTGCAATCACACACATGATTTCTTTGCAGCAAGCAAGACAGTGCAGTGTAGTGTGAAATGAACAAATGTTTTGAAGCCGGTTTTAAGTGCACCTACGCAGGGCTCTAATAGGTATAGCATGAGCGGAGAAATGCAGATGGTGGTGTAAAAATTACCACACGTCAAAGTTTATGTAATTTTTTAATTGAAAAGTCTTTTATTAGGAAAGCTTTTTATCATGGATTATTTTCTGTTACATGATATGTTATTAATGTTTGCAGATCATGTCCATTAAAAAATGTGGGATTTAGTAATAGCTTAAATTCTTGAAGACAATGGTGAATTTAGCGAAGTCGACGATGAAATTGTCGATCCGAATTTCTGCATTGAAAATGTGACGTAAGTGATGAAATATGTATAGAAGATGTTACATGCAGTAAATCCGATGGAGCTTATGAAGAGATTATTGACGAAATTTAGAGCAAGGTTGAAAAAGAAAATGTTAGTGTGATTAATAAAAATCTCCAAAAATGTTGATCCGTATTTTCCACAATAACATTTTTTTATATGATATCTCTTATTTCTTTAAACTTATACATTTGACTGTGAAAGAAATTAGTTTATGTTTTGGATTAATTTTTATTTCATAATTTTTTTTTAAAGTTTGCGATGTAGCGTAAAAAAGGCTTGTGAAATAAAGTACAAGTTTTGTTGAACTTAAAAAAAAATTTTAAGTTGTTGTATATATTTTATTTAAAAATGTAGTTACTTGTTATCAAAGAAAAAAATAATTACCAAAAAAACTTGTTTTATTAAAAGTTTTTAGTAAGATTAAAAATTAAAATTCGCACAGACTATGTCCAAATAATTCAACTTCATTCAAAAAGTAAAAAGGTCATATAAATTACTTTTTTATTACCTTTGCTTTAACCTTCAGAAAATGTATATTAACACCAAATAAAAGTCTAAGTTTTGTGTTTAAAAAATAATATTTTTCTGAGACTTTAAATAGTCTTTAACTTAAGTCTAATGACTTTTTAAATAGTTATTTAGATGAGGTCTTAAAGAGTCTTAGTTATGAGTCTTTAAGGAGTCCATTACATGGGTCTTAAAAGGGTTTTAAATATGAGTCCTAAAAGAGTCTTCAGTAACGCTCTTAAGAGAATAATCTATATGAGTTCTAAAAGAGTCTTAATTATAAGCCTTCAAGAGTCTTCAGTATAACTCTTAAAAGAATATTTTATATGAGTTCTCAGAAAGTCTTAATTTAAGCCTTCAACGAGGGCTTTATATGAGTCTTAAAAGTGTGGTGTCTGTAAATCACATATACAAGACACACATACACCACTTACACAACAAAATCACTTTACAAAAATAATTGAGTTTCAAAAATAATAACATTTTTTGAACAAAAATATTTTTGATTAAATAAATTTGACGTGTGGGAATAATGTGGTGTATGTATATCACATACACAAGACACACATACACATACACCACTTACACAAAAAAATCACTTTACAAAAATAATTGAGTTTCAAAAATATAGTTTTTATGTTTGTCAAATTTATTTAATCAAAAATATTTTTGTTCAAAAAATTTTTTGTAAAAAAATATATTCAATGTTCAATTCATGTTCAAATTAAAATATTGCATAAAAAGTTATCATATAAAATAATTAATAAAATCTACAATAAAAAATTAAAACGGAATATTACCTCTACAAAAGAGTATTAAATATGAGTCTTCAAAGCGTCTTTATTATGATTTCAAAAAGAGACATAAAACAGTCAAATTTATGAATCATAATTTGGAGCCCATAATGACGATAAAAACTCATTTAAATCTGTGCCGATAAGCAATAATAGCTTAAGTCGACTTAAGGCAGAACTGATGTACTGTGTCCCACGCATTTAGCGTTATAAATAGACAAAATCTAGAGCTTCTGTCATACTAGAACTTAGCCAAAGTTATGAAACAAAAACAAAAGAACCTTTCAAATAACTTACAGTGGCTCACAGCTTATTTTATGCAGTGCATACTTTAAACTTTAAGCTTTATAAAAACAAAACTAACAGGAATACAAAAGATAATATGGTGTCATTTAAAAGAGCAAAATGTCTAGTTAAATAAAGGTTTTTCATTAATTGTGAATACATAAATTTAGTTGTTTAAAAAATAAGAGAACATAAAATGCTGCTAAATTTTATCTCACAGCTTATTTTATGCAATCACTTCTCTCTGCTACGGTAACCTAATGCTGCGCTGTCTAACGGTACTTTCGTTAGCTATACCTTCGTTCTTTTTCTATAATTGCTTTGTGTTAGCTTTTTAGTCTGCTTTTTTTGCTTCAAGTGTCTGCTTCTATGATTATTTAAAATAGGAGTGCGCACAACGCTACAACAATGAGAATTGGTTATATACTATTTTAAAAATAGCATCTCGCAGCGAAAAATGGCTGAAATGGTTAATATCAATTCCTCTTTAGTGCAAAAGATCATCGAGTGCTTCGTCCATAAGAATCGATTGCACAATAAGAGCAAAGAAGCACCAAACAAAATTTTTAATGCAACCGACGAACGGCATATTGTACGGAAGATAAAGGCTAACCCGAGACTCTCAGCTCCGAAAATGGCTTTTGAAGTTCAAACTGACCTGAGCAAACAGTGTAGTGCTGAAACTATTCGACGTGTCTTGCGCAAAAAGAACGTTCATGGCCGAGTAATACGAAACAAGCCGTTCATTAGCCCCAAAAACAGATTATGCAGACTCAACTACAACAAAGAACAATATGTCCAAGGCCCCAGAGTACTGGAATTTAGTTCTTTTTGCAGATAAATCGAAGACCAATTTATTCGGTTCAGATGGTATGTGCTATATGTGGCGAAAACCAAATACCGAGGTCAAAAAAAAAAAACCTTAAAATAAACCGCGAAACATGGCGGTGGCAGTGTCATGGTTTGGGCCTGAATGTCCGCTGCTGGTACTGGGAAGTTGCCGTTTATTGAAACAACAATGAACAAATTTAAGTACCTACAGAACCTGAAGAACAATTTGTTGCAGAGTGCAAAGGTTCTGGGTAAGAAATTGAATTTCCGATTTTACCAGGATGACGATCAAAATCACAAAGCTAGTATTGTGTAAACCAGGCTAAATACAACTGCCCACAATTGATGACGCACCTAGCACAGTCGCCAGACCTTAATGTTATTGAAAATGTGTGGTCTTTATTGGAAAATAACATACGGAAACATCAAATTTCAAACAAAAACCACCTGAAAGAGATATTGAAAACGAAGTGGGCAAATATTTCGCAACCTATCACTCAAAAACTGGTCGCATTAATGCCAAACCACCTTAGATATGATGTGGACAACAAGGGCTATCATACCAAGTAATAAAAATATCAAATATCATTAATTAATACGAAAAATTTATAAATAACAAGTGTCTGCACAAAATAAGCTGTGATATGAAATTAAGCTGTATTTTCTGGTTTCTTAATTTTAAGCCAACTTAATAAATATTTTTACAATAAATTAAGTTAATTTAGTAAACTAAACATCTTGTTTTTTTAAATGATACTATATTATTTTTTCTATTCCTGTTAGTTTAGTTGTTATAAAGCCCTAAAATGGAAAGTATGCACTGCATAAAATAAGCTGTGAGCCACTGTATATGACGACTGAAAACTTTGAAGCTAGATTTCTTGAAACTTTGAAATCAGAGTTAAGCTGTTATTGCTTATGGACACAGATATGAGTCTTTAAGGAGTCTCTTAAGAGTAATGATGTTTGCTGGGATATAATATTTTCTCAAATCTATATATATAAAACAAAGTCGGGTTTGTTACACCATTTATAACTCAAGAACGGCTGGACCGATTTTAATGATCTTTTATTTGTTGGATTTGTGTTCATCCCGAATAGCAGAATAATTATTAAAATATTGGAAAAACTTAGGGGGCGTGGCACCTCCCATACAAATCAAATCTTCTATATCGAATAGCTTTGGAATTAAAGGTCGCACAGCAACGGAATTCGGTATTCGACCTTAATTATCACTTGCCGTTATGCTGGAAAAATTTTATGGGCGGTGAACGTAGGGCGTGGCACTTTTTCATCAGCCCAAATTTTCAGTATAACTTTCAAGCTATAAGTCACACATTAATGAAACTCGGTTAGAACGTACTATTTAGTCGTGTCTTTCGACTGGCAAAATTGAGGAAATATAGGCCAAAGGGGTGTGGCACCGCCCATACAATTAAAATTTATGATGTCGAATAGCTTTGGAATTAAATGCAGTATAATAATGAAATTCAGTATGGAGTTGCCACTTGGTGATATCCTTTTTCTGGCTTTGGAAAGGGGCGTGTGGCTCCGCCCATGCACTTTAAATTTTTGATATCAGATAGCTTTGGAACTAAATGTCGTATAACTATGAAATTCAGTATGGAATTACTATTGGGTAATATCCTTCTACTAGAAAACTGAGACGGTTATTGAACAAGGGGGTGTGGCTCGGCCCATACAAGTCAAATTATTGATATCGAATAGCTTTGGAAATAAATACCATATAACAATAAAATTTAGTATGGAGTTACTTATTGGTCAGGCATTTCTACTGGAAAACTGGCACGGGCATTGGAAACTTGGCGTGGCTTCGCCCACACAAGCTAAATTCAATTCAATATACTTTACAGCAAAAACTAACTTTTTTCTGGCATTTAATATTCAAAATCAAATCTTCTAAACGAATAAAAATTTCTTCATTTTTAATCTTAAAACCGTAACTTTTGCAACTAAAAGAGATATTTATCTTCATAACTTTTTGGTAAAGTTGGTTTTGTTGCATTTTCCCTAAAATAAAAAAAAAAAATTTAAAAAAAAAATAAAAAAATCATATGTTTCGCTAATTGTGGGAATCGATCCCACTACCTCATGGCTTCAAAACTGATGGTTGAGCCGACTGAGCTATCGAAAGCACATTTATTCAAGTTGAAATGCACTAAAATAATTTCCTAATAGAATTTGCTATAAAATTAAATGACAACAGTGTACTATATTTTTTTTTAGACCAATCGTGTTTGTCATATACATATATAGTAATAAAAATCATTTTCTGTAAAATAAAAACAAGAACCTCTCGGAATATTTCGGTGCCGAAAAAAGTATGATCTTGATAAAAATCATTTTCTGTTTGTTTGACCAGAATACAAATCTTAACGGCTGAACGGATTTAACTCAAATTTGGCTCACATTTCACTTGAATTTTAGATTATGCTTTGGCATAATTAGTTTTGACCACGCCTCTTCTACCCTTTTACAAGTAAGGGAAATCAACTAACTTGCATACTTTTTTTAGCGAAAAGCTTCGTTTAATTAATTTTTAAAAAATTCTGTAATTTTGACACCAAAAAATTCACATATCTTTAATATTGCACAAATTTTTAGTACAACGTTTTTTTCTAATAACGGCATTTCCTCAGAATGACCATTTTGCATGTTTCCATACGCTTTACGTCAAAAGCTTATTTTTTTCTGGCTAAAAATCGTTATCTTCTGAACGAATAAAACCTAACCATAAAAATTTTACGTTTTTTCCTCCGAGTAATACCGGGTAAATCAGCTAGTATAACTATAAAAGGGCTTATATATTAGCGAACTTGTGGAAAAACCTGTTGGAAAAAGCTAGCGTTCAAATTGAACGAACATGTTCGTCGAGCATGTGATTTTTTCTTGTTTTTCTCCATCATTTTGTTATAGATATTGATAACGCAGCAACATGAACAATAAAGAAAACGCTTGTGCTTTCATTATTTAGCTCCTTGCAGCTTTCATTTCATTAGGTATGATGCTTACGTTCAAATTGTATAACACGTTCGTCGAACAACTCTTGTTCGCCGCAAAATATCAAAAATTTTTGCCAACAGGTTCGACGAACTGTCGAACTCTTCTCTTAACTAGCGAACTGGCTTGAACATGGCCGCCGCTCGACGAACCTGCTCACTGATGTGTAAGCTCTTTAACAGTTCCACAAAAAATCAATAAAAAATCTGTCATGATCGCAAATCTGTTAGACATAAACTTTTTCTGTCAAATTAATATGTTTATCAGCGGAATATATATTTTCAATCCAAATCAAATAGAATGAAAATTCGTGTTTCTGAAACTAACAGTGAGTCTTCTCAAAAAAATGCATCGAAGAAGTAGAGGTAATCGCAATAAAAACAAAACTGAACACAAGAGTTGGGTAGGTCATTCGCACTAAAAAACATTTAAGCACTAAGTTTTTCATGCCTTGCTAGGCACGGCTTGATGTCGCGAAAACCTAAATTATGCAAACCGGAGTTTTTGTGCACTGGCAAAGTGAGCTGACTATAGTTTTATGCAATTTTTCTTCATCAACTGTAAAAATCAATTTTTAACTTTTTTTTTCAGTACCAAACTACCAAGTTCCTAACTATTCAATTGATAGTTTCGCCTATAATGTAAGGGTTCAAACCACGTTTTATCATCAACTACTAGTGCCATTAAAAAACATTTATCGTGAATGGAGAAGCGTTAAGGCAAAGAAGACACAGCGTAAGAAGAGGAGTCAGTCAGCTAGTCTGAGTATTATTTTTAGTGTAACTCCAACTAACATGTATACTTGCTTCGTGTTTGACGCTAGCATCATTTAACTTGGTTTGATTATGACTGATGCCAATTCGTTGAAGTTTATATCAGCTCTTCTCCAGATGCAGAATCTAAAACTTAATTTCCTATTATTATTGCAACACAAAAACTATTAGGTGCTGCAACTAAAGAGCGCTTTTATTGCTTGGATTGGATGCACTTCAACATATTTTGCACCTTGTTAAAACGTAACGATCTTTGACATTAAACCGGAAAGCGTTCTACTACTGCTTCACATACTTGGTTTTATCTACTTTTAACTACATCATTTAACAAAGCACATCATTAAAGTTTCGCCTTCTCTAACCGTTTGTATCGCAATATGTTCAATTATTGTTAGAATCTGGGTCTTAAGCGTTAAAATGATTTCGTGTGAATTTGTTTTCAACACAAAATAGTAGCACTTTGCTGCAGTAGTTATCTTGAACATCTTGAGCTTGCTGTCAGCAGTTGAAGTTTTTTCTATGTAAGTAGATTTTTGTTTCTGAAGACCTTGAGCTGGTGTTGTGGTAAAAAGTCATCTTTTAACGAAGGTGTCAAGTTGAAGTTTGTAACGGTGCACAAAAACCATGAGAGGTTGAGGTTATTATTAGCTACTAATTGATTCAATTCTTACTGTATATCAGCAATTTTGCTGTTATGCTACTTAGTTAGTCGGCAACTACGTGGAAGGTGTAACTTTGGAAGATAACTGATTTTGTATGGCAATTCATTTTTTTTAAACTTGAGCGGCGTTCTATATAATGTTAATATTGAAATAGTAAAACATGACTAATTATGACTAACAATGATTGATAGTTAACAAATTTGGTCTTAAGAGCACGGAAATAAATTTTTTTTTAAATTTTTATTTTTAATTATTAAAAAAAGGTATCAAGGAAGGTTCCAAGGAAGATATGAAGGAAGAAGATGAATCGAAATCTTCAAGTATATGACAAATTTTGTGCAGTAAATGTTTAATTAATTCTATTTTCAAAAAGTTTCAGCACATCACTCAATAACTTCGTAGAATGATATGACGCATATGCTTTTTAGCAAAACGACTTAAGATGACACATGTTCAAGTCAAGAATGATAGAATAATAGATTACGCTTTGCGCAGGTCCTTTACTTCTGCTAATCGAGTTTGACAACCATCTGTTGAGTTGACTACGTCACAATATTATATTTATTTGAGAAACGTACTGTGATCGGTTGTGTTTTATTTAATTGTGTATATATCGAAGTATATTTGCGAGTATTTAACTTAAAATTTAAAAAATGAAATGTGCAAATTGTAGAAAAAACACACAAACGATAACAAAAATATATTAACTTAACAAAATTTGTTTCATTATCTAAAAACTTGGAACTATCATTTATTTGTCCTTTCAATTCACAGGTAAATTAATGGAAATAAAATATCTGGGAATGTTCAAACTACATCAATTAAACTCGTAATAAACATTTTAATAAAATCCAAGTCGAAAAATAATACTCACTGAAGTTAGTTTCTCAGACAAATTTTTTTTTTGACTAAGCTGCTTACTGGCTGTCTTAAAATAATAGTAAAAATAATGTACATATGCAAAGGAGTACTTAATAAATTTACCTTCTTTTCGTTCCAATAATATTGCTTCTTTATTCTTTTTTTTTAATTATACAAACTTAAATGTATGCAATTTTCATTTCTGTGCAGAAATCGTATGCAAAGTGAACGCTCTCCAAAACAGCATTGATATTATGACGTAAATGCGCAGAACAACAATTTTGTTGTACGCATTTTCTTGTCTTCGGCGCAATCTTTGTATTCTATCATTCTTGTGTTCAAGTCGTTTCTCGGCAATCCAACGTATAGTTCACAAGTAGTGTTTTAATCAGGGCTGCGGAGTCGATCCAAAAAATCTCGACTCCAACTCCATAAAATATCGAAGCTCCGACTCCGACTCCTACCAAATAATTAAAAAACATTTTTATTTTAATCTATATAATAAAAATGAAATAGTGTTCGTTGGTAGCTTCATCACTCATAAACGACTCAATGGCAGTAGATTGTTTTCCAACTTTAGATGGTTTACGAAAAAAAAAATGTTGTCACACCTCTTTCTCCGCCCACAAATCAATAAAAATTGCATATTTCAGAGGATTTTGATCGTATAAGACTAAATCTTTGTAATTTAGTTCCGATGATTACTGTCAGTAAGCGTACTTTTAAAAAATAATTATTGCTCCAAAACCACTGGGCCGATTTAGCTGAAATTTTGGAAGTAGATTGTTTCTGAGTACGAAATGGTTTACGGCATTTCTTTTTTGCCACACCCCTTTTTACCGTCCACGAATCACAAAAAATTTTATATTTCACACGGTTTTGATCGCATTAGACTAAAATTTGGTAATTTAGTTCGAATGCCTACTGTAGGGAACTGTACTAAAATGGGCGTGGTAACTCTATATACACTCTATATACTGCTAGGCTACATCTTCTTTAACCACCTGTCATTCTATAAAAATGCCATCATAGTTTAGACGGTATTGAATGTGTTTTTTCTATTGACTCCAAAACTAACCGACCGGTTGAGTTAAAACTTTCAGAACATGTCGAGTACGAGATGGTATGAGGAAGAACAAAATTTTTCCACACCATCCTTTAGCGCCCACAAATCAACAAAAATTCTATATTTCTATATTTTGGTTCAATTAGACTTAAAATTATACTCTAAAAGTTTCAGACCGTATTGTAAAAGATTTTTAAAGTTACAGCCAAAGGAAGAGAGCGCACCGATGTAATTATGAAAGTGCTGTAAAAACTTAAAATACGTTTTTCTCGAAACTACGTTTTCAAAACTGCGGGGAAATACTGACTAAAAACTATTCAACCGATTTGTCTAAAACACAATCAATTTTTAAATAATATGTTAATATTTGAATACAAAAAAAGTTCGATTTTAATAACTTTTTTTTCACAAGTCTGCCATTTCTTTTTTTATATATATATATATACATACATACTTTATGCTTATGCATATTTTAGGTTAGTGCACTACAACTTAGCCTAGAGAACGATAATTTCTAACCTAACAACTAACCCTTTTTTGTGGTCTCTACTTTGAGATAAATAATTATAGATTTTTTGTATACTTCAAAACACCAATAAAAACATGTTAAAATTTCATCGCATTTTATTTTCTTATATAAAAAAATTAATGAAAATATGTAAAGATTTCTTTCGTGACACTGGACTACTACCTTAAGTTATTTTTTATTAAAGCCTAAAACTCTAACAAGGATTGCGTATGTTCTAGTTGCCTTTTCTTCTTTCACTTATTTTACTCTTCTTTGAAGTTCCGCTAGAATTAATTCAACAATAATTAATTTTTCATTATTTTTGTTCTGGCTCTACCATAGAAAGTTAATTTTTGATAATTAATTGTGATCTATTCTTTAATTTACGATGATTTTAATAACATTAAAAGTTTTCCGAATTGTATTAAAATAAATTTTATCTGCTCCTATCAATATGTGAAATCTGAAATTTTAGTATGATGGGAAGATACACACCAAGTCAAAAAACAAATTGGATATATTTTGCTAAAAAAACTTCATTGGCTTTTTTTGGACTAAACTTTTGTTCCTTTGTCTTTTGGTCTTAATTTGAGTTAAAAGGGTCTTCTTGAAGCCCCTTCTTCGCAATCAATTACCTCACGGCAAGTGATGGAACCCCCAACCACCAAAACTTCCTTAACTATATTTGGATTAAAATCCGTTCAATTACCTTTCCAACGGTAGTTAAAACTTAAAATTTGGTTAAGAAATTCGTTTGTTAATCAAAAAACATTTGACTTTAAAAGTAAACATTGCTATATCTCATTAACTCATTGAGTTCCCACCCTAATTTTTATATTGTTTAAACGGTAATTTAGCCAGCTTAAACAAAAAATTATTTAAATTTTTTACATGGTGTTGAGAGGGAACCACCAACCACCAAAATTCACAAAATTTTTTTTGGATTAAAGTCCATTTAATTACCTTTCCAACCTTTTAATTATATTCGGTGAAAAAGTGTTTAGATACGAGTTTTCGAAAAAAATCGATTTTAACGCCAAAAATCACGTCAATTTTTTTCCTCCAAATTAAGTTTTTTATTCACTGACGGAATGCTCCATTCAAAATTTTACCCAAATGGAGATTTTGATAAGTAAAGATAAAAAAAAGAAAAGAAAGTGCAGAAGGAATAAAATCAATAGTTAGATGTTTGAGTAGTGTAACGTAAAAGATTGCCTGAAGTTGTTCGAGTCGAACTTATGCCATATGGTTGTGAATTCCAGAGTTTAATAGCTTTGACGAAAAATAGACGTTTAAAATGCAAAGTCTTAAATTTTTGGTATTATTTGGAAGGTTGCCAGTTTGATTAGAAATACTGAAACGTAATTTATTAAAGATGTAAGATGGGGTTTTATGATTTATTAATTTGTGCAAAAATAGGCAATTCCCTGCGTTTAAGTAGTTAATAATGCAATATCCTAAAATTTATTTACTCTTTATATACCACTTTTATCCGACGCTTCAAGTCGATTTGAACGAAGTCGATTTGATTGAAACCGTTGCATTTAAACCGTCTTGAAAATTTGAAAGCGATTTAATAAAATCGAAGTACAAATCGGTTTTTAGATTTTCAAGTTGCTTAGAAAAAGTGCATAAACATGAATTTATTTTTAAACCGTTCCGAAAATCAGCTGTTTTGCTTTAATTGCTTTAAAGTTGCAAAACGCTTCCACAATCGCTTTCACCGAAGCCGATTCAGTGCATGGGTATAAACACACTACATTAAACTGTACTGGGTTCAGACGATGTAAGAGAATCCGCTTCAACGTGCCAAATAAACGTGGTAATAGGCACTTGATCAAAGCGACTCAATCCAAACACATATCTTGTCATATCATTAGATGCAACTTGAATTTTATGCATAAAGTGAGTGTCAGGATTACTATAAACTAGTTCAGAATAAGTTTATTGATAGTCCTGATAGAATTGATAGTGCCTATAATTGACTACCAATTGAAGAGCTAGTCTTTTCTTGGTCTCAATGGAAAGAAATTGTGAGGACAATCGTAGGCATCGTAGCGTGAAATAAACGCGTTTAACATTATTAATATGATCAGAACTGGAGAGTTAAGAATTGAGATATAATCCTAGGTTCTTAACTTTAACAACTTTTTTTACCCTATCATCATTTAAAAATAGCGGTGGGATTTAAAGGTGGCCAATCTTATTTTTAGAAATTGGGAGAATATTCGATTTTTAACCATTCAAACAAAGGTCATTATCAAATGCCCACTTTGAAATAGCTCTAATACCATTATCATTTATTTTGTAACATAAATCATCAAAGATATCACGGTGGTAAGAGGATTATAATTAAACATCAACCACCTAAGCATGCATAGTAACGTCATTGAAAACGGTAAAAATATCGTTAATAAAAATACTAAATAACAGAGGGCCAAGAATCGATACTTGATGAACACCCATTTCAGTGTCTTTATAGTCAGAAAATATATCATCAACCTTCACTCTATGCATTCTGCCTTCAAGATAATTTGCTATTAAGGTTTTATTATTAAAACCAAAGAGTAGCTTACATTTTTGGACTAAAATAGAGTGAACAAAAAATTATTTTTAATTTTTAAATGGTGTTCTTCGAATCACTTCTTCGAAATCAATTACCTTACCACAAAGGATAGAACTCCAAACCACCATTTCTTAAAACTATTTTTGGATTAAAGTCCGTTCAATAACTTTTCCAACGGTAGTTAAAACTTAAAACTCGGTTAAGGAATTCGTTTATTAATCAAAGAAATATTTGTGTTTATATGCTGAAATGACTATATCTCATTAACCCATTGAGTCACCAATATAATTTTTATATTTTTGAAAGGTGATTTTGCCAGATATAAGAAAAAATTATTTAAATTTTTTAAATGGGTTTCCTCACACCCTAAATCGAAATTAATAACCTTACCGCAAGGGATCCAACTTGCAAAATTTCCCAAAATAATTTTTGGATTAAAGTCTTTTTAATTACCTTTTTAACGGTAGTTCAAACTTAATATTCAGTTAAGAAATGTTTGTGATATGAACTTTAGTAAATACCGATTTTCGAAGTTTTTGCCGATTTTTGCCAATTTTGGGAACCCTGTAACTCCTCCAAAAATCACACCAATTTTTTTTTCCTCCAATTTAAATATGTTATTTCTGCCACTGATGCTCCTCTCAAAATTTCACCCACATTGAAGATGGGCATTACGTAATTTCTATGCACTGAGAATACAAAAAATCAAAAACGCACATTTTAAAAACGTTTAGTAAAATTCATATTTTTGAAAATATTTTACGCCATACAAAAATTAAAACGCACATTTTTAAAAAGAAAAGTAAAACGAAACGTTTTTAAAACAACTACGAATGTTTTACTATAATATATAATGTTAAAATTAATATTTTAATAAACATTTTACGCAATACAAAAATGAAAACGCACATTTTTAAAGAGAAAAGTGAAACGAAACGTTTTTAAAACAAAAACAAACGTTCTAACATAACATAGTTAAATGAATATACAAATACAATTCAAGTGGGGGTGTTGGTTTCACATACTTTGTTTTGAAATACTTGTTAATAACGAATTGTTTGTTATATATGTTTTATTGACTTATGTGTTTAATATTTGTACAGAAAGTAAAATATTTTTCATTCTCGATTTCATCACTCAAACTGCCTGCAAGAAAATAATGGAAGAGTTTGAGTTGGAGCATTTGCTGCCACAACTAAAAGGTAAGTATTTAAAAAAAATTAATAATATCTGACAAAATTTTTTTTTATAGACGCTGGGATACAATATCATCATCCACAAGCTTTTAACGAGATGGACATAGCTGATGGTAAAATAACTGAAACAAAACTGTAGTTTTAAAAATCAATAAAACGTTTTTTATTTAATAAAAACATGGAAATTTCTGTAAATTTTTTGAATTAATGGGAAATAATTTAAATTTTCGTTTTTAAAATATATATAATTGTTGTACCATTGCATTTTAAAATGTTTATTGTTACAAATCTAACAAACATTTTAGAATCTAATTCTAAAATTTTCATTTTTAAAATGAAAATAAACGTTTTACTATTGCAATTGAGAAGGTTTTACGTTTACTTAAAAACGTTTTACTTATAGCATTTTAAAATGTTAGCCAAAATCAAACGAACATTTTAGAATCTCATTTTAAAATTTTCGTTTTTAAAATTAAAATAAACTTTTACTAATTTGTAATACAGTCAAATCTGGATATAACGAGCCCCCGAAATAGTGAACTTTTTAGTAACTGACATTTCAAAGAATAAAAAACAAAAACAGCATTTTTTAAACAAAAAATTTAATCTCGAAAATGCGAACAATCTGGATACAATGAACAGGCCTTGCAAAAATTAATTCACATATCCAAATTCAGATAATAATGGTTTGTGATATCTAAAATATGAGATATATGTCCGTGATTCGATGGTTCAGGGAAATAAGGCCCAATGAAATAACGCCCAAAATTAAAAATTTAAAAAAGCCTAAAAATTTTCCATACAAATTTGCGCGTTATTTCATAATCTTGAATAGAAGTTAGCATAGCCTTACTTTTGATACCCATAGTTTTGTTGAAAAAACATGTTTTTAAGACCATTTTTTCTGACTTTTGACCACTATAACTTCTGAACGACTTGAGAGCGACCTTTAACTTTTTTGTTATTAGCTTTTTTAGCTCCAAATACACATTCTGAAACCATTTTAGCCAAAGGTAAAATGGGCTCCGCGAAATAACTCGTGACGAAATAATTCCTAACAAAAAAAAAAAAATTAAATAACTCCTAAAATTTCCCATACAAGTGTTAGGTATTCCCAATTTCCTAAGTGTTAGGTGTTCTTTTAACAATGTTAGGAATTATTTCATCTTTGACTGTTAGGTGTCTGTTCGTTATGTAAGGAGTTATTACATAAAGAGTTGCTGATGAAATAAGTCCTAATTAGGAGTTATTTCATTTAGAATTGTTAGGAGTTAGTTAACACCTATGGATCTATGAAATATGGCCATAAAACGAAAAAAAGGCATGTCCGTATAAAGCCCAAATGGTTTTTTTATTTATGATATAACGATTTGCCCTTATAAGAAATGTGGTTTTAAAATTCCGTACGAGAAAAAACCATTTTATTTGCCAAATATCATTTTATGTGGTGGGGCAATATTTCATAATAAAAAAAGATCCCGAATTTGGGCCCTTATTTAATTTTTCGTTTCGTTTACATTTTTCCAGAGGTCTAGAGCCTTCCCTGCTCGCTTTATGGTCGCGGCCAGGCAGTCGCGCCAAATTTGGGCCGTCGGACGAGCGCAGAAGGGCGCGAGCCGTTGCGGAGGGGCGTGGGTCACGCCGAACGTCGGTTGGCAACAACACAGCAAACACAATATACTTGCCTTATCGAAATTAGTTTACTACGGGGCAATATTTCTTATTAAAAAAAATCCCAAATTTGGGCACTTATTTTATTTCCTGTTTTGTGTGCATTTTGTCAGAGATCTAGAGCCTTCCCTGCTCGCTTTATGATCGCGGCCAGGAGAACCCCAATTGTTTTTTTTAATATTCTGAAAATTAGGACTTAATTCATCATTTCTGTTTAGGTTTTATTTCATAGTGAACATATTTCACTCCTAAATGTTAGATTTTATTTCTGCTTTTCTTTAAGTCTTATTTCACCAGGAGTTAGGAGTTATTTCATCTCTCAGCGTTAGGACTTATTTCATTTACTGTTAGTAGTGGAGTTCTTTCATTAGGAGTTATTTTGTTAGCACTTATATCGTTAGAAGTTATTTCGCGGAGCCGGTAAAATGTTCCCAATTTTCTTCCAAAAAGATTTTGGGCTTATTTTATTGTCGGTTTGGGCGTTATTTCATTTGTTTGGGGTTTATTTAATTTTTGATTTTGGGCGCTATTTCTTTTTTGTAAGCCCAAAATATTTTGGGTCTTATGTCATTTTTAGTTTGGGCGTTTTTTAATTTTTTTGGGATGTATTTCATTTTTTATTTTAGGCTTTATTTTATTTTTTATGCCCAAAATGTATTTGGGCTTTATTTCATTTTTTACTTTGGGCGTTATTTCATTGAACGTTATTTCCGTGAACCTGATTCGATATTTTCAAAATAACGTCAGAAAAATGCATCTATTGTAGTTGCTGATTTGGTTTTTGATTCATTGGGATTGTTATTTATGTGCAAACCAAATTTTTTGAGTTAAAAGTTAGTTAGCGGTAATGAATAATTTGTTGCAATATTTTCGTTAAAATCTCTGACGAGAATCATAGGGATTTTATCTCCACCTATCTGACTGGTATTGGTAATAAATTTACAGTACTATTCAATTTACAATACTAATTACAATACTATTATACAGTACTATATTTACAATTGTTTTACACAACGTTGAAAGAACTAGATTGCAAACTTGAAAGCACTAGAAAAGCAACAATATTCTCAAACTGTTTACCATCATGGACACAATCCAAGCTTGCACAACTCTCTACCATATTTGAGGCATGACTTATTGCTTGTTAGACTCGCAAGTGTCACAAGCAGGCCCGTAGGAAGCCAAGCTCGGGCCCGGAGGGCTACAACATACTGGCCCCCTGAAACACACAAAAAAAAAATGCAATAAGAGAAGTATAAACCAGTGCAAGCTAAAGCTAACTAACCATCGATAAACTTTTGATAGTTTTCGATAGTATTTATGTTAATATCTAGTTAAAGTCGTCTTGGCTTTAACATTAATATTTAATTTATTTTAAGGAAAGTCTTATACACAACAAAAACTGAACAATTTAATTTTGTTAATTCAATCATTTTTTTTTCATTAACAATAAGTTCATGCACAACAAACGCAATAAATATTAATTTATACAATTAAAAAAATAGTAATTAAAAATGGTATTTAAAGGTAAGGTAAGGTATTTAAAACATTCAAATAATATTTATAATAACATTACAAGCAATAATCACTATAGTAAGTATTTATATATCTGAACAATATATATTGTTGTAATATATCTGAACAATATATATTGTTCAGATATATAAATACTTACTATACGACATATAGCATATAGCATATGCTCGTTTCTTGAAAAAGTATGTTTTGTCCTCTTAATGAACTCGAGATTAAACAAAAGACTTGGACAGAACTGGGTTATCGATGTAGCTGTGTTCCATGCAAATATAACTATATATACACAAAATCTTCTGGCATGCCATTAGCCAAAGTTATGACACAAAAACGAAACAACCTTTCGTATAACTTATATGGGGATTAAAACCTTTGAAGCAAGACCACGATTGATCATATCTTCGATGTGCCGAAAGAACCGGCTAAGTGCCTAGGTTTTTTAAAAAGGTGCAAATATATTTCACTCTTTCCTATCTTCGCGTGATCATGCATTAGGCTAAAAATGGAGGGGCTTCAAGATCTTATTTGGAGCTTCTGGACCGAATTCAATGCCATGTGATATATTGGATAGTGAATGAAAATATTTCATCCTCTCTCAACTCTATTAGGCATCGACGTAATATTGGTTGCATCAGCCTTCTGTATAAGTACTACAATGGTAAGTGTTCAAGCATATCTTGACGCCACCAGCCCGTGTGTTTTCCAGGTTTATTCTGTACAAGCCTATTTCTTTACCATTGCCTTGATGCCCAACAAAACATCGCATTACCGGGATAAGTAATTCTTTAGTCGCACGGTTAAGTTGTCACACTTTTAAGCTGTGCAAATTTGAAACAAATCTTCATCGACACTACTCCATCTATCCACCCACCGAATAACTATCACCCATCTTCCGAATCAACATAATGCTTAAACATGTATAAGAGGCATCCCCTAAGCGTTTGTTTAGTCTAAAAAAAAATGACAAATTGTCAAAATCAAACGAACTTGACAGCAATGGCAATGACACCTAAATAGTAGTGTCAATGAAAAAAATATTTAAATACTATCGAAAACCATCGATAGTCAGTTCAAAACTATTGATAGGCACGATAGTGTGAAGCTATCGATTGTGTCATCGATAGTTTGCGAACTCCAGCAGTTTGGAATTTTTAACATTTATTAGGATTTTCTTTTGTCAACAAAAAATTTACACTTGCTTTTTACACCGAAGACAATTTAAATATATGTATATAAAAAATACGAAAGGATTTCTTTTTACAAAGAGTGTCAAAATTAGACTAATATTATTTGGAAGTAAATTATCATCATTAAAAAAATTAACTGATTATAATCATGAATACCTTCATTGTTTTCAAAGGAATTCAAGAAAAATTTTTACAATCAGAATTATTCAAGGATTTTTTTAAAAATCTTTACAACATTCAGAATATTAACAAAGAAGTTAACAAAACAACATAACTTGTATTATATCGAAATTAAATTTATGTCGATATTTGTAGTACAAATGTAGAAAAAAATCATTTTTTAAATAAACGCAAGATTGTTTTGCAACGAATTTATTTGATTTATCGAGAATTTCCTTATCCCCACAGCAGGAATAGTACAACTGTCGTCAATTTTCGATTCGAATAACTGTATTCTTCAAGTATCCCCAAATTAACGATTAACTAGTTTCTTTTTTCGAACATTTCCGATTTTTTTTTACTCTAAGTGATCTGTTTTTTTCTTGTCTTATTAATATTACTAACCCAGCAGAAATTAAGGCCCTAATAAAACTTAAAGCTGACGTTAATAATAAAACTTGCAAGACTTTTGTTTTTAGGCCAAAACAATAACGATTATTTTTAGTTAAACTATTTTTAGATAAGGGGGATAAGATCAACAAGAAATAAGAGAGATTTTGGAAATAATTTATTGAAGATTTGCCACTTCGAAAAAAATTGTTGCATCAGCAGCAGACTTACAATTTTTTTAAGTAAGTTCAGAAGGATCCGTGGCAAATCACTGTAAAGTATCAACTTCTATTATTGTAATATTAGTGAAATAACATATTAGATAAATAATATTTATTTTTTCTTATCAATAAAATCCTTTTTTATTCAAAAGTTAAAAAGGAAATGTTTAAAACTTACAGATACAAGTAGATAAATAAATGAAATGTACAAAATTTATGTCAGTTTCATAATTGAAAATATGTAAACATACGTTTTTAATGTTTAATTCAATAAGGATAACCTAACACACAGACACATTGTTATCATTGCAACGAAATATTTTAAAGATTTTTATGCATAAAAACTACAAATGTAGGTTATTTATATGTGTCAAAATTCAGCAATTCGATATGAATTATTTATGATAGTTGATATTTTATAATAGTTTATAATATACTTTATTTGTTTTATTAGAACTTTTCAAACTTTCACTTATAAAATGTAACCAAATTATTTGTAAACTATTCCACTGTGAACAGCTATGAGTTGTAAGTGTACTAAGTTCATATGAGTGTTTTGAGAATTATTCACTTGCATAGCATAACATAACATAGCAGCACAATGTTTGTCCAGATATGCACTGAAAAACGACCATGCTTTTTTCTATGTTGTATGCTATAAGAAAAATGTTCTACTGGGCATTTCTATCGATGACTGAAAGAATTCATATACAGTGTTGCCGCGGCATACATAAAAAAGGTATCCATGCCAGTCAAAAATATATCCAGAAGTATCCACCTTAGAACAAAGGTATCAACTTATTAAATTCAAAAGTTCCCAAGCCACGAAAAAGTTTCACTAAGGTTATCCAGTAAAATTTGTTAAGTCCTCCTAAGTTGCTTAATTGTTAAAGTTAGCAGCTGCTGATGTGAACGCACCTGCTAAGATATTTGCAAATGTTGGCTTGACAACTTTCAATGCAGCAATAGATCTGTGATTTTAATAACTTGTGTAACCAAAATATTATTTTATTTTTTTTGTTACAGTGCGTTAAAACTTTTGATACATTTGCTACTGAGAATCTTTGAAATGTTTTAGATCTCTACAAACCTCGTTACAAAATTTTAATTTTTTTATTAAATTGTTCACGCGTAATTGGAAGAGGTATTTTTCGTTTTTAGGATAAAGCTCAAAAAAAAGTTTGAAAAGTATGAATAAAATTACAATTTGGAAAATATTTCCAAAATGTTCTTGAGCTTTATTTTAAAAATAAAAACTCCCTTTTCCGACTACGCGTGAAAAATTATTCATCAATGGGCTGAATAAGTTTGACGTTTTCAACTTAACCAATGGTATCTGCTAAGCTAAGACACGGTGCTGAGCTTCTTAACTTGCTTACAAGCTGTTAAGTCTTTTCCCATAAAAAATTTAGACAGGACTTTAAGTTTAGCAAGTTAGCACAATTTAACAAATGTAGTGAATATCACTACTATGTATAATTTTTGATATTGTCAATACGAAGCAAGGTTAGAAATAAGAAAAATAATAATTTACATGGAAACAAACAATACATGTATCCCTCAACAATAAATCAACTTTTTGTTGCTTTATTTTCCCGAAAATCCAGGCCCCTTAAGACTCCAGGACCGGGGGGAAACACCCCGTCCTCCCCTCTCGGTGGACCTGGTCACAAGCGCCATCTTTTACTAAATATAAGAAAAATAGTGAGGTTTCAACGGTTCTTGACCATCTATCTACAGTTAGTGATTGCAACAACATTTGCTGAAAGTGAATATAGCATGAACTAAAAAAACTTAACGCTAGAGTACTCTGTTTACACTCGATTCTACTCCCTATAAAATATATATCAAATTGTTTCTAAAGGAGTATACTCCTAAAAAATAGATTATTCAACGCAATATCTTAAATATTTATCCCTTGGTATTCTGTTTCTACGAGTAACTCAATTAAATTTCATTTGCTTATCAACAATGCTGCACTGTAAGATAACGGCTGCAACATGTATACAACAGTACTTGTGTTGCTTTAAAAAAAGATTTTGAATAAATTAACCGCATCTTAGTATTTAATAAGTATCCGCTTTAACTCAACAGCCGGCATTCAACGAGAAGGCTTTTCACTGCTTTTTTTGTTGTTGTAGTATCTGGTAACTTTTATTACATCAACATTTATTATTACAACATTCTTGAAAATGATCTCTCGTTCACGTGTAGATCATTAAAGAAGAATTTTAATTACAGCAACTACAACGAGACGAATTGTTATTTGAACTATTTAACTTAAGCATTTTTTTAACAAAAAACTTGTTAGAAGTTACTCATCATCATCAAGATAAATATGCAGCTTTTGACCCAGTTTTCATGGAACACACCTTTTCGTGATTCATAAAATCGAGCCAAACATTGGTTTCACCTGATTTAAATTTGTGACTTTTTTAATGCGGATTGCCTCAAACAATGCACGGCAGCCAAAAAAGTGGCATCTAGTCTTACAGCATGCAACCAGGTATTGCAAAAAATACTGGTCACGATTTTTTTGTAGCTTCTTTACTTTTATGTGCTTTTAATATTATTTTCCAAATTTCCAGCTTAAGCTAGACTAAACCGCTGTTTATCTTTTTTTTTTTATCTCAAATTCTTGTGGCAACCTCAGGGCGCAGGCGTTAGTTGGGGACGATAAACCCAGCATTGTTTGTTATTCGCTTTGTAGAATGTACATTGTAATACGTATGAATGTTTATTGCTCTTCACATACATGTATTATCGGGACCGAAAAGTATTCTTGCTGTTTTTCTAAATGTCAACTCAGTTGATTTTTAAGGACATCTTACATTGATTTCTATAATCTATGTGTAATAAATTTGTGTTAAGATAAATTTAAAGCAACAGGTTAGAATTTGCTTTAGAAGCCAAGCAATTTATTGAGGTCTTTATGATAGTGAGAGTTAAGTGTTGATTTAAATGCCAACTTATCCTTATACATAAAAATCAATTCTTGTCAGTGCGCTAAAATCTCTAAAACTACTAAGCCGATTAAGCTAAAATTTTTGGAGTAAATGCGATTCTTTCAAAGGAGTAAAAAAAGGTAGTATTATGATACAAATTCAACACCTTCAAAGCAATATATTGCCAGTTGTTAAAGCTAAAGTCTTTAAATTGAGATGAAAGGTGACTTTTATTAAAACTTATCACCACAAAAAAGTATGTGAGATTGCAAAAGAGGGCGTGGTACCTTCTATTCAACTTCAATAAGGATACACCCGATTACTCCGAAACTAATCGTCCGAATGAGATAAATCTTTCAGAATATGTTTGACTTGGTGACTTTTGTGAAAGTAGAAACAGTATGAAATTTAGACTCTTTTAACCCTTGCGCCCTATTATTTAAAAAAGGTTTAAAAAAATATAAACCTTATTAAATATATAAGGTTTAATAAAGGTAAGCACAACAACTATGTCACAGGCATATATTGACATAATTGTTGTCATTCAGGTCTTACTTCTAGCGATTTTAAAGTTGAAAATCTGATTTCTATGGGTTAAAATTGCTGTATTTTCAAAAAGAACCCTTTAATTTTCTTTTAGTATAAATTTTCAAAAGCTAGTAAGCACCTCATTTTTCAATTAATTTTTCTTCAAACCATGAAAATTTTAAAAAAATAACAGAGTTTTGATTTTTTAATTTTCAAAAAAATCTCTTATTTTTTCATGTTGTATCAAAAAAAAAAAACGCAAAAATGTAAATATGTGAGTATTCCAATGAAATGCAGTAAACTATGTAAGCCGTAAAGAAAATAATATCTGAATCTATGACTGAATACTGACACAATAAATGGTGCGATTTTGTTGAAACAAAAAACAAATCATCAAAAATCAAGTTCGACGCAATCTCTCGATAACAATAAAATCTCCAAAAATTCCACATAAATTGCTCCATTTTGAAAATATGCACATAAGTTATAATAAAATTTGTACTCTAAGAGAAAATCCTTTGTTTGTCGAACCAAATGTTAAACTTCGAACATGGTTAAAAATCTTGAACTATATTGTTTTTAATAATTGTAAAAAAATAATATTTTTAAGAATTATATATAAGCTTAATGCCAATTAAGTTCATGAAGCAACAGGTTGCAACAACAATAAGTTCTTTGCAGAACAAACCACCAAGCAGACTAGACAGCTGTTTCGTTGATAGCTACATCAACTCATCAGTAGTCTTCTGTGGTTTGGTCCACCTAAAATATTACTGCATTTTTTTAAACCTTGCGGTTTAAAATTTAAAATTTTTAAATACTAGCTCATATTTAAGATTCTACAGTACTAAAATTAAAACAAAGAATTAAAACAGCTTCCCTTTTAGCTTTTTGGTTTAAATTTCAGTACAAAAGAAATATTATAGAGTTCCTTTTAGCTTTTTGGTTTAAATTTGAGAATAATGCTGTATTACGTTTTGTTTTCAATACAACTAAGACTAAATTGTTGTGGATTTGGGTACTAAATTTTAAGTTGGACCCTTAAAAGGTAAGTCTGGCAATGCTGAGACTCAATTTAGGCGATTCTGTTGATGTTTGTTTATTGCTTCTTTTATCCATAGCGCAATAGCCTCGTGGTTAGACTAGTGTACTTACAAACTGGATGCGTGGGTTCGAATCTCGCGGTGATTGTTATTTTTATTTTTTTTTTTTTTTGTAATATTTTAAAACAAGTCTATACTTAATTTTTAGCCAAAGCTATTTTAAGACCATACGTTAGTATTTTGCATATTCTAAAAAAAATAAACCAAACAGATGATGTAAAAACCAGTACCAAAATCAAAAAGATATGCTTCAAATGAAAATGCAAATTTAAAGATTTTTAGAAAATTTACAGAAAATCCTGAACTTTTGTAATCTTGTAATGCTGTTTTTGACAAGTACTCACTTTGAGAGTATTGTAGTAACGCTATCATGCAATTGTGGACGACGCCACAAAGAAAACAATACATCAAACCAATTTTGTCCAATCTCGTTGGCAAACGAATGAGGCTTAAGACAAAGGCTTCGTTTTACACATGGTAAAATTATTTATCAGGTAGCCTTGACCATGATTCAATCAGAATAAGATTAAGTTTATGTTTGACATATCCTTATTTTATGTAAACAAACACATATTCTCTCTCTGAAATTAATGACAAACGGGGTTGTGTAGTCTTCTCAAAAAAAAGTATAATTTCAGTGCTTTGCTGCATTTTTTACTTAAAAAAAGTAGTTCTTCTTTTGCTACACTTTTTTAAAGCTATGCTTTTATCATTACACTTATGGGAAGTTTTAGGCAAAATCGGTTAAAATTAAGGCATATCTTAGAAGATGTTTTCTAAAATAGTATAATATATATTCGAAAAACTTTATTTGCGTGAAAATTTTACATCATCAGTTTAAGCAACAAAATTTACTAACATATATTCTGTATATATGAAGATGGCGCTAAAGTTTGTGTGCTTAAAAAATGGTCAAAATCGACCCACATCATAGCTCAGCTCAAGATCGTTTTAAAACAAACAAAAAATGCATTTGAAAATAGACTTTTGAATGCACATCTTTTACCAAAATGGAATGAAAACTAAGGAAATTATGAAGAGACGAAAAAGGAGTAAAAATTTATATTATTTTAACCATACCGTTGCGTGTAAAAACTAGACAAATTTTGCAAAGACGCTCATTTTGGTAAAAAGTGTGTAGAATTACATTACAAACAGATAAAAATGAAAAAATGTGGCTGGTTTTAAAAAAGTATGTTTCAACAAAAATGCGTTTAAATTTACTCTGGTAAGTTAAAAGTACTCTGGCACACCTGGTTTTTAGTACTGTAAAATCTGAATTATAAACGGATTTGATAGATTTTTTCATATTTTTGAATAGTTTTACAACAATAATTAATTAAAAAAATTTTTTTTTAAATTGTTCGCCTACATCCTCTCTTAATATTTTGGACGTATGTACCTTTGGATATTTCGTATAATGAAAAAGTTTCATACTTATGCAACCAAGTGCTTATTCTGATACAAGGTATATATAAGAAGGTAGTATTAGTAGATAAAATTCTCTCTTGTTGTGGGTACCTGAACTGTCAAAATCAGTTTTTTACGAACAAAAGCAAATCAAATATCAAAATTTGTTAATAACTTGTCAATAAATAGAATTATGTAGTGTTTTAAATTGATTTTAGCAACTTTATTGTTAACAATTTTAGAATTTCTTGCTAATCCGTCTTTCGTGGCCAAACGCACAATGCAATTATAAGATTCGCCGCAGATGGCATAGGTCTTGGAAGCAACGGTCATGCGGCCGGTTTCTGCATCAACATCGACAATGCTTAACTGCACAGAAGCGTGGTCCTTGGCAAGAATGATTCTGTTGGATGCAGAACACTTTCTGGAGCAGTACAGAGACTATCCGGCGTCGTCTTTCATGTTTATCGATTTTTTGTAGAATTTAAAATATTTATGACACAAGGCAAATGGAGCAAACGGAGTCGAAAAGAAAATCCATTAAAATACTTGCGAAAAGTTTGAAATATTTCGCAACAGTTATTTTATGATAGCTTCACGAAAAATACAAAAAAAAAATCTTTCAGCTCTCACAAAAAAGAAAACTATAACAATTTTTACAACACATTTCACAGTTTTCTCTCAGCTTTTATTTGTTGTCTTTTACGTTCTTCTTATGTTTGACAGCTTTGGTACCCACCTATCTGTGATGACACTATCATGTTGAATATACCTTGTTCTGATATAAAAAAATTGCTCTTTTGCTTTCCTCGCATTATTAGGGTGTCTAAGTTCATTCTTGTGAGTAAACGTCAAATGGCTGCATAACCTATATTGATAGAATCATGGCGTTGACCACTACCTATTTTCTCAGGAGCTGCGGTCAACGAACGCCAAATAAAAGAAAAGATAAAACGAGCGTCTTTTAAAAAACTTACATGAAATTTTTTTTTTTTTTTTGGTGTGACAGAAAACATTTTTGATATCTCTGTTTTGAATCAGCTGCCATAGCAACCATAGCACGCTCTCGTTTTGATTTTCTTATGTTTGACATACGTTGACCGCAGCAAAAATTGTCGCTACTTCTTTGTAATAATTATGATTTTACATGAGGATGCGCTGTAACTCTTTTGAAATACTTTCAAAAACGTAAGAAAACGTCAGAAAAACTTTTATTTTTATTAGTGAATACTGTCATATCGGAAAAGAGCTTTAAAATTTCACAACTTATATGTAAGCGTACAGAAATCGAATAAAAATTCATAAACAAAGATATATGAAAAAAGCAAGAAATGCAACTTGTCTCTCTTATGTGATTATACAATTGTCCAAGTATAAAAATAATTTATTTCTACCTTCGTCTACCGGAATGAAGTGGTCTCGTCTACAAACAAATTGCTCTGCAACTGCAGATCTACTGTTGCTATCAATTTGAGAATAGTTCAATAAATATCAAGAAGTACAGAATAATAGATTGCGCAGATCGTAATTGGTTTTAAAGCAAGTTGGAATGAAACCAAATTGCACTGGCAAAAGATTCAAGAAACAAACTTCGTCTAGCCTGACGTCATGATCGTAAAATATATTTTTATCGTAGCTAGAAAAGTCAAAATGAAAAGTAAACAACATGACGGACCTCCGCAATACGTAATCCTTTTATCTATTATTCTTGAATAAGTATGACCATCTCACTTTTGCAGCATTTGAGGACTATCGGCCAAAAATTGACCCAAACTCGGGGATATTTTTCGATAAAAACGGAGACAATTTAGAAATAATAGTTATTGAATAAAAAACATCAAAATTTTGCGTACAATTTTTTTTACTTTTTTCTCTCGCTTTACGTTGTTTTCGCCTTGTCGTGTAATGCTCCAAAGTTGAGTTTAACATTGGCCGCATTCAGCGCAGACAACAGTTGGCAACTGTTGTGTGAAAATTCGCTGAATGGTCGAATTTTGGGAGCGCTAACTAAAACTGATCAGGCACCGGACGCCATTTAATCGAGAGAACAAATTATAAGCTACATGAACACAACTGTTTGCTTAACTGTCAGATGCTGTTACTGACGCTGTTAAATTAATAAACACAGTAAGAACGCACAAATTTAAATGAGAAACCTTTGCAATTGAATAAAATTTACATAAAAATTAAATATGCATAATTAAATTGAATCTAACTGACGTCTAGAGTAGCAACACATTCAGAGAAAAACATCGTGAACTAAGGTAGCGCTACCATTACAGTGCACAACAGTTGTCTGCGCTGAATGCGGCCATTATCAGCACCAAATCCAACAATTTCTTGTTTCAATCAAATGTGGTCGCAGCATTGGATATGACATCATCTATAGAAATAGACTGCAGTTGTAAAATTTTAACTTTCACACTTTATAGTGGCATAAAATATCGATCAAGAACAGGAAACATTTTCACGTTTCCATGATTGGATGCATAGACTTACAAAATGGCTCTCGTTTAGATTGTTTTGCACTTGCTTAAGTACATAAGGAGTAAATACATTAATTGCAATTGCTTCGTATTTAGTACGCGCACAGTCAAACTTATCCAATTTTAAAGCATTCCGGAAAACTTTTGATACGCAATCGGCTGAACGAAAACTGTGATTTTTGGATATGACAAGCTATGCCCAGACTCCTTTGGCTACAGCAGTTTGCAAAGCAAATTTGTCAGCTTGAGGTTTAGTGAAAAACGAACCAATATTTTGTTAAGAAGCAGGCTGACATACACTTCTTGTGTTTTTCTGTTCTTAGGTGTGATTCTATAGAACTTTTTCCACTATGCGCAAAATTAAAATCTTGATGGCAAAAATTACAACTAGCGTTATCACTGTGTTTATTTTTATGTTTTCTTATAAATGGGTATTTACTTTGTAAATCTGCAGTAAATAAACATTTACGTTTTCTCATTTATGCGTTTTATTTAAACACTTGTTGTCGTGAAAAACCTGAACTATATAATTAAATTATTGAAATCCTAATAAGGTAGTTCGAAATCGGAGAGAAAAGTAACCTTTATTTGCGTTGTTTTCTTTCCTTACATTCTAAAAAATACCTGCAATTCTGTCAAAAAAAAGTCAAATGAAAGCACTTTAACTTACACCCAGAGTTACCGAAGGTAGTACTATTGTACAGTAATACTTTGACACTTAAGTAATCTACACTCAAAAAAATCTGCTTCCCTAAAATTAAGAAACTGTGGCTTTAATTCATAGGCATGGGTTTTTCTATATTCTATAGAGGTTTCTCCTTAATGTAGAGAATTTTTACATGAATTAACGACCTCACGTCTTGATTACGTTGCAATGTTATAAAAACAGCTTCTTAGATTTGAAGACAAGTTTTTACTTAAATATAAGAAATGACATTGTATTGATATCAAGTCTGCTCGCAACATTCTACAGCATGATTTCTTAAATTTGGAGAAACATAAGTTACAAAACTTGGATATTTTATAGAAATACATGTAAGTTTTTCTTTTTTTGTATACCACAAGTGATTTATTTTAAAGATGCATTTCTTATATTTCTAGAAAAAATGCTTTAAAATTACTTACGAAGCGAACGAGTCTTAATGAAGCAAATTAAGCGACGATTGTTGAACAACAGCGATGGTCGAATGGATAAGCCCATGCACTTACACTCACGCGGCCGAGGTTCAAGTCTCCGGATAGTGGTAATTTTTCAAATTAATTTAATGTTAATAATAAAATTGTTTGTTTCATAATTCTCACAGTAAGCTGCTTAAAATCATTAAAAAGGGTTTTTTTTTTGCAAAAACTAAAAAATTTTTCCAGGAATTTGTTGAAAAATTTCTTAATTTCAGAGAAAATTTTTCTCTTACTTATAGCCGATGATTAATAAAAGGTAGAAAATTTCTTATTTTCAAAGCAAATTTTTCTCGTAGTTATAGCCACTGATTAATAAACGGCAGAAAATTTCTTATTTGAAGAGAAAATATTTCTCTTAGTTATAGCTGATGATAAATAAACGGTAGAAAAACTTATTAAAATGTAATAAGATTTCAACACAATTGCGATAAGTATCTTCAATTTAGCGAAATAGTTCGTAAATGATTAAATAATTTTCCTAAAATATTTCCCACTCCTGGTGTCAATTTAACGAAAAATATATACGTCATTTTTAGAAAATCGGCCATGGCGCTAAATGAAGCCCGATTTTCTAACGATTGGGTGCTATTTTTCTAGATTTTTTAGAAATATTTTTCTGAGTGTAGTAATAATCTTAATACATAAAAAGCAAGCATACTGCTCCGCGCACAGTCTCACTCAAACTGCAATTATGTTTGCCATTATTACAGTGCTTATGCAAAATATACTGTCCTCAAAAATATTCAGCCTGAAAGTATGCACAGAAAATTCATTTGATACGTATCAGTGACAAGATAGGGTTTTTACAATAGTACGTTGTTGATCAAACTCCTTCTTTTTTTATCCTTTTATAAATAAGTTATGACGAGTTTAATGAAATTATTTTGATGGATTTTACCAAAAAATAGAATTCTATCAGCAGTGAAACGACACCTGAGTTGCTAAGACGTATAAGATGGTTGCAAAGACAGTTTGTAAAGTTGTGTATAAATACAATTGTGTTACCAAACTCGACTTTTTGCACTTTTATACTTGAACTAATTTTTCAACACTGCTTCAATACTTAGTGTTATTTAAAATGATATATTTCTATTTTGCAAAAATCAAATGAATAAAAACCACGCTTTAAAAAGAGAAAAAAGTGCTTTCGGCAAATGACTCCAAAAGGAAGTGTGGGCTTTAATGCTAGTACATGCTAAGAAATCTTGGAATAACTTTTAATACTTTTTGGCTTACATATATATCACACCAAAATTGTATTAAAATTAAATACTGGCCAAATATTACAAACTATTTTTAATGAATATATGTGTTGACATCGAATGCTCAGTTCGTATTAATTTGTAATAATGATCTTGTATTAAAAATTAATTATAATATTAACCATAGCATCAATCTAATTCCAAGAGGTATAAAATACCTTCGTAATATTTGAATTGTATTAAAATATAATACAAAATTTTATTGAAATATAATACAGCATGTCTTAAAAATTAAATACAATATTTACAATAGTAACGAATTGATAACAAGTGTATAAATTTTCGTTGCAATATTTGAACTGTATTAAAATGTACAGAAATTTAAAAATAAATTTAAAAATTTTGTAATCAATTGAGAAGTATTAAATTTAATACTTTTTGTATTAAACATCTCTGTAATACTTTGATTGTATTAAAATTTATTCCAAGATTTGTAACCATGTATACATGTATACTCTTATATTTCTTACTATTATAAAACAATAATTTTTAAATAAGTTTTGTAAACGATTATACTTGAAATAAAAGATGAAATATTTGGTGCATTTGAATTATTTTTTTCTATATGGATAAATTACTTTTTTTTGTGGCAGAATTTTGGGACATTTGGTTCAATTTGGGGACAACGGGACAGTTGCTAAAATTCGGGGACATATCCCGAGTAAATGGGACAGATGGTCACACTAAGTATGACCGATATTATCAAGAACTGAACTGTTATGAAAGCAATAACTTAGTGAGCAATGTTTTCTCTGAATGTATTGTTACTCTGAACGACAGAAAAGTTGTAAATTATTTTAATAAATAATTAAGTTATTACAAATATTTAATTATGTAAATAATTTTAATGCAACGGTTTATCACTCAAATTTACTTACAACGTCATTAGCCGCATCTGACATTTGAACACTCAACAGTTGTGTTCATGTAGCATAGAATTTATTCGATCGATCAAATGGCGTCCGCTACCTGATCAGTTTTAGTGAGCACTCCTATAACTATACCGTTCAGCGAATTTCAACACAACAGTTTCCAACTATTGACTCCTCTGAATGCGGCCAATGTGACCGTCAACTACAAACTTAAAGTACTAGATTTAGACCGTTTTCGAAAAAAGCCATTTTTGATACACCCTACTTTGCAGGGTTCTGAAGACGACACATTTTTCATAAATTTGTTCTTTCAAAGTATGCTCCAGCAGTTATTTATGCGCAGTTTTTAATTTAATTTAACTCAATATAAAAAAAAAACAAGAAATTGCAAGGAAATAACAAATATTGAAATCGGAGACTCTTATCGGAAAAAAATCTAAAGAAAATAATGTTTTTGCAAAACTGTGAGTAATTTTAATTTAACTTTTACATAATTTCACAAACTTAACTCATGCCATTTATTCTCAATTAAACTCAAGATTACAGTTAAATCTGTTGAACTATTTTTAACCCTCGAGTAGGCGCGCTATGACCATTTTACTCAAGAAATTTTCAATCGATGTAACTTCTATTTTCTATGAAAATTTTTTCACTCATTCCCAGCAAAAAAAGTGCTTCTAAAAGAAGATAAAGTGGAAGGGAAGTCTTGAACTCCATCCCTTCTACTTTCATACCCAGAAGGCATTCTTTTAACATATGCATGTCATTGGGAGGAATGCTTTCCTAAGTTTTCTCTAGAAGTCCTTCCAGAATTTTTAAATGGAAGATTTCAGTGAAAAGATTCTAGCAGGTGTTTTCCAGGAGAACTTAAAGAAGGCATTCCATGGAATGCAATGGTTTTTGGGGTTAAGGGTGATGGGGGTTTAAAAAATCTCACGTAAAATATCCCTTTTTTTTTATTTTCACGGCATTTTGGTGTTGGAAGTATGAAGTGGTCGGGTTTTGTTAGGGGTTTCTAAAATCCCACGTAAAATATCTAAAATATATATTATTATTATTATTTATAATTTTTTTACTTTAATTGAATTTTAATGCTGTTGGAACATCTTACAGAAGTAGTTTATGAGAACGCCTCTTGAAAGCAGTTCTCGATAAGGCTAAAAATAAGCACAATAGGATCTATGGAGTGTATTCTAGAAGCAATGTCCCTTAGAATGCATGTCACATTTGCATCAAAAATTTTGCTGGGTTATGTTGAGTACTTTTGATAACTGTTAGCAAGATTTGGCTGAGGTTAGTGCAAAATTTGTAACAATTCGAAGATACCTACTAAAAAACTGCACTAATTTCTCAAGTGAGCATACAGCTCACGTGCGACAATCCGTGCTACGCTGCGTGGCGCGCTTTCTTCAGCGTTAAATTAAGAAAATACCTATCTCAGAAGTGAAGAAATAAAGAGAAGCGTAAGCCTCTAAAACATGCTTTTTGGGCGACCATTCTGTTTAAAGAGCAACCACTAGCTAACGATAAAAGCAAAAATTTAAAAAATGTTTTCTGGTATTTCATATTTTTATCAACTGTTTTTTTAGATTTACTCTATTTTTAAACTTGGCGGCAAATTTTTTGTTTATGAAATCTCATGGTTTATGCTTTTTTATTACAGTTTCTTATCTTAAATACAATGTCTTGTTTAAAAAAAAGCAATTATTTAGTAATTTAACTAGGCATTAACTCAATAGAAAATATATAACAATGCATTTGGCTTTCACGCAAAAAAAAAAGATGGCACACGATTAAATAAGAAGTTGACTCGAAATTAAACGAACAATTTTGCTTTGACCGAGGGGTCAAATACCACGAACAAGTACATAAAGAATAAAACAAAGTACTAAAAACTTTTAATATATATATGCATTTGACATGTTAAATTTTAATAAATTTTAAAACTGTAATTTTAAAAGTTAGAAGATAATTATGTTTGTAGTGGTATTAGAGAAAATTAATCTTTTTTTCACTTTACATTTAAATGTACACTTGTTTTCGAGTTGCTCTATTTAAGATAGTGTATTCAAGCTTAATGCAAAGATAACAATGTTGACACGTGATAACTGGGCTTTTATGCTAAATTATTTAAAACTCACCACAAGCATTTTTATGCTGGTATGCAGTTATCCAAAGATATTTTTTGTGCTGTTGATGTGCACTCAAAAAATAATGTTTGTTTTAATTTATTTTTAAACTTGTTGTTTTCGCGCTTTTTTCCGTGGTATCCCTTGAGAAACACTTAAAAAACACTAAAGGAATAATATTTTTATATGTAAGATATAGTCGATAATTTTTCAACACATTTAACGCATTATCACTTCGAGTTAGCTAACATTTTCTATGTTCCGCACAAAAGAATTCTTTGAATCCTTAAAGATAACTTTCAATAGAACAACGCGCAGTTAGTTGTTGTTTGTTGTTGATGCTGCTTTCTGAACAATTGTTGCAACTAGTGTGTCTTCAAACATTTGCAGACGATGGCTTTTATACACTAAACGAAGAGCGCAAATTTGAAAAAATGCAACAAATAGAGTTGCCAACTTCTCACAGAGGAAACAAATGCAGAGATTTGCGCCTTAGATACTTTATGGCCTTTTTCTATGGCGTTTTATAGTTGTTGCAGGGTGCATCATTGCTATAACAAAAAATACAACGTCGAAACAATAAAAACAAAAAAACATCAACAACAACACTCGATGGAAAGAATCATACAGACGAATTTACACGAACAACAGGTTCACCACGTTCGCAACCACCACCAGCAATGTTGCCCCCACCAGCTAAAACAAAAACGACAACAACAGCAAACGGCATCTCTTTTGTTTTGAGGGCCTAAAATTTGCGCGAGAGCACATCATTCATTGTGTTCTTATTCATTGTTGGTGTTGTTGTTGTTGTTTTTGTAAAGATACCTACTCGTAAATCCATCGTCATTCGATCGTGACAAAAACAACAGCATCAGCATCAGCACTAACTCGAGAGCAACAGAAGACGATCGATCAGACTCCATCCTAAGCTCAATACATCAATTCCTATGTGACTTTTATGTTTATTCGTCTGTAAACAGCTGAGAATTCATCTAAGCCTGAATCTATGTATATTGGAATCTTTGTTTCAGTCTGACTTGGAGTTCGTTAGTTTCGGGGGCGGATGTAAATAAATTATGGCTCACTTCATTTCATCAAGCGATCTATGGTCGCTGTTGCTAAAGGTGCTATTTTTGTTGTAGTTCGACTGGCCTTTTAATATATTGGTACAAAATGATAAAATTAGATTTATTGCAATCTAGGAAGTGTTTTGAAATTTTTTGCAAAACAATGTAAACAATTCAGTTTAATAAAATACTTTAAAGAATATTGATCACGAAATAAATTTAGTTAACGTAGTAACTGCAAATCGGTTCTGCTTTTAACAGATCTTAACAATTGTTTATTGGCGAAAAAAATTGCTTATGGAATTACGTTAATGCAGAAAATATTTAACGATCTTAAAAAAAAATCACTAACAATTTCAAGCTCGGTTAATATTTGGTTTTCAACCAATTTTATGTGTTTATTTATTTAACTAGCTGAAACCTGGCGCGTTGCTGTCACGCCCCCTTGTCCAACGCTCATAAAATGTTATTATTGAAACTGAATGTGTAAATTGAGGTCAAATACTGAATTCCTACGCCACAAAGCGATAATTTTAGCCATAACTTTCGCCTGGAAAGAGATATCATGGTAATTTTCTTCACATAAATTATCATGAGACTTGACTTTTTGGTAAAAAATATAAAAGCAACATTTTGGAAAAATAAATTTAAAAAATTAAAAAAATCAGTTGTTTTGATGACAAAAAAAAATAGAAATAAACTGGCCATTTCAGCCCTTGAAAGGACTTTTACCTAGCTTCTATTGATCAATTGTGTTGTGCGTGTTATTAAATGTTTGATCACAAATGACCGAGAACTGGACCTACGAGTTTTATGCCGTCTCCGAACGGCTTATGTTCTCAAGAAGCTTTACATGGCAATTTTTACTCTCTGAGGTTTGCCATTGTTTGCACGACCGAACAGAAAAATTAATTCAATTGAAAAAACTTTCTGTCTGACCTGGAATTGAACCCGGGCTACCGCGGTTCTTTAGCTTAGGGGCCACGCACTCTACCCACTAGGCTACGGTCGCCACTGTTTTGATGACAAAAACAGTTGAATAGTTTTTCGCTTAAGCCTAGTACTCTGTTCGTTTGCGTGAAATTTCGCTGGCAACATCTTTTTATTTGTTTCGTGAAATTTCTGACTTAAAGTTTGTTGCGAGGAATTTCTATGGCAACGTTTCTCAGAGAGACTCAGAGAATAAGTTGGGAGATTTCATAAGATATCTCTCTTTTCACTTAAAAATAAATAGGCAGTCCAATTAAATTGTTGTGAAAAAATTTTGCTCAGAAACATGTTGCGATAATTTCACGCAGCGGAACAGAGTATTGCTCTGACGAACATGTTGTGAAAATTTTCACGCTTGTTTCGCAGCTGTTACTTTTTATATGGAGATTTGAGTGAAATTTCACATGAAAATGAACAGAGTACTATGCTTTAACTGGAAGAATTTTTTACAAATGAATGCTATGTCATATGAAGGGTAGTAAGATATGCAATTTTTACTTGATTTTATTTATACAAAATAAAAACATTTTTTGAGTAATTTGTTGAGTGATCAATATTTTGGACCTTTTCTGAAACGAATATAAAAAATGTATACACTGACCTAACAGTACAGTTCTAACAATTTTTGAGTCAGTGTTTGACTAAAAACTCCATATTTTGGACCTTTTTTGAAAAATATATAAAAAATATAAAGACTGACCTAACGATACAGTTAAAACTATTTTTGTGAAGTTATTTTATTAAACTTTTAACTTTAAAAACAGTTGAGATATTTGCATCGAAAGTTTAAACTTTGACTTGCATTTCGTTTTTTCTCATTTTTAGGTTACGATGTTTTATGAAAAAGTCGTTGTACCAAAAATTTCTACAATTTCGATTATATGTAAATGTTTTTGGTGTCAAAATAATATAAATTTCTTCAAATTAAATTAGTCGGAGTTTAATATAGCAAAACGTATTTAAATGAAATAATTTACGTTAGATGATGGTCAAAACAAAGCATGTAAAAATCTATTCTAGGATGCAAACAATATGTATTTGAGCTTGAGCGAAATCCGTTTAGCACTTTAGATTTATTTTAAGTTAATTTTTGTACAAATGCAAATTTTCATTCTAATCATATGAAGTGGCTAAGGAGTTTTTTGATATTTTGTAGAAGATTTGTGCTGGATTTTTATTGATTTGTGGGCGGTAAAAGAGGGTATGGCAAATTTGTTTTCTTCCTAAACCATCTCGTACTCAAAACAAATCTACTGCCAAAATTTCAGTTTAATTTAGTTTTTACCTGGCGCATTTTACTGCACTCCACGCTTATCCAATCAAAAAAGGGCGTAAACATAGTGCCACCACGCCCGTTTTTTGTACATCGGCAGCCATACGAACTAAATTACTAAACTTTCGATTTATACCACCAAAACAGTCTGAAATATGGCATTTTTTGCATATAGTGGGGGTGAAAAGTAGGAGTGGAAAATCTTACATAGTCTATTACGATTCAGTTAAAATAACAAATCGTTTGATACCTTCATTGTCGAGATCGGTTCAGTGGTATTCGCTTCATTGCGGAACATCCATGTGTATCACAAAGGCTTTTATATAATAGATTTGCTTATTAACATTAATATAAATAACATTGTTTCTTTCCACGGACCTTTTATTATGTGTATTTGGTTTTAAGTCTAAAAAATAAGTTTTGATTTGGTAAAAAGCAGGCGCGTACAAAGAAAAAATTTCGGGGGGGGAGGGCGCCAGGTTCTTATTGAAGCGAAGCTTTTTACGCCTCGTTTTGTGATTTGCTTGAGTGAAATCTGAAAAACGACCCTTTTTTCATACACATTTTTCTTAGAATTGTTGTTGTTTTTTTACTTGCGTCTATTACAACAAGAGGATATAAAATTGAAAATATTTCTTTGTACGCGTGAGGATCGAACTCGCGCCGCCCGATCGAGAGTTCAACACACTATTCATTGTTGGTGTTGTTTTTGTAAAGGTACCTACTCGTAAGTCCATCGTCATTCGATCGTGACAAAAACAACAGCATCAGCATCAGCATCAGCACTAACTCGAGAGCTTAGATCCACTACTCCAAACCAACCAATTCTGATATGATGTGATTCATTCAATATTAACTGAAGCTATGTTGCAGTAGATGACAGGAATTTATCAAAGGGATTGTTCATTAGCTGCCCTACATATTCTATTGTGAATGCGTGAAGCTATAATGCAGCAGATCACAATAATCGATCAAATACTACGTTTCCATGGCAAGTTAAATCGAAGTTGACTCGGGATTAACTCGAGGTTGAAGTTGAGTTGAATTTCGTTAAATCCACGAAACTCCACGCAACTTATTAGATTTAACTGAGTTAGATCGGATGCGTTCGGAATATTTTATTTCTGCCACTGCGCTGACATAAAATGTAACAAACCGTTCAGCTGGCACACAAAGTAGCGGAAACTAATACTGATCAAAAACTCAATATGTTTAGTAAATTTTGCACCTTCTGAAAGCACACATTTATACTAAGAAAAAATGGCGAATAGAGTGGCCGAAGTCTAACTCGACTCAATGTTGTGCATGGAAACACTTTCGAGCTAGAAACGCCATTATGTCAACTTGAAGAAAACCCAACCTAGGATCAACTCGCCAGGGAATTAAGTAAAAAGCATTTTGCATTAGCTATCCAAACAACAAAAGTAGCAAGGTTCTATTGAACGGGTGGATTTTAATTGCGAATTTAGGCATAAATGTTCGTAGGCATTTAAGGCAAGGATGGTGGTTTAGCGCTCGAAAATTTAAGGTATTTTTAGGATTTTTTTAAAAAGTTAAAATATTGAACAACGATATTTAAACTTTTACTCTCATTCATCATAAAAAAAAATATTTTTTTAATTTAAAAAATTGTTGATCTTGTTCAAAATGGTGGTCAATGAGACGCTCTCAAGGAAAAGGGGCATGTCCGGTGTTGTAGATTTTGACTGTTCTATTTAGCTGAAAAATAAAAACCTAGAATATTATTAATCACTATGAGTGCAGCTATGGCTGGCACTAGAAAAAAAAGATATTAAAAATTGACAGAATGACGCGCTTTTGAAAATTAAGTTCTTAAAACAGCTTGTTTTCTACCGGTTATTAAGTGTAAAATATAAAATGTTTTTAATTAAAACTTTGATTCTAGTTCCAGCGATAGATTCTAGTTGTTATGAATAGCAATTTTAAATTGCAGATGATTCGGCTAAATAGTTTTTGGTTTTTCTACAACACCATGCCGAAAAAAGTATTTTCGATATAAATGCGTATAAAGAGAATGAATTTAGACGAAACACTGTGTCTCGACACCTACTAAAACGGCTGTAGAAGTGAAAATACAATGTTCAGTTGGTTTTTGACAAGACGTAATGTAAAGTAACGTAGAAATCTAAAATCCGCGGATTTATACGTCCCGTCACGTTACGTTACGTTTATTAAAATCACTTGTATAAAAAAGCATTGTTTCAAACAATAAGTGAAAGAATGCACTGCTCAGCTGACATAAGATCACATTCAGTTACTTCTATTATAATTGGACATTAACGCCAGAAAGACTATACTTTTGAAATATAAAAAAATCATTTTCATAAAAATTCTAAGCCTTAAACAATGCTGTTTTGATAAATATAACTTGCGAATGACAAGCGATCTAAATATTTGCACAACAAGATGTAATATTTGCTAGAAATATCGATGACATTACATCTATATAATATACGTTTGATATTTTAGATATTAAAACGCAATAATTTCATTAACATTAACAAAAATAATTCAAAATTAATGTGTTTCCGATAACTCCTTTAAAATAGACTGTATTAAGTATACTTACATTGATTCCTTGATTCTTAACAAAACGTTTATATGAATATTGTTATATTTTTGCAAGACCAAATTTTATTTTATTTTTTTGTCTGATTTTTAGGAACAGAAATCGAATATTTTATTTTTAATAATGACAAAAATCTCATTTTTTTATATTAGAAAATAATTGAAATATCGTTAAGTTGATTTTATAAAATTAAGAAAATCAAGTATATATTACATTGTATCAATGTTTGTGTCGGTTTCAACACACTGCGCCCTTGGAGTCTCTGCTTCAACATCAACTGGAAGCCGACACAATCTTTGTACTGGTCTCTCCAAAGTTACTCTCCTTTTTTGTACTCCGCCGAATTCCCAATCAGATGTTGCCACTTTAAGACGTGCGTTCCGCACAAGTCCATCAGAACCTGCAAATATCTCAACCACACGCGCTGTTTTCCAAAGTGTTGGTGGTATGTTATCCTCGCGTATCAACACTAGGTCGCCTACTTTCAGTATTGGCTGTGCTTTATTCCATTTTGGCCGTTGTTGCAACTCATTCAGGTAATCCTGCGACCATATTTTCCATAGAGATTGTGTCATTTTCTGTACCTGAGCCGCGAGTTTCAATTTATTATTTGGAATTTCTTGCACATTTGCCCCAAATGGCTGAATTATAGGTTCACCTATCAAAAAATGTGCTGGCGTCAAGAAAGATAGATCTTGTTTGGGCTAGAATCACTCTGAAAGCATTACTGGTTAGTTTATGGGGACCAACAATTCTACGTAAATGAAATTTCATGGACTTGATTGCTGCCTCCCATAATCCGCCTTGATGCGCAGCCGTTGGAGTAATAAACCGCCATTCCGTGCCATATTCTTGTAAGTTTTTGGCCATATTCATGCCATTCCAACTGCGTAACATTCTCGCTAACTCTTTTTCTGCGCCCGTAAAATTCTTTCCATTATCGCTCCATAAACTTGTACATGCGCCTCGAATACTTGTAAAACATAAAAAAGCTTGGATGAAATCCGCAGTAGATAAACTGTCAACTAATTCTATGTGCACTGCCTTAGTAACCATACACACGAAAACAGCAACATATTTTTTTTCGAGAATGTTGCATCTGCCTCCTCGAGCTTTTAAAAGAAACGGGCCAGCATAGTCGACGCCAGAATGACGAAAGGGTCGACACGGCCGCACACGGTCCGCGGGCAATTCGCCCATCATCTGCTGTATCCCCTGTTGTCGTTGTCGAGTGCATGCAATACATTGTGAGTTGCTTGTGTGAATTGCCCGGCGCAGGTTTGTGATCCAAAACTTACGACGTAAATAAGCTATCATTTCGCGTGGTCCGCCATGCCGAATCAAAAGTTTAGCTAATGGACTAACATCTGGCAAAAGTACTGGATTTCTTTGTTGCTCGGATATCAGTGCTTGATTAAGCCGACCATTCATTCGCAATATTCCCCGTCTATCAATCTGTGGATTAAATTTAAATATCGAACTTGTTCTCTCAACGCTTGGATCGGATGATTCTTTCAACACTTTTATCTCACGTGCGTAGTAAATTGCTTGCTCCTCACGGATCCAATATTTCATCGCTCTTTCAACTTCTTCATTCATCAGTGGACCACTCCGGCGTCGATCACGATGTTGTGCTCGTTGTCGCGAGTTGTGAACGAACCGAAAAATCCAAGCCGTCAAGCGAGCTAGAGCACATGCACTTGACGCGCGTGAGAGTAGATCAACCTCCCGGAGCGTGATGCTCATGACCAAATTTAACTTGAATGAGTTTCTTATTTTTCCATTATCCTCCCGTGTGGAATTCTTCTCTTCTTTAGCAATATCATTTAATATGTCACTCGATTGACTTGATCGCACCTCTGGCCAGTGGACAGCCTGTCTAGGTAGCCATTCAGGTCCATGCCACCACATATGTGCACTTTGAAGTTCTGTTATCGACGTTCCTCTACTAAGCAAATCTGCTGGATTATCCACCGATGGTACAAAGCGCCAATCTGCATCAGCTGTTAAGCGTTGAATTTTTTGCACTCGATTGTTCACAAAGATTTTTAGCTTTGAGGGATCTTTATTGAGCCATGCTAGTACTATTTGAGAATCTGACCATAACGTAGTTTTGATATCAGTCAGCCTGGACGACGACTTAAATGTGTGCGCGAGTTCACTCAATAACTTCGCTGCACAGAGTTCCAGTCTTGGTACTGTCATGAATTTCACTGGTGCCACATGTGACTTCGCTGCTATAAGATTGCATTCCACGTATTCCTCTGATTCAACTCGTATATATAAAACAGCTCCATATGCCATCAGCGAAGCATCTGAAAAGCCATGCAGTGAAATGTTCTTGTTATGACTAATTCCAATCCAACGCGGAAGTCGAATCTCTGTTATCTGCGCTAACTGCTGTTGAAACTGCTGCCATTTACGGTATATTTTATCTGGTACCGGGGTGTCCCAACTTATATTCGCCTTCCAAATACTTTGCAAAATTATTTTGGCCACGATTACTACAGGCCCCACATAACCATTTGGGTCGAAAATTTGCGCGATATGACTCAGTAAACGACGTTTTGTTGCTTTTTTCGCTTCTAAAATTGGCGGAGGTTGAAATTTGAACATGAGCTGATCCGTCTTAGACAACCAGCGCAGTCCCAGCACTGTTGTGTCATCAAATTCACCAAGATTGAGTGCGTCATTTGTTTTAGAATTGATATTATTTGGCACCACCCCCACTTGATTTGATCTCCATTTGCTTAGAACAAATCCGTAGGATCTCAGTAATGCATCCATTTCATCGCATAATATTTTTGCTGAAGTGCTATCTTCTGCACCTGACAAACAGTCGTCCATGTAGAAATCATGTTCCACAGCCTCTGCACCCTTTGGCCATCGCCCTCGAGATTCACGAGCTGCTTCAATCATTGCACGAACTGCGCAGTGGGGCGAAGATGCCAATTCAAAAGTAACGGTCGTCAACCAATACTCTTTAATGTCAGATTCTGCCGAAGGTCGCCAAAAAATTCGCTGTAAGTCCCATTGTGCAGGGTTTATTCGCACTTGCAAATACATTTTTTTTATATCAGCTGTCACAGCCACCGGATGACAGCGAAAGCGCATGATCAACTGTGTCAAATCGTCTTGTAGTTTCTCGCCGACTAATTGTACATCATTTAGCGAAATTCCACAATCTGTTGGACATGAAGCATCATAAACGATTCGAAACTTCTTTGATACTGCATGGTGTGGAATGTGATAGCACAACGGTCCTGATGGTCGATCAACCAATCGCATCTGATCAGCAACAATCAATTCGTGAATGGAATTAAAGTATTTTTCCTTTAGAGACATATCTCGCTGAAAACGTCTCTCTAATTGCCGAAATCGATGAAGTGCAATGGCACGCGATGAACCCAGATGTTTGATATCACTACGCAGTGGTATATCAACTTGAAAACGGCCGTTATCCAATCTTTGATGCGTGCGCAAAAATATTTCTTCGCATTGCTCTTGCTCAGAAGTGCGAACTCGTACTGTATATACTTCTTCACTTTCCCAAAATCGACGTAATAATGAGTCCAATTGTGCTTCTACTTCATCGCTTGTCAATATATTAATGACAACATTTTCTCGCGAATAAACTCCTCCGCCAAATACTAGCAAACCTAGCTTTGATGACTGAAAAGCAATATTCCAACTGTTTATGATGCTGCCATTACGTATCACTATGGCCCAGACGCCTGCACCCAGTAACACATCGATTGGGCCCGGTGTATGCAACTTAGGATCAGCAAAATGCTCACGTGATTCAATTTCAAAAACATGTTGCGGTATATCTTCACATGGTAGCCATGCATCCGTGATTCGTGGAACAAGCACTAATTCTATAATTGCCAGTGGTTTGTCATTGAAGTGTGCCAGTAGCTTGCATTTTATTTTTCGTGTATGTGGCTTGCTTCTAATGTTATCAATCCCATTCAAGCGAACATTACAAGCCTGTGTCGAGCATTGCAACGACTCTATGGCTGATTCATTTGTGCACCAGTATCGCATAACGCTCGGAGAGGCGGTGAGATAAAATTTTCCATTTGGAGTCGCACAACTGCTGTTGCTAGTAATGCGGCCCAAGAATCTTCCTTGCAACTTGCGGTCTTAATTGTGGACGCACCGAGGTCACTGCGCCCATGGCATTCTACTAATTGCTATTCTAATTTAGAATGCATCTCCTTAGCCTGCACTCCAACTTGTTGGCGCAAGTTACCAATGCGTTGCATTCGATGAGATGTTTCTTTTGGCTCACTAATATTAGCATTGCCTGGACACAGGCAGCTATTATGGCGCTTATTGCATCGTGGGCACGGTTTTTCTGGGCATGCAACTGCGATATGTTTCAAACTGAAGCAATTTCGGCACATACGATGGTCATTGACATATTTTTGCCGATCAGTGATCGGAAGCGATTTAAACTTTATACATTTAAATGGCCAATGATATTCTCTGGAACATAAATCACAAACTGGGCGTGCCTCATTCTTTCGTCCTGAGTTAATACCACGATCAGATTGTGCGTTCGATCTGTCTGAAAAAACACTGCGAGGGTCGTTGTATTGCAATGACAGTCGTGTCTCCGATAATTGCTCTAGTAAACTAGCACGCATTTCTAGAAACACAAACATCTGTTGTAATGTCGGTAACGTTTCCGTAGAACGGCGCAATGCCCATTGTGTTTGAGTGTCAGAATCTAGAACACATTCAAGCTGATGTAACAGCATGTACTCCGCTACCTTTTCTGGGGTAAGTAATAACTGTAATTGTCGGAATGCACTTCGTGCTGAATCCAAAATTTCACGAACTTTGTTGCATGATGGTGATTGCATTGGCTTCAAAGAATACAGAGTGTGCGCATGTGCTCGAATCGTGTTGTATTCATTGCTATATTGCTTACATATAGCATCCCAAAGTTCAATATAGCTGTCATCATTATTATTCGGCCAATTCTTATAGACTTGCTCCGCTCGACCTTGCAATGCATCTTTTAAATAGCGCATTTTTTGCGAGTTTGAAAATCGAGGGCAATTGTGTACCTCAGTTTCAAATATTGCTTTAAAATTAGCCCAATCTACATCACGACCAGAAAATTTGGGAAATTTAGGCGGTTCCGATAATTGTATTTGAATTAACTGATTCCCTTCCGATAATGTGAATGGTTGCTGATTCAATGCAGTAGTCTGACCTGACATAGCCTCACGCATTCGAGTGCGCAATTTTGCCTTAAATTTTAAGTACATGTTAGTGCCCTGACTATACATTTCGCTACACTTATCCAGTTGTATAGCTGACAGCGAACATTGACCTAGTGCTTGCCAATTTGCTTCGAAAGACTGCCAGACATTTTCCAATCGTTCCAAACGAACTGATAAATCTTCAATCAACCAATCTGATATTGAATCTTGCTCTTCAACTCTTTGCGTAAGTGCCGTAAAGCTTAGACTCATCGATTGCAGGACTCTATTTCTCATTTGAACGACATCGGTTTTGATGCAATGTTCTGCGTCTACCTCTAATTGCTGTTCGCGCGTTATTCGAACATATGCTCCAGGCATCGCTAAACAACAAAAAATAAGAATTGCACTTTGCAGACTTATAAATATATTTGCGCTATTGGTCATTGTCGGAATCGATTGGCCTAAAGCAGGTGCTAACTCAAACTATTGTGCAGTTTATCAAATAGAAACAAAAGCTGTAAAGAAAATTTAAAATTTTTTAGTAGGTGAGTGTATATAAACTTTGCTTGTTCATATCGAGATTGCACATTGCACATATGTCGTACAGAACATTTATATTTATAAGATGATGAACCCAGTAAATTAGTTAGTCATCTCCGATATTGCGCACTCTGTGCAGTACTCATACATCGCACAGAGTTATAATTGCGCATTCTATCTACAAACATCTAAATCAGTCAAATTGCGTACTCAGTGCAGTGCTCATTTATCGCACGAAGTTGTGATTGCGCATTCGATATATTAACCTCTATATCAGTCAGATTGCGCACTCCGTACAGTGCTCATTTATCGCACGGAGTTATGATTGCGCATTCGATATATTAACCTCTATATCAGTCAGATTGCGCACTCCGTACAGTGCTCAATTATCGCACGGAGTTATGATTGCGCATTCGATATGCTAATAGCATTAAAATCGCGCATTCCGAGAATTGCACACTTATTTCACGGAATTTTATTAAAGAAATTTAAAAGATTGCATTAATTTATCTTAAATCTTGCCAAAGTTTTGCACGACAAAAAAAATAAAATAAAATTATCGCCACATCGCGCATGTCAGCAGTTTGCGCATAGCACACAGCATTTACAATAAAACAATATACTGCCCTTTCGATTCCGTACCACGATCAAAACCTTTAAATTGCTCTTTGTACTTACATAACCCAACTTGAAGCGTTTTACCATTATCTGGAGTATTGACCCGTGGCCTTTTATTCGATTTGCGCATTGCTGCTTTAGCTTTTAATCAAAAAGAAAAGATAAAATGTTATTAGGTTATGTAAACTGAAATAGACACAGGAATTGGCTCAAAAAAAAATATAGCTTTTTCCAGAAGCGCCAATGACAGCACGCAAGCCCCCACTTGTCGCTGCTGCTGTAGATATGATTAACAATTTTGCCCTTAATTATCACACGGATGAACAAACCATGTGCAAATCTGATATTGAAAAAGCGGAGCCCCTCATTGCATCAGCGCTCCTTTTCTACCACCACTGTTCACTCATCCGGCTCGAAGGACCATGTTTCCGATAACTCCTTTAAAATAGACTGTATTAAGTATACTTACATTGATTCCTTGATTCTTAACAAAACGTTTATATGAATATTGTTATATTTTTGCAAGACCAAATTTTATTTTATTTTTTTGTCTGATTTTTAGGAACAGAAATCGAATATTTTATTTTTAATAATGACAAAAATCTCATTTTTTTATATTAGAAAATAATTGAAATATCGTTAAGTTGATTTTATAAAATTAAGAAAATCAAGTATATATTACATTGTATCAATGTTTGTGTCAGTTTCAACATAATGTAAAATAATAATGTAAGGTAATAAAATTTACTGGTGGGAAATTATTTTTTTAGTTAACATTAGGAATTAAAAATTTTTTAATTTGATCACGCGTGCAAACATGTGACATGTGACAAAGCCAAAAATGCTCAGTAAGGTTTGCTATTTCACCATCAATAGACCAAAAGCCGAACAGCGCTTGCAAATCATTGAATTTTGTTATCAAAATTCGTGCTCTGTGAGAAATGTGTTTTTTTCGAAAAATTGTCGTACGCAACGATGTTCATTTTTGGCTAAATTGGTATATCAAAAAAAGAATTGCCGAATTCGGTCTGAAGAGCAGCCAGAGGTAGTTCAAGAGCTGCCAATGACTTGTTGTTTTTTCAATTTTCAAAATCCAAATGCTTAAAAAATCACCCTATATTAAATAATCTTTATATCCTAATGTCTAGTCTTCTTTTATTTCGGGCTAGTGCATTTAAAATTCTCTCTGTGGTTACTTCCACATCCCTGTGAACATTTAGAAGTGCTAATTCATTGAGCCTTTCTTCTCCAGTCTTACTTCTCATGTATGTTTTGAGTCTTCGAAGCGAAGAAAACGAGAGTTCGCTTGAAGCGACTGAAACCAGCTGCGTTGCACCAATCTTCAGGAACCGGCTTATTGCTTGATATATCATTGCATCGCAAAATTAAGGGATTCGATAAACGTTACAGGTCGATTCGTATGATTCAAGCAGTGCCTACAAATATGGAGTACAAAATGTTGGTCAAAATCAATATATACACTGTAAAAATCATCGCGTTTTAAAATTCAACACAATGCCCTTAATATCAATGAGTTTTGTTCATACAAAATTCACCACAAATTCAAACCACAATTTGTAATAAATTAATTTGCATTTAACATATTTCGTCAAAGTAGGAACACATTGTTTTCGATATACACTTAAAGTGTACCCATTTCACTTAAAGTGTAATATCAGTTGCACTGACCATTTCCGATTTGGTTAAAATAATGTTCAAAGAATAGCTAATTGTTTAGAAAACCAAACACGGAGTTTGAAATTTAAAGGTTTTTTTCGCGGACATACAGAATGCCAAAATAGGGTTTATTTTGAGATAACGTAGCTCAGTCAATTTAAATGCAATTTTCGTGAATAGGGTATCATTGCAAAGGTTATTTTGTTTATTTTAAGGGAAAATATAAAATTTTTGAAAAAACTACAGTAAGTTGACCCATTCTTAATTTCGAAGCTTAATACCATGCCAGCAATAGACGCAATAATTTTTTTCTATCCTCTTCACAAGATAGTAAAAGCTTAACGCAATATACAAAGAATTGGAAAGTTGCAGCGGTGAAAAATTAAATTTGTTGGTTTTTAGGGTTTTTTGCATTTTTTTACCCTAAAACCAGGGTATGATATGTTGGCATCCCTGGAATCCAAATTTTTTTTTTTTAAAAAATCATTTATATATTTTTAAGATTATTGAAGTTGTTTTAAGTGAGAAACATAGTTTTTCCGATGTTTTATAAATTAACACAAGAAGTGTTCGAAGTGCCAGAAACAGGCACTTTGAAAATTTTTGGAAAAAAAGTCAAGTTCAATAGCTATAACTTTGGTATGCGAATTTTGGTTGTTTTTAATTTTTTGCACAAAATAGCTCACACAAATGTGAGCTACATTTATTTTTATTTTTTTTCTCGGTGATTTTTGCAAAATTTGCATTTTTAAATTTTTTGGAATTTTTTTTTTTTCGTAAAAATACCCAAACTCAAAATTTCCAAATAGGTACACTTCTTCCGAAAAATTACATAACGAGCAGATTATTTAACGTAATCGCACAATTTTTTGAATCTGTTTTGAATATAGTTTAAAAAAATATATCCACAACATTTCAATAAATTTTTTTTTAAATTTGGATTTTTGCGATTTTTTTAACACAATAAGGAAAAAAATTAGATTTTTTCGAAAAGTAAAAAATCACAACTCTAGTAGTTTTCGTCTAATTTTCATGTTTGAGAGCACTTTTTGAAAAAAAATTAAATCAAAAACGAGACTTTACCATATTTTTTAAAAAAATGCAATTAAAGAAAAACTATTGGAATTTTTAAGAAAAAAGAGCACTTTTTTCCATATAAATCAGATTTTCAACTTAAGGTCACAAGCGGCCATGCTTGAAGCTCCAGATTTTGTGTGATTATAGTCTTCAAAGTATATAATCTTCTAGTATGCGAAGTCAGTGTTGGACTTACTGATGGTTGGAATATGAAAGGAATTATATCCAGAAGTACTGTAGACAGCGAAGCCGGTGTTGGACTTACTGAGGGTTGTAGTCTCTAAGCAGCGGCCGAAGGCCGCTTATTAAAAAGACAATTATCGCTGTGTACAGTGCATCTGGATATAATTCCTTTCTTAATAGGTTCTTAGGGATTACAACCCTCAGTAAGCAAAACGGGCGATTTTTATTTATTTTTTCCGGTTTTTCATAGTGCCGGCGCTTTCTTTTTAGATTCTACCGCTCGCCGGACTAATGCCATTCATAAACATGGTACATTAAGTGCATTGTCACAAAAATAGCAATATGTGTGATAAACAAAATATGGTCAGAACAGAAAAATATTTACGGTAAATAGAAATATGTTTGCTACAATTAAAGTCGAAAATGTCACTTTTCTGCGTGCTGTTTTTTGGATAAGGCGATTTAAAACAAAACAATAATTATACAGTTGACAAACGAAACGGCGCATAGCCAGGGATCGATGAAACTTATTGTGTCTGAATGAAGTGAAAATTTTTCCTGCAAACTGTTCAAACACAATAAGTTCTTTCGATTTTTGGTTATGTTCTGCTTCGTTTGCCAACAATCAAAGAATAGTTTAGACACATATTCAAAATTCTCATATGTTTGTGTCTATAATAATATTCACATTTATCATGATTGACAGAACTACAGCATTTTTGTTGCAACTAATAGTTGAGGCAATCATAGTATGTGGATGATTTCAATGATGTTGTGATTTCAATTATAATGTTATTTTTGGCACCACCATTAGTAAATAATGACTTTATTAAGGCAAAATTTTTATTTTGCAGAAATAATACAATAATTTTAGTAAAAAAATTATTATTGCAGTAATCATGTCTCAACCATGTCTTTTCTCTGCGGGTATGAGCAGGTATTGATGCAACGAATTAAAAAGTTGTTGATAAATTTGCAAGATTAAATAAAAATGTATTTGTGTAAGCGTAGCATGTATAAACTAATATTGACAAATTATATAAGTTTTAATTTTTTCACAAAAAAATTATTAACCTTCTTTTACTCGGTTTCTCAGACCGACAAATGCGCATTATATGCCTCAGAGACCAATGCGCTAGTATATGGAGATTAAGGAAGTATAGTAAAACCTCAGAAATTAGAAGCACCAGAAATTGAAATTATCCAGAATTATGCCAGAAATTAGAAGTAGTACTTTCAAAATATTAAAGCTTCTAAAATTAGAATATTGTATTCAGCCCTATCATGAATAATTTTTGACACGGAATCGAAAAAAAGAGTTCTCATTTTTAAGATAAAGCTCAAAAACGGCCATCGAAAGTGCCAAAAATTTAATTTAATGGTGTGAAAAATAAGGTTTTTTCAACAAAGCATATTTCAAACTTGTTGCCCTACGTTCTGATATTGTTGTCGCCAATTAAAAAAAAAAGACAATGTCTGATTTTGTGCAGAAAAATAATAAAACATTTCCAACATTCATTATCCTTACTTACCTTTTTATGTCGCAATTTTCAATAAAAGATTTTTCAATTTATGTGTTTAATACACATTATAGATGTGTAATTTTTATGGAGTTTTTATATCTTTAAGTCTTAACTTGAGCAATATTATCAAAGTTAAGTTCAAATTTTAAAATTTTACCTTCGCAGTTAGAAGATTTCAGAAATTAGACGTTCCCATTTTACAAACAGCTTGTTATTTTTGTGGTTCTACTGTATTATTTTTCATAATAAATTTCAGAGAAAATATATTGAAAATATTTTTTCAAAAATACGGGACATTTGGCGTCCCACAGATGCTCTCTGCGGAACATGTTAAAATTGACGGAATTCCGGGATTTCCCGCAAAATCCGGGACAGTTGGCAAGCCTAGCTGCAGAACTTAACTTACAATCCAATATTAAAGATATTTCTCGATCCGAAATTTCCAATGCATTAAAAAATGATAAAAAATATTTATCCAAAGGAAAATACTTGCTTAATTAAATAATTAAAAGTGATGTTAGCATAACTAGTGTATTTTTGCTCGATTTATTAAATTGTTTCATTATTTTCCTAAATTTTTTGCCCTAGTTTTCATTTAGTTTCCTTTAAAAAACCCTGCTATTTAATTCCTCTTAACAGATTTCTTGGCCACTTAACAATTTATAGACACAGATTACACATATCAATATTTTACAATCGGGATTTAGTCCTAATTCTAAAATATTTAAAAATTATAAAAGGCTTACTTAATGTACTTAATTATATTTAGATACATATCACGATAATAATGATATGATATTCGCGCAATAGGCTGTGAGTGTCATTCCATCAGTGGAAGGCACGCAAGTTCCTAAAAATTCGATATACAAAGGTTCTTTGATTACAACTGATGAGTAGTCTTCGTAAGATATAAAGCCATCTTTGTCAACATCAAACTTTCTGAATATAAGATCGACCATATCCTGCAAGAAAATCTTTTGAATTCCAATCATCTAACCTATGTAAATTTTGTCAAACAAACACTGCGCAATTCGTTGACTTCGTCCTCATCATCTCCAATAAAAAATTTCTCCACAGCGTGTGTGATTATTTCACGATTAATTAGTCCCAGTCCTTGCGTATCGTAAACCTAAGGAAAAATTGTTTAAGTTTAGTTCGGAACTTATCCATGTCAAGATCCAACCTGATACACAAATTTCATTTTCGGCTCCAATTTGGTTGACATAAATACTGAAAATAGCTTCACCCACGCAACTGGATCCACCTCCTTCATTGAATCGGCTGTGAGGCTTAGCAGGACTCGTTCGATGATTTGCAAATCATAAATTCTAAATACAACCTCAAATAAGCGAAAGAATTGCTGCTTGGTCATGCTCTTAGCTTTCAGCCCATTGGCAAGAACGAACTTATGGTAAACCATCAAGATGCTTGTTACCTCAATTTCAGAGAATTGTGTTTGTTTCACCATTTGTCGGATACATTCATGGTAGATGTTACCAAAACGCGTATTTTGAACTTCATCTAGTGTTGCGTCTAGCTTACTCATTTTGAAAGATTGAAAAAGCTTTTCTTATTGAAGAATTTAGTGGTTTGAGAGAAGAGTTAAGAAATAGATAGATGTAAAAATTGAAGAATTTATTTGTAGAATTCTGTTATTAATGTTGTTAAACAAACATAAAAATAAAACTTAAAATTTAAGGAAAACAAATGGGTAGAGTTGATAAGATTTTTAATTTCATAGTTTGTAAACATGAATTACAAAGAAGATTTCAATGATCAAATTAACCTTTGAATTCGTTGAGACATGGAAGCCTTGCAGCCAACAAGGGGTCCACTTTTTTCCATACCAACAAAGCTTTTTTAAAATTAGATCTTTGGTGTTGTCGTAGTGGCCGTCGGAAAAACGTGGCAGTGGTAGCCTGGATTTAAATTTCATCTGAAACGGAATGGTTTTTCAACTGAATTAATATTTCTGTTCGGTCTAGTGATGGATAGTCAAAATGAAAAGTAGATCATCGATGTTGCTTTCGACTATTTTCAGCGCGATTAAAAAAAAGGTTAATCGGAGCACATTATCGATTTAAGTCGACTTTTTTGTGAATATTAGTACCAACTAAGAGGTAAGGCAATTATCCGTTACGTATGTATATAACTTTTTATTGTATACTTCAAAGTTCGTAAGTTACAACATTAATAACGTATTTATATGTCAGCAACGGCCTACCTCTGGCTCTTAACCCTACTATCAAACCCAAACAGCGGAAGCGAGATCTTACTGAAGACTTTTTTTTAATAAATTTCAATTATATTTAATTGTTTTGCTACTTTGGTATGCCCTTTCTTTTTTTATTTTTATTAAATGTATTTGGGCCTACTAAGCCTAAATAGGCAAACAAAAGTTGTCGTTTTCGATTGATTTAGAAGATAAAATTCGCGGAAACCTTAATTTTTCAAGTGATTGGAAACTAATTTCCCGTTTTACGATATAAAAATATCAGAGCTGTAAAATAATGCAATCATTTGTGACTTTAAATCATGTGATTTATATTCAATAAATTGCAATCAGAATGATGCAAACATTGACGATTTATCGGCATTTTGACGATTTTTGGAACTAATTAGGACGTGACGATTTTCTTTCATTTATATGCCAAAAATTACGATTTTTAGTTGGCTCGTTCTTTTTACTATTAAAAATTTAAGTTGGCAAGAGATTCAAGTTCAGACTAAAATTTAATTTCAATTAAACTTGGGTCGTGTTAGCGTACTGCGTTTTTGTTGTTGCTGTCAAATTGTAACAATAATGTAGTGTGTGCATGATACAAAGAACTACAGATAAAGTATTGCGCATGTCCGCTATCTTTGTTGTGATGTAGTTCAAGCTTTGTCAAAGTGGCTAAATAAAAACGCAGTCCGAATATATTTAAAGGGGATAATTTATTTATAGCGATGAAAAAATATCGACATTTTCTTATTGAAACTTGGTTTATTGAAATGAAATAAATTAAATTATAAATATATTTATAAATAAATTTAAGCGAATTTATTTTTCAGCACTATTATTGAAAAGAAATGCATATTTAATGGGGGTGTTTTCTCCCATTTGTTCTCCTACACAAAAAAATAGCTACGTTACTTGATGTGCTTGACAGCACTTTGATTGCTTTGTTTTCATTTTCTTGTTCTTCTCGTTTGTTTTTTCGTTTGTTGAAAAACTTGTAAATTCATTTTATGGCCCGAATTAAAATCGTTGTTATTCTCGTCAAAAGCATGTAAAACTTTAGTACTAATTTTAATTACATAAAATATAATTGAAAATGAAAATTTACGAGTACTATAAGTGCAAAATATTAGAAATTGACTTAAATAAATGCAATATTTCTTAAATGCTTGTGATTACTTTCTGCTTTTTCACATTTTCTTTTGTATGTTTGCACCACGTGTTACAGCTGACAAGCTCGAGTGACGTAGTGCGCAGAAGATTTCATTTTTTGCGCACGGAGTAAGCTATCTGTATATCTTTGTTTCATGTAGTGTGTGGACTTTTATGTTTTCTTTGTTTCTTGCTGTTTGCCGCCAAGTGCAGTTCAACTGATTACATTGCTGTCCAAAAAATTACTCTTTTCTGAAGTTTATACTAAAAAATTGAACGTTATTTCTAAAATCCTGATATAAAATTACCTTGAGGTAAAATAGTACCTTGAAATTAAATTCTAGTCAGTTTTGTATGAATTACAAACTCTAATGGAATCTAATAATTTTTTACCTTTAATAATACATCCATTCAATTTTATATTAATTATTCTTTATTAATAGTCAAGGAATTTTTAAAGATTTTATTTAATTTTTTATTTAAATCTCTGTATACTGATACAAATATATATGCTTTTGAAGAAAAATTTATTGTTTTGTAGTACTGATTTGTAGTGAATGACGATTTTCATGGTGTTAAAATTACGATTTTTTAATTTTTTTCATCCCATCCCTGGGCGGGGGTCCATGTTTTTTTGTAACATATCTTATTATAAAAATAAAAATGCTTTATTCTGTGAAATACTTGACATATTTAATCACAAAATTGTGCTAAAGCTATCATAATTTTTTATTGTATATGTACTTATAATATCGTCATACGCGTTTTTTTTAATTACTTTTTAAAATACTATTGAAAGGTTCATAATTTGTGTACACCATTTATGAATTCTACTCAAATAATTTGATTTGACAATAACGAATAATTTTTTAGCCAGTGGGTTCAGTGAGATTTGTCCGGCTCTCTTTATTCCTGAGACATGACTTATTTGTTGTGGTAGACAGTTTCAACTGGGCTTCGTTTAGTTCCCAACCGCGTTGTTAAGACTTTAGTACACAATATTATTTTTTCTAGGAACAAAAATTAAGATTTATGTAGCAAATTTTTATTGGTCCTATTCAGACAAAAAAATATCAGTTATATTACGAATAAAACGAATATATAAATTTGGATCTTGTCACTTCTAACAAAAACAGTTCAAATCTATCTATATTAGGGCGGGTCAATTTGTATGGACGAATTTTTTGGTGGTCTGGCTCAGCGCAATTCGTAAAATACATGTAATTTCAAGACTTTTTCTCCACTACAGCATATACAAATTCTGAAAAAAAGCTGTGCGGACTTTCGTAAATAGATTTTGTTCTCAATTATAGAATATGAATGTATGAATGTATGTGTATGAATCTATTTACGAAAGTCCGCACAGCTTTTTTTCAGAATTTGTATATGCTGTAGTGGAGAAAAAGTCTTGAAATTACATGTATTTTACGAATTTCGCTGAGCCAGAATTTGACCCGCCCTAATCTATATATATATAAAACAGGGCCGATTTTGATAAAATTTTCAGGGAATCTTCAGAATATGCAGGCGGGTGACACTGTGAAGTCTGATTTTTGATTTTCGGTCTGTGGGCGGAGGGGCGTGGCAAAATTAAATTTTCATATTCATATAATTATTTTTTTCCTTTTTTTAATTTTATTTTATTTTTTGAAAGCCGTTGTCATGTTCTTCAAAACGAGATATCAAACTCTTAAATCGGTTATGTAGTTCTGAAGATATTTACAAAAAACCTGTGTTAATAATGATCCAATATCATAATTTTAAAACTTTCGAAATGTTGCATTCAAAAATCCAAGTTTTCGGTTTATTTACAAAATATTTACATCATTCGATAACACAAGATATTACGCGCTTACTAAGGTGCAACATTGTACAATAAGCTAAAAATCTATACATACAAAAATTAATGTCTGTCTGTTAGTTTGTTTGTTTGTGCTTTATAGGAGGCCACACCCTTGGATTGATCTTCCTGAAACTTTTAAAGCATGTTACTATGACTCTGGAAGGAATAATTGGACAAAGGGGCGTGGCACCGCCCATATAACCCAAAAATTTAAATCGCCATATTTTGGGCATTTTTTGACCTACGTCGATGATATTTGGTACGTATGGTATTGTCATAGTTAGGAATACGTACCAGGATAAAAGTGGGTGGGACCACACTCCTTTTTAGGAAAATTGAAAGTCGTAATATAGTGTTAACTACTGGACCGATCGTCATTAAATTTTCACAAAAGGATATTCTTACGAAATAATAAATTCTTGACTATATAAAGTTGTGAGTGGATAAAGGCGTGGTCTCGCCCATATAACCCAAAATTTAAAATTATCATATCTTGGACATTTTTTGACCAACGGCGGCAGTATTTGCTATATATGGTATTGGCATGAATAGAAATACGTACCAAAAGAAAAGTGGGCGGAGCATGCCCCTTTGTTTGCGATATATTGGAGGCTGGACCTGTTAACCGATCCTAAATTTTCACAGCGTGCAGCTTTGACTCAGGAATACTTATTACATGATAATATTTCTCGACCATGCACACTTCTGCACCTACTTTTTTACTACGTTTATTAACGGCCTTACCTCAAATTTAAAATACATATTAATTAAATTCTACCACAACTGACTGCGAAACAGCTGATTGTGTAATTGCTGCTTTTTGATTGGTCTAAAAATAAAAAGGGTGAGCATGAAGCAAATTAGATGTGGTTCAGTGCTGAATTCTTATTGGTTTGCAACAAAAAAAGGGGAGAAGCATTGCAATAATTAAATTAAAATTAAATAAATAAATTTTGGTAAATATATAAATGCTTTAAATTTTATATTATAACGAGGGGGGTAGCGAAGCACACCGGGTTCAGCCAGTAATATTATAAAAAGAAACCAAAAATTATTTAATTAAATGAATGCAATCACGTGAATGCAGTTCGTGAATCACGTGAACTCAGTTTTTTTTCAAATCATTGATTGGGACTTGAAATTTCGAATCACAATCAATGATTTGAAAAAATTAAAGCAATCACCTTTTCAAATCATTGATTGGGATTTGAAATTTTAAATCACAATCAGTGATTTGAAAAAATGTATTTAATCACTTTTTCAAATAATTGATTGGGAATTAAATGATTTTAAATAGCATATGAATGCATTCTTTATCAGCTCTGAATAATATCCACAAATTTGATCTTGTTAAATAAATACATATTGTCGTTACAAAAGTGAACTTGCGAATCTGAAAAATTAAATTTTTCATTTCTAATGAAAATTCTATGGAAAATTAAAAATGAAATTTTTTAGATTCGCAAGTTCACTTTTGTAACGATGATATACGCAGTTTCATTTTATGAAAATCAAGTGGTTTTTCATTCAGAATCTCATAAATCCGAACAGTCAGATGATTTTGCCTCCATGGACGTCCACATTATTTTTTCTAGGGGGGAAAAGGCATAAAGGAGTCTTGAATGCGTATAAAGGAAATTTAACCTACATTATTCTATTTTATGTTTTTTTGAAATTTTTGGTATCCATTTTGTAAACATGATATGCACACTAGACGATTTGAGACGCTCTTGCACACTTTAAAAAATCCAATGTTTTTTTTTTTAAAAAAGAGTGTAAAAATGTTTCTTGCATCGTGCCCGAAATATTTTTAAATTTCATTTTATTTTTTTGTCATGTAATACATTGCTAGGTCATTTGTGAGCAAACATTTAATAACACGCACAACACAATTGATCACTAGGAGCTAGGTCAAAGTCCTTCCAAGGGCTGAAATGGCCAGTTTGTTTTTTTTTTTATTTTTAATACATTTCTAGTGTAAACTACCAAACATCGATTTTTCTTTATTCATCGTCGATTGCTCATCTCTTGTTGTTTTAAATTTTCTGACATACTTATGGCAAGCAATTTTACAATAATAATCTACTATGGTAAAAATTCGTTTAAATTGTAAGCTTTAACTCAAATAAATGTTGATGTATGTTTCCTTATCTCAAATGAAACTTTTACAGGTTTATATGTGTTACACAGGACAAACGTAAAAGAGTCCAAAACTCTGTCGAAAATGTTTTGAATAAATTTAAATAATTGTTTTTGCAAAAGCAAATATTCTTATTTGTTTAGTTAAATAATCTAAGGTATCTTATATCATAAAATGCTTACATCAAATTTACAAAAACCATTTGCAGAAATTCTGGTCTGACTTTTCAATGTCGTCATAATTTTTTTTATTGATTTTGAAAATTTATGTGATCGAATTTTGTTGCACCGACATTCATTAATGTTTTACAGACATTTGCCTTATTAGAAATGGAAAACAAAATCCACTTATATTTGGTTGAATTTAACGTAGAATATGATTGTGTGAAAAAAAATTCGAAAAAAACAAAATGTGGCAAAATAATTATTGGTTCTTAAATAAGCAGCTACAGTATACATTTTTTATTGTTGTGCTATATGTATATTGTCTCATCACTAAATGTTTGCCCTTATAATTTCAATACTGACCAAGTAATAATTTTTTTCTATGAACGTATTTTTTTCTGACTTTGCGCGTGTATAATTTATTTTTTTTTTGTTTAATTATCTTCATATTGGCTCTTGTAAACCATAGTTACTTACTACTTACTTAATTACTTAGTTGGCGCTACAACCGTATGTCGGTCTTGGCCTCATCTAAGAATTTGCGCCAGCCATTTCTGTCTTTCGCTTGCTGGCGCCAGTTGGAAATTCCAAGCTTCGTCAGGTTGTCCTCTACTTGGTTTTTCCAACGAAGATGCGGTCGTCCTCTTCTGCGTTGACCGCCGCTGGGTACCGAATCGAATGTTTTCTTCACTGGAGCATCGTCTTTCATGCGCTGAGCATGACCAGGCCAGCGAAGCCGCTCGATTTTAATGCACTTGACTATGTCGATGTCAGCATACAGCTCATGCAGTTCATCATTCCACCGTATTCGGTACTGATTCACGCAGATTGGTCCGTAGATCTTACGAAGAATCTTTCTCTCGAATGCTCCTAAAGTCTTTTCATCGAAACTGCTCAGCGTCCAGGTTTGTGATGCATAAAGTAGGACGGGCATGATGAGCGATTTATAGAGCTTGATTTTCATTCGTCGAGAGAGGGCTCTGCTTCTCAATTGCCTACTGAGCCCAAAGTAACACCTGTTGGCAAGAGTTATTCTTCGTTTGATCTCAATGCTGATATCGTTGGTTGAGTTTATGCTGGATCCCAGATAAACGAAGTCCTTCACAACCTCGAAAGAGGTATTGTCAACTGTAACGTGGGTTCCAAGACGCTGGGACTGTTTTTTTGTTGACACCAAGTATTCCGACTTATCTGCATTCACTGCCAGTCCCATTCGACGTGGCTCTCTTTCTTATCTGGAGAATGCTGCACTGACTCAGCATAACACTCTTGTAGAATATTGTGCCACTACGTCTCAGATCAACAGCTCGGATGATCTTTTCCATCATTAGGTTGAAAAAGTCGCACGATAAGGAATCACCTTGTCTGAAACTTCGTTTGGTAACAAATGGTGGAGAGAGGTCCTTCCCGATTTTAACTGCGCTGCTGGTGTTGCTCAGTGTCATCCTGCAAAGTCGTATTAGTTTTGCAGGAATACCAAATTCGGACATGGTGGAGTACAGGTGCTTCCTTATTGGGCTGTCGAAGGCGGCTTTGTAGTCGACAAAAAGATGGTGGGTGTCGACTTGTTTTTCTTGAGTCTTCTCCAAGATTTGTCGTAGCGTGAAAATCTGGTCGATGGTGGACTTTCCAGGTCTGAAGCCACACTGATAAGGTCCGATCAGTTCGTTTACAATGGGCTTCAATCTTTCACATAAAATGCTTGACAGGACCTTATATGTGATATTAAGAAGGCTTATCCCACGGTAATTGGCACAGATAGTGGGATCGCCTTTCTTGTGGATTGGGCAGAGCACACTGAGATTCCAATCGTTCGGAATGCATTCTTCCGACCATATTCTATATAGAAGCTCGTGAATGCATTTAAGTAGAGTCTCGCCTCCGTTCTTAAACAGCTCAGCAGGTAAGCCATCAGCTCCCGCGGCTTTGTTATTTTTAAGCCGAGCTATAGCTGTCAGAACTTATAATAGTCGGGCTTATCATAGTCGGGCAGCGGAACCTCAACGCTGTCATCCAAAATTGGGGTTTCCGGAATATCATCTCTATTGGCGGGATTGTTGTCAGCGTCGCCATTTAGAAGCTTAGAGAAGTGTTCCCTCCATAACGTCAGTGTACTTCGGACATCTGTCACTAGATTCTCGTTTTCATCCTTGCAGGAAGAGGTCCCGGTTTTAAAACCATCGGCAAGGCGTCTTATTTTTTCGATAAATTTTCGAGCCTCATTCCTATCACCATACATCTCAATCTTCTCTTGCTCGCGCTTTTCTGCCTCTCTTTTTTTCCGCCTGAAAATATGTCTCTCTTCCCTCCTCTTTTCTTTGTATCGCTCCTTAGCAGCGCGCGTTACAACCGATTGCAGGGTGGCTTTGTAGGCGGCGTCTTTCTCTGCAGTGGCGTCGCGACACTCCTGGTCGTACCACTGGTTTCGGCGAGGGCGTTGGTAGCCAATCACCTCTTCAGCAACCGCACGCATGGAGTTGGAAATATGTGTCCACTGCGCGCATATATCATCGATTGGAGGAGTGCTTTGAAGCAGGAGTGAGAGTCGAGTGGCGAAAGCATCGGCTGTCTGTTTCGATTGCAGCTTGTCGACGTCTAGCTTTCTCTGTGTAGGGTTGCGTGTATTCTTAACTGCGCACAGACGTGTACGGATCTTCGCTGCAACAAGACAGTGATCCGAGTCAATATTTGCACCACGGATTGTGCGTACATCCAATATACTGGAAGAGTGCCTACCATAGATCAAATTGATTCTTGGTTTTTTGATCAGGGGACATCCAGGTGGCTTTATGAATATTGAGATGCTTGAATCTAGTGCTACTTACGACCATGTTTTGTGCTGCGGCGAAGTCAATCAGCCACATTCCGTTGTCGGAGGTGTTGTCGTGGAGGCTGAACTTTACGACTGTTGGACCAAAAATATTTTCCTTGCCCACCTTAGCGTTAAAGTCACCAAGCACGATTTTTACGTCGTGATGGGGGCAGCGCTCGTAAGCATTTTCAAGGCGCTCGCAGAAAATTTCCTTGATCTCATCGTCATTGTCTTCTGTCGGATCGTGCGCACATATTAGGCTTATATTGAAAAATCTAACCTTGATGCGGATTATGGCAAGTCGTTCGTTCACAGGTGTGAATCGCAGGACGTGGGGCCGTAGTCTCTTGTCAACTACAAATCCGCATCCAAACTCGTGCTTCTCTACATGGCCGCTGTAGTAGATATCACAGGGTGCATGCCGAATGCAACCCTGTCCCTTACATCGCATTTCTTGGATAGCAGTGATATCAGCTTTGTATCTTTCCAAAACATCAGTCAGTTGGATAGAGGCACCTTCCCAATTAAGGGTTCGGACATTCCAGGTGCATATCCGTAAGTCATTATCAGTTTTTCATTTGCAGTAGTCGTCATCAGATTTGGGGATCATTTTTCTTCTTTTTTAAACCATAGTAAACCATAGTAGAAGTTAAAAAACATGTCTCAGTGTCACACTTTAAGTCGTCTGTTTTTAGTACGGTGATGTCGGCTTAAAATGCCATTTGTTTTTTACGTGAAATTTTTTGAAGAAGTGCAATTTGGACTTGAACTTAAAAGTTATTTACCTAGAAAAAATTTATTTATATACGTCGAATATAAAATCGCACCTGGAGTGATATATTGACGGGTATGTTTAAAGTTTTTATTCGAAAGTTGTAAATTTTTCGAAAAATTTTATTAAAACAAAAAGGTTCTAGAGTCATTGAAAAAAATACTTATAATTATTCTATATTTCTAATAGATATTCTTGGATTTTTTCAGAAAAAATAGCCAAATCCGAAAATGGTTTCAAATGTATAAAAAATGCATATGTTTTCTTTGGTGATTTTAAATATATTTTTGTAAATTTTTTTTTTTTTGGTTGTTTTCAAGATCAATTCAATTTTAATATTTTTATCGTACTATTAGCCGTAAATGCAACGAGAGTAAGAACGCTTAATATGGCACTGCACTTAACGCTCAAGATTTATTTTCATTTTTGTATGTGAATTCTGATATTAAAAAAGAAATTCAGAGATTGTGCTTATTATAAATTTTGTTAAATAAATTACATTGGCTCTTCAAATAAATTTCGTAAGCTCCACTCTACTACAATATTCATATGTTTTTAAAGCTTGAACATATCAATAAATAGTGGCTGACAAAAATCTACATACAGCTTCGAATTTTTGATTTCTGCAAAATTTAACTATTTGAATGAAAAACAAAGTATGCAATTTTATTTGAGATGATTTGTACGTAACAAAAAATAAAAAATCTACAACAGCACAACAAAACATTCGCAATAATTTGAAAAACTTAACGCGACCACAGCTATATACAAGGCGTTGTGCGTGGCTTTAAAAACAAGTTCAGTAAAAAGAATCGATAAGTTTTACTTTATATTTGCTTGCATTAGATAACGGATTATTAATTGTACCACTACTGGGTACAGTGTGTGACCCTTAAGTAAAAGAACACCAAACTATAAAAACTAGCAAATCACATCGGAATAAGTACTTTCTTAACATACAAAAAAAGATTTTCCAACACATGCCCAATTAAAAATTAGCTTATATCTCATTAAAATAACAACTATGCTTTGAATTTCCAAGGACTATAGTGTAGTATTGTTAGTCAGTGAGTATTTAAAAATTTAAAAAAGATTATTTTTCATTTGAGATCAGATTAAATCTTTCAAAGTTATTTCCGTTGTTTATGTAAGTTTTTAATGTGTTCAGAAAAAAAAGTAGCCAATTACTCATAGTTAGAATTGACTTTCTACAAAAATCCTTATTATTATGAATTTTTTGCACAATTCTTGAATAAACGTACTTGTGAGAAAATACGCTTATGTGATTCGCTCGTTTTCTATCATTGTTCCCCAAATCTAGGTCCACGTTTTTCACAAAAGAATTGGAATATCTTTCATAAAATACTTTGGCAGGTCGTATCGCAGCTGTACCGTAATGGGTTTTAGTAACTTTGCAAATTGTCAACAAAAACTATATCAATAAAATGTCACTTACTACCTACCTACCTACCTACCGATTGCCACTAAAGCCTTCTTTCTGTATACAACCATCCAACTCCCTGAAAAAATCTATCAAATGTTAAATTTAATTGTTGCCAGTCAATAAGTATTTCAGCTGAAACGCTCAGAAATAATTTGTATCAATTCCACTTGAGTTCAACGGTATTTTTTACATTTCATGTTACCGCTACAAACCGTTTGATCTGACCTTTTTAAAATCATTTCAAACTGCTGTCGTCATAACACATGCCTGAGGCATGACAACAAATTGCAGCTGATCTAAAAGCAGCAATAAATAAAATAAAAAACTATGGCAACAGACTAAATACCAAGTCCGCGATGTGAATCGCAATAATTTGTATTTGCATTCAAGTTATTGCCATTAATTGAGTGGAACCTTCCTCACCTGCCACCTAGCTGATGAAAGAGCCAATTAAATCTAAGAGCCGTTGAAGAAGAGCTGGTTTTATGACAAAAGTGTCTGCATGTCTTGAACATAGCAATGTCTTAACTTGAGATTCTAAAGTAAAAGGATGTTGATGATCTTTTTTTTAAGGGATCAACTTAAGCATGAATTTTAAATAAGCTATAATCGACAAGTCACGACAATGAGCTACTTATTCGGCGGAAACGGAGTATTTTGCTAGATGCCAAACCTTGTCCATCACTGCAATCATATATCGATTAGCCTTGAATATTTTGAAAGTATATTTAATTCTTCTTTTTTGAAATACGAAAAACAATAGCATTCTAAAAACTTATCTTTTCAAAGCTGAGCAATTCTGAGCAAATTGTTTGACAGTGATTTGCAAAGATCAATCGGCTTAGCGGCAAAACTGCAAACGAAGGTCTTCACAACCTTAAATAACAATGATCAAAACAACTTCGATATTGTTCACGACAAAAGCTGTCATCAGCTTGGTCATCAATCGGAAATAATTACTCAGCATTCAACAGGGGGTCTTTGAATAACTGAAAATTATTTTCAAATTTGTTAGTTTATCCTAAGAAGATGTTAGCATTAATTTAAACAGTTTAAAGATGAACTCATAAACGTCTTAAATGAGAGTTTTGAAGAGGCAACCTTTGCTGCCAAGAGCACAGTCAAAAGTCTGTTGCTCGAAATTTTGAGCAAAAGGCCTTACAATAGAAAATCAACATTTCATGGACAGAATAATAAAAACTATTATATACATAGTTTTTTTTGTATGAGTTTACTAATAAAGTAAAAACTGTGACTTAAAACAGGGTAAGTAGTTGCAGCTTTTGGTTTGATCTCCGAATTAAGGCGCAATGGAAAACATTGAAAAACTTCGTATGTATGTCAGATACATTCAAATTTGTATGGATTTTACTAAAGTATTTCTGATTAGTTGTGCCCGCTCTTATGAATGATACTTGCATAAAAATCTCATAATGCCCAAAAAATACCAAACTTTTCATAAACTGGATGAGCTTCCGTTAAAAATGTGTTTTTCGGGCCCTCTGAATTTATTAGTTTTTATACTAGCATTCATGGTTGCACGAAAATTAAAACAAAATTTTACCTTTATGTATAATTGTTAGTTGAATCCGTTTCCGTATTTAGATTTGACATTAAATTAAGAAGATTGAGGTCTTCAGGAGCAAATTGAAACAAATACTGTTTATTTTTTTCACTCAGTTTTTATTTTAATTCTTCCATCTGGTAATAACGATGTTCTTTTCAAGATCAAATAATTTAATTTAATTTAATTTAATTAACTAACTGTTGAACGATTACAAAATATAATAGTTTTCCGGATCCAAAATTTGTAGACTAAAATCAAGGTAACCACTCAATTCAAATCAAAGGTAACCACTTCAATTCAAATATTTTTCGGAATGATTTGGCACCAAACACGAAAATATTCAACTCAAAGTGGAAACACATACATTCAGTTTTATGTTGTTTCCTCTTTAAATTAAAGTGTTATACACCTTAAAATGATAAGTATTCGACTTTTACTTAACGCAGATTCAGATTTAATTCAAAGAGGAAGCATATTCAATTGGAATACTAACGTATTTATTTTAAATGCGTTATAAATTTGATGTAAGATATTTTCTACTTTGATTACAAGTCCTTGCATTAATGAATCAAAGTGATTTTCACTTTAAATGAAATACTTAACGTTTTTTATATTGAATGGTTGGTTATAGGGTCCGTAAAACAAAATCAAAAAAATAACTCAAAATTGGTTTTTATAGAAATATTTTTTTATTAAAATATTAGAATCAATGTGGTAAAATTTTAACAAAAAATTATATAATAATTCAATATAAATATTACATTTATGTAAGAGAATTATGATTTCAAAAATGTAGTTATAAAAATTTATTTCTGACAAGTTTTAATATTATTCATTTGGTATAAATCAACGAGTATATCTATAAGAGTTTTCATTCGTCGCTCGCTATTTTTTGCTCGCTAATATTAGCCATCCATCGACAGAACAGGATATTTTGATGGGACATTTATTTTATACCCCTTCAAAAGTGCGAGTTTGCTTACATTTTGTTTTATATATTTTGATCATTTTGGCTGAGTGCACAAGGGAGCAAAAAGATCGATATTTTTAAATGTGCTTGCCTGTTTCTTCTTATTTGAATATCTGAAGATATATTGCAAATTTTATGAATGAAAATAAAATTTTAAAGCTTCTTATTTGCATGTGCATGGTTGCCAATTTTATTTTGTTTCCCGCTAGACATTTTTGTTGTGATTTTGTTGTAGCTATATTTTGGTTGCTGCTGCAGAGAAGGATTTTTAGGTATTTCATTCGCTGAATAGAAAGACAGAATTCTGATTCGGCTAATGAAATAATTATTGGTTAATCAAAAAAATGTAGCAATAAAATAGAATTTGTTTAGCAGTATTTTATAAATTTAAAGAAATATTTTGGTTGCTACTTTGGATACACAAGCATAATTTTTAGATACTTCATTAGCCGAATAGATAGTCGGAATTCTGATTCGGCTAATGAAATAATTATTGCTAAGTCAGGACTTGAAAAAATGTTTATTTACGGAACAAAGTAACGCATTTTAAAAAGGTTTCCTCTGATTTATTTGGAATATAAAAGAAAATACATACTAATAAAACCTAATCGATTTCAAAGTATTTGCGCTGTTGTTGGGTTCTCCGGCTTTATTTTCAAGGTTTATTTATAATTAAATAAAATACAATCATTTACATTTTTTCATGTTATTTTATAATATTTTTTAAAATTATTTTACGTCCAAAGTGGACACCTAAAAGAAAGTTGTGTTGCTGGCACGGGTGATTACGGCACTTGAAGTCATTTGAAAAAACAAAATTTAAATACATTATTGTTCTGCGAGTTGTCATTCTGGCAGGTAGTAGATTTATATATAATTATTAAAAAATGAAAAAATGGCGAACTTCTAAGCAGACATTTACAAATATCAGGTTTTCTTCATATATATATAATTATTTATATATAATTATTAAAAAATGAAAAAATGGCGAACTTCTAAGCAGACATTTACAAATATCAGGTTTTCTTCATCAGGGTAAAAAACACAAAAAAGATTAAAAATTAACAATTCTACTATCTGCTAAGGCCATTGACTGTTGAATTATTAATTGAAAATTCAGCCCAATCGGCTTAATAGATTTTTTTAAACACCCTGAGTAAAAAAGTCATAAAATATTGTTTCGAGAAAATCACTTTTCTCTAGACGACGATTTTAAATATTTTGTAGAATATTACTTTTGAAAACAATTTTTTATAAGTACAATTTATATAATTGTATAAAATTGTATACTGAAACTAGGCTATTTTTTGGATAAACATTAGAGCGGAGTAGGAATGTCAACTTTTTTATTTTTGTTGATCACGGGATTTTCGAGATCTGCAACTACAATCCCTGGATTGTATATACTATAATAAATACAATATATATATGTACTGTTGTTTTGTGTAAATGTACATTAAGGTGGCCCTAATTCATAAAAGATTTTTTACGTCATAGGCAAAAACTATTCTATTTGATATAAAATTAAAATCTATGCAGTTTTTTCGAAAAAATCCCCAAAAATCAAAAAAGGCAAAATTTAAAATACCGACTTTATGGATAGCTGTTTTATAATCTTAGCTATTTCGTACAAAACACAACAAAAGCCAAAATTCGAATAATTTTTTTTATTCGAATTTTGGCATTTGTAGTTTGTAGTTGTAATTGAACATTAATCAATCTAATCAAAACTAAATTTTAAAAAATTGTTGTTTTAATAGTGATTTAAAAGAATTTTATGTAGACAGTTACTGGTAAACCAAAAATATATATTTGTACATGTATTACAAAAAATATGCTATAAATTATTGAGGATATTATTGTCAAATTATATGTTTGGCTTTTTGTTGTTGAATTGGTAAAAGTTTTACTTCTTTGTTATATCAATTTGATACAGAATACGCACTATAATAAAATAGCAGTGGATGTGTTGCACTTTTTGGAAAATTATTAATTTTGTTTAGATTGATTAATATTCAATTATTCTTCAATTACAACTACAAACTATAAAAGCCAAAATTCGAATAAAAAAAATTATTCGAATTTTGGCTTTTGTTGTGTTTTGTACGAAATAACTTAAGATTATAAAATAGCTATCCATAAAGTCGGTATTTTAAATTTTGCATTTTTTGATTTTTGGGGATTTTTTCGAAAAAACTGCATAGATTTTAATTTTATATCAAATCGAATAGTTTTAGCCTATGACGTAAAAAAACTTTTATGAATTAGGGCCACCTTAATGTACATTTACACAAAACAACAGTATCCAAAGTAGCAACCAAAATATTTCTTTAAATTTATAAAATACTGCTAAACAAATTCTATTTTATTGCTACATTTTTTTGATTAACCAATAATTATTTCATTAGCCGAATCAGAATTCTGTCTTCCTATTCAGCGAATGAAATACCTAAAAATCCTTCTCTGCAGCAGCAACCAAAATATAGCTACAACAAAATCACAACAAAAATGACCAGCGGGAAACAAAATAAATTCGGCAACCATGCACATGCAAATAAAAAGCTTTAAAATTTTATTTTCATTCATAAAATTTGCAATATATCTTCAGATATTCAAATAAGAAGAAACAGGCAAGCACATTAAAAAATACCGATCTTTTTGCTCCCTTGTGCACGCAGCCAAAATAATCAAAATATATAAAACAAAATGTAAACAAACTCTCACTTTTGAAGGGGTATAAAATAAATGTCCCATCAAAATATCCTGTTCTGTCGATGGATAGGCTAATATTAGCGAGCAAAAAATAGCGAGCGACGAATGAAAACTCTTATAGATATATACTCGTTGTATAAATGCAAAGGAGTACTTGTGAAATAAGAAATAGTTGTAATTAACACACTTTCGTCATTTAGACCTTCTTCATATGATTGAAAATGTTAACAAAATCTTTTGATGTTTATAGGGTTAGAAATAACAAACATTTTGCTCTACATTAAAAATATCTTAAAAAGATGAAATAATAATGGACTCCAAAATGCTAAATAGTAATTACATTTATAAATAATTCCTTTATATTGGACCCACTCCGAAACTCTTCGTCTTCTTCTTTCTTCTTCTCTCATCGTCTTCTTCCAAATTTGTAACTTCGTGTCGACAAGTGTTGTGTCCAAGTTAAGAACTTGGCCAAATTCATTAAAATATTAAATATTTTCCAATTTTTTCAATCTTGTTAATAAAACTGTTATTAAAACTATTGCAACGAAATTATGCTGAACACATATACACAAAAATATGCATCCAACTTCAAATTGAAGTGCCTTCCACTTTAAAATATATATTTTATACTACGTTTTCACTACTGACAACCTCAATATAAACCATGTTATTTATCAACTTAATTTCGAAGTGGATGCACTTTAAAGAATATAATAGCTATAGTGGATCACCATTATTTTGAAGTTTTTCCACTTCTTATTGGAGATCAAATGTTTTCATATTTGATTTAAAGGATTTCAATGTGAATTTAAAGATGATTTCTTAAAAATGGAGCAACGTAAAATTAACATTATATTATTTAATTTTAAGTTACGATTTTTTCCTGAGTGTACTATTATTTTTAACACAGCTGTAGAATATTTTGCATATAGTGGGCGTGAAAAGTAGATGTGGCAAATCTTACATAGCTTATCACGATTCTGTCCCTTATCGCCTAAATCGGTTCAGTGGGTCTCTTGTGATTGTCGAATATCCGTGCAGTGGCACAAGCGCTTTTATATAATAGTATAGATAGTTACATTTATATATTTATATGTATATTAAGATAATAGTTTAAAATGTATGTACGAGAAAAAACAATAGTTAAATCACCTAAGACGGCTTGGGTGGATAGAATTTTATGGAAATTATAAACTTATGCTTATTCACCCAAGTAATTCATTGTTTTGCATATGTATTAGAGTACCCATATGAGCCTTTTTCTGATTTTGTTTCCTCCCCGCCCATTTTCTGTTAGATTGAGGCTAAAAAATAAGAACTGCATAAAAAATTGGACTTCAGTAGTGGAAAAAACATAGGGCCCGAAGGGGTTAAAGACCCAAAAACGGCTTAAAAATGGTACTTGGCTTATTTACTCTATATCTCTTAAAATAACAGTTTTAAGCTATTAAAAAAACGTTTTTATGCAAAATAAACAGATACACATTTTTTCATAACCAACTTTGACCTTGGAATGACCTTTCGTAGTGTTTTACGCAGACCCTCGTAAATTTTTGGAAAGAGATATTTCTATACAGTTAACACCATATCAAAGAGCATTAAATAAAGTTGAACTCACAGTTAGTTTTTTTCTATAATATTGATTTTTGGAGGTATGGGAGCATTTTAAATTTTGTTCAAAGTATTTTTCAAAGCAAGTGACTAATTTTCTTCATTGCAATTACATTTTCAGATGAATTGACACGCTAAAATACAATATTTTCAGAAAAGTGAATACATTAAGCTTAAAAAATACAGCACACTTTTGGCAGCTGCATTACTAGAAAAAAAAACATAATAGTATTTTTTAATATTGTTAAAATTAGTTATCGTTTTGAAAAGGTGACCAAAACACAATGAAAACACAAAACGCTTATGCACAGAACGAAAAAAGAAACCTATTTTATAGAGTGCATGAAGTTTAATATAACATTGTTTTCCGAACAATTTTTTGTTTAATGTATTATTATTTCAAATATTTAATTAATTTTTTTTTACATGAATTAAATTGCGAGCTTTCGATCAAGTAAGTTTTTAAGAAGGCAACAACAACAACTCTGTATAGAGTCAATCACTTAGCTGACTATTCAGTCTGCTTCGGAAATTGCTACATTTTCCTCTTCAGTAGTCTTTGAGTGATTAAGCTGCGATCAACTCACTGCTTAAACTAGTATATGGCTTCGCAGATTTATTAATTCATTCTTTTAAATTGTATAGCTGCTAATCATATGACATTTCAAGGCAGTAGGTTTTTTATAGATCACCGCCATCAACTCTACCAAGGTTGCCATCTGTTCTAGTTGCTTCTTTATTTATTTCAATATTCTTGGTGTTCGACAGTTTCTCGAAATGCACCATAGAAATTAAACGAGTTTTTTGCTTCGCCAGAAGCCAGTGTTCTAACTGAAAGGTGACTATTTTCACAAACAAATGTATTATCGCAATTTAATTCATGTTATAATTTTAATAGATCATAAAACTAATTAACTATTTTTTTTTAATTTTTTGATCCTCATGGGATGTATCGAATGGATAAATGTACTAAAGAATCAATAAATTTTTTTGCTCGAGCATTTTTTCTTTCTCATTTTGTTGTAATCCATTAAATTTCTTGTAATAATTTTTTGATGCCGTCTTTTTTTCGTTGCAATTTCGAAGGCCTTATAAACTTTCAATAATTCGTTTGTGACAATAGAAACAACCTTCCTTAACACTATTATTTTCATCTTGTATCAAGTATAGTATTCTAGCGAAAACGTCTTTTTTGCAAGAGAGCATCTGTTCGTTGGAGCATTTTTTTTCTGCCTACAATAAATAAAATTATATGAACATTGGAATTCTCTTATTTTATTAAACGAGCAATATATGTTTGTATATTTGTTTGTTTGTAAATGAGTTCTCGAAAACGGCCCAAGCGATTTCGATGAAATTTTCAGTATAAGAGTTTTCGGGGGCGAAAAATCGATCTAACTGGGTTTCATTTCTGAAAAAATTCATTTAGCAGCGCACCCAATGTGCGATTGACGAATGACCGATTTACGAAGCCAACATTATTTTATTCGGAAAATAGTTTGTATTGAAGTATGTTATTTGATTTTAACACTGTACGACCTTTGTAACATATTCAACATTATTCAGCATTGCAAAAAAAATTTGATTAGCAGCGCACACTGGGGTATTGGACCTATTGAGGCAGCCAAAACTATTTTATTCGGTAAAAAGTTGCTATTATATTTCATACTAATAATTTTTAGCCGATTTTCGTACATTTAATGGTGCTTTACTTACTTTGAAACTGTGAAGTGAAAATGTTGTTATTGTAAAAAAATTAATTGTTTATCGATATACAATCTAAAAGAAAACAAATTTAAATACATACGTTGGTTTTGGCGGGAAGCCGGGCAATGTATTCATTTTTCTGAGTATATTATATTTTAGCGTGTCAATCCATTTGAAAATGTGCTTGCAATGAAGAAAATTAGTCACTTGCTTTGAAAAATACTTTGTACAAAATTTAAAATGCTCTCATACCTCCAAAAATCAATACTAGAGAAAAAAAAACTAACTGTGAATTAAACTTCATTTAATGCTCTTTGATATGGTGTTAACTGTTCAGAAATATCTCTTTCCGAAAATTTACGCGGGTCGTTCAAAAAATATATTACGTAAAAATCGTGACTTTGTCTGCGTAAAATACTACGAAAGGTCATTCCAAGGTCAAAGTTGGTTATGAAAAAATGTGTATCTGTTTATTGTGCATAAAAATGTTTTTTTAAGAGCGTAAAACTGTTATTTTAAGAGATATAGAGTAAATAAGCCAAGTACCATTTTTAAGCCGTTTTTGGGTCTTTAACCCCAGGAGGCCTGGGTTTTTTCCACTACCGAAGTCAAATTTTTTATGCAGATCTTATTTTTTAGCCTCAATCTAACAGAAAATGGGCGGGGAGCAAACAAAATCAGAAAAAGGCACATTCCATATGTTTCATGGGTGCTCTTATATGTTTATTGCAATGCATTGCTTTGAAAGCACCTACTTTACATTTAAAACTAAGGTGTTTTGATGAAGAACTTGGGAGGCTCAAAACTGCCAAATCCACTTACTTAATAACTTCCTAAAGTTTCATGAAACCTCATTCAGATGCTGTGCGACCTAAAATTCCAAATCTGGGAAAATGTGGGGTGTTTTAAAGATGCAATCAGCACCAGACTTCACAGGAACACTCTCAAGGTTTTGCATCCATTTTCCTAAAAATTTTGTAAAAATTAGTCTAGCGGTTTCGGAATCTTTACGTGATAAACGCATATACATACTTGCATACATGCAAACATACCAGGAATGCCAACTGGTGGGGAATTCCCCGACATTTTATCTAATATATGCGGGAAATTTGATTTTATATTAAATTTTTTGATGCAATGTTCTTCTTACAACATTAGAAAAATTTAATTAACATTAGCAAAAAAATCCGTGTTTCCATAACCTTTTAAAGTATTGCACAATTGAAACAAAATTTGAAACTTCGATTTGCATAACATCATAAATGTGCGAAGTTTACTTAAGATAGGTTTTAGGCAAAAGTGGTTCAAATAAGGGCTTACTTTAGAAGAAGTTTTCTAAAAAAGTATATTATACATACAAAAAATTTACTTTGCATATTAGTTTAACATCATCAGTCTAAGTAAAAATTTTTTTGAACATATCGTCGCTGCGCCTACAAAAATGGTTATGTGATTTTAGCAAACTAATTTTTATTGCATATTTTATTAACACTATCTATCGCCCATATTTCTGAATATCGTTTTTTAAGATCTCTTTTGGCTAAGAAGTGATCAAAACAGCTATGTGCTCGCAATAGTAGAAATGCTCTGAAAAAAATAAGTTTTTTTTGCTCTCCTGAAAAGTTGCTGAAAAACACATAACCATTTTTGTAGGCGCAGCAACGATATATTGTTTAAATATAAAGATTGCGCTGAAGTAAGTGTGCTTAAAAATATGTGAAAATCGGGACATCACGTATCTCGGCTCCAGATCGTCTGAAAAAAAATAAATTCAGAAACAGACCCTTAAATGCACATTTTTACCAAAATTGAATAAAATCATTTAAAATAAAAAAAATTATGAAGAGTGGAAAAAAGTTGAAAAATCTACGATAATTTTTAACATATTGTTGCGTGTAAAAGCTAGACAAATTTTCCAAAGACGCTTATTTTGGTAAAAGATGTGCAGAATTACAATAAGGGAACGTAACGGTTATGATTTTTCTCAAAAAAGTCAACAAACAATCCGTATTTTTTGACTGATTTCATTTCGATTAAAAATAAAAGTTAACATTTAACTTTTAGTTTTTCGATCAAATATATAAGTTAAAATTATACTTTTATTTTTTGTATCAAAAATAAAAGTTAAAATATGACTTTTATTTTTTTGTTCAAAAATATAAGTTAAAATTTGATTTTAATTTTTTTGATCAAAAATAAAAGTTAAAATTTGACTTTTAATTTTAGATCAAAAATAACAATTAAAATTTTACTTATATTTTTTCGATCAAAAATAAAAGTTAAGATTTTGCTTTTTTTAATCAATAATAAAAATGAAAGTTAAAATTTGACTTTTATTTTTCCGATCAAAAATAGAGTCTAAAAATTTGACAGATCTATTTTTTACCTACTACTATAATAGTTTAAATTTTAAAAACAATTCGTAGAGTACATTTTTTTCTTTTACACCCATATTTGTAACATTTTTGCACAGAGATATAAACATTGCTATCGATCTTCATATCGTCGCATTGCATCGCTTAGTTGCTTATCATTGCACATTCTGTTTTCATTTATGTCGCAAACGACTGGAACAGCGACTGCAAGCAGATGAATAAGCATTAAAATGTGGTTTGTACTTTTGATCGAAAAAATATAAGTAAAATTTTATCTTTTATATTTGACCAATAAAAATTAAAGTCAAATTTTAACTTTTATTTTTTATAAAGAAATAAAAGTAAAATTTTTACTTATATTTTTGATCGAAAAAATAAAAGTCAAATTTTAACTTTTATTTTTGATCAAAAAAATAAAAGTCAAACTTCAACTTTAATATTTGATCAAAAAAATAAAAGTAAAATTTTAACTAAAGTATTCTATATGATCTTGTTATTTATTATGTTTATTTTCTATGATTTAAATACAAATTCTAGTTGTTTGATACTTTAAAATCGTTTATTGAGCTTTAGGTCAGGATAGAACAATTAATTGCTCTAACGAATTTTTTCCAAAGAAACAGCAACAACAACATTTTCAATATGAAAAGGAAAACATCACTAGCTGATTTTATTGCAATTTTGGCCCTGCCACAGGCTTTAACAGAAATCTTTGTGATGCCGGCGGGAATCGATCCCGGGCCGTGCTATTGTTGTTTCTTTGGAAAAAAAATCGTTAAAGCAATTAATTGTTCTAACCTGACCTAAAGCTATATAAACGATTTTAAACTAGCAAACAACTAGAATTTGTATTTAAGATCAAGAATGATTTAAACTATCAAACATTTAGAATTTGTATTTAAATCATAGAAAATTAAAGTAAAATTTTAACTTTTATTTTTGATCGAAATAAAATTGGTCTACAAATAACGATTAATTATTGACTTTTTAAAAAAATCATATAAATTAAAAATATTAAAGATTATTTTTCCTAAGCTAACACATTGGAGTAAGAATAGAGCATCACATTACTATATTTAAATATCGAATAGACTTAATCTTTCCATTTGACGTTTTGAATAGAAATTTCGAAAATAACTGCTATTTTCGGTCCCGTATAGATTTAATACAAATAGATTTAAAAAAAAAATAAAATCGGTCGATTAGTTTGTTTGCAGTAGTGCGTGGCCTGTTTTGAAAAAGCATGTTTCCAGAAAAACGCGTTTAACCGTTTTTGTACCGCTGTTGAGTTTTCGCAACACCGAGAGCTAAAAAAGATACACCAAACTATTATTTGGAGTTTTCTCCTTAAGCCTTTTTTATTGTTTATCGAAATTAAGCTTACTAGGGTTGCAAAGTTCCTTATATGAAATACGTCTAAAAAAGGACTCCTGCGAAAGTGGTCCCAAAATAAATAATTGAACAAATTTATTTTTGTTATAAATCAATTTTGTTTTGGAAAATATTGCAAAACATGTTTTTATAATTCGTTTTCTTCAAGACGCTATGTTGAAAAAAGCTGTTGCGAAAACGCAACACTGGCTTATTGCATGCAAATCAGTTGTATCAGTGAGTCATGAAATGCATAGCAACGAAATTGAGCATTTTTTCGCGCTCGCCGGTTTTATTGGAGAAATTTTGAATTCGAAAAATTTAATTGAAATTAAAATATTTATTTCTTAGTTTTTATTCAAATAATTTTTAGTCGTTTTGAAGAATACATAAGATAAGGTTGATTCTACAATCATATAATAAAAAGTAAAATAATTTCTATATGTCTGTGGAGTTTTATAATATCAACTTAAGTGTAAAAATCATGTTTCGAGAAATATTGCTTCAAATTTTTCAATCGCCATACACGTTATATGAAAGGGTTTCGTTTTTGTGTCGTAACTGCGGTCATGCTAGAAACTCCAGATTTTGTGTGTTTAGATTTAGGTCTGTCTTAAGTCGGCTTAAGAGGTTATTATAAAACGCCAAAGACATGTGTTTTGTAAGCCCGCGATCATTAAAAAAAATTTAATCTCACAAAGAAATCGAAGATGTTTTAGTGATGATCAGGCAAACGAGATTGTTTTTAATGAAAATACTCGCATGGTTTATATTCAGCCTCCTTATAACGGGTGACGTTACTGTTGTAGAGTTTATTGACGAGCATGAGATTTTAAAAGACATTGCACCTAATTTGGAAATTTGTGGTTTGCTAATGCCACTGAAAATCGTACCGAATAAACGTTTTCACGGCGAAAGTACGCTTTAGAACAGAGATTCGCTGATCCAAAATTAAAAGGAACTAAGAGCCTCAATCTTAACTTTGAGCATTCAGTTGAAAAATATGTCAAAGAGCTGCAAAAAGAAATTGTGCAATCAATTAGTAAGTCTGAATACTAAAATACTGTAGATTTTTATTTATTTCAAATAATGTATATTTAGGTGGAGAATCACCATTGTACATATTTCTAAAATATTTTTATAAGGAAATTATAAATCAGAGCTGTAAAAGAATGCATTCATTTGTGATTTAAAATCATTTAATTCCCAATCAATGATTTTAAAAATTGATTGCATTCATTTTTTCAAATCATTGATTGTGATTTAAAATTTAAAATCTCAATCAATGATATGAAAAAATGATTGCATTTTTTTTTTCAAATTATTGATTGTGATTTGAAATTTCAAGTCCCAATCAATGATTTGAACAAAAAGAATGCAATCTTTTGTCGAGTCTTCGTTAGAACTCCTAAATATAACCCCTGAATCCAAAAATAATATTCGTGAAAAATTGGTTAATGACATGAAAATTTTCTTGAATGAAGACCTTCATCACAAAATCTCAGCAGACGACAGAAAGTTTGCCAAAAAACTAAAAGCCACGAAACTTTCCTGAAAAACAATGATGATTTGTTCTTTACCATTGCTGATAAAGGTAATAGAACTGTGTGTTTAAAGAAATCTGACTACATTTCTAAAGCGTATGTACTTTTAAATGACTCTAGTGTTTATAAGCAAGTTTCCAAAAATCCACTGTCCAAATTGCAATCTGATGTGCAACAAATTTTAAAAAAATTAAATAACAATGAACTCTTGGCGTCTCAGTTTCATAACAATGCCCTTTCCCAGACTAAAACTGTTCTTCCAAAGTTCTACGGCTTGCCCAAAATTCATAAAGCAAATGTTCCACTTAGACCTATAGTTTCATGTATAAACTCTCCAAATAACTCACTTGCTAAAGTACTTTACAATAAACTAAAAATATCGTACCATCTCCAATCTCTCATGTAAATAACAGTTTTGAATTAAAAGATAAAATTAAAAAAGTTACGATTCCTAAAGACTATATTCTACTGTCTTTAGATGTCAGTGCACTTTTCACTAATGTTCCTTGCGACTTAGTGATTCAAAGTCTGGATAAACGCTTTAATTATATAAATAATGGGTGTAATATTCCGTTTACCGATGTAATCGATATAACGAAATTTCTCTTTAACAATACTTTTTTCATGTTTAACAACAAATTTTATCAACAAATCTTCGGCACCCCTATGGGTTCTACGATCTCCCCTTTTTTCGCTGATTTGTGTATGGAAGACTTGGAAGTTAGTTGTCTAAGACAGCTAAAAGAGAGACATGACTGCGAGGTTCTGTTTTACTTTCGATATGTTGATGACACTTTACTTTGTGTTCACAAGGATTTTGTTAAAACTGTGATAGATGTGTTTAATTCGTATCATGAGAAAATTCAATTCACACATGAGTTAGAAGTAAATGGCAAAATAAATTTTTTGGATTTGACCTTGATTAGAAAAAATAATAATTTAATTACCGATTGGTTCCAGAAACCAACTACATTTGGCAGACTGCTAAATTTTCGTTCCAACCACCCAATAAACCAAAAACGTAATATCATTTTTAACTTAATCGATAGAGCTATTTCCCTGTCACATAAAAGTTTTCACAAACAGAACATCATTCTTGTTAAAAAAAACTGTGTATTAATAATGGTTACCCTTTAAATTTTATCAATAATTGCATTCATGAAAGGCTTAATTATATTAAGACCAAAAAAAAGAATAATGGAATAAATATAAATACACAACATTCATCGTATGTTGCCAAACCAAAAATGGTTATACCCTTTATCAACAATCAATTTTATTCTAAATGTAAATACACTCTATCTTCTTATAATATTTGTATCATCCCTAAAGTCAAAAAACCTCTAAGAAAAATTGTTAAGTTGGGTAAAGACCAGACAGAAAAATGGGATAAAACTGGTATAGTCTATAAACTATCTTGCAAAAATTGTAATGCGAAATATTATGGTGAAACAAAAAGGGCTTTAAAAAAACGTATTGATGAACATAGGCGCAACAAAAATTTGGATCAGGTTCTTTGTAATCATTGTACCAAGAACAATCACACTTTTGATTTCGAAGGAGCTAATATCGTTGATGTTGAGCACAATTATAAAAAACGCGTAATAGCAGAAATGATGTTTATAAATAGTGATCCAAACAGCCTTAACAAAAAAGAGGATGTCAATTACCTTAATAACATATATAAGAGCCTAAGTAACCGGTTTTAGAAAAAGCTTTAAATCTACATCACTTCAAAATCCTGTGTATAGTGTGTTTTTGGTTTTCTTTTTTCTTTGTTTTGCTTTGTTATCTTTATTGTTAGTTGACGTTTAACATTCAGTATGTTCTTATTAGCAACTCTTTGACAAGAATCACTTTGCTGTAAAATTAAAACTTATTTTAAAGGTATTTGTTAATTTTATATATTCATATATTGTTTGGTACTAAATGTGTTCTATAAATATTTTAATTTTAGCCTGATGAGGTGCATGAATTATGCACGAAACGTTGCATTAATAAAAAACAAAAAGTTTCAGTGTCTCCCATTTTAATTAACTCCGAGCCTAAACTAATTTGCTCCAACAGATCAAAAATCTATATAATTAATATCTTACTTACTTCACATTGATATTTTAAAACATTATATTATTGAGATTACAGTGACTGCTTTCAATGATTTAAATAAATGAATGCAATATCGTGAATGCAGTAATTAATTTCCAACCAAAGATTTGAAAAAATTATTGCATTCATTTTTTTCAAATCATTGATTGGGACTTGAATTTTTAAATCACAATCAATGATTTGAAAAAATTTGAAATTTCAAATCACATTCAATGATTTGGAAAAATGATTGCATTCATTTTGAATAGAAATCACATGATTTAAAATCACAAATGATTGCATTCTTTTACAGCTCTGTTATAAATTGTAACGAACCCTTTTGCTCGTTACTGATTTTTGCTGAGGTAGGCTCAGTGAGTAAACCAGGGGTTCTTACAAAATAATTTATTTACCAATGATCCCGTTGTTTTAAATAAGAAAGCCAGCGTTTTAGTTTTAAACTGTAGTGTAATTCTTTATTATTTTCATTTGTTTTATTTATTGCTTAATGAGTACGTTACTTAGTTATTATTAATTATTAAGCATTATATAAATTAAAGTGATTTAATTAATCCTTGCTTATTCATATTTATTCCGTTATTTGCTATGATCCCTCTCGCTGTGAGTGACTATGATAGAGCTCAGATTAAAACTATGTTCGAAGGGTGGAGGTACCTTCGCTTAAGATAACTACGTTTTGATTTTAGAGTAAACAACGTTCGAAGGGTGAGGACACCTTCGCTTACGATAACTACGCCTGTCTTAGAGTAAACAACGTTCGAAGGGTGAGTGTACCCTCGCTTAAGATAACTACGCCTGAGCTTAGAGTAAAACTATGTGCGAAGGGTGAGTACACCTTCGCTTAAGATAACTACGTTTTGAACTTATAGTAAACAAAGTTCGAAGGGTGAGTACACCTTCGCTTACGATAACTACGCCTGAGCTTAGAGTAAAACTATGTTCGAAGGGTGAGTACACCTTCGCTTAAAATAACTACGTTTTGAACTTACAGTAAACAAAGTTCGAAGGGTGAGTACACCTTCGCTTACGATAACTACGCCTGAGCTTAGAGTAAAACTATGTTCGAAGGGTGAGTACACCTTCGCTTAAAATAACTACGTTTTGAACTTATAGTAAACAAAGTTCGAAGGGTGAGTACACCTTCGCTTAAGATAACTACGTTTTTAACTTAGAGTAAGCAACGTTCGAAGGGTGAGTACACCTTCGCTTAAGATAACTATGCCTGACTTAGAGTAAACAACGTTCGAAGGGTGAGTACACCTTCGCTTAAGATAACTACGCCTGACTTAGAGTAAACAACGTTCGAAGGGTGAGTACACCTTCGCTTAAGATAACTACGCCTGACTTAGAGTAAACAACGTTCGAAGGGTGAGTACACCTTCGCTTAAGATAACTACGTTTTGAACTTAGAGTAAGCAACGTTCGAAGGGTGAGTACACCTTCGCTTACGATAACTACGCCTGACTTAGAGTAAACAACGTTCGAAGGGTGAGTACACCTACGCTTAAGATAACTACGTTTTGAACTTAGAGTAAGCAACGTTCGAAGGGTGAGTACACCTTCGCTTAGGATAACTACGCCTGACTTAGAGTAAACAACGTTCGAAGGGTGAGTACACCTTCGCTTAAGATAACTACGTTTTGAACTTAGAGTAAGCAACGTTCGAAGGGTGAGTACACCTTCGCTTACGATAACTACGCCTGACTTAGAGTAAACAACGTTCGAAGGGTGAGTACACCTTCGCTTAAGATAACTACGTTTTTAACTTAGAGTAAGCAACGTTCGAAGGGTGAGTACACCTTCGCTTAAGATAACTACGTTTTTAACTTAGAGTAAGCAACGTTCGAAGGGTGAGTACACCTTCGCTTAAGATAACTATGCCTGACTTAGAGTAAACAACGTTCGAAGGGTGAGTACACCTTCGCTTAAGATAACTACGCCTGACTTAGAGTAAACAACGTTCGAAGGGTGAGTACACCTTCGCTTAAGATAACTACGCCTGACTTAGAGTAAACAACGTTCGAAGGGTGAGTACACCTTCGCTTAAGATAACTACGTTTTGAACTTAGAGTAAGCAACGTTCGAAGGGTGAGTACACCTTCGCTAAGGATAACTACGCCTGACTTAGAGTAAACAACGTTCGAAGGGTGAGTACACCTACGCTTAAGATAACTACGTTTTGAACTTAGAGTAAGCAACGTTCGAAGGGTGAGTACACCTTCGCTTAGGATAACTACGCCTGACTTAGAGTAAACAACGTTCGAAGGGTGAGTACACCTTCGCTTAAGATAACTACGTTTTGAACTTAGAGTAAGCAACGTTCGAAGGGTGAGTACACCTTCGCTTACGATAACTACGCCTGACTTAGAGTAAACAACGTTCGAAGGGTGAGTACACCTTCGCTTAAGATAACTACGTTTTTAACTTAGAGTAAGCAACGTTCGAAGGGTGAGTACACCTTCGCTTAAGATAACTACGCCTGACTTAGAGTAAACAACGTTCGAAGGGTGAGTACACCTTCGCTTAAGATAACTACGCCTGACTTAGAGTAAGCAACGTTCGAAGGGTGAGTACACCTTCGCTTAAAATAACTACGTTTTAAACTTAGAGTTAGCAACGTTCGAAGGGTGAGTACACCTTCGCTTAAGATAACTACGCCTGACTTAGATTAAACACTATGTTCGAAGGGTGAGTACACCTTCGCTTAAGATAACTACGTTTTGAACTTAGAGTAAGCAACGTTCGAAGGGTGAGTACACCTTCGCTTAAGATAACTACGCCTGACTTAGAGTAAACAACGTTCGAAGGGTGAGGACACCTTCGCTTAAGATAACTACGATTGAACTAACTACTCAGTCTCAAAGCATGTGCATGCTACTGCGCCTGCGACAAGACTGCCTGTCCTAAGCAAACGCGACTGCTTTATACTCTCCCATTGCCTTTCTGTTCCGTGTTCACTTGTTTTGTTTTCCCTGCCTGTGTATATGTGACTGTGTGCATGGCTCTGCATGTTTGTATGTTTGTATTTATTATTTGTTTGTATTTATTATATCATTATATAATATAATGATTTATATACATCTTATTCATAATATATAATAAATCTTTAAATTTAATTGAGATAGTTTAATTTACATTTCATGTTTTGGTTGTTTACATTTTCCATATTTAAAATTCAGTTAAAAATTCAGTTATATAATTTGTGAGGCCCAAATTGTGCAACAATTTGAGTCCTCACAAAATATGTTTGTTAAATACATAAATATTTACGTTCATTAAAAAAAAAATTCATTAAAACAAATAGGCATTCTTATTTTATCTGGTCCATCATACTGTTCCACATATCCAACATTTCGTGTCTATCCAACCTATTTTGGGTATGCCGATAGTAAAGCAATCCATTTCCTGAACAATGTCGCAAACAAAGTTCCAAACCATTAAAAGAGTTAACACTTAGACAACAACGAAATTGACGCTTTAAACTGGGAGTATAAGCAATTTGGTATATTCTCATTTTATTTATCCATAGATGAAGAACTGATTCCCTACTTTGGAAGGCACAACTGCACAAGATGTTCATTCGTGGTAAACCAATATGCTTTTGTTTTAAATACTGGTGTCTTTTTTCTGACACTAGCTATCTGTTTGGAGCTAGTCCATATGCTGGCACAAAACCGTTGAATTGGGAACATCTTTTGTTTTGCAGTTGTTTGTATCAGGTTCAAGTCGAAAAAATCATGCCATAAACGAATAACTTTTTTTCGTCGTACTATTTGTTCTTACTGAGTGAAAAAAATTGTTGCGCAACTGGAACAGTAAGATCAGACTGGCTTAAAAGTGCAAATGTTATCCTTGCAACTGGGCTCTCTTTCAAAAAGTAAGACTATGATTATTGCATTAAAGCAGTCAACGGGATATTCGTTGCGCGCTGGCGCATCAATGACTACAACAAACATGGGTGGTGTAGATCTACATTATAATACTGTATTTAACTACCGTGCTGCGGTTCGTGGTAAGAAGTAGTAGTGGCCTTTATTAACGAGTTGATTTCAAAAATCAAATTGCTGCACATTTACTTTTATATTCAGTTCAAGGCATGAAGAAAAGCAGTAAGGAGATTCTGAATTGAAAGATGTTAAATCTTCAACGTGCAGATGTCCAAGTACACGTGATTTGGAAAACTCCTTACGATAAAAGGAAAAGATGAGCTGAATGCCACTCTCATCAGTGCAAAAAGTTTAAAATTAACTGCAGTCCAAGCAGTGTCATTCATAAATTTGAACATTTTGAATAATTAATATTCAATAGTTCAGTAATTAATTTCTACATTTTCTCATATTTCTCATAAAATCATATATGGAAAAATACATTTTAAGTACATTTTTCATCGTTGCGTTTTCGCAACAGTTATCCACGGTCACCCTAGGTCACCAACATTTTTTTTTATTTTTTTATATGATCAGGAAGTGCTAAAATACTAACGCACAAAACATTAGAACGATATATAAACGGAATCGGGCAGCGGTACAAAATGGGTTAAAACTAGATATACCGACAATTTTACAATGTGAGATAAGCCGACACCAACCAAAATTACTGCTCTTAGAAAAAATGGTTGATGGGGCTTATAATATTATTATTTTAATTATCAATCAAATGTCATGACATCCGTTCTAAAAAACAATTGAGGTGAAGTAGGAATTTGAAAATAAAGATGTAGAACCAGTCATTTTGACTGGTTTGGTAAGTCTAGTGTTAAAGTTACTCTAGTTAGTTAAAGGTACTCTGGTGCATCGGGTTTTAAACGCTAGATAATCTGTATTATAAGCGGGATTGATTTATAAATTTTTTTTTAACATATTTTGAATGTTGTAAAACAATAATCGAATGTAAAAAAATTAGATTTTCAAAAATTTTTTTGCCTAAAACCACCCTTAAAATACTTTGGAATCAGGCCATCGACCTTCAAAATTTGAAGCCGCAACTCGAAAACACATTTTCCTTTTTACTGTTTTTTTTTAATTTTAAGTGTGTTCTTTTTTTTATCAAATTGAATTGATTTCATAAAATTAACAAAATCCTTACATTATTTATTGCAATATTCAATTAAAAAAGTCTATAAGTAAATTCATAAAATTTTTTTTTGAGGGGAATTTGATGAAGGATCGGGTAATTTTGAGGACCACTGCGGGGAAAACCATAAAATGAGTTGGCAGCCCTGAAGCATGCATACATTTTTTTTATATAAAGATAGATGCGCGGAAAAATTAGGCATGGTAACATACAGGGTAGATAAGTATTTCATAAGAATTAAATTAAATTTAATTTATTTTATTTTTAAACATACAAAATTGATTTATTCGCTCGCTTTTGAGCAGGACGACAAGTATTTAGTTAAGTTAAGCAATGAAAACAGATATTTAAAAGAGATAAACATATTTGTATTTAGTTGTAGAAACGAAGACAATTTGTCGATAACAGTTGCCTCGTTAACAAAAATATCCTTATGTGTATTTAATAGCACTAAAGCAAAGAAACTAAAGAAACAACAATTTCTGACAGCTACATTTGTTGCCGCAAAATAAGTTAAGTGTTTCAAGATCTATTCTGCAAACGTTATTTCTATCGTTAGTCCATTTAGTTTTCTTTAACTCAAGTCCGGTTTCCAACTTTTCTACATATATCTTTTTTATTTGGATACAAAACCCTTGAAGCATTTTGAAAAGATTTAATATTTAACTTATTTTTTTCGATGATCTTATGTTTTAAAAATTTGCAGTGATTTGAAAGTGCTTTGAAAATCGATATTTCATTTGAATAACAATATAATATACGAAAGGAAGGAAAAGCTTAAGGGCAGGTTCTCATGAAAAAACTCAACCTCACTCACCTAAAAACTCAATTGTCTCTTTAATTGTTCGATAGCTTATGGGTCGTCCATAAACTACGTTACTGATTTTCCGGTTTTTTTTACCCCCCCCTCCCCCTGCGTTACTTTTCGTAGTGCTTTTCAAAACCCCTCCCCCTAAAGTAACGTGACATATGAAATTAACTCATTCGTATGATTATATATTTTGACTAGCTCTGACAATTTTCACTAGTATTACTGACTAGTATGACTAGATATATTAAAGGAACAATTGGAAAACAATCAATAATTAATATCATCTGTAAAAGCTATTCCATCTGCGATCCAAGATTCGATGCTCTCAATCGCTGGGATAGAAGAAGCTGGTAGCTTTGTTGAGGATTCTTCAAAATAGACTTTTTTATCGGATTCTATGTCGACCCATTGGTGAATCCTCATTTCTAACGCAAAGAAATTCACCTGGTCTTTGACAGAGTACCCTTAAAGGCTGCACCCGAGCTGCACCAAGTTCTGTGTTTTTGTGTAAATGCTTTCTGAAAATTTATTTATTTAAATAGTATTTTTTATTCCGATATATTGTAAACGATATAATACAAACTTATGGCAATTCATAGAAGTTTTAAAAACGAAATACAAGCCGCAGGTAGGGCGCGACCTTGAACCGATTTCTTCTTTCTGAGAAGGACAGTACATGTCATACGGTATCTCCTTTGATCAAGAACATTCAAGCCTTAACGTCAAAGCCTGTCGAAAAAGCAAAGACCCAAATTTTTCAGACGTGTGCTGAGATGGTGAAGGAATACCAAAAGGTTCCTGTGTCGAGGGAAAAGGTGGTGGAAGAAATCGTTGAAACAAAAGTTAACCATCAATTTAGACGATCAAACATAAACATGTAAGGTTAAAAATTTTTGAAATGATTGTGTTAATAATTAAAGGTTTTTCGTCGATTTTTTTCGATTTTTGGTAACGTTACAATATCTAAACACCTCCCTCCCCTACCGTTACTTATCGTAGTGCATTTCAAAACCCCTCCCTCCCCCTAAATTGGTAACGTAGTTTATGGACGACCCCTATGATGTGTAGCATTTGTTTCCAAAGCGGTTTGCTGATAACGATTGCATAAAAAAATTATCACATACGAAAGGAATGCATATTATTTTAAAGGCACTTGAAAAAATCGTTAACCAAATCTTAAAACGCGTTTTCTGAAAAATCATATTATACAAACTGGACTCCACGATATCTCAAGAAGTACTCAATGGATAGATTTGGATTTTTTTTTGAAGTAGATACAATCCATTGAATCCATTACCTAAATTCAGATAATATTGGTTAAATGTTTTTTTAATAATTCTAAAAAATTTATTTTTTAGAATTATATATGAGCTTAATGCCAATTAAGTTCATGAAGCAACAGGTTGCAACAACAATAAGTTCTTTGCAGAACAAACCACCAAGCAGACTAGACAGCTGTTTCGTTGATAGCTACATCAACTCATCAGTAGTCTTCTGTTGTTTCTGCAGTACCATCAACTTTGATAAGCCCATACGAACACCTTCTGTTCGAAAAAATGTGAAAAACGCTACTAAAAATTTATATGTCCACCATTTTTGTAGGTTTTTACTATTTATTTATATAATCTGACTAACAATCTTTCTTCTTACCGTTTAGATGTGTTTTATTCTGGCAAAGTAACAATTTTTATCCAGTATTTTTTATATTTATATGTTTTTGCTCTAATTTCTGTTTAAAAAAAAATTTGAAGGTCAAAAACAAAATTTTTATTGAAATTGTCACTATCTGAAAAGCAGTTGACAATTTGTATCCAAATTTATTATTTTTGAGATTCAAATTTTGTTTGAAATCATAAAATTACGACAAATACTTAGAAATATTAGAATTTTTTTTTGTAGATTCAATCCCTGGATCCCGAAAGTCCCAGGATTTTAGGCCTTGCAATCCCGGGTCTGTCGGGACTAAGAAAAGTCTAGGATCCCGGGATTACATCTTTATTGAAAAACTTTCTATTTAACTAAATATGATCTGCAATTTTCGAAACTCTGCTGTAAAAGGTGAATCAGACCGGCTGGTTACTTGCTGGTTGTGTGATTCATTTTTTCACATCAAGTGTGCAGCGCTGACTGCGAGGATCTTCGATGCACTCAACGAAAGTAAGGGACTTCATTGGCCATGTAAAGATTGTAAGTTTCCTAATGTTGAGATCTTTAAACTTATTAGACAATCTCGGAAAGGTTTTCTGGAGGTGACTAAGGATCTAAAGGTAGTACAAGATATATTGAATGAATACGAAGACTTATTTTTATTATTTTATTTATTATTCAAACAATTTAAAATCTTACAATTACTGTACTATGCCGCAGCACTGAAAAGCATAGTAGAGGCTAGAAGTTTAAAATGTTTAATGTTTAAAATTATGGATGAAGCTTACAATTCTCCAAAACGTAAACGTACAAACAAAAATCTTCGTAGTTCAATTAAACTACTGATATAGCCATGCCATCGCCCAATAATAATACTATCGTACCTTCTTTACCTGTTTTCCCTTATGTGAACATACAGCTTGAAGATTAATCAATTGGAGCTGTCAATATTAATTAACCAAATTACTGATAATATCGCACCAACTAAGGTCGCTGCATCAGCTGATCTGTAGCGGGATTCCCAAACTTGTTAACGTTATTTACGTTAACATTAACTGGTCTAAGCTACAATTATCGTTAACTCGTATTCCCAAACTAAGCCTAAGCTATTTTTGACGATAACTTTGACAGTTATTCAACAATATCTGTTGCTCGCTTAACAACGAATTTTTAGCCGTTGTTAACTATAAAAATTACAACGTTAAGAAATTTAGTGCCATAATTTTTACTTTATTCGTAAATTTGAGTGGTTTTTTAATAAAATAAAAATATTTAATGGCATGTCAATATTTGGCAATGGATGCAGCTGTGTTGGACAGTGAAATTGAAATGCGTGACAGCGCAAGGGACTGTGCTGATCTTCGCCAAATGGACAGCTCTTTGATTTGGAGCAATCCAAATTTATAAAACTTTAGCGCTTGACCCCCGAGACAGCTCACAGCCTCATAGGCCATTTTGTTCACACACTCAGGGAATTATTGAATTTCGTACACGGCTGCCATAAAAAATATGAGGCTCTAGTAGCCATACTAGAGTTATTATATATGAAATGAAGTCACCTTAGCTCAAAGTTTATTGCAAGCACTTTATGAGAGCTCTCATAGCCCTAATTGAATCTGCAATAATCATATAAAAAAACATAAATTATGTTGAGCGGTTTTTTGAAAATAAGATCTGCGGTTACAGTTGTGATACATTCAGTATTGTAGCTACTGCAACCAACTTTTAAATCTTGCGTGTAGAGAAACTCCAATATGGCTGTTGTAGCCTCAATAGGTTTTCACGCTTTTACTGAAGATACTAAAACCACAAAAGACAAATTTCTCCATTTTAGTTTTGGCTTTGCAGCGTGCTTGTTGGCGAATATTAAAAAAATTGTTTTTAAAGTTAATCGGTATTTACCTTGATAAACGCTTTACTTTGATAATAAATATTATGCCTATTATATTGAAAAAGGCATGGACTATTTTACAATTCCATTGTCTAAAACTATTTGTAAGCATGTTTCAGATGAATGCTAATGGTTTGTCGTTTACAATATGGGATTTATAAAGTTACATAAAAAAAAAGTTAAAAAATAGTTTGTAAAGTTCTATGAACAATTAAAATTTTATATTTATTTGATCAAAAAAGTAATATTTTTTCAAATGATTTGAAATAAAAATTTAAAAAATATTTTAAAATAACACTTTTATTAAGCAAAAAGCATTGAGAAATTGGTGATAACCTTAAAAGCGCAGAGTTAAGTAGCTTAAATAGAAAAATTCTGACAACCTCAACATAAGGATTTATGGCTATCAAAACCGAATTCCTCTAACTATTCCAAAAGGTGCTGCTATGACCCCTCCACAATTCGGCTGTCAAAACCGAATTCCTCTCACCATCGCAAAAGGCACTGTTATGACCCCTCCACAATTCGGCTGTCAAGACCGAATTCCTCTCACCATCGCAAAAGGCGCTGTTATGATCCCTCCACAATTCGGCTGTCAAAACCGAATTCCTCTCACAATCGCAAAAGGCGCTGTTATGACCCCTCCACAATTCGGCTGTCAAGACCGAATTCCTCTCACCATCGCAAAAGGCGCTGTTATGACCCCTCCACAATTCCGCTGTCAAAACTGAATTCCTCTCACCATTAAAAGTTCTTACAACTTTCTGTGAGGTTGTCAAAACTGGCAGAGCATCTCTTAAACAGGAATCTAACAGCCCTTATGGAAGTTGTCAGAGCCTCGCATATTAAATTTTTTGAGAACCGTAATATTACGGCTAGAAGAAGCGAAGTTTTGATAGCATCGCCAGTTCTGTGAGTGCAGAGAGATAAATTTATCCCCGAGTTAATCCCATGATTTTTCCAGTTTTTCCAGAACGTTCACAGTGAGTTAAACATTTAACTCTTCAGGCTGGAGATAAAAATGGTGGCGAGATAGCTTAACCCCAGAAATATTGAACTCATGAAAATTGGTGAGTTAAGATTTTTAATTCGCTCTTCACTCTCATTTTAATATTTTTTATTTACTTGGTGTCAAAATATTGAAAATAAGGATTTTTAAAAATAGGGAAACAGTACTGGGGGTTACTGATTTTTAATCTGGTGTCAGAATTTTAAAGTTCAAGATGTTGCATAAGGTTGCCACCTTAATTTTTTATTTTTACGAATTCGGGGCTGGCGCGAACTAAAGTATCATAAAAATACAAAAAATTAAGGTGGCAACCCTATCCTCAATTTTGAATTTCGAAATTCTGACCTCAGATTCGAAATCAGTGACTTCCTAACACTGTTAAATAATGTTTAGAATTCTTAAAAATACATATTACTAGGTGGCAACCCTATTATTTCAAAACTTTATAACTTTGAAATTCTGACCATGGATTCGTATTCAACGACCCATTTTTGGTGTACTATTTTTTTGCCAGCCCCGAATTCATAAAAATACAAAAAATTAAGGTGGCAACCCTATCCTCAATTTTGAATTTTAAAATTCTGACCTCAGATTCAAAATCAGTGACTCCCTAACACTGTTAAATAATGTTTAAAATTCTTAAAAATTCATATTATAAGGTGGCAACCTTATTATTTAAAAACTTTATAATTTTGAAATTCTAACCATGGATTCGTATTCAGCGACCCATTTTTACCCTTTAGTTCGCGCCATCAACGAACGTATTTTTCGATTTTTCTTTCTAATCTAATATTTTTCTTTCAACCCTTTCCCAAAATTTTGCTGTCAAACGCCAGTGCTGTTATATTTTAAAAATTTTTTTACAATATTTATGCTAACTTTTCTAACGCAACTGTTAGCTCTTGTTGTAGCTAAGCCTCGAAATGAGAATACGGCAAACGTTAATGCAAGCTATAAACGTTGTTAGTTAACGTTAGCGATTGAAGCACGTTAAGATTTTAAGAATTCCGCTACTGATTCCTCTTTCTGTTGAAGCAATACCAATCATAGAGGTAAATGCTGATTCTACTTGCGTTTCTACACAAAAAAAAAATACGCTGACATTTGTATTACCTCAAATTTGGTCCCTGCACCTTCTCAAATTATTTCGGTTTCTTCGGTACAAATAAAGCAGTATCAAAGCCCCCGTTCATAAAGAACTTTCTATTTGTTTCTAGTTTTGCAGCTGATACATCTGTTGAAGACGTGTTATACTATATAAACTCTAAGCTGAATCTTGTAAATGAAAATATCTCTATTTACAAATTCAATTTTTCATACGAGCGTGTTACATCCTCTTTTAAAATATCTTTGCCTGGTGATTTTTTTAACAAGGTATTGGATCAAAAGTTTTGGCCTGACTATACGATGGTGCATGAATTTATTTCTAGACCTCAGCCTACAACTTCCTTGGCTACTTTACCGGTTATTAACAAGAATCAAAAAAATAGATTGTTGAGTTCAGTTCCTTATCCTTTACCAAAACGTTCGTGGCATTAACAAAAAATTTAATAATTTATTAATTTTGAGTCACAACCTTCACTTTAATATAATTGCTTTCAGTGGGATTTGGCTAAAATCTAACATTCAAAATACTGAAATTCTGTGCAACAAATTTAACATATACCACTAAGATAGTAACTCCATTTCTAGTACTTGCTCTCATGGCGGGAATATGACACATTTCTCTCACGAGTTATTAATTCCAGAATCCTTAGACATTGAATTCTGCTGTGTTTATGTAAAGTTTGGTTCTTTGAGCCTTTTTATTACTTGCTCATGTATTCTTCCCCTTTCTACCTTAGAAGTTTATAGCAAACATTTAGCTTATATTAGTAAAGTTTGCTGAAAACTGCATTGTAATGACCATATTTTAATAACTGGTGAATTTAACTTGCCAAACGTTTCTTGGAACTGCTGTTCTGAAATTCCTATAATATTTTTACCTTCGTCTGAAAGTTCATCCGATAATTATTTTTTAAACGAGCTCTCAATCCTAGGCGTGTTCCAACTTGACAGCATCTTTTACCGTTTGCTTGATCTGGTGTTTTTTGATGAAAGCAATTTCGCTACTGTGTCTAAATTAAATCCTCTGGTTACATCCGAAGATTCTCACCATCCAACATTAGTAATTATGGTTCCATAATTCTCAACCACCTATTGAGTTTAACTTTATAAATATAAATAGAAACTAAATTCAGCGTTTTAACTTTTTGGGCATTTCACGTGAAGCGGGCCACGAAAATAATGTCAGATTCTGGATTTTGTTCATATTTGGACTAATTGTACTTTTATATGGCGTGAATCAGTAACATTTCAAATCGGGTTTCACTTAACTTCGGTATTTTTTATTGTTTTATATTTTTATCTCAAAATGTAGCTAGTAGTCCATAAATAATACGTGGAAAGTTTTAGAATGTGATCTGCATTTGTTTAGGAGACAAATAAACTATAGTGCAAAGGTGGCGCACTTAGCGAACAGCATAAAAATAAACAAAAAAATAAACAGTAGTCGAAAAGGAACGATTTTATTTTAAAATTTTTACAACTTTGTTATGCTCACTATAACTGGTTCATTTAACCTTAATGCCATCGGTTATTGGTATAAAAGAATGATACTTTATAGTGCCTGGAATAGTCACCGCACAATCAAATCGGTGCTGCAATTTTTCTTTCTGAGCAAGCAAGTTCCTACGAGTGTATTAACTGATTGAGTGATTATAATATTATGAATTACTATGGTAATCAATGTTTTAATCCGTTCAAATTTCCAATCCATCGCAAAGCAAAAAATTTAAGAAAAAATTCGATAAGACAAAATGGGGAGTTTCATCTGCCGCTTATGTCTGTTCGAGTTAAAGACCCATTAACATCAACTTCGACGAAAACTACGATACTTACCATTGCACCGAAATCTTGGATTGTAAGAAACGCTAAGTGCGGAACCTTTGCACTCTAGTTGGTGTATCTTCTAAACGAATGCAGATCCCATCCTAAAACTTTCCACGTAATATTTATGGACTACTAGCTACATTTTGAGATAAAATAAAATAAAAAAAATCAAACATACCGAAGTTAAGTGAAACCCGATTTTAAATATTATTTCCGGTTTCCTACACTGAACAAAGAAATTAGATTTAAAATTTTTTATAACTGTTAAGAAGAGCATATAATTTCCTCAAAAAAACACTACTTGCCTTATTTTTTATGTTTTTGGATAATAGCAGCAATAGCTTTAAAAAAATTCGTTCCTTAAATTTCTTTAATTCTTTAATGGCTTATAAACTGGCAATTGGGCTTGATAAAAAAAATAATGATGTACATTTATTCACGCCATATAGAAGTACAATTAGTCCAAATATGAACAACATCCAGAATCTTCTTTTTTTTTTTAGACTGAACCAACGCTCAGTGGATGCCCCCTATAAATGCGTAAGCATTGTGTTGATTCGGAAGATGGGTGATAGTTAGTTGGAGGGTGGATAGATGGAGTAGTGTCGGTGAATATTTGTTTTAAACTTGCACAGCTCAAAACTGCTAGGAAACACGCTCGCAGGGAGACTATTCCACAACTTAACCGTGCGACTAAAGAACGAATTATCACGGTAATGCGATGTTCTATTGGGCATCGATGCAATGGTAAAAGGGTGGGGGGCTTGGACAGCTGCCCGAGTGGACCTGGGAAACACACGAGCTGGTGGCGTCAGGCCATGTATCTCCCTTGAACACTTCCCATGGTAATACCTATACAGTAGGCTTAGGCAACCAACATTGCGTCGATGCTCAAGAGAGTTGAGCGAGGATGAAATACTTTCATCCCCTATCAAATATATCGCACGACGTTGAATTCGATCCAGAAGCTCCAAATAAGATCTTGAAGCCCCTGCCCAAATGTGCGAATTGTACTCCATTTTCGGCCTTATATATGAGGTGTAGATCATGCGAAGATCAGCTGAAGTGAAATATTTTTTGCACTGTTTTAGAAAACCTAGGCACTTGCCCGCTTCTTTCGACACATCGAAAATATGATCATTCCAACGAAGATCAGATTGGATCGATATGACCAGAACGTCAAGAGCGGCTGATTCCACAAGATCCACACCATTCATACTGAGAGGAGCTAAAGGGCAATTCACTCGCTTGTGGGTCAACAGACAACACTGGGTCTTGCTTGCATTGAACTCTATTCTATTAGCAAGACCCCACTCGGAGATTTTTTGTAGATCATTTAGGAGTGTGTCATTCATATTTTGCCTTTTTCTCTCAATCTCCATAGAGCTTGGGCGTTTACTAAATGAATACGAATGACAAATGCTGCTGTCGTCCGCAAACGAATGTATTGGGTTATGCGTCAACGACAGAAGGTCGTTGATAAAAACCAGAAATAAGGTTGGCGATAGAACTGAACCCTGCGGTACTCCTGCGTTAATGGCGTGCTCCTCGGACGAAATACCGTCAACTACGACTCGAATCGTTCTGTCCTTGAGGAAACACGTGATCCATCGAGCAAAGTTACCACCAAAACCATATGCAACAAGTTTTGACACGAGCGCTTTATGCCACACTCGGTCGAACGCTTTAGAAATATCAAGAGCAACAACCCTGCTCTCGCCGAAAAAGTGAACGCATTTATTCCATTCTTCGGTTAAGAACGCCATAAGATCACCAGTAGAGCGAGCCCTACGGAAACCATATTGACGGTCACTGAGCAGTTGGTTGCGCTCCAGATAATTCACAACGTTGAAGTTTATTACGCTCTCCATAACTTTGGAAATAGGTCGGTAGTTTGCAGGGTTCGTGGCATCACCCTTTTTAGGCACCGGCTGGACATTTGCCACCTTCCAACAAGATGGAAATACTCCTGTTCTGTAGGAGATGTTGAAAAGGTTGCGCAAAGGCCGAGCCAGCGAAGAAGCACACATTTTAAGCACAATTGGCGGTATGCCGTCAGGACCAGAGGCTTTGTTTACGTTGAGATTTGTAAGGACCCTTTTAACTGCTCTCGTTCGAAAGTATATCTCCTGCATTGCAGAAAATCCACCCCCAACAAAAGGCAGTGGCTGATTGCTATCCGAGAGAGTGGAGTTTTTTGCAAACAATCCAGCCAATAGGTTCGCTTTATCAGCCGAGTCAGTGAAGATTTGGTCATCTTTTAAAAGAGTTGGAATCGATGATGATGTCTGATTCTTCACTTTTTTAACAAATGACCAAAAGTTTTTGCTCCCTTTGGGGCAGAGAAGAACCTGTTCTCGAATGCGAGCTTCGTGCAGAAACTTTTCGCGTTTTAAAATTGCATTGCAGCGATTCCTTGCCTCAATGCGAAGTCTTTTAGTATCAGTATTCTTGTTAGAACGCCAATTCTGAAAGGCTTCCTCTTTGGACCTGACTGCAATCCTGCAAGTCTCATTAAACCATGAGTGGTCTTTTGGTTTAATGCTTCTCATCTTATTGGGAATGAAAGAGCGCATACCCAATAAAATAATTTCTTGTACCATGACAGCCGCGGCATTCACATTTCTATCAGTGAAACATAATTTCCAATTGAAGCTGCTATAAAAATTATTTAACGCAGTCCAATTTGCCCTTCCATAAAACCATGCAGTCCTCTTCGGGGCTTTGGGCGTAGAGGTGCAGGGGTTAGAATATGGAAAAACAGCGGAGATGGTACAATGGTCCGAGTTACCAAGAGGTGCGTTGACACTCACATCATATTTTTCATGATGTGAAGTCAGAAAAAGGTCAAGGGTATTATGGCTATGCATATCACTTTGAGGAAAAAAAGTGGGTTCCTTCACTAGTTGAATCAATTGGTTCGATTCAGCAAATAGCTCAACATATTGCCCAACAGGTGTCAATGGGCCCGAGTGACGTAACCAAGCCGGGTTGTGGACATTGAAATTCGCCTGCTACAATGATCTCACTGTCATCTGACATTATTTTCGTGGCCCGCTTCACGTAAAATGGCCCTTTTATGAACTTATCTTGTAGGAGTGAGAATAAGTTTTTAGTATCTACCACGATCTAAAATTTTGTTGCTTATCTTGTCGTATTCCTCACTGACTTATGTAAGAGAGACGCAATCAGCGACAGGCTAGAAATATCAACTTCTACTAGGCTCACTGTATACTTTCCTATCTTTGCTCTAGAGTTTGAGATGTTTATAATACCATATAAAAATATTTAAACGATTGTATTTTAGTTTCATATAAAAAAATCATTCCGAAACAAACCTTGAAAATATGGTCAGAGCACCGGACTACATCCTTAATTAAACACAATTATGCGAAGTTATTTTCAATTTAGTCTGTATAAGATAAATGTGCGGCTTTTTAAAAATAGCAATCTGCTTAAAAATAGAAATCTAAATATAGTTTGAATAAAATATGTATAAAGTCAGTTTACGTAGCATACAACTGGTTTCAAAAAGACTAGAACAAAACGAATACTAGCATATAACTAATATGAAAACTACTAGAATTGAACTGGCTAAAATAATACTAATATGCAACTGCTCAATATTAAACTAATATTAAATAGCTCAATATTAAATAGTAGTTAACTACTAGTTAAATACTAGGCAGTTAAATACTAGTTAAATACGAGGCAGCCATTTGAATGAAATTATTTTTCATTATTAACTGGAAGGATTGTACTTTCAAATAAAAAAATAAATTTGAGAAAATAATAAGTAGTTTTTTTTTATAGAATTTTCAAAAAAAAAAGTTATTTGGCGGACCCTGTAGTTAAAAAATACTAGCACAAAGGTGGCTCAAATCATACTAGTAAAAAGCCTAGTTTTGATTATACTAGTATTTTACTGGTTGAAAAGTTACTGCTATCACAAATAGTTCAAATTATGCCAGTAAAAATACTACCTCAATTCATATCGAGAATAGGACAATTGTCTATTTCTATGACATAAACACTCGAAAATAACCAGTTTGCGAAATGTAAAAAGCATTTGAGCTAAACTGCAGGATAGTGTTTGTCAGATTTTGTCATCGTTATTTGTTTGTCAAAGTGATAACATCGCTCGCAAGAAAAATGACTTCGAATGAAAAATTTATAAATTTAATAGAATTATTATCTAATAGTAATTATTTAATATTTATATAGACTTTTTATGTATAATCAATTTTTTTTCTCAACCCACATTATTGTGCGTCTTCTTTTTCTAATATTTCTTTTGATCTTTTCTTCATTTTCATCAAGAATTTCGCTAAGGACCGTGTCTATCGTGTACGTCTTTACCCATCAAAGGTTGCACAAAAATGATGATTGATATGGTACGCATTTGAAAATAACTTTTTTTAATTATAATTAAATATAAAAGGGCACCAAATGCATGACTCGCCCGGGGTGCCTAGATGGGTAAGGCCGGCCCTGTTCGGAAGGAAAAGACCGACTGAAGCGATCTTTAGCAATGAGTAGTAGAAATATGCTGTTGCACCGGTAATGCAAACCTTTGAAGTTGATGGTGGCAATTGCCACCGCCAGAGCCTAAAGGGTTAATTATGTATATAAATTATTGTATCGCAAAATAAAATTAACGTCATTCGATACGAGATTTAATTATACCGTTGACTCACACTGATCAGCGGTCTGTGACTGGAGTATTTTCAACACGATCAGTGTTGCACTTGAACTTGATTTTACTACATGTGGTTTTGTATTTAATTGCTTTGTTTTGTTGTTTGCTAGGTTTTGGTGATTTAATGAGTTAATATAAAGACTTCTCTTTTGGTCTCCCGCTTTCGGTGTTGGAAACATTAAAACCCTGTGAGTAAATACGATCTTGCCTAATAGTAAATTATTAAATGATTTATGTTTATTAATAACAATAGAACTATTTGAAAAACAAAATGTAGTGTAATAAAATTTTTTTAAATGACAGTGTTATTGTGAATTTAGTTGTAGTAAAAATGTTGTTATTGAATAGTTTGTCAAGGTGACGCGTGTTAAGTGATCTATCTTCTCATTTATGTCTCCTATTAATTATATTTTAAATAGTGTCATTGCATCCGCCTTCTACATTTATTTTCAACATATGATTTATGTATTATAGAAAAAATGTGCATCAGAAACCAACTTGCAAGTTGCAACGTTTATGTTACTGCTACACTAATGGTGGTTCGAGAACTATTGCACGAACTAGTTAGTGACGAAGTAGATGAAATCCCATAAGACTGAAAGGCTTGCATTTTAAGTTATAGAAATCATTCAGAATAACAATTGGAACTCAAAGAAAAACATATAAAACATAGAAACATATTTTATTCTTTTTGGATCACCGTCAGGGACACCAACTTGCGGAGAGTTTCCGCATTGCTGGTAATTTAAAATCGATTGGGGAATTGCAGAATGGATTCATTTGATGTCTGATGAATTTTTGCGGAAAATTTCAAATAATCGTCGAACATCATTTCGACAATAGAACTTCACCCTATTAAGATGCGCGACCAAACTGCTTAATCAGAGCTCTAAGGCTGAATCGATTGGAGCTGAAAAGTTTAATAGCTATGTCCTTCTGTGTGCAATACATGGAGGATGACTGTTGGTGGAACACCTTAGTTTCAGGAGCTTATCAACGCAAGACTCGCAGCATTCTAAAAATGTTTTGACCATTATATATAAATAAAGAACTACACGAGTGGATGGACCACTACCCTAGTGAGTTCACAGTAAAGCACTGAAGTTTGGTCACAATTCACGTCTTGATGGAATAAACATCGCGAAGTATTTCTGGAAAAACAAAGTCTAAAAAAAGATCTGAGCTTTCGCAGCTGACGTAGCAAAGAGTCGATATCAAAACAGACTATTGGTATGGGTGGGAGTTTAAACGTTCCACCGAACCATATTTAATGACAAATTTGCAAGGTTGACGCCATACCTACCACCTTTTATGTTGCAAAAGGAACTATAAAAATTAAATTCTTACCTTCTTCCATCATGCCATGTCTCTTGTATGTGCCTTATGGAGGCAGATATTTGATCGCCTATTAAAAACTTGTGGACTAAAAAAGATTTAGTTTCAACAATAACATAAAATATTTTATTAGAAAAAACATAGCATACTAATAAGGGACGATAATAAACCGATTAAAAACCTGAAGTGTTGCATTTTTAACAAAGGCTGCTACGGATGAAAAGAGTAAAATTCGGAAGTGTTGCATTTTCAACAGAGGCTGCTAAGCGATGCTTTTAGTATGAATAATCTATAAATTAATATGCAAACAGAAAACTTTTTTACCGACTCTAAAGCATAGAACTCTGTTCAGTTTCATGTGAAATTTCAAATATCTATACAAAATATGACAGCTGCCTAACAAGCGTGGAAATTTTCTAAACATTTTCATCAGAGCAGTACTCTGTTCCGCTATGTGAAATTATCGCAACATGTTTCTGAGCAACATTTTCTCATGATACTTTAATTGTACTGCCTACTTATTTTGAAGTGAAAAGAGAGAGGTCATATGCAATTTTCCAACTCATTCTTTGAGTCTCTCTGAGAAAAAATGCAAACGGAACTCCTCGCAACAAAATATGTGTCAGAATTTTCACGCAACAAATAAATAAATGCCAGCAAAATTTCACGTAAACAAACATAGTACTATGCTTGTCTTTTTTGTTTACTCTGACATTTTGCGATCCAAGTTTTGTTGTTGTATGAAAACAATTTCATGGTTACTTAACCTTATATATAATTGTATCATGATCACGCTCTCGTTTTGATTTTCTTTTGTTTGACATTTGACGACCGCAGCTATAACTGTCGCTAATACTTGTATTATTATACTATAGTTACGGCTAAATATTAATGAAATTTCTAATCTGTCAAATTTCAGAACTTGTATATTTTGTTGTTTGTTCTCTCTCACTTTTTCCGAATTTCTTTTTCGTTTCTTGATACAAAATTTTTGAAAGCAAATCCGTGAATTGTGTTGTTTGTGTTGTTTAAATCATAGGTGTTGTGTCAGTGAGCAAAATTAAAAAAAAAACTTCAATGGCGAAAAAAAAACCAAAACAACAACTTGTGTACACTGAGTAAACAAAGTCGTCGAAAAAAGTTGCGGAACATTTCTAGGAGAGTGGACATGGCTTATTTTTTTCTAAAATGTGTATTTGGAGTTAAGAAAGTGAATGGTGAAAAAAGGCCACTCTCAAGTATTTTGGAAGTTAAAGAAGTCCAAAGTTGAAAAAGTGAGCCTGAAAACCTTGTAATTTTTTTCCAACATTATAAACATTATGGGTGTTAAAAGAAAGGTAATGCTATTGCCTATTGCTCAAGCTCTTAACCATTAAATTTCAGTCATAACTTTTGAAGATGTAAGTGTTTTTGTTCTGAGAACACTTTATGCAAAGACATTTTTGATGATTTGACAAATGAATTGAGAATCAGAATATTTTCATTTTTATAACATTAAAAAAAATTTACTAGTCTTTTCAACTTTGGAACCCTATATTTTCAAAATCAGCCGAGAGCGGCCTCTAACTCTTCCAGAGTTGGACTTATTTATGTATTGGAATAAATGTATTTAGGGCTTATACATATATTCTACTAAAAAATTGAAAAGTTAATTTCTACTCTCATGTCCTTATAAACAAATAAATAAATCCGAATCTTCATTTAAAAGAGCATTTTTTTAATGATTTTATATAGAAAATTTTTTCATAGTTTTTATGTGTTTTATTATTTTTTTATGATTTTTAATTTATAATTTTTTATAGTTTCCATTTTTTATGTTAGGTTTTTATAGCTGAAACTTAGCCATATTATTATTAAGAAAAATGAAAATTTCCCATTTTTTAAATATGAAACACGTAATAAAAATAAAATCTAAAGATTGTACTTTGATTTTTTTAGGTGTGATGCGCAGTCAATAAATGCCAACAAAAGACTTGCCAACACTTATGTGTGCGCTGCAAGAAAATACAATAGTGAATAACAGCACCGTTGATGGTCAACGACGCGAGCAAAATAAAAATAGTGTCATACACATTTTTTTTATTCTGTCGCAGCGCAATGCTTCGATTAAGTAAATTTTCGGCATTACAACACACACGAAAATATCGAAGTTGTTGCAATTGAGCAAATCGAGCTAATAGAGCTAGGCGATTTACACCTATTTAGACTCTAAATAATACGCATTTAAGGGTGGAGAGGGGGTTGGATATTTTTGACGAAATGTAAGAGCCCGAACAGAACCAAAGCGGATGTCGGTTTTCGGATTCGCTGTGCAACAAAATATATGTAAATATATGCAGCCGCCAAAAATGAAGCCGCCGTACAAATGCGCGACGGGAAAACGCCAGAATAGAATCTATTCTAATTTTTCTCTGACGGCTGGCGGATCTTTCTCTAATTGAATTAAATTTTGCCATATTTTGCTAAAGATTGGGTACGTTCAGTGTTATTTTCTTACAGCCGTATTCATAAAAATATTTTAAAATAGCTTTCAAACGTTTTTTAGTTAAAATGCTTTTTAAAGTTAAAATACTCTTTAAAAGCGTTGTATTCATAAACGAGTTGTAAGAGTCTTGTAGTTGAATCGAGAATACTGATGCTTTAAAGTAGGAACAGTTGTAGTTTTCGTTTGTGACTTTGATAAATAGAATGACAATTGCTTAAAAATTTAAAAAAGCAAAAAATAGGTTTGTGAATTTGATATATTGACAGGCATTTGTTAAAAATTTTGTTTACATTTAAATTAAAAACAGTGTTGCCATATTTTTTAAACTTTAATTTTCAGAAAAAAAATCTTAATTTTTTGTGAAAAAACTGGAACTAAAAAATAACTAAACACATATATTTAAAATGTGTGCTTTAAAATTTTTATTTTGTATATGAAGGAAAGTATTTAAATTAAATAAATAACTAAACAAAACAAAAACAATCTCACTCATTAACTAAAATCATTTAAATTATCAATTTATTGAAAAACTTAAAAATTTGTTTAAAAAAATATACATTTGATATTTATATGAATGTAAATGTCATTACCAATTTTTGAGATCATTGTTAATTACATCCCATATAAAATAGTTTTACTCATTAATAAATCAAATTAATTTTATAGATTAATTTAAGAAATGCAGAGATAGTTCCAAGTCTGTTCATTACAAAGGAAAGTTGTTTATGCTGTTTTATCGATTCCTGAAGCACCAGCAAATGCAGAAATCATTTTTTCTCAAATCTGTAGTAATAAACCCAAAATCATAAATACATTTTGTATCAAAACTTTTGTGAAATTTTGCAATGGAAAGACTGTTTAAGAAAAATCAAACAGTTACAAATGATGAAATCTGAAAAATTTAATAATTTTTTAAACATATTCTGATCAAACTTTTTTATAATTTCTGATGACTGTTTTAATTTGTGCAGTTCTAATCGCTTTTCCTTAAAAAATTTTTACTTCAAAAAATCTCACACAAGGTGGGAATTTCTAATTTATTTCTGATTGGAGTTTTGTTAATATTTATTTGTAAAAAAATACGTTCTACATTTGCTGTTGCTACAGGTATCGTTAAAACAACATAAACTAGTTTTGTAAGTAATGGAAAAACTTCGGAATTATCTCAACGTTTCTAATCAAAAATTTCTTTCCAAAAAGTTTCAATATTATTTTCATTAAGTAAATTCAAATCACTGAAATTAATGTGGTGCAACTCATGCAACTTTTTTTCAATTTCTTGTAATTTTTCTGAATGGATGACATTAGGTAGAAAAATACACAAATTAAAATAGTGAAAAATTTTCGTTGGTGCTAAAAGTTCGACACATTTTAGAAAATCATTCCCAAAATCAAACTTTTGTAATAAACAATTGCATAGCTCAACGTAAAATTTTAAGCCATGTTCTCTAAAATCCATTTCATCTGATTCGAATAATTATGCGTAGAGCTTAAAGACGTATATACCTTGACTCCTAAATTCATGTCTATGATTTTTTAAGAACTTGAAATCATTTAAATCAATTTCTTTGTAGTTTTCAAAGCATTTATATTCATATATATATACTGATCGTCAAGACTTGACGAATAAAAATCAAAGCAAAAGAACAGAAACAACGAAAGCAACAATAATAGCAACTGCGCTACCACTTCATAAAGAAATTTTTGAAATGGCGCGAAAAGTAGTATTAAAATGAGTAGCACCTTCAAACGTTACTTATATTTTTGTAGTAACATACAATTTATTCCATATATTGTATTTGATTCATTAAACTAGTAAGTATTGTTTTAATCGTAAAAACTTGAAAAATTAGGTTAAATAAAAAAAAATATTTTTTAGGCAAAAACTGGAAAACTGTCTACCCTCGCAAAAAACTACCAACAAAAAGTTTATCTGCCCATATGGTAACACTGATCACAAAGCACAATTATTTTCATTTGTTTATTTGTTTGTTGACATTTTAGTTTGCCACAAAATGAGAAGATTGCTCTCAATTGAGAACATTAAAATTTAAAATAGCTTTGTAGGAGGTTTACAGAAGGTTTGTTCCTATTTTAAAATTCTCTCATTTGTGAAGCTCTTACAAGAGGTTTTTTTCGTTATTGAACGTTTATGAATAACGTTTTTAGGCATGTGTCTTACAAAGGGCTTACAAGAGCTTTGTAACTTTTTATGAATACGGCTGTTATAGTTTTTACTATGATCTGGCATTATGTTTTTGTATCTGTGTTGCATTCATGTGAATTCCAACATATAAAATAATGTGTATCATTCCCAAAATGGAATGCAACCACCCTGCAGTCCAAGGCATCGTGCGCGAATATATCATTATGATTTCTTAAAGAAACTTACTGCGTGAGTTACATTTGTCGAAAATTCTTTAACAAATCTGTCTTGTTTTCGTTCATCGACAACAGAAAGCTTTAAAACAGTGCACAAATTTGGAACTTTTGTATGAGATTTTCGTCAATGAAATGTATAAACAAATCAGCATGTTTCGTCAAAGAGGATGCAAAATAGTGCATGATTCATTCAGATTTCTTTCAGACATGGACTACTTACTGGGCGTGATCCGACGAGTTTTCACTTATTTCGCAGAGAGAGGACCGCCAACCGCTTTGGTTCTGGTCGGGCTCTAATATTGAAAGTTTGATTTGAACGAAATGCGATATATAGAGCGGCGTGAGGGATCGGTCGTGCGTGCGTTACGTCAAAAAAAGAATTGTGTTTCAATATTTTATTCAATATTTACTAAAAATTTTTTAAAAGCCAATTCGTTACTTGCATATGTAGGTGTTTTCTATATAATATGCCACGCATTCAAGTATGGAGGGGTGTTGGGTATTTATGAAGAAACGTGAAATAGTTATTGGGGAGAGGGGGGCTGGTCGATCGTGAGTTTATTTACAAAAAATATTTTTGTTTTAATATTTCATTCAATATTCTTTAATATTTTTTACGGTTGTTCGCAAAAAGTTTAATCTGGTGATTTTAATTTTGGCGGTTGAAATGCTTTATTGTTTCACCAGAACATGTGATATGACAAAAGCTATAATCTTTTATGTATCTATATTTTATTACGCAAAAAAATATTTTGTGGTACCATTTTACCTATGTTAACCTCGACATATTCACATAAAATTTATATCGATGGAAAAGTATTTCCGAGTAGATTTGCAGAATATTTTTATTCAAATAAGAAGTCATTCAGATAGGTAAGACTAAGCAAATGTAAAACTCCTTTTTCCCAATGGGACAATGGAAAACAATAGTGACACAGCTCTGTTGAACATCGCAGACACTTCAACAGAGCTGTGTGGCTCTGTTGTTGTTGCTGTTTTTTAATTACTATCTATTCAGACTATTATGGTCCAATTATGTTCGCGTAACGCAACGCAAGGTCTGGCCGTAGCAAATGCCAGGTGAATTTCTGTTGTATGAGCTTTGTGTGTATCTGGTTATTATAGGTTACTATACGTTATTAAATTAACGTATTTCCAATTGATAGATAAAAAAATTTGTATGCATATATTAAAAAGGGTTGCCATCAGCTAACACAAAAAATATTATTATTGCGCTGATTAGCTTATAAGCTGTGGTAAACGTAAAATTTCACAGCAAAAAGATACAAATTTTCCATAATTTGCTTAAATAGACACAAATAAAACAAAAACAACATTTTTCACTGAAAAATTTGGCATACAAATAAAAACATTTTAATGAAACACATTCTCAATACTGTTAGCAACCCCATTCTGCTTAGCAAACTACGATGTCAAACGCTCTCTCTCAACTTTCAAAAAGTAAACGAAAGTTGAAAAACTGAACGAAAGGAATGCTTAGACCATGATTCAATTATATATAAGGTTGAGTAAGCTGAGAGCACATATCTGTCGACGAATGTCAAAAACAGCTGTTTGGTGTTGTTATCTTTTAATTTGACATTCGCCGATCCAAATTATATCCATCCAGCGTTTTTGTTTAAAAAGGTCACTGAGCACTTTAAAAAAGTAAACGTTTTCCTTGTTCCAATAGTTTTGGCGAATCGCGTACTTTTTCGGCATTTCGAAGTAGTAATAAAAACTCAAAATCTACGAAAATTGTTTAAAAATTATTTTAAACACAAATTTAATATTAAAATTCAATAGTTTGACTTCTAGTCAGAAATATTAATATGATTGTTTACTTGTCTTTTTTGTTTTACTCTGACATTTTGCGATCCAAGCTTTGTTGTTGTGTGAAAACAATTTCATGGTTACTTAACCTTATATATAATTGAATCATGGCTTAGACAAAACTTAGGCGACTTCATATATTGCTGTGTAAGTGCGTGCCTTTGCTCTCAAACTTTTGTTTGCTTAAGTATAACTTGGTTGGGCCTTAAGGCCCAGATAAAAGTATCAGAGAAAAGTTGACTTGCACTTTGCTTGTGCTGTTGGTGGTGGAAGACGTTCGCCAGAAAAGAAAGCCAATTTAACTTTGCTGAACTTGTTAATGTACCGGGAGATCGTTGGCCCAAGCACACGCAATCACAAACTTAAAAAAACTAAAGTGCTTTTTTTTATTTTTATTATTCTTTTAAGTTTTGTAAGTTTACAATATTACAAGCTTACGAAATAAGTTCCAAGTATAAGCACTCGAATTAAATACGTCGCGGAAATTGTTGTGTTGTTTTTTTTTCTTTATTTTTGAGTGTGCCGAAAATTCGCTTTCGACTGTCAAAATTTGTAGTATCCCCTGGGGCTAGCACAAATTTTGACAATTATATTCACCTCACAAATGCAAAAAATTGCTCTACCAACTGGCAACATTTTATCATCCGCTGAAAAGTTTTCGATTGACACACAGCCAATAACGCTAAAAAATTCAGCTAAACATTGATTTTGTGCTGTTAACACACATACTCTCTTAAGCAAATAGGCAGCTAAGGGAATTATACTATAGTACATACTTAAGAAGAAGCTACGCAAAAGTCTCGCATAAAACAATCAAACTTAAACATATCAAGATAACTCTTTTCAAATTTCTGTGAAGACTTTGTAAGCAAAGCCTTAAAACTTTGCTCTAAAGTAGTTGACGATCCTTTCATCTTTTTATAGTTCATAAGCATTCCTTTCTTCACATAATACCATGGAAAAATATAGGAATCATTAAATAATTGCTTTCCACAATCATTACCTTTTTAGATTGACAAATTTCCATCTGCACATTTACGACGTTATCTCAGAATCTCTGGCATTTTAGGGATACGAAAAATCGAAAGATATTATTGCACACAAAAAAAAAAAGCCAAACAATAAGCATTACTGACAGAAGACCTAAACTGTCAAACGACAATAGTTACCCTTTTCGTAACCCATCAGTTAACAACCTCAAAAAATCCACCAGCCATCCATTCATTCCCTATCAACTTATCTCTCGGTCACAATTGTTTATTGCCATAATTGTGTCATATTTTCGTAGTTGCGATAATCTCCGTTCGATAGATGATAAGATCCATTAGTGCAAAATATATCGACAAAAACCTTAGATAGGCACGATCTCCAAACGGATGAGTTATCTAAGACAGAGCTGAAGAAATCTACAAAAGCTCTTATAATTATAGCAGTTAATGTAATCGCTGAAAAATGTTGTCAATGCTTGCGATCAAATTTATGCGATTTCATGCGAGTGGCGGGAAATTCCAAACGAGTTCAGCAGAAGATTCCGCATGGCAGCTAGAAGAAGAAGCATGGTTGCATCGGATGTGCTGCCACAGTTGTTGTTGGCTGGCTAACACAGTCGCTATTTCGAATAATTTATGTACTACGTCTGGGGGGCGGTGTTTCGTACCTCGACCGAGTGACTGACTGACTCCACTGTTGCAAGAGAGACTCTGATGGTTAGCATTTTATTGATAATCTTCGTCTGTGATGACGTTTTATTGTCAATTGTTACTTGTCGGATTCACTAGACTTCTTGTAGCGGTTATTTGTTGATGCTTTGATGCTTGATAAAGTGTAATTCAAATATTTACACTGTGCAAAAGTTTTGAGGGTATTGAAAGTTACTGCAGATGTCTCAGTGGTTTTTGGTAGTTGTCGTATTATGGAGTATTTATTCATTTTTATTAACCCATTTTTGCCTAGTGATCGATTTTCCGACCAGTGATCTTAGAAATTTCTTCAGGTTAGCTGGATAATATCCCTCAGACGCTTAGCAAATAGGTTAGTTTGGGGCTTTGCTTGCTTATATAAATTTTGGTTTACGAGATTTAGTCATTTATCGGGTTCTTACAGCGGCGACTCGTACAGTATTTTGTTTAGATCAAACCGGTTAGAAAAAATTATTTTATGACGTTTTTGGGCTTACGGGATCATAAGCTAGTTCGCTAGTTCCCGGCCCTTGAAGGGTAAATTGGACGTTTTTTTCACTTTTTCAGAATTTAACATTAAAACGATTGCATACAGAAAGATAATATTGCACACTATTAGATAAAAAATCTTTTAGTAAAATCGAACGAAAACCACGCCAACCGCCAATACAAAAATGTCGTCCTGGAATATAAAAGATCACTGTAAAAGCAAAAATATTGTAAATATCTTATTGCGTATTTAGATATAAATGAGAATTGTTATTATACACGATGGTCCGAAAGTTTCTGTACATCACATAATTGTCTTTAAAATTTAAACGCATAGAAAATTTATTTGCATTATATTTAACTATATTTAATAGAAATAAAATATTTGGTATGTTTAGCCATCCGCTTGCGTTGCAATTCTGATTCTGAAGCTTTCACACAAAACACGCTCATGTTCGTCAGTGATCGAGTTTAACTGAGGAAACAAATTATTCCCTATTTTTTATTTTGGGTCTCGAAACACATACCTAGCCTTTTTGTATCCTAGCCTGAATTTGTTGAACTGGATTCAAGTGGGGAAATTTTCAGTGGTAAAATTTCTTTATTAGAGTGGTACGTTATTTGTCAAAAATATTGAAATAATTTTCAAAAAACACTTCACTCTATTATACATTAACTTGTTTCTTCTTAAGCTTAGTATGCTGTAAGAACGAAAATTTTTGGGCATATAACTCTACACGCAAAATTTTGGTGTATAGTCAAAATTCTTGTGTGGAGAAAAAGCACTTTCTGTTCTGGTTGACAGATTCATATTTTTATTGCTGCAATTTTATATCCTATGAAAGGCAAGACTACACATTAATAAACTATATAAATGCAACAATAAATTTGTTTAATAACAAATTCAACACTTAAACATACTTACTGCTTATTTTTTATTGTTGAATGGCAAATTTCCTCGCCAATTAAATGAACGGGCATATAATCGACAGCGATATTTCAACTCTCCACTCACGAATAGAAATTTGGCAGCATAGCAATAATTTACCCTTTTACAGCGTACCAGCTGGCGAAAAAAAAATTCGCTGCCTGTTCGTTGACAAAAATCTCAAGTATTTCTTATGGAAATTTTTCTTCGTTCCTAATTGAAGAGGAGAGAAAGACAAAATATAACTCAGTTGCCTAAATATCATACTTTTTCGTAGTACTAAATATGCAAAGATACATTTCACTACTGCTTTCCCAACTATGTTTTCCACCACTTATTTGTTTTGATTGATAATTTTATTGAGTTCTTAAAAAGGTAATGACAATGTTTTGTTGTGTAAATCAATACAGAAATACTAACAATATGTCTACAGCACACATAGCACAAAAAATTTTAAATTTTCTGAATATTTGTATAAATTTTTATCTATGAATTTACACGAAAAAGATCCAGTTTAGATCATTGAAAATATGTTTTTAAGTATAGATTACATGTTTTTGTAGCATTTTGCTTAAATGTAAAAATAAAACTGAAGCTAAAATAAGTAAGCCTGCAGACTGGAAGCTTTTTAGCGACGCCAGAATTTATATAAGTATACATGGCTGAAAAAGCCCTTAGCTCGAGAGCTAATTTTGAGCATCATTAAATTGATTTGTAAGCATCTTATTTTTTTGAGTTGTTACAGGAATGACATAAATTGTCAGGAATGACGAAATAATTTTTTTATTTGGAGATCGCAGGTATCAGAGATAACTAAAACACTTTTCCGCACGTTTTTATCATATATTTGATAACTATATTAATGTGATATACTAAATTCCGATTTAGTCTATCACTAACTGAATATACAGTTGGTTACAGAAATGACAACTTTATCATGGTTTCCTCTCGTCAAGACTTTTAAACTTGACGCTTCAATTTACGCAATGGAAAAAATTTTGGTTAACAGATTATTAAATTAAATAGTTGATCATCGCAACAAATATATTAAACTTAGAGTCAATTAAATAAACGAACATGGATTTATATGTATTAAATGAAAGATAAAACTGTAGGTTTCAAATATAAAATATATTATTGACACCTTTATGCTGCAAATTTTTGAGAAAATAACGGTTTTATCACTAATTAAAAGCAAAAGTAATATAAAACTGCTCACAAAATTAAAATTAATGCTTTAATTTATTTTATTTGTATTTTCTGTAATATATAATTTAGTTATCTTTCAAATGACATGTCGATATTTTAGATCTATTAGATAATGGTAAATATATAGATACTTTACTGAACAGATATTGTTCCAAGCAAAAAATTTTAAAAATCGATATCTAGTTGAGGTATTGTGTTTTTGTTCGACCAAACATATTTTCTTTTGTTCTGAAAATACGAAACACTGAAACATAACTTTTTTCTGAGAAGACAACAAAACCCTGGTTGACATTTATATTTAAGAGAGAATATATTTTTTTTACATATTTACGGGTGTTGTCAAACGAATGGACAACCTATAATAATTAAATAATGCAGCATACTAAGCTTTAAATATAACATATTTCTCTTTTAACCAGCCGCCGTACCGAGATAATTCGCAAATAATTTTTTTTCAATATTTAGTATTTATCGAGGCTTTGAAAAAATCCTCACAGACTAGAACAAATTCGCGAAAAGTCTTTCACACCCTGCTAAAAAATACTTTTCTGTTCAATCGAACTGCCTTCGATCGCACGTTTTTTATGCATGTTTTTTATGTTTTGGACAAATTTGGACCCATTGGACCCATTTTTCCAGAAATGCAAGTCGACTGTTACGATAACAGGTATCTGAAAAGAAATAGTGGAAACAATATAAGTTGCGAGACGTCGCGGTGTTTAGGACTATATATTTTGAAATCTGCATTCAATTCCACAAATAAAACGAATAAAATTATATTTTCCCTCGATGACTCTCATAAAAATAAACTCCCAAAAATTTTCGGAATATATTGTTTCACAATAAAATTTTTACAAATAGCCCCATCAAAGCTACAAATTGAGTGTTTGGCTTTTGAATTATACATGTAAATATCATGCGTTATTGCCTCGATAATGACAGTAACAAATCTCACATAAATATTTATTAAACACTGTTTTATTTGACTTTTTAAGGATTGTTGGGCTATAATTTTTTACAATAATTTATATATAACTGTTTTTTCAGCAGCTCTCTTGCGTTTTCAGTGTTGCCTGCTATAATAAAAACAAGTGTTTTATGCTAATTGCGCAATTTGTAAAAAACTGGCTACAACTTTTTTCAGAATTATATTTTTACTTTTGTCCATCTAGATTGCTTATTCAAAACACTGTGTGCCCTTGACCAACCTCCCGCACAATATTTAATGAAGTTTATTAATTCAAAAATATTTTTATTTCAATACATAAGTTGTTCAAATTTTACATAAATCTTAAGAATGAGAGTAAATAACGGGAAAATTGTTGACTGTCATCAGAGTAATTCTTATCTTGTCAACTTAAAAAAAAATACTTTGACCATTTCATGATTTGAACACAGTTCGTCTGATGTGCTGGTGCAACACCATATCCACTCGTCCATCTCATTTGTTGAGAAAGTTTAGCTTTTTTTCATCATTACGAATGCAAGTAAGTTTCTTTCAGGACCGTGGGTTTGAGACCAAGCTAAATAACACTAAAGTAGGGATTAAAAAAATAGTACTTTTTGGATAAAAATTAAATTAAACTAAAGTAGGGATTAAAAAATAGTACTTTTTGGATTAAAAATTCCTTTAAACCAAAGTTTGGATTACTGTCATTTTCTATGAACGTGGCACGCACAATGATCGACAAGAGTTAAATTTTTGGGAATTCCACTTCAGAAATTAATTAAATTGAGTCATTATCGATTAATTTATCAATTTCAATATTATTATTCTTTATTTTTCAATATTTTTCTATGAGATAAGGATCTTATGGAAGCAGTAATCAACGGAATAGATCTATATTAGATAGTTCTCCAGAGTTTTTACGGGTATGATTTAACTTAATTTTTCTAAACTCCTAATCACTAGCTTCTGCAGCTTCTTCTGAAAGCATTTTAATAGGTAAATTAGTGTTATCTATTATTTCAGTCCCGGAAACAAGAATTTTATTTGATGTTGACAGCATTTAATACCAGCCATAATCTTTTAAATACAACTCGAAAGTACGATCTAACAAGGGTTTGAGAGTTTATTTTATAATCAATTTAACGCTAGATAATTTCCGTAAAATTAAACTGAAATTTTTTTGTTATTTCACTATCAACCTTTAAAAAACTAGCAGATAGTAAATTTTCTGAATTTTGTGGAAATTTTTCAGCCCCTTGAAATATCTCAAGGGAGCAGCTTAGTCTCCAACCAAGACATTTTTGGCTCAAAACAATATTTTGGTTTGTTAAGGTGTTTTTTTTAAAAAGAGTGGCACTGTCATTGAATCGCAACACTGGCACACGCTTAAAAATCTTGGACTTAGTTTTAATACAGCCAAAATATTATTGCATATTTTTTAACCTTGCAATTTAAAATTAAACTTGCAAATACTACCATATAATTAAGATTCTACTATATTAAAATTTAAGCCAAAAGAAATATTACAACTTCCCTTTTAGCTTTTTGGTGAAATATAAGTATGGTCCTGTATTATTTTTAGTTTTTAATACAATTTAGACTTCACTAAATTTGGATTTGGACATGTAAAAGTTATCCTGGCAATGCTAAGACCCAATATGAGGCGATTCAGTTCATTTGTCCGCTTATCGCTTGTTTTTCTTACAGCGCAACTGTTAGAGTAATGAACTTAATAACTAAATGTTATGGATTCGAGCCTCTCAGTATTTGTCATATCTTTTTTTTAATATTTTAATCAAAGTCTGTACTAAATTTAAAACCAAAGCTGTATTAAAATCATATTTAAGTATTTTGCAAGTACTAACTTTGAAATCAAAGCTGGTGTGGACTTATATTTAGTACTTAAGAGTTTCAATTTTAGAACAAGTGTTGTAACCATGCAATCCCTGGAAAGTTAATTTTTGGAGCGATTAAAATATACATATGCAACTTTATTTTGGTGTCACACTGTGTTGTTAGCTTTAAAATATTTTCTGTATTAGACAGTAATATCTTTTAGTGTCGTAGATTTTTAATCTTTAGTTGATAAATGACACTAAATAGAATTTATTACCAATAAAGTGGCTAATTTGAATTTTATTTACTATTTACTCCATGTAAATTTTCATATGATTTTATTGCCGTTGTACTTAAATTATGTAAAGTTTGGCAGTTTTTATGGATCTGCTGTTATATTGTTAGTGCACGACAAAATCCATGTTCATATTTTTAATTTTATGTTTAGTAAATTCCGTCTTAAGTGTATTTCGTCAACGTAAAAAGTCAACGAAATGAGTAAAATCATTGTTTATTTAATATTTTAACGACAAAAATTTCATCATTTATTTTGGCAAAGATATGGAAATCTTTCACGAAAAGTTTTAAACAAAGACGAATTAAAAAAAAAATTAATTGTTTATAGTCAGAGGAGATGTTGTTTTTTAAGGTTTATTGCTTAATTAACTTAAAATAAATTTCTTGTTTTCTGTGCTAACCTGTGGCTAATATTTTTACTAACGTATTTGGTGGAAAACCATTAAGCTTATAGCGAATTCTTTATTCAATACAAGTGCACTATCATAACATTCTTAATGCACAAGCAAAACAAATTAAAAATACAAAAACTTATTTTAAAATTTTGGTTTTCTGTATGTTTTTCTGTTTATTGGTTTTTAGAAAATAACATACATACTCGTATATGCAAAACATAAAAATACTAACAGCAAATGAGTTTCATGTAAACTAAACAAGTAATTATTTTCTGTTTAAAGAATTGTGTTGTAAACACTGCAAGCTGTTTATTCACCAGTCATCATTTCCATGAATTCTGTAAAGATAAAAATGAACAAAAATATTATTAGAAAAGCAGCGGATATAAATAAATTGAAACAGTTTTGAAAAACCATGTAATAAATTTAAACCAAGCATAAACAACACATGAATATTTTGATAGAGGAAAAATTTCAAGTTCAGCCAACTGGGGTAAGTATTTTTCTTAAAATAATAAAATCTTAAAATCGAATTTAAGAGGTGTAAGAATCGGCAAAACTTAGTAATATTTTTTAAACTGAGTAATTTTAAAATTTATGTATAGAAACATGGAGACATGAAAAGGAAGCAAAATGGTAGGCGAGGTGCTAATAAATTAATATTATTAAAAGTGATGTGTATTATATGTTGTAAACTTTTTTAAAGAGAGTTACATGATATATTCTTCATGTATTCAAAAAACTATAAAAAGCAATCAGTAAATCCTCTGAGAGTTGTATCAATCTATCGGTGTAGTAAACATAAATCCACTATTTTTACAATAGATGGTTTTAGTAATCTGTATATCGCGTTGTACAAGTGCTATCGGGTTACGAAAGATAGCGTTAGAATGATAAAATTTTTCAGACGGTTTTTTGATTGCTTGACTCAGTTTTATTTGAGCACGCGTCAAAGATGAACACAAGCAAAGAGAAAATACGCCATATTTTACAGTTTTTCTTCGATTGCCCAGGAGCTAAACATTGCACAAAAAACAGTTTGGAACCACTCGAATAAGGCTAGATACCAAAACAAACTCGATGTCTGGGTGCCACACAAGTAAACGTTAAAAACCCTCTTCGACCTAATTTGTATCTCTGAATCGCAGCTGAACCGCTACAAAATCGTTCCATTTCTAACTGGTTATGCAGGCCTGTAGCCAGACCAAGATGACAGAGGGGGAAAGCATGAATTTTGGGGGGGGGGGAATTTTTTCATTTAGATAAAAAAAACACTTTTTTAACATGTAAAATGAATACATTACACATATTTATTAAAAAACAGGTAATTTTATAATATTTACATGGATATGTAGATCTTTTTATACATGAGATTAATACATAAAAAATAATATAAAATTAATTCAGGACTTTGTAATAAAATGAAGGTAAAAATACAAGATTTATTTAAAGTGGCTAGAAATATAAGAAGGAGTAGCGAAATAGGCTAACATATGTATAATAGCGCATTCTTTTCTGGAAAAAATTCTACATTTTTTCTGACCTCTTCAAGAGTTCTGCATTTTTTCCGTTCCTTTATAACAAAGAATGTTGACCTCAAAATAAATCGTGTTTATTTCTCGAAAATTCTGACCGCAAAAGTATAATAAATACAGATTTTTCTGACCTGTAAGATTCGGCGGTTCTGCATTCTGCTCTCTAGTAATACCAACATAAAAAGAAAAAAAAATAATTTTTACAGTAATATTATATGCTATGACAATTGTGAGAAGCAAAATGTTCCAATTTTGAAAATTTTTTAAATTGAAACCAAAACAATTTTGCTTAAAGTGGTTACTTTTAATAAAATTTAACAGATCGATGAGTTTTTCGTAAAAATTTCATGCAGTTCTGCACTATACATAACCTCAATCGTAAATAAATCGGAATTCAAAACAACAGTGCAGCCAATATCAAATGAAAAAAAAATGTTGCATTTTTTCCCTTCTTTTCTCAGCTCAAAAGAAGTCAATAATCTGTAAATTCAGGTCAGAATGTAAAAAATTCTGCATTCTGTGAGGTAAGACTTTTTTTCAGTAAAGAATGCGCTATGAGACATTTTTTAAGTAAAACAAAAAAAAAATTAATGAACGCGCATCCGTCGTTTGCATCAAATTGATGCAAATTTTTTATTCAGATTTATATATTAAGAACAAAAATGCATGTTTTGATTTAAATCTTTTGCTTTTGCTAATTTTTGCTAGAATTAAGATTTGCAGTTTTTTCTTATTGTAAAATTAATAAACATTCATCATGCATAAAAAAAAATTTAAAAATTTAAAACATTTCAATGAATTATATATTCTTTTTGTATCTGCATAAAATTGGTGCACTACGTGCTTTTCATTTCTAGAAAGTTCCTATGGATGCAGGTTAAAAAATTATTAAAATTCAAATCTTATTTTTTGGTACCAAATGTTAGCGACCCAGTAGAAATTTGAATTTTGTTAAACAAATATACACAAAAATGTGTATATTTTTTGTTATTTTAAACTAAACTAATTTTTAAGCAATAAACAAATATATTAACAAAATGCATATTAATTATTCATTTAAAGTTTTTCATTGCCTGATTTGGCCAGGGGGACAAACTGTTGTAGTAGGGGGCATTGCCCCCTTTCTCCCTGGCTACAGGCCTGTGGTTGTGAAAAGTGGGTCACTTACGACAATGTCAAACGAAAACGGTCGTGGTCGAATCGTAGTAAGCCGGCGCAAACAGTGACCAAGAAAGGATTGAAGGTCAGGAAGGCTTTAAAGTGTGTTTGGTGCATTGCCACAGAATCATATGGTACGAGCTGTACTGCATTCGTAAAGCTCCTAACTATGAAACAACGCCAAATAAAGTCTTAAATTTCGTGCAAAAATAATCCATTTCTTTTTACTTCACCAGATATTTTAAGAATTTAAATACAAGGACGGATTGTTTAAAGCTAATATTTTAAATATAGACTGAGAAAACAGTAAAAACAAAAAATCAAAAACGCTCATTCTAAAAACGTTAAGTAAAATTAATATTTTTAAAAACGTTCTACGCTATACAAAAATAAAAACAAAATTTTTCAAAAGAAAAGTAAAACGAAACTTTTTTAAAATAAATACGAATTCTTTACTATAATAAAGTAGGGTAAAATTAATAATTTAAAAAACATTGTACGCCATACAAAATGAAAACGCACATTTTTAATTTGAAAAGTAGAATAGAACATTTTTAAAACAACTTCTAATGTTTTACCGTGATAGAGTAAAATTATTTTATATTATTTATTTATATATGTACAAATAAAAACGCACAATTTTGTATACAAAAGTATAACGAACGGTTTTACAAACAACTACGAATGTTTTACTGTGATATAATAGGGTAAAATTAATATTTGTAAAAACATTTTACGCCGAACAAAAATGAAAACGCACATTTTTAAAGAAATAAGTGAAATGAAAAGTTTTTAAAACAACAATGAACGTTCTACCCTGTTATTGGTTCTACTTGTTATTGTAAGCTTGTTACAGGCCGGTAGGCAATGGGGATTTCAGGGTTTAAGCCCCCCCTTAGAGTCTAGAAATTATAAAAATCTAATATACTAGCATTAAGGCAACTACAACGCAAGAGCGTATAAAGTTGCAAACCACTTCAAGGAGCACAAGCGTATGTAGCGGAAGAAGATGCTGTTATTAAAGCTTAAGACATCGCAACTGAATTTCGAAATACCACAATATCGCCTCTCGCATTTCAACTTATAAAAACAATAAAACTTAATTTTCAAATTGCTATAATGTGGTCGCAGTTCCAACTAAATACATTTGTGATCAAGATTGTCCATTCGCATTCTTTGTTGTTTTTTCCCAAAAATTAATAACTAGACCAGAAAAATTTAATAAGCGTATTAATCACTAGTTTAGTAACGTCAATTGAAATGTTTAACAGTTATATTTCACTTTGGTTATGTTGTAGAGTTGCTATTTTAAAATATTTAAAATGACTATATTAATTAATACTGAATTTTTTTAAAACGAAAATCAGAAATATTTTTTAAAATTATTGAAATCATTTTAAATAATAAAATGGTTTTTTTAAATTCCTTGTGATTTTTTTATTTTTGTGTTTGAAATGCTCAAACTGGCACTTTGAGGAGTTCTGTAAAAACATCAAGTTTCAACAGCTATAACTTTTTGATCCGAGTTTTGTTTTTTGTAATTTTTTTTTTCACAAAATAGCTAAAGACTATGCTATAGCACCCCGTTACACTATTTTTTTAATTTTTTATTTTCGTATTTTTGGGGATTCTGGGATTTTGCTGTCTGTTCAAAACAGCTTATTTCGACATTGTATGATGTTGAAGAAAACTGAAAAGGTCTAGTTTTTGTTGTGCTTACAATTCTGAGACCAACAGCTAATATATGAAGTAAGCATGGATAAAAAAACTTTAATGGTTTTAAAGTTATAGAGATTTTAAATTTAAAAATATGTCCTTTTGTGCAGTCACTGAAGAAATTGGCATTTTTGATAAGGGTTTTAAGCATTTTAAGAAGTTTTCACAGAAATAATTAATTCACTTAACAAGCCCTATGTCGAGCTCAATACGTTCACATTCATCGTCGGTTTCTCATTGAAGTAATGACGATTCATTGAGGACTTTCATTCATTGAATAATCAGTTTCTTAACTTAAAGGGAACTTGTAATTGAGTCTTTTAGACCGTTTGATAAGACCGAAAATTTGATAAGACAGTTTAATTAAATATTGCACAAAAACTAAAACCTTGTTTGGAAATAAGTCCCTTTTCTTCAAATATCTTTAAAAGCAATTTTTCAGTATACATATTTAGGTCCTTTTGAACAGAAACATAAACTTTTGTGCACAAAATATTTTAAATTTTTACGATTTTCTCAAGTTTTTTTTATGCAAATGATAGGATTAAATATTTTAAGAGCTAAGCCATAGTAAAAACATCTTTTTTCAAACATGTTAAATAATAACTTTTGAATAGATACTCCTCATTTGCCTTAAGTGTTGTTTCAGAAAATGTTTCAACAACTTTTCATTGAAATTTCTCAAATTTGGATTTTTAAATTTTTTTTATTGAAACAAGAAATAAAATAACATTTTTTTAAAATAGTAAAATATCACAATTTTGGCACTTTTAATAAAATTTTTAGGTTTGTTCACTCATTTTAAAGAACATTTACATTAAAAACGAAAAAACGAAACCTTTTTTTAAGAAATTTACTTCAAGAGATGTTTTGAACTCTTGTAAATCGCTTCTCCATTTATTGGTCTCTTGAGCTAGTTTTAAAAGTCTATTAATCAGCACAAAACTTTATAGATTTTATTTTTATATTAAATCGCCTATTTTTAGTCTACATATAGTTTTTGATTTATCGATATCAAAAACTATCAATATTATTTTTTAATCAAAACACCCCCCTTCGGTAAGTGCTGGCTACGGGCCTGGCTTGTTAATTTAATTAATTTTTCTCGAACTATTTTGTTCAACTATCAAAATAGAAAAATAAAATATTTTCGGTAGAATAAAATCAGATCTGAAAAAGGTAAGTCAAATTGCTGTAAAATAAAAAAAAAAATGTAGCAGTGAGGGAACTGCCGACCGAAGCGAAAACATATAAGTTAAATATTAATATTCCCTGGAAGACGTTGTCCTGCCACGGACCAACTTACTGCTATATAAGAATTTTCATGCTAATCGGAAGAAAATTTTATATTTTCACCACCTCAACCTTTGATTATTTCTTTCAAAATATTTTTTATTCAGATAGCATTTTTATTTTAGATTTACAACAAACTATATTATTACATTTAAATTGAATATTGTTAATATAAAAATAAAATACAGGGAGCACTATTGAATGAAAAATAATCCTCAAAAAGGATATTTATTTTTTTCTTTCAACGTAGAGCTAGCTAAAATAAAATAAATTTACTTTTTTTTATATATGATATTTTGTTTGATGGGTCTTGAAGACTCTTTTAATGCCTGCATTTGAGATCTTGCTACAAGGAAAACAGAAAACATAGCAAGCAAAGTGCAGTTTATTTTCTGCCCCCGATTCGGTTTATCCGTACATCCGGTTTATCATTAATGCACATTATTTTCATCTATTATCACTTCATTATATTTTAAATTATGGGTTTTAATATAAAAACAAAGTAAAATATAAACAAAAATATAAATTAAACTTATTGAAATAATTAATATACACTTAAAATACATAATAATACGCACATACATAAAATTTATATTTAAATACATTTCATTGAATTTCATTTACATTATTTTCACTGTTTGCGTCATTAATCATTGCATTATATTTTTAAAAAAGATACTATAGGCTTATGGTAGCTGAAATAAGAAATAAAATATTTTGGACGATGCAGTCCCACTTATGATTAAATTATTATTAGGTAGCCTTGACAACTACTTATTTTCTCACGAGCTGTGACTATCGAATTTCAAACAAAAGAAAACAATATCAAGTGCTTGTGTCACACACATTGGCAGGTTTCAGCGGAGTCAATAGTTGGCAATTGTTTTTTTTTTAATTTGAGTGAGAAACCTTTGCAATTAAATGATCCATTCACTTCAGGTGACTCCTCTGAATGCGGCCAATGTGTGTTGACCAATTCGTTGGACGAAACACGAAATGTCACTCCTACCTATTACTTATTATACCATGTCCCAGTCAGAGAATATGCTGGCGACATTTATAAAACTACAAATGTTTTTATGTTGGTCATGAAACTCAAATACACGCTCTTGGATATTGGCTACCAGGCGCTCAGCAAATGCAGCAAGCATGGAAAAATTAAACAAGGTAGTGTTAGGGCGGAGAGCCGGTGACCGAAACTGTCAAAACGAAGTTGACATTTCATGTCAAATTAATTAAATAATCTAATAATTGATCGATTTTTCGGTCAAAGTCATGTGTAATTGAACATTTGGTTGTGAAAATAGCCACCTTTCAGTTAGAACACTAGCTTCTGGCGAAGCAAAAACTCGTTTCATTTCTATGGTGCATTTCGACAAACTATCGAACATCAATGAATATTGAAATAAATGAAGAAGCAACTAGAACAGATGGCAACCCTTGATAGAGTTGATGGCGGTGATCTATAAATAACCTATTGCTTTGAAATATCTTGTGATTGGCAGCCATACAATTCATAAGAATGAATTCCAGAATCTGCACATTCATATGCTAGTTTAAAGCGGTGAGTTGATCACAGCTTAATCACTCAAAGACTACTGAAGAAGAAAAATGTAGCGATTTCCGAAACAGACTGTCTAGTCAGATAAGTGATCGACTCTATACACAGAGTTGTTGTTGTTGTTGTTGTTGCCTTCTTGAAAACTTACTTGATCTAAAGCTCACAATCTTAATTCATAAATTTTTACTGATTACTGGAAAAAAATTGCAGTATAAATAAATTTTTACTGATAATGAAATTCAATTTTCATTACCAGTAAATTTTTACTGATTACTGGAAAAAATTGCAGTAAAAATTTATTTTTATCAGTAAAAATTTATTTTTACTGATTACTGGAAAAAAATTACAGTACAAATAAATTTCTACTGATAATGAAATTCAATTTGCATTACCAGTAAATTTTTACTGATTACTGAAAAAATTTGCAATAAAATTAAATTTTTACTGATTATTTATTTATTTATTTATTTATTGGCCAAGCAAGGAAATTTACTTATTCTAACAGGTTTGTTTTTTTTTTCTTTTTTTTTCAAAGTGGGCGTAATCCGCCCACCTGATCGACTTGAATTCAATAACACGTCAAAAAGAAAAGGAGAGAAGAAAAGAAAAAGAAAAGGAACTTACATGCTAACATATTTTATACATAGTAATATAGCTAAGAATTTTATTTGATAAGATTAGGAGAGGTCTGAGAAGGGAATAGGGAATTGGACTGGCTATTTATTATCTTAACATTTAATTCTTAATGTCTAAAAGGACAATAAATGAAGAGCGCAGGATTATTGGGCTTTTAGTAGGGAAAAAGATTTGGAGAGGGCATGCTTAATTATGGATTAAGATTTCAAACCAAGTTGCTTAATGGAAGGTATTATGACGGAAATAGGGACTTGGAAAGATTTTTCTTAAAAGTTCATTTAGATATAGGGGGTGAATAGTACTCGCTGATATTATTGAATTCTCTACAGCACCTATTTATCGGCTCATTTCTTGCGTAGACAGTGTGATGTCGATATTCATTTAATAGTCGTGTATGCCGTGTACGTCTGATCGGGTCATTAAATTGTATCTTGTTTGATATATACTCGCTATCAACAACACCGTTAATGATATCGAAGGTAAAACATGAACTAAGTTAAGTTCTTCTTGTTGAAAGGGGCATTAAATTCAGAAGGCTAAGCCTAAAATCATAAGGTGGCTGAAAAAAATTGTAGTAAAAATACATGTTTACTGATTACTGGAAAAAAAATTTGAGTACATTTTTGTTTTTACTGATTACTGAAAAAAGTTGCAGTAATAATACATTTTTACTGATTACTGGAAAAAATTACAGTAAAAATTTATTTCTACTGATTACTGAAAAAATTTGCAGTAAAAATAAATTTATTTTTACTGATTACTGAAAAAATTTGCAATAAAAATAAATTTTTACTGATTACTGAATAAAATTGCAGTAAATGTAAATTTTTACTTATAATGAAATATCATTTGCATGATACGTAAAATTTTTACTAGTTACTGAAAGTAGTAATTAGTAGCTAAAAATCAATGTACAACCACTAAGGGCCAGTTTTTCAGTACGAGTTTAAACTTTAGTCAAATTTAACCTAGCTTAATTCACCAAAATTGGACGTTTAACCTCGGTCTAGCTTGATATTCTAGCATGAAGTTAAATTGACTTAAATTATCATAAAATGTATTTTTGTTAAACTAAAGTTTAAAATCGTGCTGAAAAACTGGCCATAAATGAAATAAATAATTGAAGAAAATTAATGCTCTTTACACATGTATTATATATGGGATGGGGACAAGGGAGACGTTGTGTTGCATATAAAATCCAAAATACCACGATTAAAAGAACATTTGCGGCCTACACTGTGCCTGCTTTCTTCCTTTTTTGACTTGAAGTTGCAAAATTTTTTTGGATGTTCCTTTTTCCTTTCATTTTTTTCCCGCAAATTTGGCAAACAGCAATCAAGCCACTCATTTTCCTTTGATGAGGAGTTTTGTTCATCTACATTTAAATGTAATTGTATTATAAAAGGTAGTATCTATTTAAAGAGTATAGTTGGCTATGGCCAACTTCAGAGAGTTAAGACTGCCATGTAAAGCTTCTTGAGAGCATGAGCTGTTCTGAGTCGGCAGAAAGCTAGCAATTAATTCGTTACAGCAATTAATTGTTCTAACCTCACCTAAAGCGCAATAAACGTAGCTTTTTATTTTTTTAATTACCTTCTCAACAATTTTAAAGAATTCTTCAGTGAAAAGAACGTTGTTTACTTAATTCGTCATTCAACAAATCTGGATCGCTACTTGAAGATTCACTAAAATCATTAGAAACATTTCTTTCCAAAACATCATTGCCATCACTAATGAAATGAAGCCCCGACCGTTTGAACAACTTGGAAAATTTTCATCGCAAACAAAATCTGGATCTTTAATGGAATCGTCACTATCGAAACCTAATTCACTATTAGCTATAGCTATTAAAGTTTCTTATTTATTGACACTTGCAATATGACACTAAAAATGTTTGAATAAGTTATTACGATAGCACGCGCAAAACTATGACTCAAATTAAGAATTCACCTGCTTTATTCTTTGATTTGAGAGGAATGAACAAGCACAGAGAAATGAACAAGCACAGAGAAATGAACAAGCATAGACAAATTTTCTCTTCATCTTCATATAAAATCTCTGTTCGTATTGTATAAAAAATGATGTGATATTTACAGTTATGAGGTGATGATTTTGTAATACTTCCCAGTAGTTCGCTGCATCATTGCCGAACTTTCTGCATGAGCTGCTGGACTTAAAAAAAAAATCATACAAAATGTAATTCAAAGTAGCGGTTGTCAGCGCCTAACTTTTTCCACTCTATTACAACAACTTCAAGATATTCATGATTGTTGTAATTCGCCGAATCGTTCAGAGGCTAAACTGCAGAGTTCGCAAACTATTGATGACATTATCGATACCATCGATAATTTCACACTAGCGTGACTATCGATAGTTTTGGACTGACTATGGTTTTTGATAGTATTTAAATTCATTGACACCACTGTTTAGGTGTCATTGCCATTGCTGTCGAATTCGTTTGATTTTGACAATTTGGTATAATTTTTTTCTGTTTTGTAGAGTGACAGCTCAGGTAATGTTTCTTATAAATGTATGAGCATTGTGTTGATTTGGAAGATGGGTGATAGTTAGTTAGAGGTTGAAAAGATAGAGTAGATTCGGTGCAGATTTGTTTTAAATTTGCACTGACGGGAAACACGCTCGCAGGGAGACTACTCCACTTTACCGTACGACTAAAGAACGAATTATCACTACAACGTGAGGTTCTGTGTGGCATCAAGGCAATGGTAAAGGAGTGGACTTGGACAGCTGCCCGAGTGGACCTGGAAAACATACGGTGTGGTGGCGTGAGGCCCTTACAAAACCAACATTACGTCGATTTCCAATAGAGTTGAGAGGATGAAATCTTTTTATCACCTATCAAATATATCGCACGACGTTGAATTTGGTCCAGCAACACGTTTCGATTTAATTCCTTGAAGAATTTTCTTTATATTACTGTCTACTTTTCGTTAACGAAACTGCCTCAATATTTTGATATTGGGTTCGTGCATGATAAATCCCGATGTTTCTGCATTGCGTCTTGCACGAATTTGGAACATTTATATAAAATTTTCGTCAATGCAATGTATGGCCAAATCAGCATGTTTCGTCAAGGATCAAGAAAAATCGTACATGATTCATTTGAGATTTCTTCAAGACTGGAACTACTGGGTTTATTTTCTTGTTCACTGAGAAAAAGAAGATCAGTTATAAGCCACAGCAACCACAGATGGTTTTATGTTTTTTCCATGTCTTTTTTAAGTGGCTGCATTGATCAGTGGATAGAGCGTTCAGTGTTTTAGTAATCAGTCAAAAATTGTTTTAAGTGCCGTTTTTTTCAGCAATCAGTCAAAACTTAATTTTGGTTCATATCATTTAAGTAATCAGTGAAAATTGATTTTTACTGCAATTATTTCATGTAATAAGTAAAAATTTAGTTTTACTGCAATTTTATATATTTATCAGTAAAAATTTATTTTTACTGCAATTTTTTTCAGTAATCAGTAAAAATAAAAAAAATTTATTTTTACTGCAATTTTTTTCAGTAATCAGTAAAAATAAATTTTTACTGCAATTTTTTCAGTAATCAGTAAAAACAAAATTTTTACTGCAATTTTTTTCAGTAATCAGTAAAAATTTATTTTTACTGCAAATTTTTTCAGTAATCAGTAAAAATTTACTGGCAATGCAAATTCCATTTCATTATCAGTAAAAATTTATTTTTTATAATACCATTTATCTATGGTATTTATTTTATGAAAATAGCTAAATAAAACTCCAATATGTTCAACAAATTAATTCAGTTATGTTAGACCAAAAGTCCATTTCGGTTCACATTAAAAAATCAATTTAATGAAATGATTAACAAAAGTTTAAACACTTTTGCAGATCCCGATAGAGCATTGCCTTGTAATACTGCCTTAAGGCCATAATTTGTACCACCACAAGTGATGCAATTAATACTCAAAGTTACCCGTATCCTGTTCCATTGTCAGGATTTATTAACAAAGACATAAAAACGCTTTTAAAAGACGGAATAATACGAAATTCTTACTCTCCCTACAACTCTCCCGTTCATGTTGTTACAAAAAAGGTTTTCGATGAAAATGAAAAAACAGAAAGCACAATCCATGTGTTTAGTATTAATGCCTTTACTACGAAACCTCTGAACATATTTCATATAAATAAAGGAAAGGCATTTATAAAATATAAGCCTATTAAATTTTTTTCATATAGCAATAATTTTTATACTATAAAATAATTGAAATAAAACTATAATTTTAAAAACCAATAAAACGTTTTTTAGTTAATAAAAATAATGAAAATGGGAATTTTTGGGATATTCTTGGAATTAATGGGAAATAATGAATATTTTCGTTTTTAAAATTAAAATTAAAGTTTTACTATTGCATTTTAAAATGTTTATTATTAAAAATCAAACGAACATTTTAGAATTGTATTTTAAAATTTTCGTTTTTAAAATTAAAATAAACGCTTTATGCAATAGCATTCTAAAAGATATATTGTTAAAATTCGAACGAAAATTTTAGAATCTTATTGTAAAGTTTTTCGATTTTAAAATGAAAATAAACGTTTTACTATTGCATTTTAGAAGGTTTATTATTAAAAATCAAACGAACATTTATGAATCTAAATTTAAAATTTTCTTTTTTAAAATTAAAATAAACGTTTTACTATTGCATTTAAAAATGTTCATTGTTAAAAATCAAACAAAAATTTTAGAATCTCATTAACGTTAGAAAAGCAAAATCTGGGTTAAGCGTTCTTGAAAGTGACACGTTTAAGATTTTTGAAAAAATGGCAGCTTTCTTCACTCTTTTTCCAAATTTTTTGTTTTTTTTTTTGTTTGTTAATGTTACCATGCAATTTTTGTTGGAATTTGCTAAAACCATTGCTAATTTTGTTTTTAGTTTTGGTCTAACTGGTCTAAAATAATCTAAAAAGTAAATATCGCGATGAATATATTTAAATAATTTTAAAATAATTGACTTTACAACAAAAATTAACAAAATAATATTTTCGGATATAAGAATTTGATAGTTTAATTATTTTTAATTTTTTAACTCAAAACTGATAAAATTTTCAAACAATTTTATATAGTTAATAATGTTTAGAATCAGTCAAAAATTTGTAGAAATTTTTATTCATTATTAAGTTTTTTACTGCAAAAAAATTTTGAAAAGTCACTTAAAGGTAGGAATCATGGTTTTGTAAATGATGATATTTAATAAAATAATTCAGTCTTTAAGCCGTAATAAGTACTACTTATTCTAATAGTACGAAGTTGAAGAATAGTGCACACAAAAAAAGCATTTATCCACTCGATTTAAATCAGGTTCTCAAATTTTTAAAAAATTTATTTTTAGTTTCATTTAAGTACAAGTTCTATTGCATTGTAATTGTGTGAGCCAAACCCAGTACATTATCAACATTACAGTGTATGATAGCACCTGATTGTGCATTTCATTAAATTCCGTTATAATATATGATCAGAATATGTCCTGATTGATTAAACAACAAGAATTCCTCTTTATGTCTCATTTAAGCACAAGCAAAGAAGTTTTTAAAAAATCCAAAAAAAGCCGAAAGCACTTTTTCTCTTTTTAAGGCTTGATTTTTTTATTTGCTTAATTTTTGCAAAATGCAAATATACCACTTGATATAACACTTTAGGCATTGAAGCAGTATTGAAAGATTAGTTGAAGCTAATGAGTGAAGATTGAAGCAGAGTTGAAAGTGTAAAAGTGCAAAAAGTCTAGTTTGGTACGTCATATATGTACGTAGCAACTCAGGTGTCATTTTGCGGTTGATGCAATTATATTTTTTAGTACAATCTATCAGATAAAACTTCACTAAATTCGTCATAACTTATTTATAAAAGGATGAAAAAGAGAAGTAGATATATCTAAAACTTACTATTGTAAGAACCCTATTTTGTAACTGATAAGAATCAAATAAATTTTATAATGTATTAAGAAGATTAATCAATCAATCACACTCACTCTCATTTTGCTGACACTGTTGTTTACTTTGTAAATTACATGTTTGGTTGGACGAATTTTAATTATAGGTATATATATATGTAATGGATGCCAAATAAAGTTGGAAATATTTGTTTTTAATGTGCTCTTTTGTTAAAAAATATTGTTTTTAGAAAAATATTGGAGTTAGCTAGAAAGCTTTAATATCGAAACTGTTCTGAACTAAGCTAAGCGTCAAGCCAAGATATCGGCTATTCCCAACCAATTGCTTGAACCATGTTTTTACAACAACTCTGCTTATTTTGATTATTTCTACCGATTGTTTTTTTTAACAACCACGCCAGCCAACATTTTTACGAAAAACATGATTTTTTGAGTTACTTCAAAATGGCTTAGCTCACTGGCGGTTATCATGACAGCCAAAATATTTTGGTAATCGTCATAAAATAGATCAATAATATAAGTTTTAGTCGGTGGCAATGGTAATTTTTTTTATTGAGGCATCCTAATATGTATATGTTCTTTACTGCAGGAAAAATAAATAATTCAAATTTTACCCATATTTATTTCCATTTGTTAAACATAAGTTTGAATTACATTTATTTTCAACCAATATAAAAAATGAACAAGAACAACAAATTTATCACTAAAAATATCAAACGAAAACTTTTTATAAAACAAAACAAATTCTTACATGAATTTAATTGTGAACTTTTTAGATCAAGTAAGTTTGAAGAAGGGAACAACAACAACAAATTTGTTTTTGAATAATTTTTATTTTGAAGATGAAATACTTTAAAATAGGTTTGAAAAATATAAATGAAAAAACTGTATAAAAAGGAATTCTTCGTCTATAATTACGATTCTATCGAAACAGTGTCTTTCTTTTATTTTTATTATTTTAATTTTTTTTGCGTTTCATTACCTTTTCAAAAATATGAAATGAAAGTGTGTTCTTAACAGTGATGCCAATAAATTTTTGAAAAAATCCCAACCTCATCTCAAGAAAATCCCTACTTTTCTCTCCGCAAATATGATTTTTCCCTACACATTTTTTTCATAGCTACTTTTCAAATTTTTCCACAGCAAAGCACTTTTTGGAAGGTTTTTCGAAAAATGTTTCAATTGCTTTTGACTTTTTAATGGAAACTACGTCTTTTTGTTGAAATTTGCTTAGAGAAAGCTTCAGGAGATCAGATTTTCTACAGCTAAAAATCTTGTTACAAGCTGCACACTTACACTTGAAAGCATCCGTTTCAATTTTTTCGAGCCATTTCTTGAATTTACCAATCATCAGACAGCTGTTGTTAAATTTTTAATTTTCTGTACTTAGTACGTCGCTTAGCAGCATACGTTTCAGAAAAAGATGAATCGGAAGAATTGTTAATTTTTCTAAAAAGAATTTCACTGACAATATGTCAAGTATAACATTTGAAGCAACTTACGATTTTCATTCATTATATCATGCAACTTACGATTTTCATTCATTAATTCAGACACTTATTTTGTGTTTTTTTATAACAATTTAGTGGGTAAATTAAATCTTATGGAAAAATACAAACGAAATCGCGGAAAAATTGTTATTAAGCAAGCTTGGTGACAAATAAGTATGTTCAAGCACAAAGTACTTTAAAAGTCTTGCTGGTCAGTGGGCGTGTTCAAGCATTTATGAAGATTTAACTTGCTCAGAATGTTCACACTGAATCAATTTCAAAATCAAATAAAGAAATCATATGCGAACATAAAAAGAAAATTTTTGGAAAAATAAAGAGACTTCGATTTTTGAAATTCCTTACATTTAAGTATATGTTGAAAATCTGTCCTTTTTCCCTACATCGCAAATTTAAGGCTGAATTTCCCTATACGCAGCCTCTTTTCCCTACTATTGGCATCACTTTTTCTTAAAGGATTTAGAAATTATGGCGTAAAAACTTTTTCAACGAATTCAACTAGTGTTGATATTTATTGTGAAGAGACTACAATACATAGAGACTTAAAAACATTTTTTGTTTGTTTTTAAACGCATCTTCTCCTCGCTAGGTGGCATAAAAAAAGTAGTCCTTTTCAGCCGTTGTGAAGATATTTTAGTCCCAATTTATCGGAAACAAATAATTAACATACATAAATATTATTGTAATTGGATTATGAAGTCATAATAATTACCACTTATCTTGATATTTTCGATCTATATCAAAAAGCAATACTCACTTAAGTCGAGTTGAGACAAAACTAATGGTGTTTTCTTTTCTCGCCAAATTTTGACCTGAACTCAAAAAATGTTGACCTGTTCTTAGTCGAGAAAAAACATGAAAATGCACCTTCTGTTTCAATGTTGTGTTGGCTGCCCTGCTATATCGAGAAACATCAAATAAACTGCAGAAATCTTCAGTGAAATAGCAATCCAATATTTTCGGGAAAAGAACACGATTTCATTTTAGAGGTCAAAATTTTTTTGAGAAAAGAACACGAAAAACGCAGAATTCTCAAAGAAGGCAATTTTTCGAGAAAAGAAAACGCCATAAGATATTAAATAAGCTGTATTTTATATCAGTGAATGACATTCTGCCATTGGACACATACATATCTTATATGAGCATATTATATAAAAATTGCTTATTGTACAATTAATACAAAACAAAAAGCTTGTACCAGTGTTTTCATGTTTATTTTTGAAAAATCTACTCGTAAAGTGTTCAACGTTTGATAATTTTCTACTATACTCGTATGTATTATGTGTTTACATTATTGTCAAAAAATTCTTAATGAAGTGTCTGAGATACATTTCGTTTCTGGATCAATGCCAACATATTCAATATATCTAAATTGAAAGATAAAAGAAAACCATTTGGTGGAAAAATGATAATTTGTCTGTTCAGTGGTAATCATTGAAGACAAAAATTGAATGACTAAGGTTTGCAATGTTTCATCAAGCTATTATGGTGCTTTGCGTTTAATCTTAAAACTAAATTCGTCTTATTTAAAATTTTAAATACAAATATTCATATTTATGTCATCACTTGAATTAGAAGAGAAAAGATGAAATTTTTACAAACCAAAAAAAAAAAGAAGGAAAACACAAATAAAGGAAAATAAAATTCACAAAAATGTTCAAGATATTTTAGAAAAAATTTAGCTTATTTTGATGTATTTTTATTATGCTCAATGTTGAAATTAAATATAAACATAACGACAATTTTTTCAAAAAAGTTTATTGAACCTGACAATGTTAAAGCAAAGACGTGCCAACTTTAAAGTGTCGCTGGACAAAAAATATTCATGGGTCGTTCAACGTCATTTCAGCCAAGACTCCGATTTAACATAAAAATCATAACCAAACATAAAAAACGATTAAATTCAATATGTTGACTTTATATTATACAATATTTTTCAGTTTTGAAAAATTAACAGTGCAAAGAAAAACTATATATGCTTTTGTGGTTTATTTTAATTTAGGGCTTTTTTTGGTCTAGCTTTTTAAAAAATATTGTTTAATAAAAGAATTAACAACTTTAATCGCATTATCATTTTCCTCCGACATTTCGCAAATTTCTTTTCTGCTTCTTCAGAGATTTGAATCTGCGAAATTCTTTTTTTAGCTTCTGTATATAAAATAATATTTTTGCTGTTAAACTTACATAATTTTATTAATAAACTATGGTTTCGTTATTTTTGATTAATTCAAAATTAAAAATTTACTATTTTGAGAAATAATATATCAAATATTTTTACTACAAACTTAGTTAAAATTTTTTTTAATGTTATTTATGTTACAGTTGAAAACTTTATTAAGAGTGCACCTCGAAAATCTTATATATAAAAATGGATGTATGTATGTGGGTATGTGGGTATGTGGGTATGTGGGTGGGTATGTGGCTATATCACGTATAGACTCCAAAACCGCTGAACCGATCTTTATAAAATTTTCAGGGAAAATAAAGCTACATCTTGAGAGTGTTCCTGTGAGGTTTGGTAACGATTGGAGAAGGGGGCGTGGTACCTCCCATACAAGCCAAATTTGCTCCATCGATCACAAACCAAAAAAAGGATATATATCAGGCGGTTTCAATCGTAAAAAACTAAGATTTGGTAATTTTGTTCAGATGGTTACTGTCGGTAACTGTACAAAAAATGGGCGTGGTCGTAAAATAAATACGCCCACTTTTTCGAAATCATGGCAATTCCAGAGTTCTATACACTTTTACAGTGAAACTTACTGTATAGGTGCTCGAAGAGGCGGTCACTATATATAAATGTTTTAACGCCCACTTTTACCGCCCACAAATCAATGTCTATATATATAAAAAACAAAACGATGTGTGTCTGGCTGTGTGATGTCTATAGACTCCAAAACTACTAAACCGATTGACCTGAAATTTTGGCAGCCGATTTGTTTCAGGTACGAGATGGTTGAGGGGAAAAATGTGCCACACCCCCTTTTACCGCCCCCAAATCAATAAAAATGTTATATTTCAGTCAGTTTGGGTCGTATAAGGCTAAAATTTTGCAATTTAGTATGTACGGTTACTGTCGATAACTGTACTTAAAATGGGTTTCCACGCCCCCTTTTACCGCCCACAAAGAAATGAAAATGCTTTATTTCAGACGGTTTTGGTCGTATAAGACTTAAATTTAGTACTTTGGTTTGTGTGGTTACTGACAGTAACTGTACGAAAAATTGGTTTCCACGCCCCCTTTTTGTGCCCACAAATCAGTGAAAATGCTATATTTCAAGCAGTTTTGGCCGTATGAGACTAACATGTGATTCCTAAGTTTGTATGGCTACTTTCGGCAACTGAACTAAAAAAAGGCGTCATCGCTATATAGCCACACCCACACCCACTTTTTGAGAAATCATTAAAATTGACTACTGGGTCTATTGAGCTAAAATGTTGCTTTAGTTTGTACGGTTACTGTCAGCAACTGTACTAAAAATTGGTTTCACGCCCCCCTTTTCACGCCCCCCTCGGCAAGTGCACTAAAAATAGGCCTGTCCCACTTTAGTTAAACTCACTTTTCAGGGAGTTAGCGTCGAGTGAAGTAAAGTACGCCAGTCTTAACCTAAATTGAGCTGAAATTTGGGCAGTCGATTTGTTTCGATTACGAGATGGTTCAAGGGAAATATTTTCCCGCACCCCTTTTTACCGCTTGCAAAACAACAAAAATGCTACATTTCGCACGGTTTTGATCGTATTAGACTAAAATTTGGTTATTTAGTGCATATGGCTACTTTCGGCAGCTATACTGGAAAAGGTGAATATATTTTGCATTTCTTGACATTTTCGTATATGGCAGTAAGGTGGTCTGTGGCAGAACAATGTCTGCCGAGGAGAGTGAGTGTTCTTGTGAGGTTTGGTAACGTTTGGACGAGGGGGCGTGGTACCTCCCATTTGCCAAATTTGCGCTATCGACCACAAACCAAATAAAGGATATATATCAGACGGTTTCGATCGTAAAAACTAAGATTAAGTAATTTTGTTCAGATAGTTACTGTCAGTAACTGTACAAAAAATGGGCGTGGTCGCATTAAATATACTCCCACTTTTTCGAAATAATGGCAATTCCGGAGTTCTACACATTTTTATAGTGAAACTTGCTGTGCAGGTGTAGCGTACCGTTTCAGTGATAAAATTTTATGGGAGTTGGACAAGGAGGAGGGGCACCCCTCAGTCAACCCAAATTGGTGATATCGAATTGCTTTGAAGTTATAGGTTGACAGCGTCAGAATTCAGTATTCGCCCTCAATTTTTACATGCAGTTTCATTAATTAAATTTTATGGGCGTACGAAAAGGGGGCGTGAAACCTCCTATTTAACCCAAATTAAAGATATCAATCCCAAAGATTATAGGTCGCACAGTTTTTGAATTCAGTATTGGACCTCATTGTACACATGTAATTTAATTGATTACATTTTATGAGCGTTGATCAAGGGGGAGTGGCACCTCCCATACAACAAAGATTTGTGATATGGAATAGCTTTGGAGTTCAAGGTCGCACAGCGTCGGAATTCAGTATTTGACCAAAATTTACGCATGCAGATTTACTGATAAATATTTTTAGAGTTTGTCGGGGAGGTGTGACACCACCAACTTAACCCAAATTTGCGATATCGAATAGCTTTGGAGTTATAGGTAACTCAGCCTCGGAATTCAGTATTCGACCTCAATTTACACATGCAGTTTCATTGGCAAAATTTTATGGGCGTAGGGAAAGGGGAGTGGCACCTCCCATACAACCCAAATTTGTGTTATCGAATAGTTTTGGAGTTATATGTCGAACTCCATGTACACATGCAGTTTAATTGATTACGTTCTATGAGGGGTGATCAATAGGGCGTGGCACTTCCTATACAACCCAAAATTGTTATATCGAATAGCTTTGTGGATATAGGTCGCACAGTCTCGGAATTCAGTATTTGACCTCAATTTAGACATGCTGTTTAACTGATAACATTTTATGGGCGTTTGACAAGGGAGAGTGGCAGCAACGCGCCGGGTTTCAGCTAGTCATCTATAAAAAATTAATTAAATTACTTATTTTTTATTAAAGTGTTCCGATGCATATGAGTGGGTTTTTTGCTTAGAATTTTCCTATGTTTCACTTATAAAATAATCGAAAAAAAACAAAAACGTTTGTGTTTTGTTTAATGCACTATAACTTTTTCATATGTCCATTATGCAAAAATTTTGCTTTTCATCGTTGTTTATGATTGTCTATCGACCATCAAAATTTGAGGGAAATGGGAGTCATTGTTATTTGAGAATCTTCCACAGTTAGAAAACACGGACAAGGACCAGTGTTATTTATTTATCTCTAGCCACTTGGTTTAACCCTTTACTGCGCAAATAGTTAATTCTGTGAAAAATACTCGTAACGATGGAGAATAACTTAGTAATATGAAAAATAAAATTAGGTTTTTTTTACTCGGATTTATTTAAAAAAATTTATCGATGAAGCATATATCTTAAAGCCGCTTTGAAGGATTTTTAGGATATTTATCTCATTCAGATATAATATATGTGCAACAAGAACAAAAAACAGCTTTTTTTCAAACACTTTCTTAGATACAAGTTATTATTTTTTAAATTAATTAATTAAATTAATTTAACAGCTTACATACAAAATACTTTATTAAAACTTTTTTTAACTATTTTTTGGCTTTTTCATAAAGGGCGCTAAAAATTACATTGAAAAAAAAGACATCCAAAAAGGTTCGATGGATATGGCCTATCCCATGTCACTGAAACAAACAAATCAAATGTCATTTTAAAATTTAGAGCATTAATTCGGCATCCCCCTACGCACGACCCCCGAGGGGTTTTCTTAATTATGGTTTAAGCTCGAATTAAAAGTAAAATAAAGAGATAAATTTTCACGCGCTTTTTTGTCTAAAAAAAAAGAAAAAATAGGTACTTGAATTTAGGGGGATAAAGGACAAGATTACGAACTAAATGCAATAAGGTTCATTGAAATCGAAGCAATAGATTTCGAATTTTTTGAACCGTTTTAAAAAGACTGGTTTCGAGGAAATCACGTTTAAAGTTTTTTTTTCGTTGTAGGTAGTTCAGACATGGGCTAACGAAAACCGTTATAACTACTCTTTTTTTCTTAATATCGATTTAAAAACATGTATGTATATTCTAGAAACTATAAAGAACACATTACACAAAAAAAAATTTTTAAAGTTACACGTATATTATACGTTAAATCAATTTTTGTTTGTTAAAAGAATACAACCTTCTATTTATCTTATCAAAATATAGTTTTTTTTATTTACTACTTAATATTGAGTTTTTTGCTCAACGTCTACGAAAATGTGGTATTTTATGAAATCGATCTTCTTACTCAAAAAACTTCTGATATTTTTACTATTCGACTTTTAATTTATACTCTCCATTTTGTTGCTATTATGCGAAAATTATTAATTTAATGTAATTGAACTATGTCTTTGTACTTTGGTTTGCTGCAAATCTGCATAGCAGTGCAATACGTTGCTAAGTTTTGGTTATTTTCTACAAGTAGTCCGCAGGCCAAAAAAAATTTAATCTACCAACTATAATTTTTTATAATTTTTACTCAAATATTTTCATACTCTAATGCATATACGAAGTTGCTTTCCGACTTTTCTAAATTAACCCTTAACAGCTATCCAAACAGCAGTAGCAAAAATAATTAAAATATTCTTCTACGTACTACACACTGTCATCAGCATCGTTAAGTAGGTTTTTTTTTTTTTTTGTTGATGTAAATGCGTTTGTTTTGTTGTTTGCACATGCTAGATTTGATTTTGCATAGCGTGAAAGAAAAATTAGCAAGTGCGTTGACAAATGCGTTTTCTAAGTGAATATAGTCACAGAGAATATGTGAGTATATTTAAGCAAACTTCAATTACAACCGTTTTCTGCTGATATCTCAAAAATTGAAGAAGTATATTTTGCATAGTTGATACATCCTAATGGACAACATATTGTGATGATTTCAATTTATATTTCACATCAGCATACGAAAAAAACAAACTAAATCGATAGCTTAATCTAATTTATTCACAGAAGATCACTTTAATGTTGTACACGAGCCGGTTCCATTGAACTGTATGAAAATGATCACAATATGCCAATTATTTAAGGTGGATATTTTAATTCCGATTTAAGATATAAATGTTCACAGGCACTTAAACAATTCTTTTTGATAAATTTATGTGAGTATTTGCTAGATAAACTGATGACATTACATCTCTAATATACGTTTGCTATTTCAGTGATCATAAGCTCATAATTTCATTAATTAAATTCGATAATATCTAATAATAAAAAACATTTACAAAAATAATTCAAATTGCATGTTACATGTAACAAAAAAAAATAAAAAAAAAGTGTAATAAAATATGCTGGTGTGAATATTAACGTGTCTTTTTAATAAACTTTATATAAACAAAACATTAACAAAAAATACATGAAAACATTTTTGAAAAACACTTTAAAAGTACAATAAAAGTAAACGTAAAGTACTGATAAAGTATATAAAAAAACTAATAATTTTTTATATCATCATTTATAGCTATTCCATCTTCGATCCAAGAGTTAATGCTCTCAATCACTGGGATTGAGAAACTAGAAGCTTTGTTGAGGATTCTATATCGACCCATTCAGGTGTATCCTGATTTCTAATGCAAAGAAATTCACATGGTCTTTGATAATCAGTGGGCCTGCTCTGTTAAATACATCTGTTAAATACATATAATAAAACTGTAAAAAAATCTGTAATCTATTTAATGATATTATGATATTTTTTTTTCATCGCTGAAGGATGTGGATTCCAAAAATGTAATTTTTTACATTTCTATCTATCTGTCTGTAAGCGAATCACGTGGAAATGTCTGGATGGATTTTCCTTAAACTTTACATTTGGAATTTAAATAAACTTTACATTCCTTAAACTTTCCTACAAACTTTACGTCTCTGGTCGGGACATAGGTTACTTTTTTCACAGAATTTTTTTTAAAATAACGGCCCTTTAATCTTTCAAAAGTGGAAAATGAAAACAATAAAAGTCGTGGAAGAGGATGAAGTTAAGTTCTCCTGGAACTTACCCTTAGTAGCAACCTTGTATGGAATACTCATATAAAAAGCATACAGAAGAAAATATGGTATGGATTAGGGCTACTTTAAAAATGCAAAAATAAGCTCACTGTTGACACCAAGTTTCTGATATATGAGCCATTAATTTTTAAAGTGGGGCAAATCTATTTTTTGTTATTGCGAAATATTTAAAGGTTTGCATTTTAATAAATATAAAAATACTGGTAAGCACTAGTACACATATTTTTTTGTATTTCGAGGTGTTAGATAATGTAGGTTTATTATCTTACAGTTTTTTTAATGCTGTCTATTAAAAAAATTAAGCTTTTTTTTATATCTAAATGGACTTGTCTCACTTTAAGAATTAATGAATTAATTAAAAGTAATATTTTAAATGTGGGTCAAATAAATTTTTTGCTATTGCGAGATATTTAAAGGTTTGCAATTATGATAAAATAATTATTGTTATCTAAAATTTTGCATTAATATATTCGGTTTAAAATAGTTTGAACCTAAAATAGACTTGCACTACTTTCAAAGTAAACATATTTACAATACCGTTAATACCTAAAACTTCCTTCCCCGAAATATTAGGCAATCTAATTTTTTTTTTACTATAAATTGTTTCTGGTAACAATATCATATTAAGTTTTATATACATAGAACTAGTATTCCCCTGAAGAAAAGTATAATAGAATAATACAGGGTTCGCAAAAACTCTCAATTGAAGAGAAAAATTTCACTCCTCCTCATCAATATTGTTCAATTGACGAACGATTCACTTTGTTTTCCTCATTCGTGAAGAAAAAAAAACTTGAGCGCTCTCATAGTAGAACTAGACAAGGTAGTGTTACGGCTGAATGTGTTCTCTTTCTTAGTGACCATAACTGTCAAACTCAGCCATTTTGGTATTTTTGCTTTCATATTGCATTCTCATTGGTTGCAGATTTTGTATGAAATGTCAACTTAGTTTTGACAGTTTCGGTCACCGGTTCTCCGCCCTAACACTACCTTGTCTAATTTTTCCATGAGCGCTCGTATGTTAAATATTCAGAGTAATCAAAACTTTTTTTTCGCTCTTTCATATTATTCGCTCGTAGATTGCGCTCCTCAAAAAACTGAGTTGAACAACGCCTTCTCTTTGTTATTCATTTACTGTTTCTTGCTCGCGAGTTTTTGCAAAGATAAACTCATTTCATTGGAATTTTTGCGTTCGCTCATATGTATATTTCGAGTGATCTTGTTTAATAAAAATTAATACGTGTTTTATGATGAACTATATTTTTTGCATTTTTTAATGAAATATTAAAGTACTTAATAAATTTTTAAAATGTTCATTTTTGCTTATTTTTCTTAGTGTCTTATAATTTCATAAAATATAATGATTTTTTAAGTTTTTGTAATGAAATATATTATTAAGAAAAATACTTAATTTAATTGACCTAAATCCTTTCAATTTATTATGTTCGAAGTACTTAACTAAAGTTTAGCATCAAAGCGAGTGATTCAATGAGTTTATCATTTCAAAATTGACGAGCGATGAAAGCTCAACATCTCTCATCAACACGACGTCGATTTTTTAAAATTTTTTAGCATACAAATTCACGAACGAGGAAGGCAGTTGAGGAGTTATAAGAAGAGTGAATATTTTATCCGCATACGCTCTGAATACTATAAAATGATGAACTCATAGCAAAGATAACTCAGAAGAGCGGGAGCGCACTTTGATTGCTTTACGCACCCTGGAATAATAGCAGACGAAAATGTCAAGAAATGCAAATAAATTCACCATTTTCAGTATAAGTACAGTTGCCGACAGTGACCATACAAACTAAATTTCCAAATTTTAGCCTTATACGACCCAAACCGACTGAAATATAGAATTTATTTTTATTTTGGGGCGGTAAAAGTGGGTGTGGCAAAATGATTTCCCTTAAACCATCTCGTACTCGAAACACATCGACTGCCAAAATTTCAGGTCAATCGGTACAGTAGTTTTGGAGTCAATAGGCATCACACACACAGACAGACACACAGTGTTTTGCTTTTTATTTATATAGATTATCATTATCTCAATTTTTATAAGAATGGATTTGCCCAACTTTCAAAATAAACGGCTCATATATGTTTAATGTCCATATATGGCCGTATATGATGATGTGCTGGGCCTATCACAATACTTTGGAAAATAAAAAATTAAAAAGAGTGCAAAATAAATGCATGAAATCCGCTTTTACGATTTAACCACTACCACGATCAACTTTATGTGGAGGATCCAACTTGTGAAACAACATCATTAATTGCAAAATTAAGCAGTAATTTTACATATTTCACGGAAACTTTAAAAAATTTTAACATATTATATCCAAAATTCATTGTTTGGAACGTTTTCCACTTATTTTTCTGCAATATTTTTTTTGCTTGCAAAAAAATGCAAAAATGTACCAAGTTGAACCAACATGTTGAACGATCGCCAGAAAAAATGAATTGTTATTTGGACTAAAGCAGATGTTATATTGTTAATTTGGTACTCTGTGAAAGCAGGAATGCATACATAGAGAAGCAATAGCAGGGCAGAAATGCAGGTGCATTGGCATAAGCAGTGCCGGAAAGCAAGAATGTGGCAAAGCATGTGAAATATTTTATCGTTACTGAACAAACCCTCTATCTATACGCTATCTGATACTGCACATAAAAACATAAGAAATATAAACTATAATACTACACAACTAAATCAACATACTCACGCATTCGGTACTAGAAACAGAAATAACTTAGTTGTGGCGAGATGCAGTCGCGCGGTAACGAAACTACGCTGCTCATATGCAGGTCCTGGGGCCTATAATAATTTGTCAGAGCTAATTAAAAATGATAAATAAGTTAACAAATTTTCCATTTGCTTGTCACCAAAAATATTCTCATATCTTGGAAGCTATAAAAAGTCCTTGCACAATAAAGTTTTAATAAATTTTTAATCTTCTTTCAAAAAAGGCCCAACAAATTACTGTTTCTTTCAAAAACGGTGCAAAAGTTGTTTTTGTCGTAAAAACAATATAAACTGAAAATTGCATTTTGTATTGAGGAACTTCGCCTATTATGGTATAAGAGGATAATGTGGTATAGGCTAATATCTCCGGTTCCGCTAAACTTATTTTTACGCCATCTTGCTTAAATTCGTGTAAAATTATAAATATTGAGAGAATAGAGCTCCAGAATATCAATGAAACCGAACACGTTTGCGATCACTTCACGTATCAAATTGGCTTTTGTGGTATACATCTTGGCGGCTTATGTGGTATTATGATTATGTATGTGGTGGCAGAATTTAACATTTTTCTTTTTAATACTTTTTAACCGACTTCAAAAAGGAGGAGGTTCTCAAGTTGGTTGCTTTTTTTTTTGGACTGTGTGTACATCGATAACTCCTAAAGTACTTGCCCGATTGCCACAATTTTTTGTCAACAGATAGAGATACTAGACGCGGAGGTGCCCATTTAAATTGGGCGGTATTCGACACAGGGGCGTGGCAATATAAGAAACACTTTGTATATCGACTAACATCAACACTAGAGTATTGAAATTTAGTACAGGGGTTGGCTCAATTATTAAAGTGATGTTCAAAAAAGTGGGCGTTATTCTATAAAAGGCATGGCAGAATTAGAAAAACTCTGTAACTCGAATAATATTGACACTAGTATATTGAAATTCGGTACAGGGGTAGGCATAATTATGAAAATTTACTGTGAAGAAAGTGGGCATTGTTGGACAAAAGGGCGTGGCAATATAAGAAAAATACTGTTTTTCAGTTAATGTTGACACTAAAATACGAAAATTCGTTACAAGAATGGGAAAATTGCTATCATAATCTCTAAAAAGGAAGAAATAAAAACTTTTTAACAAAAAAAAAACCAACTTCAAAACCACTACAAAGTAAAAAATAATTTTAAATTACTTTTCACAATAATTCTTGGTAAAATTTGTTAATTTATTTATATATATTATTAAATTGGAAATCTTAATACTATACATTTTTTTTCTATTTTGTATTATTATCATAAATATATTCATTTCTCCATGAATATAAAACCTTTAAAGTCGGCGCTTATATAATCAGACTTTTATAAAATATACGCTCCGGCTTTAAAGGTTTTATATTCATGGAGAAATTAATATATTTATGATAATAATACAAAATAGAAAAAAAATGTATAGTATTAAGATTTCCAATTTAATAATATATATAAATAAATTAACAAATTTGACCAGGAATTATTGTGAAAAGTAATTTAAAATTATTTTTTACTTTGTAGTGGTTTTGAAGGTGTTTTTTTTTTTGTTAAGAAGTTTTTATTAACTTGCGCATAAGCAAAACTTTTTATTCTACATTTCAGCGATACCTAATAAAATGAGCTTTTAAAGCAACCCTGTTGTCATTCTGTTTTCATTACTTTTTTGTATTTATTGAATTATAACGGTTTTCTTTTGTTAAACTTGAAATTTTTAATTCTAATAAATTTATAAATTAAAAACCTCTCAAAACAGTCCATGTATATAAAATGAATTTTTTTTCTTAAAGATTTTTCAAAATCAATTCACTCAAAAACAGTATGCCAAATTGCACCTATGTTGTGTGCAATTACCACAATACCCTCCAAATTTCTAGAAAGGAGGTTTTTGGGTTTTTTCAAACTTTCTCTAATAACTTTTTTATGGACTATCATAAGAATCTTATTCTATACTATTTTGTTCCCAATGCTTCAAGCATTAAAACTTACATCATTTGACTTAGAACCGACGTTCTTGTTTTTTCACAATTCGCAGAATTAAAATACGTATACCACAATACTGGAAGTTCCCCTACTCTTTCATATGAAGTATCATTTCTAAGTAAAAACTGTTTCTGTTTGACACAAAATTTAATGCTCTATTGTAAAAAATGTAATGGTACCCTCTTTGATTTTTGTAACGATTTGAATTTTATTAGCATGTTGTTTTTCTAAGTATTAAACATGTTTAGCCTTCAAGAAAAATTTTTTGTTTTTTCGTAGGCAGATGCCCTAATGCGGGGAACAAATTTTTATAAATTGTAACTACTCAAATCATAAAAATTATTTTTCTCTTGCAAATCCTCCTTATTTTTAAAGAAAAGTAAATGAAGAACCTTAAAAATAATATATTTTAAAAAATATAAACATTCCAGAGCAACATCGGGTTAATATCAGCTACACGGTTAAAAATATTGGAATACATTTAAGTCCAGCTAAAATACAACTACATTTTTTTAACCTTGAGGCTTAAAATTTAAACTTTTACAAATACTAACCCATAATTAAAACTTTTCTGTACTAAAATTTTAACCAAAGAAATATTGCAATGCCGAAACTCACTAGTGGGCTATAAGGTTCATATGCTTGATTATTGCTTTTGTTTCGTATAGCGCAATAGCCCAGTGGTTAACGTAGTGAACTAATAAACTGGATGTCCTGGTTCGAATCCCAATGTTTATTATTATTTTTTTTTTTTTTTTTTGGTATATTGCAATCCAAGCATGTACTAAATTTTAAACCAAAGCTGTATTAAAACGATTTGTTAGTATTTGGCAAGTACTAGATTTGAAACCAAAGCTGGTGTGGTCATATATAAAATACAGAAAAGTTTCAATTTTATTCCAAGATTTTTAACCGTGTAAAAAATCTCCCCGCCTACCATTACTTATCGTAGTGCATTTCAAAACTACTCCTCTCCCCTCCCCCGAATTGGTATTGTAGTTTTTGAACGACCCCTTTGAACTTTTTTTTAAACAGACACATTTAACCAGACCGTGACACTTTGGAACCGTTGGAAAATATAGTTATCGAAGCCTTCAATGGAAAATTGCCTTTGGAACAATATTTAAAAACAAAACTAGAACTTTATGCAGATGACTTTGATGTGAGCAATCACTATGCGCAACTTAAATTGCTGAAACAATTGCAGGGCCCCTACGCCTTCAAATTGTAGCGGCATTGTTGTACTGAATAAACTCTTAAATGATGTTGAAAAACTTATTGCTTTGGTTTTGAATGTGCCTGCATCAGCAGCTTCATCTGAGCGTTCTTTTAGTGGACTAATACGACTTAAAACGTATCTTCGATCAACTATGACACAAGAACGACTCACTAATGCGGCAAATATACACATTACAAAGAAAAACAGAAGAATTGAATGAGATGATGGTGGTGAAAGAGTTTGTCTCTTGCAAGGGCAGAAAGAAACATTTTGGAAGAATTATAGTTTTTATAATGTCTTAATGTACTAAAAAATAAACTTTAAAATTGTAAAACTTTTAAAAAGAATGAAATTGTAATATTATTTTTTTCCTTTTTTTCTTTTAACACTGAAATAAAAATTTTTGTATTTATATAAAAGTTTTTTTTTAAGAAATTTGGGAGACATAAAAATTCCCCCATTTGTAAAAGTAGCTTATGACGCCTCTGTTTATATTTTTTAAATTTATGAATTTAAAAATAAATTTATTTAAAAAAAAACCATCAAATAATCATATATATGAAACTGCGGAAAAGCTTCGCTTCTCTCGTGTGTCTGACAACGCATTTGTTTTTTATTTTGGTTTTTATAAGCCTTAAAATATATAATTTTTTAGAACTATATTTTAACTTTATGCCAATTAGCTCTATGAAGCAACAGGTTGTAACATTTATAAACAGGTTGTAAACAACAAGTTCTTTACAGAACAAACCACCAAGCAGACTAGACTGCCGTTTCGTTGATCACTACATAAACTCTTCAATAGTGTTCTGTTGCTTATGCAGTCCTTGGCAAGCTAATAGGCACATCTTCTGTTAAATCAAAGCAGAATTACATTTCCATTTTGCCTTTCAAAGCAATTTTTTGCTGCTATTTTGTAAAGTCGCTCTTTCGAAAAAGTTCGAAAAAGTGAATGCATTGATTCTGCAAAGCGCTTTGTTTATTTCTTTATCACGATTCAATCAAGCTCTTACAATTTTGTTGGCATAAAACCATAGAAGGCGTGAAGAATTCATTTTTGAAAGAAGACGTTATTATATGTGCAAACAAAAATAAAAAACCAACTCGAGCGGGATATTTTGGTGGCTTGTTCAGTAAAGAACTTGTTGTTGTTGCTTTTGATAAAAAAAATTTGATAAAAATTCAAAATTTTTGTAATTTGTGCTTCAAATTTTGTTTTGAAAACAACAAAAATATATAAATATAAAACATACTGATTAGCAACCCTGTAGCTGATGGCCGCATATCCCTTTGGACTTGCCATTTCTCAAAACCTTACAAGTATTTCCTTATGGGATAGGAGAATTGAAAAGCCCATTGCACGTTGGGTCCGTTCGCCCATGTCAATGACATCGATGTGTTAAAAGAACGTACAAGATAAGAGGCGAAGGGCATGCCCCTACCACTTGGGTTATATGAATTCTCATACCAAGTAGTAGGTCCAAGTTTCACCTTGGAACTACTGGGAATTGCTATTTTGCCAGAATTGTGCTGCTAATATATTTTTAGAACAATAGAACACAAAACAGATATTCAATAGATGTCATCATTTGTTTTTCAAAACATTTGTAATTTCTTTTATCAATTTTCGTTTGTTAAATAATGTTATTGTGTGTTTATAACACTTTTCTTATACTTCGTAAATTTGGAAATGTGGTATTTTATTAATTTCAATATTGTATGGTTGCCTCAAAAATCTGCTCCTGTTTTCACTCTCCGATTTTGAAATTGTTTTTCTTTATTTTGTGACTTGCGAAAATTCTTTATCTGATAGAATTGAACCACGAAGTTGTTATTGAGTAGCATATTAGGTTTGTTGCAAATCGTAGCGAATAGTACCTCCTTTTCTGTTGTAACAAAAAAATATATTTACTTACCATCAAAATCGACGGTTCCTGAACCATCGGAATCGATTTCCTCAACCATGATGTCTAGTTCTTCGTTTGTCAGTTGATCATCCAGTTCGCGAAGAATTTCACGCAGACAGGAGGTTGGAATGTAGCCATTTCCCTGTTTGTCATACAATCGGAAAGCTTCACGCAATTCCTTTTGCATAGCTTCATCATCTTCTTCAACGATGAACTTGGCAGCGAGTTGAACGAATTCCTCAAATTCCAAGCGACCAGATTCTATGGCGAAAGTGTTTTAGTAACAATCCATTGCATTCACAATGAAAACTTACTGTCTTCATCGACCTCATCGATAAGTTCCTCCAAGATTTTCTTGTCGAAGGGTTGACCCATCAATCGCAAAATATCGGAAACCATTTCAGTTGATATCGAACCGCATTTCTGGTGATCGAAGCTGTTGAAGGCTTTTTGCAAGACAGCAATTTGTTCGGGTGTAAGATCTTCATCCTGAACGTGATGAGAAAGAGTATGATACCAAAAAATTATTATCAAAATAGATTATGAATTTCGAAACATTTTTAGTTTTTTTAAAAAAAAATTTTATTCATAACATTTTGTTTAGTTTTAGCAATTGCATTTAAGAAAGAATTGACATGAGTATGTTGTAAAATGGCAAAATTTACATATCTGTACTCTACAATAAATATTTAATCAAGATAAGCCAAAAATCAATTAAAACACTTCATTCTCCATTCCCGCTCTTACAATGGCTGTATCCATTACTGTGAAAGCGTAATTTCAATGATATCTGTTTTAGTATTAAAATCACAAATAGCTTCTTCAGCGTTTGCGGCTCAACTAACTTACTAGCCGAAAAAATGAAAACAATCTAATTTTCGAGTAACAACTAGCTTGTACATCTGTTCTGACCCAAACATATACGTACACATTGCATACATGTATCGCCTTCCTTAGCAGCAACACATTCCAAAAGTAACAAGTTAATAGCTTGTTAGATATTAAAATTTCGAAAAAGTGCAAAGAAGCAAGTACATAGTTTTAGAAAACACTGTAAATTCACCAAAATACACTTCACTCCATAAACATATTTTCAAAAATAATTTCTTTTTCCTTAAGTCATTTTATAGTGGTTTGCGATGAGTGATTTAAGAAACAATCAGCATTTACTATGCACTGAGAAAAAAGTGGTACAATGTTTAAATTTATACTTCAGAAAAAATTATTAACAATGGCAAACTGCTATAAAGGTTGCATCAGTGTAACTAATTAAATTAACGATATTTCGAATTTTTCAAGGTCCTTCAATTTCAAAATGACCTTTCTAGTCGTTAGTGAAAAACACATACGAGAGCAAAGGTTTTTCCAATTTATTTATTGTATCCATATAATAGGTTTTATTCTCTTATTGGTTTTATACCTCTTCATTCGACCCAAATCTTTTACCTCAAAGCTATTTTTTCAGGTTTGGAATTAGAAAATAGTCACAGGTGACTAAATCTGGAGAATATGGTGGATGTGGTAGCAGTTAGTAGGCCAATTTATGGATTTTTGTCATGACACAGACGTGTGCGCCGGTGCGTTGTCGTTGTGGAAGAGCACAATGCGGTCGTTCAAATCAATGCCTAATCTGCCCAACAGCTGTTAATAATATTTGCCAGTGATCGTTTTACCCAGTTCAAAGTCACTGATATGAATAGCTCCACATGCATGCCAAAAAACTGTCGCCATGACCTTATTGGCCGATAGACCCTCCCAGGCCTTCTTTAGTGTATGTTCAACCGGAGAAGTCCACTGCTTTGAATGTTCCTTGGGGTCTGGTGTGTTGTGATGTAAACATATGTATTTCAGTTTTTGATTACGAAACGGCGCAAAAACTCCTTCGGATTGCGGTTGAACATCGCCAAACAATCTTCGATGTGGTCATATGGCTGCGCTTATGGTCGAGTGGGACCCATCGCGCGGGTAGCTTTTTTATGTTAAAATATTCATGTAAAATGCGATTTAAGCGCTCATTTGATATGCCTTCAGCCTCAGTACCTCAGCACTTTCATTCTCCGATCATGCTATATTATTCCATGGATTTTATCGCTGATTTCTGGCGTAACTATTTATGTTTTTTGCCGACCTAAACGTTCAGTGTCACTTGTGCTGGTACGGTCACATGAGAATTCAGTAAACCACTCTTTAATATTGAAATTTATGGTGCAGGATCCAAATAAAATTTATCATGCCGTTGCTTGGTTTCCGTGATATTTTTTACCCAAAAAATAGTGTTTGATGAGTACACAATATTAACTTTTTCCATTTTCGTTGAAATTCACGAGATTGTCCGCTTTGAATGGCTGTCAAACACAAACAAAATGACGACGCTTGCTTAAAATCTGCCAGTCGTCTATAAACGGGTAGTTTATAGAGAGAGCCAATGTTGCAATTAAAGTTACAACGTGGGAAATTCTAAAAGTCACTGCCTTCTCAAACTACCTACGTATATTATAATTCTGCATTTGTTAAGACTCAGACATTTACTGATGACATAGTGCACTGACTAACAAGTGGGCAAAATCAGGTCTTTGAAGCGCTGCTAGCAGGCCTTGCTATAGATTATGTAGCCCTTCCGCACTCGCGACTCTAAAGAGGCCTGCTAAAAGCACTTTTTGAGAATACATGTTAGCAAAGACAAAAAAACCACAATTCAAAATCAAATAAGATTCTGACCATCTCATGACTTGAGCCCACGTTCTCTAATGTGCTGGTCCGACGCCTTATCCTCTCGTCTATAGAAGTTGTTAACAAAGTTAACTGGCTAACAGCTGCTTAGTGTGCTGGTAGTTCTTCTCCAAAGAACTTTATGAAAATATCCTAAAAAAACTGTTACGACTTTACTCCAAAATTACTGTTCCTTTTTTTATGAAAAAAAAAAAAAATTTAAAACATCATATTTGTGCTACATTTTTAGTTAGGGGTACTTTTCTTTCGAAATTTTAATAATAAGTATATTTAATTAAGGTATTAAGTTTTTTAAAAAATCATTCCAGTTGCCATGCATTGCTTATTCGTTGTCTTTTGACGCGTTTGTGTTGAGAGAGTTTAAATAAACTCCGTATTGCTCTCTATTTTTTCTTTCTTTTCGTGCTCAGCCAGCACAGCACAACAAAAAAAAACCAATGAACCTCGAGCAAGGCGAAAAGTGAGATACATATAAATGCAGAGCGGCGCTCCAAAACAAAACAAGACTATTTTTTATTTTTTTGATATGTATTGTCTTAACTAAATAAGGACGATGATGCTATATGGAATCACTAATTCGGATATTGCAAAACTAACGGTATCACATAAAATTTAGTCAGCATCAAAATTGGGTAAAAATTAGCACGTGTGTGAAAAAATTGTTCCGTCTTTAAGGAAACTGATTAAAAACGTCCATGGCGAAGCCGCGTACAGCAGTGATCTGCTAGTTATTATAAAAAATTTAAGCGAACATTTTTTTGTTTCAGGTAAACTCTAAAATTACTGAGTCGATTCTTATGAAATATATTTTGAAATATTATATTTTTGCTAACTTATACTATAGGGGTATTTCCCTTATAAAACTCTATGTTACACTTTCTAATCTATTTTTTTTTTTTTGGTTTTAGCTAGCACAGCATAACAAAAAAAAAATATGAGACCCAAAACAACAATTTTTTCCCCTAAACTATGAAAACTCCCACGAAAATTCCCACAGTGACTTCTTGGAAAAAACAAATGAAAACAAAATAAAGAAACAAGAAAACACTTTTTCATAATAGTTTTATGCTGAGCATTGTATATACCAGATCTTATAAATGTGTGCTTATATATATTGAATTTTGCATTTCGAAGTAAGTTTGTATTTTTAATTATTATAATAAAATGAAATATCAAATTTTGTTATATTATGTACCAAAAAGTGTTACAAAATGTAACCGTGTACAGGTGGTTTTTGCAACATTTTTTCACTTTTTTATTTCTTTGTTTTATAACTTACTTTTACTACATTTAATTACATTTATAATAAAAAAATCATAAAAATACACCGTCGTTTTACTATGGGCGTTAATGGGTTAAGTCACAAATTTCACGCAACAAATAAATGAATGTTGTCAACGAAATTTCACTCCAGCAAACATAGTACTATGCTTTAATCTAAAAATAGCTACTGCTTCAATGTCATATGATTAAATGGCCGATGAGAACGTTAAAATTCATACGAATTTGTTCGAACAAGGGTGAAATCATATAAGACTTTAATAGTGGGTTGGTCATAGCTGAAAAGACCACTGAAGAGGAAATGTAGCGAGTTCCGAAACAGGCAGTGTTGTCAGAAAACGAAATTTTCCCAGTTTTGCGAGAATTTTCAACCCAGAAGATAAAACGGGAATAACACTCTTAAAAATGGGGAAAATGAGGCTGACCGCGTTTTTGTAAAAAGAGTAATTTTGTTACAAAATCAACAAATTATGTTTTTTGAGTTTTTTATTATTTTGAGTTCAAAATCTTGAGTTTTAATTTAATTTTATTACTATTTCAATTAGCCTATGAATTTCATTTAAATTCATTTGGATTGTCATCAGCTGTAAACTCAAACGTAGTTTGTTCTCTGCCCAGCGTCATTTGATTTAGTTGCTTACCACATTATGAAAAATGGTATGCTACTAATAACAACTTTACATTGTCCTACTTTATTGTTATGACATGTGAGATATCGAATTTCATCATACTGCCATTTTTATTTCTGCCATTCATCCCACACAGTAAAGTCACACTTTTAATCTTTGCACTTGAATAAAACTTTAAATTATTGAAATGAATCGGTAGTAAGTTTATTCAAAGCCTCTCCAAAGTTTAATTAGTTGTAAAATAGCTTCCTGCTGTCATTCCATCTGAAAATGCATTATGGGTTTAAAATTTTCCCACTAAAATAATAAACTCCAAGTAAATTTATGGTAAAATGCATCTCTGGTCGGATAGAATGTGTAATGAAATTAGAAACAAACCTTAAAATAAAATGTGGTGCGACATGCCAAAAAAATCAAAGCAGATTCGAACACATATTTTTTACGTCGTTTACACCATCTCGTATCACACAGTAGGACATATAAAAAAAAACTAAATTAGTTAAAAAAGAACTGCAACGAAAAAGGTATTAAAGGGAGAAAAACAGAAAAACTGATAAGTTGACACTGAAACCTCATCGCCTCTGTGGGCATTGCGCGAATGCGCTGGCACGGAATTCCACGCCCGGGTTCGATCTTAGGTGGTGGCATCACAAAGATTTCTGATAAAGCCTGTAACAGGGCCTAAATTGCAATAAAATCAACCAGTGATGTTTTCCTTTTCATATTGAAAATATTGTTGTTGTTGTTGTTTTCTTTGGAAACAATTCGTTAGAACATTTAATTGTTCTTACCTTACCTAAAAGGCTTAGTAAACGATTTTAAGGGAGTATTCGTGGTTGGCAAAAATTTTTTTCAATTTTTTTTTTGCATGTTTTTATAGCTTGGATATTTGAGAATATCATCCTAAAAGGGTTTTTTTAAATTCAAAATACCTCAGGAGATATGGCCTTTTTGTCCAGCAATGTTTTCGCCAAAATGCGATTTGCTTAATTTGGCTACTTTTTGAATGGAACGGTTTGCAGCAACCACCGAATTTCGTTCAACGCGTTTATTAAGTAATAACCTACTAAAGGTAATATCTTGTTTGTATACGCATTTTAAAAATAAATTAATACACATTTTAGAGCTTATGTATTCGAATGTTGGCAGTCCAAAAGCATAGCGTAAAATACTGCAAGTATATCGGCGATGGTGACTCAAAAACATTCAAAGCTATTATAGACGACGATCCGTACGATGGCGTCCCAATCGTCGAAAAAAAAAGAATGTATATCGCACGTGCAAAAAAGAATGGGCACCAGACTACGCAAAGCCAAAAAAGAGAGCAGAGGCATTGGCGGCAAGGGTGCAGGCAAACTCACAGATAAAGTCATCTCTGAACTAAGAACATATTATTGCCTCGCTATTCGTCGTTATCCGGTTTTGCACAAAATCTCGACTGATGAAGCTCCACAGCACCAAAACTGTCCGACCGGTGCGTCGAGCTGGTGCGCTTGGCAAAAAGCGGTAGCAGAAGGGACAATCGACAACTTCAAGCATTCGTATCAGCATAAATCAGAGAGTCCAGGAAGCAATCAAACCTATTTACGAAGCACTGTCAGCCGATGATTTGTTGAACAGATGCCTCGGCTCCGAAACTCACAACAGCAACGAATCTTTCAACGCAGTGCTGTGGTCATTCGCACCGAAGCATATGCACACCGACGCACACACTATTGAGATTGTCAATTATATTGCAACTGTCATATATAAAGAAGATTTTTTGCCAATACTTCAAATAATGAACCTAATGGGCATCCCGATTGGCAACGTCACATATGATTTCGCCATGTCTCGGAACGAAGAACGTTTGAAAAGGTCCGAAACCAGAGCTCTTCCCGCATCAAAAGAAGGTAGAACTGCCCGAAGAGCACAAAGAGCCGCTAAGTCCTCATTTTTTGAAGAAGAGGAAGGAGTTCTTTATGGGGCTGGCATTGCAGATTGATATGTAAGTATTTCATAAAAAAAATGTTTTATTGTCTAAAACACTCTTTGAGTTTTTTCAAAATCACGTTTTTGAAATTCGAAGTCACTTTTCTCCGGTTCTACTAAACCGATTTTGATGAAACTTTTATCAAATTATCAAATTTCTAAAATTGCATGCTCAAATTTTTCATTTCAATTTTTTTTATGCAATATATGCAAAATAACTTCAAACTTAAACGCGTTTATCTCGAAAGCACGTTTTTCGAGCTTGCGGCTCAGATTACGCCCGTAGTTCTAAACCGATTTTGATGAAACAAAGTGAAATCGACGCAGAATTGTCACTATTCTTATCCCTACTTCAGTCACAATTTTAAACAATTTTTTTACTATTTTTTTTTTACACTAAATTACAAAAAAAAAAGACCCAAAAGAGGTTTTTCATTTTTCAATGACTGCTATTTTGTAAAAAATAATCGCAAAATTATGATTGAGATAGGGATCAGAACTGCATCTTTACTAAATCTAACACCATTTACTTTTTCTATTTCAAATGATCCGAAGCCGAGTTATCCGGGCCGCAAGCAGCATATCTTTTTTGCGACGCCCAACTTTGAAGGCCGACAACTTTTTGAACAGCCCTCGTACAAAGGAAAACAATTTTTTTATTTAATTTAATATATTCTTAATACAATAAAAAAACAGAATTTAAATAACTCTTTGCGTTTTTAAATGATAAGTTTTTCAAAAAGGGTCCAAAAACAGCCTTCCAATCAGGAATACTCCCTTAAACTATCAAACAACTAGAATTTGTATTTAAAATCTAGAATGATTTAAATTATCAAACAATTAGAGTTTGTATTTAAATCATAGAAAATTTGCATATCGCATTCCATTTGATTGCTATTCTTAGTTTTTAACATCAGTCATAGCGAAATTCTTTCGGACTCAGGGTTTGAATGTACATATTTACATTTATTGTGTTAAGACTTTGACAATTATGTGAAGAAATTATCGGATGAAACAAATTCCCATTTTTTCCTTCTGTAGAGTAAAAACTGACCTTTTTGCCAAAAATTATGACTAAAGTTCTCTCAAAAAGAGAAATGTCCTTCAATTTGGCAACACTGACTGCATGCTCAGTTTTCAGCTTCGAGCATGTGACAAGTACGGTTCACGCAGTGCTGCGAATCAGAGATAAAGAGATGGGAAACTCTGTTGGAGAGGGATAGCACTATGTTTCGATTTTACGTTAAATTCGCTCCAATACTAACACAAAACATTTATATGTGGTCGTAAAATCAACGGAAAACAACCCTGGATTATGGTATTTATAACATTGAGACATTTTTGGACAATACTTTTTTATCAAAAAATTCTTTCAGTCTACCTCTTTACAAAAAACTCTACAATTTTGTGATAAATACATTAAGTCTGCCTCATAGCACAGCTGCTGCTGCATGAATTTTTTCTAATTTAAAGCTTACTATAAACGATAAGACTAGTAGATTTTTTTTTTTTTTGGGAATAGGTAAAAGTATATTGTTTTGCAAAATACTTAAAAACGAATAATTTTTAACTTTTGAAGTTAATATAAATAAAGGGCAATAGCAACCATTTAATTCATATTACACTAAACTGAATAAGCCATTAAATTACTTTTTTATGTATTTATATATTATTTTATATCACAGCTGTAAAATAATTAGAACTAAACGCATTAATTAGCGATTCGATTATTTTTTAATAATGTGAAATAAAAGACTAAGCACAATTATTTTCTGTTTGTAATCGTAAGATAATAATAACGATCAAAAATAATTACGATTACTTCAGATTGCGAAAATAACCAAAAAGAATTAAAAGTAATCAAGAAAAATAATCCGACTTCATTTAGAAATTATTTTTGATTCTTTTTGATGATTTCAAAAATTTCAGTCTAAAATACTAAAAATTTTGTTAAATTTTATTAATAAACAAACATAAATATGTTTAATTATTAAACAAAGATTGCCAAAAAATAAGAACGAGAGAAATGCATTACAACATTTGCTCTGTTAATTTTGTCAAGCACTTTGTTTCTTCTTTCTTGTTTTTTTAAAATCTTTTTAAAGATTATATACATATCTATGTTTATTTATGAATAAAATTTTACAAAATATTCCGTAATATATTAATATATAAATATATGAATAATATATAAATAAATATATAAATATATATAATATATATTATATATAATATATATATATATATACTTATACTAAAAAAAAATGTTCTTATAGTAAAAAGTAACATTTATTGGGTCCACCCTCAATATCAAAAATTTTTTAAAATTCGCAAATGTGAATCGAATACTCTAATTACTTAATTATTTTATTAATATTGATGAGAATAATAAATACATAATTCATTCTATACTTATTTGGTTTACTTTTTTTCGAATCAATCACATATGAGTACTACTTTGAAAACTACTTATGCTTATTCATACTCATTTTTGAGTAAGTGGCTCTTGATTCAAAAATATGATTCACTTTTTTTTATTTAATCACTACTTTGGAAACTACTTATACTTATTCACACTCATTTTTGAATAAGTGGCTCATGATTCAAAAATGTGATTCATTATTTTTTTAATCAATCACATATGAGTTCTACTTTGCAAACTACTACTACTTTGAACTACTTTGTAAATAACTAGTACTACTTTGAAAACTACTTATACTTATTAATACTCATTTTTAAGTAAGTGGCTCATTGATTCAAAAATGTGATTCGTTGCAAATCTCTGGTACTGATCTGGCCATTTTTGTATCTAAGCCCCTTAGTTGTTGAATAATGATAATTTTTTCAATGTACATAAATGTCTGCTTCTGCTTAATTAAGTCAGCAGTATTGATGCTTCTTCTTTTTACTTATTTGGGAGAACTTAGTTGAAGTCTTGTCTATACAGACAGTTGCCATGTAATTTTTAACTCATACCAATTGTCTCATCCCGCGTCATGCACCCAAAATGTATATTTTTTTATGTGTACCATCACAAAAGTTCGACAAGCACGTGTATGAAGAAAAATAAAGAAGGCAGCACAACTTAATCAGCCAACGCTATTTTTTTCAAAATACTTATGTATTTTTAATTTTATTCTAGGCATTTTTTTTTTGCTTATTTTTGCCATTGATATTTTCCATTGAAGCATTTTATAAACAATTCAAAAATTGTTGCGTTTTCGAATAACAAAACAGCATTTGTTTTTTCTAATTAATTTAAGTTTATGAGCGCCATTAACATTAGCCAGAATTTCTATTCTAAAATAAATTTAAAACTATTTTGCTCAATATGTGTGTGGCCAAAATATTTTTGAGCATTTTATTAATATTCATTATATTAATGTTGCCCGACTTTTTCGACTTTTTTATATTAAAAAAAAAAATCAGTGAACGTGCATTTAATATTATCATAAAAATTTTTTAATTTATTAATGAAATACTATCGTCTTGTTTTGAAAAAATTTATTATAAAACCACAACCACAATCAACCACAAATTCGTTTGTAAAAACTAAATTTAAAACCTTAAACTTCGTATATTTTTCATCAAAAGAGAAGAGTATTTTATATATATTGTTTTAAATAAAATCATTTCAAAATATCTTATTATTTTTTAGAAGCTTGCAGCGCTTTAAAAAATATTTAAGATGTGTAATAGTTCTCAGGTTTTTGCGAACAAACCATAAAAAATTCACTTTTTTATTAGAATTTAATTTATGACTGACTGAACTAAATAAATTTTTTGATTAGTGTAAGAACAGTTATAAAACAGCTATTTTAGAGCTAACATAATGAAAGTAAATCAACGATCTTCCTTGTACGGAATAAAGAAGAAGTTCGATAACTAACCAAATCAGATGAAAACCGCTCCCACTTTTAATATGGCATACAAAAGGACTAGATCTGTTAAAATTTCATATAATTAATTCAAAAATTAATTTACTTATCGAATGAAAACTTCGCCTACCTCCCATACAAAAAGTAATCGTCGATATGGCAAAACCCTTAAAAACTCCATAACAAAATTTACTTCTTGAGACCGAGGCCTAGACCCTTAGAGATATAGAAAATAAGGGTCTAGGTCTATATAAATAATCAAAATAAAATGGGGTCTTACATGACCCAATCGGTCTCAAGTAAAACTTTTTCGGATTTTTTTCAGCTGTATTTCTTGATGGTTATGAACTTTTTTTAACGAAATATTAAAAGCAATTTATTTATTCAATGCAATTTAATTTCAAATTAAGAATTTTAATATATAATTATTACAGATTGATACTGAAATTTTAATTTTTTTTACAATAAAGACCGCAAGGTACAAAATTGCGATTATATGAAAAAATATCCCAAAATGCTTTGCTTGAGGCCGATGGGGTCATATAACAACCCATTTTATTTTATGAATTTTGTAAAAACAATTGAAAATATTTGCAGGATTCGATATTTTTTCAATGAAACAAATCTAAATTCAGAACTTAAATTTACGGTTGGAACGATTTTATTTAATTTAATCGAGGTATTAGCAAAATACTTGAGCAGTATAAAAAGCATACATTGTATGAAATAATAATAATACTTACGGCTTATCAGCTGTAAGACTGTCGGTGTTGCCAGATTCTATAAAGCTTTTAAACCAAATTCCAGGTTGAAAGTACCAAATTAATTGTAATTAAAGCAACGGTAACTCAAAACGCATGGGGTCATAAGAACCCCTCGGCCTCATTGGGTTAAAGAAGATAATTTATGAGTGCACAGAAAAAACAAAACGGTGAAAAGTGCCTGAAAATCTTATTTTTTCTGAATTTTCGGTAGTCATGCACCCGTGAAGACAAAATGTATTTTAAAAATTTCTCAAAATATCATTTTCCTCTGAAGCAATGCTTGAACTCCAAAACCCCTTTACTTCACTTGGGTGAAACAAACAAACAAACAGAAAATTAATTTACTATCCTAATCTACGCAGAAGCGAACGTGCTTAGACAAATGTAAAAATAAATATTTACACGTGAAAAAACATTGTTAACATCATAATTCATAATAACAGCTAGAAATGTTAGAATTAGTAATTTTGTTACTTATATATTTAGTTGCTGATGACCAGGGAAAATGTGTTCTATGGTAAGAGGGGATGCTTCGCCAGGTTTTTTCAAAAAGATATAAAAAATTTGTTGACCAATGCAATCCTTATTTTATTAACTTTAAAATTTTTATAACCAATACTTTAGCTTTGCTTCTTTTTTAGTTATATACTTATTTCTGAAAAAACTCATTTTGGTGAATGTGCCCTGAACATGGGATAGATACGCCACAGATGGGGGATCTTTCGACATAGCTTAATTTTCAAAAAAAATAACCAATATTGTAAATATTTTTTTGGCAAAATAAAGTTTTTATTTGATAAAAATTTATGTATGAGGTAGATATTTGTTGCATTCATTTATATTTATATATTTTCCTTTACAATGCCAAAAAATTCAGTTTTTGTTTAATCAGATAAACTATTTTTAAAATGATTGAAGTAAATTTATTACTATTTACGTTAAAAGAATTAAAAAAATTAAGAAAAATAAAACTTTAAAATAAAGACAATTCATTTGTTATCCTAAGACTTTTTGCTTAAAGCTTAAAATAGTGTTAAGCTTGATACATAGAGATACTGACTTTGAAAATAAATGTCGCATATGAATTTCTGGAACAGGAAATAATCCTCCCTACAAAATATTTTCGGAATTTCTTTAAAATGCCAAATTTACCAGAATATAGGTACAAATTTATATTTAAAATTTCGCCATCACAGATTTGGTAGCGTTCCAAATCGTCCTTATCTTCCAAAGCGCTGTCGGTATCTGTAAAATTTCCAACTGACTTACCTGAGTCGGCGAAACTGACATAATTGCTGTGATGTGTATTTTGATGGTTATTTTAATTCTTATTCTTCAGACAAATTACCGGAATCACCGCAAATGCAATTTTGTTCTCTGGCTTTTTTAAAGCGATCGCGTAGAGGTTCCCTAGATATATTGTAAAATCTAGCAGCTCCACTGATTGAATTTTTATTACTCTCTCAGCGCTTTTTTCACGGATCGTTCATTAATCTGAGTGCGAAGAGTTTTTGGCGTATATTTCCGCGGAATTTTGTTCTTTAAAAATACAAAACAAATACCTGTGGCTTTCAACGTTAGTATAAAAACGCATGGCGATACTAGCCCATGGGGTACTACCCATGGCCGCTAGTGAGAAAAAAGCCAGTCTACGCTACTACCTTGTCAGTAATTGTGCCATGACCAGGGTTTCATAGCATTATTAAAAAAGAGAGATATTGGGGGTGGCGGAGCATCCTTTCTGGCGTATGATCGCCCTCTTACCGTATCTCTTTTTGCCATCAACAAATATGGGCTTAGATGTCATAATATGTAAATATTAAATAACTCGAAAACAGCGCCATGTATCTTAACACAGCTAGGAACCATCTAAAAAGTGTAATTGCAACATTTTTAAAAACGTATCAAGATCTGGATGTGGTGGATAGAATGCCTTCCTGACTTCTTCATTTATGCATCGTCACAACAAAATAAATATAAGCAATTTTGTGTAAATATAACCTTAATCTGTCAAGAAGTTCAGATGTTTTGCGATGCCAAACAGTCGCACCAACAAAATTTTTATAGTAGTTCTTCAAACTACTCGTACTTGTTATTATTAAGAGAATAGCAATTTTCAGTAATGTTTTAAAATGTCACATGCGTTTGCTTCTAAAAGCTTTTTAATTAATGTCGAAAAACTTAAAAGATCAGTAAAAGTGATCACTTCTAAGCTAATGCTCATACACGACCATACCAAATTCCAATAAACGCTATCTTGTCCTTGATTTTAATTAATTTGCAAAAAGTGTCGCAACACTTTTGGTACACTTGACTGAAGATGGTTTAATGAACAAGATGACTGACAGCTTGGTGACCAAGCTGTGGTTTCTAGAGGCACACAAATACTTTTCAACTGCAGGCTGGCTGCAACATGGAATTCGATTTGTAATAAAACGAATCAATTTTACATTCATTCCTGCTACGGATGCATTTTTCGCTGCTTGCATCACAGTTGGCAGCATTCAAGAGTAGTCAAGTCGATGATAATCAAAAGAGACAGCAAATAAAAAAATAAAACAGAAGTTGCTGCAACATGTGGCCAGAAACTATTTGTATATTTATATAAGTCCGTGTGTATGCAGCAAATCTGGAAACATTTACATTTAATGCAGTCACTACATAAATTCTATCATAATTCCGACACTTCATGACAGCAGCGACACGTTGTCTGACTGGATTTTTCCGTTCTGTCTCATCTTGGCTTTTGATTGATGTCGGTCTTTAAGATTTTCTGACATGAATGACCACAAAAAACATCTACACAGCGAAAGTAATTTGTGGCGACAACGTCGAACAGTGTCTTCAGTTTATACAACGCACAGAGGGGTATTAGTCGGTTTTTTGGATTAAAATAAAATTGAAGCTACGAACTTTTTTGGACACCGGTTTTAAGTAAATAAAATTCTGCGTCACAAGCAAACAAATTAATGCTTTAGGAGTACTAGTTCAAAAGTTACAAGCTGTCAAACTTAACTTTTTTTTGCTTTCGTTTGCGCGAAGTGGAGAATCGCAATTTTTCAGCACTTTTATATAAAATTTTTATTTAAAAAAATTCTTTTTTGCAATATTTTTTAATGGAACGTTCAACTTTAGGTTATTATTGTTCTAACGCCACAAAAACTTATTAGATAAAGTGTTGGAAATAATTTTTTTGTGTCTATAAAAACATGTATCAAAAAATTCCGATATTTTGCTATGCATCTGGAGTTAAAGTTTATTTTTTTGTGTTCTGTTTTCATCTTATAATGATTTTCTTTCAATATGGACTGTTGTTATAAAGTGTATAAAATTTTTTTGTGCTATTTTGTGCATTTTAGAAAATATTAAACTTTTTGCAAACGATTTGAATCCCTAAATGTATTTTCTGAAATCGTGTTCCCTCTTATTAGGATTACTACCACAGTACTTAAATAAAAATTTGTTGTGACAAATCTCTTTTTGTATGTTATTTCTTCAAATATATAATACTTTTTTTATAAAATTCTGCGTTTATTAATACTAATCTGTATTTTATTAATTAACATGATTACTTCATATTTATGGAATACGAATTTGACATTGAAATTTTTAAGACATAAAAAACTCTCAATAAATAATGTTTAATATAGCGTGTACCTCTTATCGACACTGCGGAATAGTTGCAATTTCTCCGTTAAATCTGTGTTTAATTTGTTAGCATTTTATATGAGAATCGTATGCTTTGAAGCAATTAATAGTGATGTATTATTTTGTTATATGGATATTCAGGTGTTCAAGTGCATTTAAACTTTAATATGAAAATTAAATGTCCTGTCCATTTTTTAGTAACTGCTTCTAATACATTTTTTATAACTCACCAAAAGTTGTATGATATAATGAAAACCTCTGGGCATTCTAAATTTAATGATAAGTTTCAGTATTTGAGATATGAATTGAAGCGATGAATTTGTCCTGCGCAGAAAATGAGGAAGGCTTCGCAGAAATAATAAATCAGTTTATTCATGCATTCAAGTTACGTTGGACAAGAGCACATAGAATGGAGGCAATGTTTTTGATGGAAATACTGCTCGACGTTTTTTTGAAAATGCAGAAGTAACAGCATTAATTACTAACCTTGATGTAGATCTCATTAAAAAAATGAATATTATTTAATAGTGATTTCATGCGGTTACGAAGTTAATATTGAAAAATTCCATGATTTTGCGCTAGACACAGTAAGATATATTGTGCATATGTATCCATGGCATAATATGCCCCCAACTGTGCATAAGATTTTAATTCATGGGCCTGAAGTCATCAAATATGGTTTATTGCCGATTGTCCGAGGAGGCGCAAAAAGCTCGCGATAACGACTTCAAAAAAATCAGGGAAAAAAGTCGCTCGAAGATGTTTTCAATAGCAAAAGGAAATTACCTCAAAAGAAGTTGAAAAAGTTGCCACAAATGGCTGTAAACTTGATTGTACCGCCATTGGTGCCAACATATGAAAACAATGGCGAAGATACTGATGCAACTGATGAAGAGAGTGGCGAAAGTTGTGACGTCCATTTTCATGATCCATACGATGGAGTATTATCAAGCGGCAGTAATTAAAAATTAATGTTTAAATTATAAAAAAGGCCACTTCATCATTTTGTATGGGAGGTAGGTGAAATTTTTATTTGACTGTACAAAATTTCAAACTCAGAATGCATAATAAAAATTGAAATTTATGTGAAGAATTTAAAGTTCATATAATAGTTTTTGTTGAATTTTGAAAATTTTGAAAAAGGAACCTTGTATGGGAGGTAGGAGTGGTTTTCTCCCGATTTAGCTGAATTTCATATTTAAAGCGGATATTAAAAATCAAAGATCACATACAAAATTTCAAGTACATATATTAAGTTTCGTAGAATTACAAGAGATTTTACCATTTTTAAAAAGTCATTTTGTATGGGAGGTAGGCGCAGTTTTCGTCCGATTTAATTCATTTGCAATCTTGATCTTTATATTTTAAATACAAGCTTAAATACCAAATTTCATTACTATAGCTTCAAAATCACGCCTGTAATCGTGTCGACAAACAGACAGACGGACGGACGGAATTTTTTTTTCTAACTAAACTAAAAAAATTTCTATTTTTAGAAATTTTCGGAATTCTAACTAAAAAACAAAGTCAAAAATTACCTCCGTCTTTTAGGTGCATTGATATCTATTTTCAGGTTAAAATACCCCACTGTGCAACGGGTGGACAAAAAAAAAAGAGCGTGTTTGAAAGAATTGAAATTTGGTACAGATGTTTATATTGCTTAAATTAAGAAACATTTAAAATTTGGTTTTAATTGAGTGCAGGAATTACCACTCTCCCATATAATATTATCTTAAAAGAAACGGTAAATCAAAAATGTTTTTTTAAATATATTAAAACTATAGGAATGGAATCTAGAAATATAATAAATAATGTAAAACTAAATGTTTATATTAATTTGAGAATTAATTTCAATACATTGAATGTGAGTTTTTCGTAATTTTGATATATTATTTTTTTTGTGTTTTTCCCTGTCTTTGAGAGATTTTTTCCTACTCTTGCGTCTTTGACAGTTTTACCATTTTTTATTCAAAAAGTCCCGTACTCCCAGATAGACCTTATGACAGATAAATTTTTTTTTTTTAATTGTGATAACGGTATTTTTATGTACAAAAATATTTTAATAATACCACAGGTTACAAATAAGGTAAACTTTTAAACCAGAGAAAATAATTTTTTTGCGTGTTGAATTCAAATCCGCAGTATTTTTTTCTATCAAGTCAAGTTTTGTAGATATAGGCAAAAATGTGAATAACGATTCTTTTTTTGTTAATTGGACCAATTATTTTCAACACATCGGCCAATTTGAATTGCCTTTGAAAGGTTTGAATAAGCAATATTAGGCTTTACGATTTCTGTTGACTTAAATTCATTATCTTTTGTAGTTTTGATAACGCTGGCTTGCAGCTAGAATATACAATGAATGGCACTATACATTTAAAATGTAAAATGGGTCGGTGCTTCTGAAAATGTAATTTTATTCTGACACTCCGTTTTCGAAATATTGCCCACTGTAGTTTTTTTTTACAAAACAAAACAGTTGGTTCCACTTAATAGCATAATCTCCAGAACCAACTACAATAATACATCATTTTTTTATTGAACTGTTAGTTTCAGCGAAATAAATTAAATTTTTGAGGATTTTTCCTGTTTTTCAGAAAAATGTACAAAAAAAAAACAAAACTAATTGCAAATTTTGTTAAGAAATCAATATATTTCAATATTTTATCAATATATTAGTTTTTATTTTATCGTAATGGCTTTGGTGTTAAAATAATGGAATTGTGTTTTGAGTACCACCCGCATAATATATTACCATAAAGGTATCGTAGACCGTTATTTATCTTATTTAAATTATTTTCATATAAGATGCGCTTTATTTGGAAAATTTTTCTGAAAAGTATTCAAAGTTTTGAAGATATCCGATCTAATCGTTGTCTAAAAATCTTATTACATAATTTTCTTGTGTCTCTTATGGATTATAAGTTTTTTGCGGTTTTTTTTTTACATGTCGTTTTTAGAAGTGAATGAAGAAATTACTTTTTACAGTTTTCAAAATAACTCACAAATAATATCGGCAAATAAAATCAAAATTTTTAAATAAATTTGAATTCTACGTAATTCATTAAGAAATTCATGCGTAATAGAGACCGACTGAATTAAAATAACCCGTATAACATCCTATTTCCCCACAAGTTTTTAAAAAACATTCTGTTTATTTAGTTAATGTCTATCCTTTCTGCTCTTTGCGAACACATTTTTATTATAATGCTTAATAACATATTCAACCTTTGAACATCAAAAAGTATTGAATTTGATTACATTTTGTAAAGTTTGTAAAAACCTTCAACTTTCAGTATTAAATTATATTTATGGTGTTGCCATTTATCTTCGGTATAAATTACTATGGCAGATTTGGAGGCATAAATCTATTTTTATCATATATTTTGAGTAGTTACAATCACATTAAACTGATGATCACTGATTTGTGTGACGTTTATATTGCCAACTTTCGAAAAAAAAGAATCAAAAGGCAAAACAACAGATCATAAAAGCCATACGCTTGATGCTGTTGTTGTATGCGAAATCACCGCATCTCAATCCGCAAATCTTTATAAAGATGGTGGTGAGCATTTTTTCAGAATTTAGAATGTAGCTTCTGTCTTACTGGCTCTTCTTGTCAGGTCAAGTAATTAGCTACAGCGATAACCTTGATCGACATTCGAAGCATAAATAACGCAAGTTGAAGTTTTGTTACAATTAAAGCAGGAGAAAAAAAAATAAAGAAATATATGATGTCAACATAATTGCTGCTTGACGTATGTTAATACATACATATTTATAATAAGAAATGAGGTAAGACTATCGGCATAAATTGTCAAAGCATTGCAGAGTGAACGTGCGCCAAAGTAATGGAAATGAGAATGTTGATGCAGTCATCGATAATGATCAACATGATGATGACATGACGTTGATGATGTTGATAATTTGTTATGACAGCGGGATTTGCTGGTTACAGTGAAGCGTTAATAATGAAGAGATTACCTTGAAGTCATTAAATATAATTCTTAAATGCTACTATATCCATCAATTAACTGCATTAAATTTTAATTATTTATTTTTTCTATATAATATAAGTTCTGCAAGTCTGCTCATTTTTCTTAGATACAACGAAAGTAAAGTTATGATATTGAAGCTAAGAGGAACTGAATATGAGATAGAGATAAATGTTGTTGCAAAATAGATCCGTACTTGTGCCAGTGGCGCATATAAGCCGCGGCCAAAAAGAGAAGGAGTTGCCTTCATTATTCACACAAAATTTCATTGATATAGAATGATTGAAATGCCAACCTCCCATATAAACGAAATTGGTAAATGTCCCCAAAAAATTATACAGAACAATATAAATTTGTACACATGATTTTTTTGTCACAGAAAATAGTAAATAAAATAAATTGGCCACTTCAGCCCTTGGAAGGACTTCGATCGAGCTTCTATTGATCAATTGTGTTGTGCGCAGTGCTGTTACATAAAATTTGTCTAAATACTGTACCGTACAGTACATTTTACTGTTTTTACCGTAAAATTACTGTACTTTAAATTAAAAAAATAAAAATGCAATTAATCATAAAAAAAGCTTTATTTATACTTACAAAAACAAAAACGTTTCAAAAAAGTTAAAAAATTTAGTAAAGAAACAATAACAAAATATTAATCAACGTATTAAAACAAATTATAATGTTGACTTTATATGATTTAAATACAAATTCTAAATGTTTGATAGTTTAAATCATACTTGATTTTAAATACAAATTCTAGTTGTTTGACAGTTTAAAATCGTTTATCGAGCTTAAGGTCAAAGTTAGAAACAATTAATTGTTCTAACGAATTTTTCTAAAGAAACAACAACAACAACAACAAAGTTTTTTCAATATGTTGTTTCTTTAGAAAAATTCGTTAGAACAATTAATTGTTTCTAACTTTGACCTTAAGCTCGATAAACGATTTTAAACTGTCAAACAACTAGAATTTGTATTTAAAATCAAGTATGATTTAAACTATCAAACATTTAGAATTTGTATTTAAATCATATAAAGTCAACATAATAAACATAGAGGTCATTTAGGAAAAAACTTTAATCAAATGGTAGAGCTCGACCAAACGGAAACAGCTGAAAAACAAAATCAGCAAAAAAATTCTAAAAACAACTTCAGTAAACATGCTTTGTTAGTGCAGAATTCCAGCAGGCTGTTGGACTACATATAATATAGGCATAGAAACTAAAGTAAAAACAGAAATACAACAACAAATGTGGCATTATGAAATTAAGGGAAAAAATGAGAAATTGAAGCTTCAAAATCTCATCGCCCCGATGGTGCAGTGCGTCTACGCGCTTGCACGGGCAATCACAAAGATTTCTGATGACGCGTTTAGCACGCAGAAATTGTACAATAAAATCAATTTGCTAGTGGTTTTTTTCCTTTCATATTGAAAAAACTTTGTTGTTGTTGTTGTTTCTTTAGAAAAATTCGTTAGAACAATTAATTGTTTCTAACTTTGACCTTAAGCTCGATAAACGATTTTAAACTGTCAAACAACTAGAATTTGTATTTAAAATCAAGTATGATTTAAACTATCAAACATTTAGAATTTGTATTTAAATCATATAAAGTCAACATAATAAACATAGAGGTCATTTAGGAAAAAACTTTAAACAAATTATAATTTAAAAAGTTTTATATTAGGTTTGTAACATGGTGTAAGAAATCAAGGTGCAAGTAACGTCGACGTCGTTTGCTAAAGCTGTCAAACTTGTGAATGAGTGACAGAGACAGAAAAGTTGATTTTGTATGGTTTGACAACTTAAGTGTTGGATTTTTACAACAAAAATTAAAATTCGCTGTCATCTTGTGTTCTTACACAATGGGCTTGTATCATACATAAGTCTTAAAGTCTTTAACATAGTCTCATTATTTCAATCACATGTAGTTTCATTTTTCAGTTTTTATATTTATGAACATATTCCATAGATTTATAAAAAATTGAATTTAAGGATTTGTTGGTATTAAAATAATTTGCATTTTCTGGCGTTGTTTGATAACATTTTTTATAAGTTGGTACAAAAAAAACCCTGCGTTTTTAAGGGAATTTCGCAATGTTGCTATTTTAAAGGAATATTACTATAACCCTTTCCGACCGTATACGCACAATTGTGGGGGTAACTTTAAGTCTGAATATCTTCACTTCTATTTCACTAATGTTAAACAAATTTACATGTATCGATTGCGCTGGTTATTGCTTCTGTTTGCCTTTCATAATAAGGGTTCTCATATAAGCATGTAACTGACCCGTAAACATTGTAAACCTTGTGAACTTACATGCGCGTAAGCTATCTGTCAAAATTTGTATGGGGATGAGTTTACATCATTTCCGAGCCTATTTTGTAGTGTAAACTAGCATGTAAATCTACGTGTGTGAATGAGGGTTGTCTTTGGCGCTAATCATTACATATTTAAAGTAGTTGAAGTAAATATGAACACGTTTTATTTATTTTTCTATGTTAATGAAGGTTTTTAAAAGGTTTAAAATTTTAAAAAGTCATAATGATGTCGCAGCCGCCATTTTGTCGACATTTACGCTATTTACACTTTGTCGCTCATCAAAAGTTTAAATGCTATACATGTTTACATGTTTACATGCTTGTAACGTGACGTTACAATAATAATAATTACATATATAAACAGTTTCAACATTTATATATATATGAGTTTTACTTTTGATTCTCACAACTGTACTTATTATCTTACTACATACATAAACTATTACAATATTTATATAACTTTTTTTTATTGTAGTTACATATATCAACAGTTTCAACATTTATATATATATATGAGTTTTACTTTTGATTCTCACAACTGTACTTATTATCTACTACATACATTAACTATTATAATATTTATATAACTTTTTTTCACAACTGTACTATCTATTATAAGTATTATCTACTACAACAATATTATACACAAACTGTATTAGAATATTTATATATATATATTACTGTTAATACGATTTTGTCAACTATACTATAAGTTAAACATGTTACACATTTACTTGATCACCACTGTAAGACAGCTGCAAGAAAACAGAAAGACAAACAACTAATAAGTACCTATATACGCAACAACCAAACATATTAATGACACACAAACAACGGCGACCCATTCAACTAGCCCCCATTAAGAAAATATAAGAGGAATCATATAATTCCCAACTAGTTTCTACACCGAAGTATATATAAGGGTGACGTTGAGTCAGTACTAATCAGCCTTCCGTCTAGGTAAGTGCTCTGTGTGTGTGCATTGCACCAGGCACGAGGTACGGAGCAGTCTATGGTCATTGAGCCTTAGCCTTAGCACACACAACAGCATTGCTGTATAATATTTTGGTTGCGCTGACAACTAGTCAGTGCAGATACAAATCCCTGTAACAGTGTAAATAAAATTAAGCTTTAAATTGAAAACTGCGCCATTTGTAACAGTGGTTTTATCGAAGGCTGAGGTTAGCTCAGCCGCTCCAGGATCGCTCAAAGGATCCACAAACCTTCGATTAAATAAAAAGACGCAGTTTTCAATTTAAAGCTTAATTTTATTTACAATTATCAATCGCTTATTATAATATTTCGACAGCGTAAGGTGGTGGTGCAGTCAGTTGCAGTTGGGTCTGGGTATCCGTAAAAGGGTTAAGAGCAGGGACATAAGAGTTATAACCAATATTTGAAAAAATCCTGAAATAATAATTAATCAAGAATTGTTAAAACCTGCTCTCTGAATAATAGTTACAAATAACCAATGTTTTTTTGGTCTTTGATAACCATTATATTTTTTTTTTTTTTGTTTTGGGCTTCCATAACCATAAGAAAAGATTTTTATTTTTTTTGGTCTTCCGTAACCATTACAAAAGATTTTTATTTTTTTTGGTCTTCTATAACCATTACAAAAGATTTTTTTTTTTTTGGTCTTCCATGTACATTATGAAAGATTTTTCTACATCAAATTTAGTAAAAATTAGAAGAAACTATTAATTAAACTATTGGTAAAATAAGGATAACAAAAGTAGTTTAGTTAAAATACGGATTTCTGTAAAAATAGACCAAAAAAAAAATCGTTTATAATGGTTACAGGAGACCAATAAGAATAAAAATCTTTCATAATGGTTACCAAAGACCAAAAAAAAAAAAATATCTTTTGTAATGGTTACGGAAGACCAAAAAAACCAATTATCTTTCATAATCGTTATCAAAGACCAAAAAAAATAAAAATCTTTCATAATGATTATGGCAGCACTACAATTTTCTGGGTAATTTATAATTATTATTACAGGCCCAATTTTTTTTCAGCTATTTTTTCCATAACCTTTTGCATATTTAAAAAATAATAAGAGTTAAATCGGGTCCCTGGTTAAGAGTGTCAGCTGGTGCTAGTCGGCTGTCGGTTGTTTTTAATATTTTATTCTCGCTTCGGTACAAATATTTCCAGTATTCGGTATCAGGTTGTCGGTTTCGGGTAATCGGTTTCGGGTAATCGGTATTCGATAAACTGGTTTCTGTGATGCTGCGAGTTCTAGACGGAAGGCTGAATTAGTAAATATATATATAAATAAAATGATGGGTATAAAGATTGTGGCCCAATGATCAGAATCTGATCCGTGCGACAATCCGGTAGATAGAGTTTAAGCACAGTGCTGCGGCCCAATGATCAGGATCTGATCCGTACCGCAGCCAGCCAGACAAAACCTAAGTAAAAGTCTGCGGCTCAATGATCAGAATCTGATCCGTTCCACAGCCAGCAAGAAAACCCTAAGCAAAAGACTGCGGCTCAATGATCAGAATCTGATCCGTACCGCAGTCAGCAAAAAAACCCTAAGCAAAATTCTGCGGCTAAATGATCAGAATCTGATCCGTACCGCAGCCAGCAAGAAAACCCTAAGCAAAAGACTGCGGCCCAATGATCAGAATCTGATCCGTACCGCAGCCAGTATGTATCTGCACTGACTAGTTGTCAGCGCAACCAAAATATTATACAGCAATGCTGTTGTGTGTGCTAAGGCTAACTGTCTGACCAGAATCATGTCGTTGTCGTGTCGGTGAGAGAGAATCGCTAAGAGTTGGCCCAGAATTGTAGCGTTGGCTTTGTCGTTTTGCTTTTATTCAATCTGCCATTGTTGATTTTCTTGAACTTGCTTCAGTGTTCTCATCGTACTCCGATTGAACTAATAATTACTCCACTTCCATTTATTACACTACTTTTTGCAATACTCTTCATATAAATTTACTGCATTTTCAACTGAAGGCTACTCCTATCATTATAAGAGCAAGTAGGAACACTGTTTACTCGCTACATTGGTTGACAGATTCTTCAAATTTTGTTAAAATATGGCAACATTTTTAGAGAGAAGCTGAGAGAGCTATCAAATAAACGACAAAGTCAAAATAGAAATAGAAACATTTCTATCTTGTCGTTTTCGTTGTCGTATTCTGCCGCAATTTTCTCCCATAAGGTTTGCATTGTCTCTGCCAGCGCTCTGCCTGCCGACACGACAACGACATGATTCTGGTCAGACAGTAATGGCCTTATTTTGTATGCCTAACGAAGCATTCAACAATCGAATGCTATGCGAACGATGCTGTAAGCAAATGAAAATTTGTATCCATAACGAAGCTACTCGGTAACTCTTACGACATGCTTTCGTTTCTTATGTAATTCAAACTGTTATACAGAAGCAGTTGTCAAATGCGGCAATGCCAGATCAAACATTTCAGAAGTTTTCTGTTTTTGTCTACTTAATTTAAAGATTTTTTAAGAATTTTGCTTCGTTTATTGTTTGCTGGCAACGCCGTTGTTTGGTTTATTTATGCGAACAGCTGTTTTGTTCTTATTCAGTCAATTTATTTTGAACAATGAAGTAATTTGGTTATTTGTTTTCATCGTGATTGTGTTTTAAATAAACTATAACTATTGAGCAAGTGTTCAATAATAAAGTGACATTGAAGTGTTAAGTGTTTAAAAAAAATGTATGCAGCTTTAGCATTTTTTGATTTGAGCAGGCTGGTGAACGCGAATTGAGGGTGCACAGGCGCAGGATGCGAGATTTTTTGCGACTTTTTCTTGCAGAACTATCCATTTTTTGAACAATCTTATTCAACTAACACAACACAACGATAGCATTTGAGTATTCGTGTGATTTTGACGTTTGAATTCGCCATTTCATTGATCGTTAGGGATGCAAACTGCACAAATGTTACTCTGTTACGGCGTCGTTCGCCAGTTCAACAGCTGTTATCTGTTCGAATTGCAAATTTCAAAACCGCTAACGAACAGTGTTTTGCACGAAACGAGTGTTCGGATAGGCATACAAAATAAGGGCATAAGGCTCAATGACCATATACTGATCCGTACCTCGTGCCTGGTGCAATGCACAGACACAGAGCACTTACCTAGACGGAAGGCTGATTAGTACTGACTCAACGTCACCCTTATATATACTTCGGTGTAGAAACTAGTTGGGAATTATATGATTCCTCTTATATTTTCTTAATGGGGGCTAGTTGAATGGGTCGCCGTTGTTTGTGTGTCATTAATATGTTTGGTTGTTGCATATATAGGTACTTATTAGTTGTTTGTCTTTCTGTTTTCTTGCAGCTGTCTTACAGTGGTGATCAAGTAAATGTGTAACATGTATAACTTATAGTATAGTTGACAAAATCGTATTAACAGTAATATATATATAAATATTCTAATACAGTTTGTGTATGATATTGTTGTAGTAGATAATACTTATAATAGATAGTACAGTTGTGAAAAAAAGTTATATAAATATTATAATAGTTTATGTATGTAGTAGATAATAAGTACAGTTATGAGAATCAAAAGTAAAACTCATATATATATATAAATGTTGAAACTGTTGATATATGTAATTAAAAAAAAGTTAAATAAATATTATAATAGTTTTTGTATGTAGTAAGATAATAAGTACAGTTGTGAGAATCAAAAGTAAAACTCATATATATATAAATGTTGATACTGTTAATATATGTAATTGTTATTATTGTAACGTCATGTTACATGCTTAGATGAAAACCCTTAATGTTTTCCTGTTCGTTTTGACGTTTCTTCAATTTTCACTGAATTCTCGCGTCACATTTATTTTTTTTTTTTTTTCAATGAGCCGCGGAAGTTAAATGTTTTTTTTCATTTACTAAAATATTAATAACGAAACTTTAGTGAAGTGAACACATTTAAGCTAAAAAATAATAAAAAATAATTTGGTTAAAAAAATTGGTTAAAATTTGGTTAAAACAAACCTTCGGTTCTCAAAAATCCTTGAAGGATATGAAAATATTAAAATTTATGCATTGAATTTGTTTTCATATCATATAAAGACCATTTACTCCAAAAATCACAAAAAAATTTTCAGTAGCTTAGCGTTAGGGAGATGGTAAAAATGTTTTTTTCGCAAAAATTGTTTCTGTGTAATTTAATAAAATTACTGTACAAAACGTTAATTTTGGGGTAAAAATTCATAATTAACTGTATTTTATTCACTAATTACTGAACGCCTGTACGGGGCTCAAAATTACTGTTAAATACAGTAATTACTGTACGTGTAACGTGGTTGTGCGTGTTATTTAATGTTTGAACACATATGATCGAGAACTGGACTAACGAGTTTTATGCCGACTCTGAACAGAGTTATGTCGGGAATAATATAAATAATAATAGGTATAGTAGGTTTTGAGAGAAGTTCTTTAAAATGTGGGTAAAAATCACAGTTTTAAAGTTGGCTGCTATTAATTTGATCGTGATTTTGGAGTGATTTCGATACTTTCCACCTATCTGAAGCATTCCAGACCACATTTAATTTTATAATATTATTAACTTCCCATTGTGAGTTTTTTCTCTCGCAGATTTCCATATACTTACGACGGGAGTCAATGTAGCTAAACTCTGTATGACTAGCTTCTAAAGCAATACAATTTATATTTTTGCATACATATGTAAGACTTCAACCTTCACTACAATTATCACCTACGGGGATCTTAATGGTTGAAAGTTACATCGTTTCTTAAAACGTCACGCAGGGAGGGGCAGATTGTAACGAAACTTAATTTTTCTAGTGGAAAAAAATTTTAGTCAGAGCCTTAAAAAAAATTTGAGACAAGCCAAGATTAAATCAGGTAAGTGTATAACTCAAAAAATCTTGGCTCTGGCTGAAAAAGACTTTTTTCCGACGCAGACTACCCAGAAGAAGATGTATAAAAAAAACAAAAATAAAAATTTTTCAGATATGGTTTTTTGTATTATTTACGTTAAGGATTAGTACTCTGTTCGTTTGCGTGAAATTTCGCTGCCAACATCCTTTTATTTGTTGCGTCAAATTTCAGACTTAAAGTTTGTTACGAGGAATTTATATGGCAACGTTTCTCAGAGAGACTCAGAGAATAAGTTGGGAGATTTCATATGACATCTCTCTTTTCACTTTAAAATAAATGGGCAGTACAATTAAACTGTCGTGAAAAAATGTTGCTCAGAATCATGTTGCGATAATTTCACGCAGCGGAACACAGTACCGCTCTGACGAACATGTTGTGAAAATTTCCACGCTTGTTTCGCAGCTGTCACTTTTTGTATAGAGATTTGAGTGAAATTTCACATGAAACTGAACAGAGTACTATGCTTAAAAAAATTTCAAGTCTCTATGTACAGGATGGTTAAAATTTAAGTTTTTTTCTGCATTTCATTTGACATTTCTCAATTTCAGACTAATCCAATTTGAACCATGGAAAGATACACAATCGAGCAAGGCCGAAAAGTTATTCAGGCTTATTATGAAAATGGACGTTCAAATCAAAATGCATATCGTGCACTTCGTGATTTTTTCGGTCAATTTAATCGTCCAAATGTGCTTACAATCGGAAAAATCGTGCACAAATTTGAGCAAACCGGGTCTGTAGGAGATGTGAAAACACCAGTGCATGATCGCACAGCTCGTACTGCAAAAAATATTGCAACTGTTCGCGATAGTGTGGCTGAAGAGCCGTCCACCGCAACTCGTCGTCGTGCCTAACAATTGCACCTCTCACGCTCGTCGTTGATGAACATTATGCATAAAGACTAGTGATGGGAACTATCGAATTAAAATATTCGAATTATTCGATAGTTCAAAATTATTCATTCGATAGTTTTTTTTTATTCGATAGTTTTTTCATTTGCCTTTCGTTTGCTTACCTTCATGAATCATGAGTACTGCAAATTTAACTGGTAAAGTACGTTTAACAACACTGCTTGATTAGTATTTAAATGGAAATTATAAAGAAATCACACCAGTTAATAGCTATATATATATAGGTTTTTTAAGTCGAATGAATGAATACTTTAATTGATAGCAAAAACCATTTGATCTTTGAACTAGCTACTATCTTTAAAATTCGAATGAATGAATAATTTATTCGATATTAAAAATCGTACGATTGTTTTTGTAACAAGTTACTATTTTTTTAATTCAAGTTAATGAATTATTCGATAGTTCAAATCATTCGATAGTTTCGTGTACTATTTATTTTTTTTTTGAAGTAATTGAATGAACGAAATATTCGAACAAATTGTTCGATAGTTGAAATCATTCGATAGTAAACCATCGATAGTTGAAATCATTCGATAGTGCCCATCACTAATAAAGACTTGCATTTACACGCTTACAAAGTGTAATTGACTCAAGAACTAAAGCCTCTTGACCATTTCAAGCGTCGTCAATGGTCAGAATAGTGGCAAGAAATGGCAACAGTGGATGATCAATTTTCGAAGAAAACCATCTTCAGTGATGAGGCACATTTTCACCTCAGTGGATTCGTCAATAAGCAGAATTGCCATATTTGGGCGAATGATAATCCAAGAGTGATTGTCGAAAAACCAATGCCTCCACAAAGTGACTGTTTGGTGCGGTTTATGGGCTGGCGGCATCATTGGGCCGTATTTTTTCCAAAATGAGGCCGGTCAGGCAGTTATTGTGAATGGTGTTCGCTATCGTGTGATGATAACGAACTTTTTATGACCCGAATTGGAAGATATGGATGTGGACGATATGTGGTTTCAACAGGACGGTGCCACTTGCCACACAGCTAACGAAACAATTGCTCTTTTGCGCGACAAATTCAATGGCCGTATTATCTCACGTGGTGGCGATGTCAATTGGCCGCCAAGATCATGTGATTTGACACCTTTGGACTTCTTTCTTTGGGGTTATTTGAAAGAAAAGGTGTACGTCGATAAGCAAGCAACCACCCCACCCTTATTATAGTATTTGCACAATCTATAGTAATAAAACTCATTTTCTGTTTGTTTGTTTGTTTGTTTGGCCTTTATACAAATCTAAACGGCTCAACGGATTTTGCTCAAACTAGGTACACATATTAAGCTTATCCCAACTTAAAATGTTGCATACTTAGTTTTTGCCACGCCCCTCTGAAATTTTTCAACTAACGGTAATTTTGTTATTATAAAACTTTTTAGTATCGGAGATTTTTGTATATATAATTTTAAAAATGTTTTGTTATTTTGACATCAAAAACACTCACATATCTTCAAAATTGGAAAAATTTTCAGTACAACGACTTTTTCATAAAACATCGTTACCTAAGAATGAGAAAAAACGACATGAAAATCAAAGTTTGGTCTTTCAATGCAAATATCTCCGCTGTCCATTAATATATTTCATTCAAATTTTTTTTGTTCAAAAGTTCAATAAAATCACTTCACAAAAATAGGTTGAACTCTACCATTAAGTCAGTGTATATATGTTTTATGAGTATGCCAAAAAAGGTCCAAAATATTGACTTTTTACTCAAAAAATGACTCAAAAATTGTTGTTGTTGTAAAAATGAAATCAATTAAAAACAGCAAATCGGACTACCTTTCATATGACATAGCATTTATTTGCAAAAATTCTTCCAGCTAAGCGCAAAAATTATTTTACTGTTTTTGTCATCAAAACAACAAGTACCCCCTTTGATTTTTTTCGCGAAATTTATTTTTTCCAAAATGTTGTTTTTATATTTTTTACAAAAAAGTCAAGTCTCAAAAATAATTTATGTGAAAAAATTACCCCAATATCTCTTTCCAATCAAAAGTTATGGCTAAAAATCTATTTTTTCATACCAGACTATTAATAAAACTTAGTTTTGTGTTAGAATTCTCTATACAGTTTGAACGTCCCCATTTATCTCCCCACCCCCCGCCTTCCTCCTCCCTCCTCCCTCCTGATAAATTTGTTTTGCTGTGTTGGCTCTATTTTTTCTCACTATTGTGTCACCGTTGTCACTTAGTTCTTTATCAATGGTACTTTAAATGTTGTATATATATCACAATTTTATCGAAAAAATGACTGTGAATAAGAATGCTGTTAAAGTTAATATTTTCATGTAATCAGTTTTAGCTATATGGCGATATAATAAAACATATGCGCATCTGGTCAGCACAATTATTTCATTAGTTTTGATCTGTGCGTTTAATTCACAGATAGATGGCGCCACATTTGTAAGATGTGTGGGTACAGACTATACTTACACCTTGCGGTGAAAAGCTGAATACTGTTTTTTCAAAAGTTTCTTCAAATTTAACCCCACACGTTTGGGATTACAGACAGGTGGCGCTATTTTCTGCTTACAGAAGAATATCTGATGTTCGTATACAGCCAGCAGATAAGTTTTGCGAAATATTTTGCGAAAATGCTATTTATTGCTATCAAATTTTTAAAAAGTAAAATAATGCACTACTGCCAGTTTTTTCAGTCGCAGCGTCATCTAGCGTCATTAACACTTAAAAACATAGAATTGGATCAATTTAAATGTCTAGCTCACTTGCTGGACTTTTTGCTGTTTTTGCTTTGCTTGCAAATGCGATTATATGATCCTGATCTCCAATAAAAAAACGCAGCTAATAGAAATTTTAGTAGGTACAATCATTTTTAGCACTACGAATTTTCATAAAACATTGATAGCTAATAATGAGAAAAAAATTATATGAAAATCAAAGTTTTTACTTTAAATGCCAATAACTCCGCTGTTTTTAATATATTTCATTAAAATTTTTTTTGTTAAAAAGTTCAATATGTTTTTTAATATTAATCTTTGTTTAGACGTTAAAATGTCCATATCTCAAGGACGCATTGAGTTCCACCATAATTTTTATTTTGTTGAAAAGGTAATTGTGCTTGCTTTAAGATTAAGTAAACATAAAAATTCTTTTTAATTTTTAAAATATGTTTTTCGTACCCCTTTGAATTCAATTAGCTCACCGCAAGAGATGGAACCACCAACAACAAAAATTTTCCTAAACTTTTTTGGATTAACGTTCGTTCAATTACCTTTCTAACGGTAGATAAATAAAATTAAATAAAATAAAATTCAAATAAAATTCAACATGTTTTTCAATATTCCCGATTTTAAAAACATTTAATCGAGAAGTGTATGTTAAAATGTTTATATAAGTGACTCTCGAGTAACACCGGGTATATCAGCTAGTAGTTTTATATTAGGCTTTTTTAATTCAAACGTGGAATTTCACATTGTCATGTATTTTTTTGTATGCAATTGGTTCTCATTTTCGTCGTAGTATAATCTGATATACATGACCAAAAACTGAACCAAAATTAATTAAATTTTGTACACACATTTTCTTTGCTGAATGAAATAGTTGGTGTTGAAATGAACCAAATAAAAGTATTAACACGCCCACCTCTTATGTAACAAAATTGGTAATCTGATATGTATACCCAAATAGGAAGAGTTATCTTAGAGTCATGACGTTTTGTGAAAACAAGTTTTACAATAAGAAAATTAACTACTTGTACAATCGAGTGAATAACACGCCCACCCTCATATAACCGAAACCGATAATCTTAAATTCCTTGAAAGTAAATCATTATTCATAAACTTATCACACTGAAGCCAAGGATTAATAATGATTAATAATTTTGAATTGAATTTTAATTGCATGCATTGATTCCTAGCCTGAAAATTTATACATATTAAAGTTGAAATATTAATTACAAAATAAACACCTAAATAAATAAAGTAATGCAGTCATTTGAAATTTAAAAGTTTTTGTAAGGAAATAAAATAAAAAATATATAAAATATTCATGAAAAACAGCATTATACTAAAATTTAATCCGATTGCAAAAATTTTAAATTTTTTGACGTATATCTGAAGAATTTTTACCAGCCTATAATTTCGGACTGTTTATTTTTTGCCACTGTTTATTTTTTGCACCAGCCAATAGAAAAACGAAAAACATAAATTTTTGAGGTTTTTGAAAAATGATTAAGCGCACTGGCATAATAGCGAACATATTTTGGGAATCGTTATAAAATAGAAAAAAGTTCATTTTTAAGGGAGTTAATATAGCATATGTACCTAGGTACATATAGCATATGTTAAGTCACTGTAGCGTAGAATTTAGAAAGCATACACTTAAAATGCATAGCGTAGATAACAATGCTCATTTGCCATTTTTATAGCGGTGAAGTTTGTGTAAGTAAACACAAACACAAACATAAGAACTTTAGTAGTTTAGCATACAAATTAACACAAACTTTGTCATTCCGTAGCTTCACTGGAAAAACTGCAAGTTTATACCCCTTCCGAATTAACATCGAGAGGAGTAAAATGTATGATCTGGCTCTATTATAAATCCTACCAATTTTTCTTCTAAACTTATCCACCCCTTTCAGTCAGCCTTTCTCAAAAAAACTCAAAAGAAGTTTTGTTTTCACCAAAATTATTTTGGAAGCTGTATTACTTTATAAAAATATAAAAACAACATTTAAGAAAAATTTATTTTCGTCAAAAAAATCCAAGCCCATGATTTTTAATGATAAAAATTGTTAATTGAGTTTTGTGTCAAAACGAAGTGCTTTTTGCAAAAAAATGTGTGCGAAACTTTTGACCAATTTTAGGAGCGAGCATTGAATATTTTAGATTCTTTTTGAAAACAATATATAACAAAGAATTGGTGTATATATATACAGGGCTGCCAATATTCGAAGCGCCCATTTTACTTTTAAATAAATCAAAGAAACCACAATTTTTTGTCTGTTCGTCATAAATATCATTTAATTGGGTTCAAGTAGATTTGCTTACATTATTTCTTGAATATGATATCTCGTAAATGGTCGCCATTGGCCTCTACGACATATTGTGCCCGTTTTGCAGCATTTTCCATGGTTTTCTTCAACATTTCGATGGGAATGGCGGTTATTTCTTGACGGATGTTGGTTTTCAGCTCTTCTAGGGTCTTTAGCTTGTTGACGTAAACCTTTGGTTTCAAATAACCCCACAAAAAGAAGTCTGGAGGCGTTAAATCTGGTGATCTTGGCGGCCAATCGAAATCACCATTTTTTGACATCAAACGGCCAGGGAACAATTGCTTCAAAAAATCGATTGTAGTGCGGCTTGTGTGTGGTGGCGCGCCGTCTTGTTGAAACCAGTAGTGCCTGATACGCTTTCGACGAACGATTGGCATGAAAAAATTGTTTATCATATCGCGATAACGCTCCTGATTGACAGTAACTCTGTGGCCATTATCATCTTCGAAAAAGAACGGCCCAATGAGCATTTTAGCACAAACGCCGCACCAAACAGTGACTTTTGCATCGTGAAGAGGTACCTCTTGAATCTCTTGTGGATTTTCAGTGGCATAAATACGGCAATTTTGTTTGTTTACCGTTTCGTTCAACTGAAAATGAGCTTCATCGCTCATTGAGTTGAGTTTTCACTATTGACTTGTTTTGTTGAATGTACATTTCAACAATTTTAGAGCGTTCGCGTGGCGTGTACTGTTCCATTGTAAACATTTGCTTGGAATGACGCTTCAAACGCGGTATGTCATTAGTCGATTTGGCATCACTGCGGAAAGTTACAGTGTTGCCAGATGGGCGCTTCGAATATTGACAACCCTGATTTCCACTTTTTAAAAGTGATTTAATTGAACTTTTAGCCAATGAAAATTTGAGGGAGCGCGATTGGAAAATAGCGGAGATATTTTCGTACCAAATCAAAACTAGAAATTAAAACAGATTTTTTTCTCCTTCTGAAGTCTTGCCTTAAGAAAATGCGTTGTCATAATGCCAAAAATGCCAAAATAACGGGAATTTTTTTAACATACCGTCTGTAAAAAAAAATATCCAAAAAGCTTTTGTATACCGTTATTTTTCTAAATCAACGACTTTTCATACAAAAATACGTTGTCATGAGAACATCAATAGTTTGCGAGATATCGTAAAAATTTTTATGTCAAAATAACGGAAGCTTTTAAAAATTTACTATTTGTTAGAAATTTCACCATAACAATACATATATTCACACATGTTACTCCAAAAAAATACTTATTGTGGGGTATTCGTAAGAGATGGCAAAAAATGTCTCAAGTATTTGTTGCACATCTTATTAATGTCCAAAATACCCTCTAACATCATGTTCTTTCATCTCTTATAGTTTAGCTTTTATTACAGAAATGTTAAGCTTTTATTTCAGTTCAAAGGCCACCAATTTTAAGTCCAACCATTTTGTGCAAGCCTCTTCGTCAAGGCCTTTCACCCGATACCTCATTCACCATTCTACCTCTTCTTAGCCCTGCGATTCCTTTCTAAAAAAGTATAAATTTTCAACGTTAATATTTCGGGTCAGAGGTCATTTATTTAAAATCTGACATGATTCGGCACATCTATGGTGAAGTACCTTTCGAATGATATACGTTTCATTTCCCTTATTCTGAAATAAATATCAAAAAAGTGTACGACAACATTTGATGATTAATAAATATTTTTAGTTATCTTTGTTTACATTGTTAACATTTTAAAAGTATTTTGCTAGAGATTTAAATTTAGTCCTTTTTTTGCAAATTCTTCCAGCACATCCTGCTCTGTTTCTATGCGATCATTGTGGGATGCAAATCCGCTTAAACGGTTCTCGCCCATTGAACTACGGATGCATGTTTTAACTGAAAACATTTAAAACTTTTAGGAAATTTTGGAGATGAAAACTATATTTTATTTCTCTCAAATATATTAATTTTACACAAACTTCATAAATCATAAAATCAAAAAAAAAAAATTACTGCAACGATTTAGTTAAAGCTTTCCATCGGGTCAGAATTCTGAAAAATGAACTTTGAAAATCAAAATTGTTAGATTTGATGAATTGAAAATTAATGAAGAATCTAACACATTCCTTAAAAATTAAACCAGGTTTAGACCAACATCTTTAATTCGAAAGTTAATTGGAAAAAAGTCTTGACTATAAAATAGTGAGAATAAAGGAGCTGAAAATTTTATTTTATAAACATTTTTTGTTGTGCTGAAAAATACGAAGAGACTGTGATGCAATGCCGCCATAAACAGAGCTAAAGAAAACGCAGAACTTACAATAGGATCCATTTGCATATTTTGAGTAAGCCAACAAACCCCAGCGACAAAACCATGGATGCTGAATAGACCGGTCGTTAAAAATAAATTTTGAAGTGCCGGGCAGATTCTGTTTCCTTTTGGTCTAAAACCATTAAATTTAAAATTTGGGGCTGATCGGGTAATATTTAGTGGCCGCGCCCATCAACCAAAAATTTAAATACATGAAATGAAACGGTAAAAGAATTAAAAGAATTTAATATTGTGTAAATTTGTGTATCGTGTGAACACTCAACTCAGAAATAAGTTTAATCTCTTAATTATTGCTGTTTTCTTCCCTTGCCTTTTATATATTATGTTAATTAAGTAAATATAAATTTTTTCCATATATTTCATGTATTTAAATTTTTGGTTGATGGGCGCGGCCACTAAATATTATCCGATCAGCCCCAAATTTTAAATTTAATGGTTTTAGACCAAAAGGAAATAAAATCTGCCCGGCACTTCAAAATCAGACACTTTTTTGGAAAATAACGACCGGTCTAATGCTGAACCATGGATGCTGAAAATTAAAATCATTTGGTGGCTGAAGTATACTTTAAAATCTCGAATAAGAAAGTTTTTTCAGTATATATATATGTCATTCTTGTTGGCTTTAATGTTGTCATCACTACTATCATCTACACCTGCCGATGTTAAGGGTAGTGATGACAATTGTTAATGTATCACGTTCGATCCGATAAATAACGATACATTGGTTTTCACTACTGTTGTTTAGACGATTCAACTCATAACACAGACTTTAACACGTAAACGCAACTTTAGTATATAGAACATATTAAAGTGATTCAATGAAATAATTGCTTAAATGCATTAATTTTTATAAATTTGTCGGCCTTCGGAGGGGGGGGGTTGAGCACCCAAAACCCCCTTGTCTACGGCCCTGGCATAAACATAAAAATTTTAATCAATTTTTATTAGATCAATATTCTATTGTGGAAGAATTATCGAAATAAACCTAGTCATGGCAACGAATACTTTAAACAATATCTGATTTTATTTATATATAATAAGATATCTTTTTTGAAAAGTTAATGTGTATGTATGAATCTCGCCGTATACATTTATATATATATTATATTTTTATTAATACTGTATATATTTTTTACAATATAATAATCTTATTTATATCAAAAAATTTTAGACGTATGCTCAGCCCCGCAGAGAACCAAGTTCGGGCTCAAGGGTTTAAAATATACGGGCCCCCTGAAACACAAAAAAAAAATGCAATAAGAAGAGTATAAACCAGGTCAAGCTATTGCGAGATCTATGCGAGATTATTATTTAGTTCTTAGATATTATTTAAAGTATATAGTAATATTAAAGTCCCGAACCATGACAAGTTAAACATATTATATTGTCGTTGTTGTCTGTATTAATGGACTCTATCTAACCATAATTTTCTTGTGTGACATTCCAAATAATGAAAATGTACTTATGATTCGCATTATTATGACAATATTTTTATTCTTCATTTTTAATTCTATTTATTCATTGTAAGAATCCGAATATTGAGAGTTTTTAGAAACTATTGATATTTGAACTTTCCATAAATTTGAAATTTTTTTATATATGGTAAAACTGTCGATGAAATTTTTAGAATGAAAAGTTCATTTTGGCACATAAACACTCTTTGAGGGAAGTTTGGATTTTTTTACATTTATTTGATTATTTTTTTGTCAACAAAATCTTTACGCTTGGTCTTACACTGAAGAGAATTTAAACATATATAAAATAGATATTAGTATTTTATTTTTTTTGCAAACAGTGTCAGTAAATAATCATCATTAACAACTTTTTCTGATTTTATACTTAAATACCTTCATTACTTTCAAAACAATTTAAGCAAAATTTATACTACCAGAATTATTGGAATAATTGCAGTTTACGGCCCACGCGTAAATAATTTTTTCTTATTTTTATTAAACATATTTGGGTCTTCTTAGTTCAAAAATCTAAAAAAAAAATGTCGGTCTCGCATTGCTTAGGAGATAAAATTCGTGAAAACTTGAAAAATTACAATTGTAAGCTTGTTTTTAAAATTTCGTAAGAGGGCAAATAATTTTATCTGTGCAATTCTAAATTTAATGAAAAAAAATAACTGTATTCAGTTTTCTCTTTTTAATAGGCGGCCTTCGGCCGCTACTTTGGGATTACAACCCTCAATAAGTCCAACACCGGCTTCGTTGTCTACAGTATTTCTGGATAAAATTCTGGAAAATAGGATTTCATATTACATATAATTTTTTTTATAATTTTGTGCGATATTTCGTTCTTTATTTTGGGCTTTGTTCCCACTTCAAAACTTTCGCGAATTTTATCTCCTAAGCCATTCGAGGCCGACATTTTTTTGCATTTTTAGACTAAAGAGACTTAAATACTCTTAATAAAAACGAGAAAAATTTTTTACTCGTGGGCCGTAAACTGCACTTATGCGAATTATGGAAGGATTTTTCAAAAAACTTAATAACATCCAGAATATTATTGAACATCTTCAAAAAAGATTAGAAATTATTCTTACTTGTATTAAATATAAATTAAATTTTTTTCGATATTTTTGTAGTATAAATGTAGGAAAAACTTTCCTCTGATTAAACGAAAGGTGGTTTGCTACGAATTTCTTTAATTTTTCATTAACTCACAGCATGAATAGTACAACTCTCAAGGGAGTAGGCAGGATGAAAATTAGGGAGAAAAGACCTTTGCATAATTTTTTGCCATAACTTTCATTCATGCATTTTACGAGTCAAGGAAAAAAGTTCAAAATGAATGTATGGTGCACGGTTGCCACCTCAAATTCCCACAAAAAACCTTTTTCCCACAATAGCAAATATTAATAACCACGAAAATTCCCATGGTATAAAATTGAAAAAAAAAAATCCCATCGCAATTAAAAAAACACAAAAAATCCCACGGACATTAAATATAACCACGAAAATCCAAAGCAAATAAAAAAAAACCACGAAAAATCTCATTTGTATATAAAAACACCACGATAAGTCTCATTTGTATTAAAAAAATTTGAGAGAGATTTTTTGTCCCTCTTCTATTAAAAATTACCACAGTAAATAATATAACAAATTGTCAAAAATTAAACAAAAAATTAAAACAAATAAAAATTAATAGTATATATTTCGTCGTCTGTATTTTAATTAGTCTTAGTAATAATTTTCAATGAAAAATATTTGTTTAATCCACCATAAACCTGTATAAAGTTTACAAAAAGAGTTCCAAATTCGTTTTTAGTCTTTAAAAAGCAAAGCGCAATCATGAAATTCTTATCTTTTTAACAATTATTGCTCAGCACGCACCGCATCAAAAGAAAAATTCTATTCGGCTGAAAATTCGATGAACGAACATTTCGACAGGGTTTGACGTTCGATACTCGTTGTTCGATAACCAGCGAAGATTATGTCGAAAGCAACTCATAATAAGAGCCAATCACAAATCAATTTTAAGATATACCAATATTGTATATAGATTATTGTAAAAAAATTCACTGAAACATATTTTTGCAATACATATAGTTATGTCAAGACTAAAAGAACTTCCCACCAAACTAAAGTAACCGAAATCTTAATGAATTCGTTGCAAAAATCATATAGATGGGTTAAGACAATTTTGACAATGAACAAAATATGAAAATATACACCTTTATGTATAAACATTTATACATATCTTAGCTGAAAAATAAAAATAAATCCTTCAAAACAAAAAAATCCCACGTGAATTACAAAAACCACACTAAATTAAAAAATCCCATGGGAATTCCCATTTACCACGATAATTAAATATAACTACAAAAGGGGTTTTCCCACAAAGGTGGCAACAGTGGTATGGTGGTCGTATTACCTGATGTTTTTATATATAATCGAGCTAAATTGGAAAAATATTATCAACTAATGTATATCAAACAGACGCAAGCCATAAGATCAAATAAAGCTACATTTATTAAATTCGGGCTAAATTCAATTTAAAATATGTTATCGATTAAAAGTTTACTTTAAAAAAATCAACTAAAATTTATAAGAATTAAATAATACAAAAAATTAAAGTAAAGTAATAAAACGAGAATTAAGGTACAAAAACACAAACTACGAAATACCAAGCACACTGCTCCAACTAACAGCTAACCATATGGCAGCTCTCGTCAACTTGAAATGTAACTCTGGCTGTAGTTTAAAGTTAACAGTTTGCTTCGATTCACGCACCACTGGCAGTAGCCGAGCGGGTTAGTACTTTGCCTGTTTCGTTTTAGGTATTTTAAATTTGTAATTTTTTTTTTGTGTGATCCGATACAGTGTCGAAAAAACGGAAGTGGAAAATATTTTGAAGCAGTTCGACATTGACATTTTTCAGATTTATTCGGTTACTACCGATACTCAAACCTTCAATAGAAACTGAATTGAAATAGGTTATTTTCATTTTTGTATAACAACAAATTAAATAAAAATGTTAATATTATCTACTCCTTGTAAATAACTCAGTTTTTAACTTTTCGGGAACCCGTAAGACTCCGGGCACGGGAGCAAACACCTCGCTCCACCCTCTCAGTGGGTTTGCGTATGCTACTTACATTGATATATCACTTATGATTTTTCCGTTGTCGGTCAAGAAGGTTAAGCTTTTGGTGAATTGAATATCAAATACCAATGGACTTCCAAATTAGAACTAAGGCACAGCCACTGACTAGATACTGTTACTATTTATATTTTTATTGAAAAATATTATAATATTAGGAATTAAAAAGAAACTTATGTCTTTAACTAGAGCTTTATCCTATAACTTTTTCTAAGAGCAAAGTCTTTTATTGCACTATCAATGTCTATAGCATTGCATACTTCTTTCTCAATAGACAAGATTGGATAATTTTTAATAAATATTAATTTTGAAAAACTTCTCTTACAGCTGGAGTTGCTTATGGCAATATTCAGAGCATTATTATAGTATTAGGTAGGGTATCTATAGCTTTTTCACAATCAATTTTAATAATTGAAGTGAGTCCGCATGTATTAATTCATTTTCTTTTTCTGTTCGAGCTTAAAGTCCTGCTCGTCAATTTTGGCAAATTTTTTTTTTCTTAAACGGCTGCACCTGCTCCTCCTGCTCCCCCACTACGCTACGACACTGACTCGTGCAACTCAGATTTACTTCCAAGAATCCACAGAATCTGTTTAAGTCAACTATTGCATTCTTTCTTTTACAGTTTGTTTGCTACACACCCACTTTAAGTTAACGCTCCCACCCTCAAAACCATTAGCATTTAGCCAACCCATCATTAATTCATAAGAATCACTCAATTTTATGCACTAATAATTTGAAAAAAACTACACCAAAAATGTGCAAAAATTTGTAGTTTTGAAATATTTCATCAACTTATGACAGTCGTCGTCAACGTTTTTCACAGCTCGAGTTCTCATCACAATATTTGCTCTAGTCATGCGATTTTTCGATGAATACTAAACTAATGCCTATGTTACAAAAACAAAAACACAATGGATATACAATTCAACTGACAACTCCATAGGATTCAATTGAGTTAATAAGTAAATGTAGCCAATACGAGTAAAAACACATAAAAAGTAATAACTAAGGCCAAACCGAACAAAGCTAAATTTTAGGCTGAACAATATATTTATATTTCATATAAAGATAATTTTTAATTGCATTACCAGAGATGTAAAATAATTTAAATGGTTTATTGCAAAATGATGTAAGGTACAATTTTTTCGGAACAAATGCGATAAAAAACAGAAAAAAAGAATTATTTTTTGGTGTAGTGGATCAAAAATAAAGCAGGAAAGAGTATGTTTTTATTTCAAAAACGATCGTACAAAAAAAAAATGTCTTAAAATATAAGTAAATATATTTTTCACACCTTGATTCTTTCATTTTGAATAAACTTTAACAACAGAACTAAACTTCCATTTCACTTTTAAAATACACCTTCTAATATAATATATTAAGAAATAACTCGTCAAAAAATAACTTGGATAGGTGGCAACATTCCTTCGCATTATAGGAATTAATTCATTTATTTCAAGTTAGATTTGTGCTGATTTTAAAAAATATTATTTAAATTTTATTTATTTATATTATTTTATTTATATATTTACAAGGATAGAAGAATGATTTCGAATAAACTCTAAGCCCATTAATGAGCAAGAGAAAAAGTTGCTGACTAAATCAAAGAGGTATATTAAAAATCTCTACATTATTCTAAAAAGCATTTTATTTAGATGCATTTTCATAAATGCATCACTTTAAAGTTAATCAACCAATTGTAAGTTTGCATAAAACATTTATTTTTGGATCGGTGCTGAAAGGCGACACCGGTTTTTTCATGTAGTATTTACATCTCATTGACTCACTGACTGACTAACCTGGTGCCTTCGTGTCTTACTGCCATCATGTTGCCGCAATTGCTTTTGGTTGACTGGTTGGCTAAATCCGTTGATATGAATGAAGTTATTGTTGTTCGAAGTGTGGATTAGCTGCACTGTGCATGGAAGATGATTTCCTCCGATGCATTCATAGATTTTAAGCTGTGTTAGTGAGTTGTTTTTTCTTTGTTATTTTTAAAAAATGACTAAAATTTGATATTCGAGCTCGTTTCCTTTTGTATATGTTTTATGTTTAATTTGTGTATCTTTACCTTAATTTATATTCCATGATCATGAGATCTTAAAGTTAGTTTGACTTTTATGCCACAAGTTTTAGCAAAGATCGGCTTACAATAAGTTAGTTGGAGCTATTGTTGTAGTTGTTCTTGTTTTGGTTTTTGTAGTTATAGTTATTGTTGTTCATGCTGTAATTGTTGCCTAAATGAATCTCATTTTAGTTCAGCACGATTTAATTTGTTCATCTCAGTAGCTATGAGTTTGAACCACCTTGTTAAATCTATTGTTGTTATTGTTGTTTGTTATAGTTTTAATATTTTTTTTTTTGCTTTCTTTAGAAATGTCATCACATCAATGCAATGTGTCTGACGGCTGCTGGGAAGCTATAAACATTTGAAGTCTCACTAGAAATTAAAAAAAGTTTGCATAAACTTTTGTTGTTGTGGTTTTGTTGCGTTTCAAAAATGGTTAAGTCCACCTACTTAGTTTCAAAAGTGAGTAAGTTCCTGCGTTGGGTTTCGAAAGTGGCTAGGTCCCTGTGTTTGGTTTCGAAACTGGCTAATTCCAATAATTTTTATGCAATAACTCCTTTTATTGATAAGGAATTTGGCTAACATTTTTTTTTTGAAAATATGTAATTCTATTACAATCATCACAATATTGTTCAATATAAACGTTAATGCAAGTATTTCAATGTATCAGCTTTTTAGTTTTGATTTTACACCCGTCAATAACTGTACTGGGAAACTGGGGGCGATGGAACAATGTAACATGTCTGACTGTCTCAACCTGGCGAGGCCAGCATAATCTTTGTGAAATCGCCTCAAGTCGACTCAAACCTCCACGTGGTGTTTCCTGGGCAACGTCAAAACTGACAACCGTTAGTTTGGCGGCTAATCTGAGCGACGGGCCTCCCTAGGCTTAAAATAGGTTGTGCGTCGGGTTTGAAGCCCACCCGTAAAAACCAATTTCAATGAAAACAAACAAGAATAGAAGAAAAATGACCCCCAAATCTGATGACAACTACCGCAAACGAAAAACTGATAATGATTTACGGATATGCACCTGGAATGTCCGAACCCTTAATTGGGAAGGTGCCTCTATCCAACTGACTGATGTCTTGGAAAGATACAAAGCTGATATCACTGCTATCCAAGAAATGCGATGGAAGGGACAGGGTTGCATTCGGCATGCACCCTGTGATATCTACTACAGCGGCCATGCGGAGAAGCACGAGTTTGGATGCGGATTTGTAGTTGGCAAGAGACTACGGCCCCACGTCCTGCGATTCACACCTGTGAACGAACGACTTGCCATAATCCGCATCAAGGTTAGATTTTTCAATATAAGCCTAATATGTGCGCACGCTCCGACAGAAGACAAGAACGATGAGATCAAGGAAATTTTCTACGAGCGCCTTGAAAATGCTTACGAGCGCTGCCCCCGTCACGACGTAAAAATCGTGCTTGGTGACTTCAACGCTAAGGTGGGCAAGGAAAATATTTTTGGTCCAACAGTTGGAAAGTTCAGCCTCCACGACAACACCTCCGATAACGGAATGAGGCTGATTGACTTCGCCGCAGCACGAAACATGGTCGTAAGTAGCACTAGATTCAAGCCTCTCAATATTCATAAAGCCACCTGGATGTCCCCTGATCAAAAAACCAAGAATCAAATTGATGACGTTTTGATCGACGAAAGGCACTCTTCCAGTGTATTGGATGTACGCACGATCCGTGGTGCAAACATTGACTCGGATCACTATCTTGTTGCAGCCAAGATTCGTACACGTATGTGCGCAGCTAAGAATACACGCATCCCTACACAGAGAAAGCTAGACGTCGACAAGCTGCAATCAAAACAGACAGCCGATGCTTTCGCCACTCGACTCTCACTCCTGCTTCAAAGCACTCCTCCAATCGATGATATATGCGCGCAGTGGACTCACATTTCTAACTCCATGCGTGCGGCTGCTGAAGAGGTGATTGGCTACCAACGCCCTAGCCGAAACCAGTGGTACGACCAGGAGTGTCGCGACGCCACTGCAGAGAAAGACGCCGCCTACAAAGCCACCCTGCAGTCGGTTGTAACGCGCGCTGCTAAGGAGCGATACAAAGAAAAGAGGAGGGAAGAGAGACATATTTTCAGGCGGAAAAAAAGAGAGGCAGAAAAGCGCGAGCAGGAGAAGATTGAGATGTATGGTGACAGGAATGAGGCCCGAAAATTTTTCGAAAAAATAAGACGCCTTGCCGATGGTTTTAAAACCGGGGCCTCTTCCTGCAAGGATGAAAACGGGAATCTAGTGACAGATGTCCAGAGTACACTGACGTTATGGAGGGAACACTTCTCTAAGCTTCTAAATGGCGACGCTGACAACAATCCCGCCAATAGAGATGATATTCCGGAAACCCCAATTTTGGATGACAGCGTTGAGGTTCCGCTGCCCGACTATTATAAGTTCTGACAGCTATAGCTCGGCTTAAAAATAACAAAGCCGCGGGAGCTGATGGCTTACCTGCTGAGTTGTTTAAGAACGGAGGCGAAGCTCTACTTAAATGCATTCACGAGCTTCTATGCAGAATATGGTCGGAAGAATGCATTCCGAACGATTGGAATCTCAGTGTGCTCTGCCCAATCCACAAGAAAGGCGATCCCACTATCTGTGCCAATTACCGTGGGATAAGCCTTCTTAATATCGCATATAAGGTCCTGTCGAGCGTTTTATGTGAAAGATTGAAGCCCATTGTAAACGAACTGACCGGACCTTATCAGTGTGGCTTCAGACCTGTAAAGTCCACCATCGACCAGATTTTCACTCTACGACAAATCTTGGAGAAGACTCAAGAAAAACAAGTCGACACCCACCATCTTTTTGTCGACTACAAAGCCGCCTTCGACAGCCCAATAAGGAAGCACCTGTACTCCACCATGTCTGAATTTGGTATTCCTGCAGAACTAATACGACTTTGCAGGATGACACTGAGCAACACCAGCAGCGCAGTTAAAATCGGGAAGGACCTCTCCCCACCATTTATTACCAAACGAGGTTTCAGACAAGGTGATTCCTTATCGTGCGACTTTTTCAACCTAATGATGGAAAAGATCATCCGAGCTGCTGATCTGAGACGTAGTGGCACAATATTCTACAAGAGTGTTATGCTGCTTGCGTATGCTGATGACATCGATATCATTGGCCATAATACGCGCGAAGTCAGTGCAGCATTTTCCAGATTAGAAAGAGAGTCAAGTCGAATGGGTCTGGCAGTGAATGCAGACAAGACGAAATACTTAGTGTCAACAAACAAACAGTCCCAGCGTCTTGGAACCCACGTTACCGTTGACAATACCTCCTTCGAGGTTGTGAAGAACTTCGTTTATCTGGGATCCAGCATTAATTCTACCAACGACATCAGCATTGAGATCAAACGAAGAATAACTCTTGCCAACAGGTGTTACTTTGGGCTCAGTAGGCAATTGAGAAGCAGAGCCCTCTCTCGACGAACGAAAATCACGCTCTATAAATCGCTCATCATGCCCGTCCTACTTTACGCATCACAAACCTGGACGCTGAGCAGTTTAGATGAAAAGACTTTAGGAGCATTCGAGAGAAAGATTCTTCGTAAGATCTACGGACCAATCTGCGTCAATGGCGAGTACCGAATACGGTGGAATGATGAACTGTATGAGCTGTACGCTGACATCGACATAGTCAAGCGCATTAAAATCGAGCGGCTTCGCTGGCTTGGTCATGTTCAGCGCATGAAAGACGATGCTCCAGTGAAGAAAACATTCGATTCGGTACCCAGCGGCGGTCAACGCAGAAGAGGACGACCGCATCTTCGTTGGAAAGACCAAGTAGAGGACAACCTGACGAAGCTTGGAATTTCCAACTGGCGCCAGCAAGCGAAAGACAGAAATGGCTGGCGCAAATTTCTTAGATGAGGCCAAGACCGACATACGGTTGTAGCGCCAACTAAGTAAGTAAGTAAGTAAGTAAGTATAACTGTACAAAAATTTAGAAATTAATTGTGGAGTGATAATTCAGCTTAGTGAACAAATTCATGTTAAATTTTTACATCTTTTTGACGCGTCTTGGTTGAAATATGTATTGGTAAAGTATTTTTTTTTTAAGTTAAAGATGGAATGGTTATGAATTGCTTGTTAAAGTTTTGAAATCATGTCACCCATCTGATCTATTCGAATTTGGGAAACAATATAATTTGTGTAGTCAAAGGATTGTACTATAAACTCAATAGCTTATGATGTGTAGCAAATGCTCCCAAAGCGGTTTGGCCAATAACAATTGCATAAAAAAGTTAACGCATAAAAAGTTGCATAAAAAAGTTAAAACGAAAGAAACACATATTTTCATTAATGCACTCGAAACAATCATTAACCAAATCTTAAAACGCGTTTTCTGAAAAATCTGTTTAACAAACTGATCTCCACGATATCTCAATAACTATACCATGGATTTACTTGGAATTTTTTTTATTTTAAAGAAGGTGAAATTTATTGGAACCCAAACCTAAATTTAGATAACCAGTAAGCCCGTTTGGCGTCCAAACGCCAAAATCAAACATACCTAGATTTTATTTTAAGCTATTGAATAGATTTTCAACAATTGAAATGAAATTAATTTTGTCCTTTTTGCAATATATGAGGTATTTCTTATTAAATTTTTGTATACATTTTTCTAGTATCAATTTGATATTGAATATATCAATCAATTCATAGTTTTAGCCACTGGTGCCAACTACACGGAAATTACGGATTTCTTCGGATATTTAACCCTTGCACAGATAAACGAACAACAGTGACAAAATAAGGTAAATCTACGGTTTTTTAAGAATATCACACAGAATTTTCGTAGATTTCGCTTTTTTCACCAAATTTTATGTCAAAAATTTTGGAATGGTAAAAAAATGTACTTATCACTAAAAGATTTATTTACATAATTTGTTAAAACTTTGAGCTTGTCAACACTTGCAAATAAAAAAAAACTATTTTAAGGAATCTAATTTCGAAATGAGCCAGTGAGCAGCCTCATTTGAAGCGAGTGTATACAGTTTAACTCATTAATGCTCACCACCAGAACTCGTTGAGTTTATTTTTAGAAATTTTCGGCATTCATTTGAATTAATGTTAGACGGAAAACTCTGAATTTTAAGAAAAAATTCAAATGATTTTGGTGTGGCGAAGTGTGTAAACGTATTAGATAATAAACATATAAGCGGTCTAGCAGTAAAGAAATAAAAAAAAAACTTAAAAATTAGAAAAAATTAGAATTTGGAAAATTTTCATTTCGTAGCGCAGCCGTTCAACTCTAACCTAGCCCGAAACACCCTGTCGTTGCCATATGGCAACGCAAACACAAACACTTAAAATGGGCTTCTTTTAGTTTAAACCATTTTATATTTGCGGTAACAGGTCATTCTGAAAATTTCAAAAAAGTTTACTCAGGGTGATTCGGGCTAATGTATTTTTTAATTATATTTTCTTTTGTCTTGATATTTATAAAAAAAACAACTCATCTGAGTGGAAATACTGCACTTACAACTGGCTGGAAAAAATAAACAAAAAGGCTTTAAAGGTAAATTTTAGCATTTTTATGGAAAAAGCATATTTTTGGCGTTCTCACACTGTTGGAAGCAAAAGCTTTACAGTGGCTGCGAATTTTTAAATGCTTTCATCGCGTATGACATATAATACGTTACCATTATTGAGTTAAAACAAACTTAAAAATGTATTTCAATGCCTGTAAAATGTATTTCAATGTTATTGTATTTATAATAATTACAGATTTAAAGATTTTAAGTTTCCTTTAAAATGAATAAAAATTACGTTTTATGTTATGTTTTTAAGTTTTAGTTTAGTAATATAACATTACTTAAATGCAAATTTTATAAAAAAATCAATTATACAAAAAATTTGTAAAAAACTATTAATGACTTCAATTGAGTAATTTTTTTAGCTGTTAGTTTTAAATTGAAAAAAAAAATATATAAATTTGCTAACATGGATTTTTTATGTCGCATTTGTGGACTTTTACTGTCCTCGGGTTGGCATCACTGTTTTTTCTGTGAAATTATAAAAGATTATTCGTCAGTAAAACAGTTTCATAGCGGTGGCGCTAAATACCTCACATATTTTTAGGTATATGCTGAAATTAACAAGAGAAAAAGCAACATAACAACAACAATTATATGCAAAATTTAACTTGCTATAACTTGAAAAATATAAATTTTTAAGAAGTAAAAAGTCCAGTTTGCACATCTACAGGTCTAAACCTACCAAACTATATCAAATTTATTAAGTTTGGATTCGTACTTAAAAAGCCTTACACCGTACAAAATTAGCGTTTGCGTTACATATATATAGGAATATTGGGCGGCTTTTTTTTAGAGAACTTTAAAGAGCGATTGATGCTTATAAGCACCTTGTGAACTTACATCCGTGTAAACTATCTCTCAAAATTTGTATGAGCGTGAGTTTACATCATTTTTGAGCATATTTTGTAGTGCAAACTAGCATGTAAATCTACGCGTGTGAATAAGGGGTTGCCTTTGGCGCTAATCATGACATACGCAAAATAGTTGAAGTAAATACAAATTTAATTCGTTTTCAATGTTAATAAAAGCTTTTAAAAAATTTAAAATTTAATAAAGGTGATTCCGCAACTCTGACCGCAGCTGTAATTTTGTCGACATTTACGCTTTTTACACACATCCCGCTTGCAAAAATTTATTGGTGGAAACATTGTAATGCAGAACTGTAAGCGAAAACGAAATCTTATTTGTGCTCACATAATTTACTTTTCATTGTCAAAACAACAGTTTTACTTTATTCGTCTGTGTAGCAACATCGTGTTTTTTAACAGCAAGTTTTGTAAGGTGTGTTTGTGAAAACTATAAATCTTTATGTTTAAGTAAGAACAAATTTTTATACATAATATTAACTATTATTAAACATTAACTCTGAAGTGCTAGATAAAAGGTAAAAACTTCGTTCATTAAATTGTAAAAATTATTGTAGAAATAATTTGTGGCGTCATCTGCTTTTGCTTACTTCTTTTCAGTGTTTTCTCTTTAATTTTCGTTCCGTAGAGAGGGTTGTCGTTCAATTTATTTGTGTTCTCTCCAATTTTGTGCGTAATTTTTTTGTTTTCTCCTATCTTGTGCATACCTACTCACAATGTCGCTTACTGTGTAAGGTAGATGTCATCAGTGTTTTAGTGGCTATGTCCAAACAAATGGAATTGAGAATTGTAAACAGATTCTGGAGGCCCCTCAGCTACATTATATATATATATATAATAAATATTTGGTTACGTCATGAGTCCATTTACCACTGGGATGTTTACATGCTTTGATGAGAACCCTTAATATACTTTATAAAATGTTTTGTGTTTTTTATATCAGATGACATGAACGTGCTGTGGGATGGAGACCGTTTGGGTACCTTTTTTTCAACGTAACGTTTGATGGCGTATTGACACTTCACATTACGCATTATGCAACAAAAATAATATTTTCCTACACATTAAGAACCAATAAATAACTGTCAAAAAACTCAAAGTGTTCATTTACATCCTTCTATGAAAATAAAAAAATCAAGAACATCACGGTGTTTTTGGACCTCTAGATGAGAACCTGCCCTAAAGATAAAGAAAATTTACCATATCATATACTTTGACCAGTGCTGCCAGTTTGGCTATTTTGTAGCTAGATTAAGCTTCTTTTTTTCTCACTCAGCTCCAAAAATTGTGTTTTAGCTCTCAGCTACTTGCTTATCTCTTTTCTTTTCAATCTGAACTATTTTTAGCTACTACTTTTTTTGTTATAAAAGGCAAAATTCAACTATACTTAAAAATTGAAAACAGTTATCAAAAATATCTTTATACAATTACATAAAATACATTTTTTAAATTTTATATACAAAAAATTGAACAAAGATAGTTTTTGATAAATTTTTATTCAGCATTATATAGTGTATGGGCATTTCCACAGAAAAGTCTACCGAGTCTAAAAAATTAAAACTTATTAAAAACTTATTATTTGATGATATTATCTAAAAGAAATATTTTAATTTTATTAATTTGAGAAATTTCTACATGAATTCACTAACCATGATGATCAAATCGTCTGCACTGTTCCACAAATTTGTTTTTCTTTTTCGTAAATGTTTAGTACATGTTTTGAAAAGTTTTTGTTTTAGTAAAAATTGAAGACTTTGGCTAAAGATAATGAAAAAATTGTTGAGGCAAGGAAAGGACAATATATTAGTTTTGTTTTTTAATTACTTAATTGCATAATTACTAAACTACCTGATTACTTAATTACCCAATTGAACTACAATGGAAATTTAAGTAACGTAACGCCAGGTAAAAAAGCCGTATAAAAAAAACACAGAAGATTTTTAAATTTAATGACTTGGAAAATAAACTTATGTTATTTTAAACCCTTCAAATAAAGTTGTATACAAAAAGTCTTGCCCAATTCAGATAGTTTTACACATTTTGGAATCCAAGTAAAAAAGTATACAGCAGTTTCGACAATGTCGTAACTCAAGACGTAGAATAACATAATACTTAAATTAATAACACTCAAGTTATATACTTCTGATTGGTACTAAAACATAGAAAAAGTTGGTACATTTTTTGAATTTATTGCATGAAAAGTAATCAATAAACGACGTATTTATACTGGAAGCGTATAGCTATAAGTTTAAGCTAAGCACTTTTACGAACCCACGCTGAATAAAAACCGAGTAAATTGAGTAATTGTATTAAAAAGAAATTGCCATCACGAAATTCTTTTAAATTTTACGGAAACTTTAGATTAATGGTAAGTGCATTTTAAATTCTTTAAATAGTTAAATTTAATTGAAACACAGCTTGTCAAAAGTAGCATCAAGCCACGGTCGCATAATACGCATTATGCATACTGTATACACCACGTTTTTGTGTTGTAAGCTGCGTATGTTAAATCCCGTAATATTTTGTTATTGCAAATTACGCTACTGTTAACTTACCGAACATACGCTGTTTATTTATTTATTTATTTATTTATTATCATTATCTAGCGACACAAGTCTTATCGATTATTTACAAGTATATACATAGAAAGATAAAAAAAATAAGGTTTACTAAATAAGTATTTAATAATAATCAACAGATTAGTCTTAAAGGTTACCATGTCTTGACTAACATAAATTAAATCACACACAGAGGTGAATGCAACACATTCATTATTGACCACATCATTGCATCCGTAATTTGTTCTATGATAAAAAACAAAAAATAGCGCTAAAATGTGAAAAAGAAAAAAGTAAACACAAGCATCACAATTGCAAGCATTTAAGAAATATTGCATTCATTTAATTCAATTTCTGATATTGTGCACTTAAATTATAATTTTCAATTATATTTTATGTAATTAAAATTAGTACTAAAGTTTTAGATGCTTTTGATGAGAATTACTGTCTGACCAGAATCATGTCGTTGTCGTGTCGGTGAGAGAGAATCGCTAAGAGTTGACCCAGTATTGTAGCTTATATTCAATCGTTGTAGTCGTTTTGCCTGTATTCAATCCATGATGTAAGATATAGAGGTGTTAGTGAGTTTTTGACAACACCATTGCTTCTGTCAAAAAATTGTGAGCGAAAGAGCGGAACTGTTGATAGTTGTCAAATTGTGTGTGCTATAGTTTTTATTGTGCGAGTTAAGTGTAAATAAATATTTAATGCAATTAATTGTGCCGTGTTGTGTTGAAAAAAAGTTATTGCAGTTGTTTTCGCCGATTAGCCAAGTTTGTCATTGAATGTTTTGGCAATTTTATCAGAAACGTGCGCTAGAAGGGTCCGCCGACATGAAGCTTTGGCCAGCATGCAAATTGTCTTGCATTCACATCGTTTTTTTTTTCATAACGCACAGCGTCTCATATATTTTTTTTACTATTTTCTATATCACTTCATTCTCACTTTAATCTCAGTAAAAATCCTATAAACTTGCAGAAAGACACGAATTTAACAAAATTTGTATTCATCGTAATTCACCATTAGCGGTTTTTGACAAAAGCGGGGAAACATAATTTTATCATTTTGAGAGAGAAGTGTCAAACTCACTAACAGTGCACCCTAAACAAGTGCGCGATGCGCTGCGTACCCAAGCGGTACGCAATTTTATTTTACGCTTAACCTAAACAAGTGCGCTGTGGAAAAAACTGCTGCTCTCAAACCAGCTCAGTCTGATGACTTAAAAATCTTAAAGAAACTTTTAGTATTGGGTAAAAATCTATTAATATTGCAAATACTTCCATTTGCCAATTGAAATTAATTAATTAATAGCAGCTGATTGCTCTTTGTTCTAATACTTTGGTTTTATGCAGCCAATTTCACATCTGCACGCATTGTCAAAATTGGAAATTCGATTCATGTTGCGGTAGTCCGGTGCGTGTTTCGGTAGGCTTCATACAAAATGTATGTACATGAGACGATTTTGACAGTTAAACCACGCACGCGCACTTGTTTACGGTGGACTGTTACACCTCTATTTCGTACATCATGATTCAATCTGCCATTGTTGATTTTCTTGAACTTGCTTCAGTGTTCTCATCGTACTCCCAAGCGCGTCGGAAGCGAATTTCATCTGGGGGGAAGTACAAATGGGGGGCGGTACAAATGGGGGGGGCAGTACAAATGGTGGTGCAAAAAAAGTTCACCAAAATTTCTTCACATGAAACATGAAGAAGAGAGAAAGAAGAGGAAAATATATAATACAAAAATATTATCGTTGTAAAAAAAACTGATATTTTGAATAACTTTTCCTTTTAAATTGTTTATCTAGCTAAAAAAGTGCGGGGGCAGCTGCCCCCCTTTCCCCCCGCTTCCGACGCCAATGCGTACTCCGATTGAACTAATAATTACTCCACTTCGATTTATTTCACTCCTTTTTGCAATACTCTTTATATAAATTTACTGCATTTTCAACTGAAGGCTACTGCTATCATTATTAGAGCAAATAGGAACACTGTTTACTCGCTACATTGGTTGACAGACTCTTCAAATTTTGTTAAAATATGGCAATATTCTTAGAGAGAAACTGAGAGAGCTATCAAATAAACGACAAAGTCAAAATAGAAATAGAAACATTTCTATCTTGGCCATGGCAGAATTAGAGAAGGTATATGCATTTTGGAGAGGGAGACTGCCGCAACTGTCAAAACAAAGTTGACAGCTCATACAAAATCTGAAAACGATGAGAATGCTATAAGAAAGCGAAAATAGGCAAGAATAGCAAAATGCTCGAGTTTGACAATTCTGGCTATGAGAAAGAGAGCGCAGTCTGAAATGCATATACCTTCTCTAATTCTGCCATGATCTTGGCGTTTTCGTTGTCGTATTCTGCCGCAATTTTCTTCCATAAGGTTTGCATTGGCCGCATTCAGCGCAGACAACTGTTGTGAACTGTAATGGTAGCGCTACCTTAGTTCACGATGTTTTTCTCTGAATGTGTTGCTACTCTACACGTCAGAAGTTAGATTCAATCTAATTTTTATGTAAATTTAATTCAATTGCAAACGTTTCTCACTTAAGTTTACTGCGTTCTTTCTGCGTTTATTAATTTAACAGCGTCAGTAACAGCATCTGACAGTTAAGCAAACAGTTGTGTTCATGTAGCATAGAATTAGTTCGCTCGATTAAAAGACGTTCGCTACTTTATCAGTTTTAGTTAGCACTACCAAATATGTACCATTCAGCGAATTTTTACACAACAGTTGTCAACTGTTGTCTGCGCTGAATGCGTCCATTGTCTCTGGCAGCGCTCTGCCTGCCGACATGACAACGTCATGATTCTGGTCAGACAGTAACAAAGAAGTAAAATATAAGGAAATGGTGTTGCTAACACACACTGTACGTGAACTGTCGCACCATTCTTAAATTGTGCGAGCGAGAAAGAGAGTGTTTTTTGACATTTCTGAGAACCCTGGCATTTGATTGGAAGACTCCTAAGCAAAATAGTTAAAAATAATTTAATTTTCAGCATTTTTCACTGCTTAAAAAGGGACAATATCAAAGAAAAAAACCACAAAAAGAAATGCAACATGAGTTGTGCGATTAAAAATTGTAAAAGTTGCCAAAAACTTAAAAAGCAATAAGCTTTCGTTCCACATAATTTCTCTAATATGGATTCTTTTAACAAAAGTGCTTTATTTAGTTTCTAACGATATTTTTTTAACTGATTTGTATTAGAAATGTATATATTTCTAAGTAAAAATGGTTTAAAAATGCAAATTAGACCCCGTTGATTTTGTGCCAGTTTGCTCAAACCACATCTGTCAAAAAACAAACACTGCTTCAGGGGCGCAGTCATTTTCACAGTTGAATATATTTTTGGAGCGCTCTTATTTTTTAGCATAGTGAATGAGACTTAATACTTGTTTGTTAAATTTTTCTGATTTCTGCATGACAACTAGGCAAGTAAAAGTAATATAATTTCATTTGTAATTAAAGTTCAAGTTTAGAATTTATAGGCCTTCAAATTTGGAAAAATTACCTAAAAACTTGCTATTTTTCTCGTTTTTTATAAGCTTTATGGATATTAAAACAAAAATAATGCGCATATTTATTCAACGAGGTGTCAAACATAAAATCCCATGCATAATTTTTTAAGATATAATTTTTTTTATAATTAGAATTTGTCTGAAAAACTAGTGGTTTACCTTTTACGAAAGCAATCCATTAAAAAGGGAATTATTAAAAAGAAAACTACATCCAGAAGTACTGTAGAGAGCGAAGCCTGTATTGGACTTATTGAGGTTTGTAATCCCTAAGCAGCGGCCGAAGGCCTCCTATTAAAAAGAGACAACTAAATACATTTTAGCGATTTTAAGTAAAAAAATTATTGTATCTTAAATGCATGTATTTTTATGTTTAATATATTGTGGAATAGATACTTGCATTATATCTCTTTTAATACCCATAAAATTCAGTTTTGTTGGAAAAATTAAAAAATCAGCTAAATTTTTACTACATACATAACTTGTAAACCAATTGTGAGCGATCTGAAATTTTTTAAATCATTAGAGGTGTTGCTATTCTTGAAATGTTCCTAAAATTTTGAATGCAATAAGAACAAACTTTAACAGTTTAGGCCTTCTTTTACGATACAACCGAATACGACCCTTTGTGATTGTTTCTGTATTTGTGTAAACCAACCAAATATAAAAAATACCACACTTTTCTGCTATTACACCACTTCCTTATATTTTCCTTCTTTGGACAGTAACAACGGTTTTAATTCGGGCCATAAAATAATTTGCAATTTTTTCAACAAACGAGAAAAATGAGAAAATGAAAACAACGAAGCAATCAAAGTGCTGTCAAACACATCAAGTAACGTAGCTATTTTTTTTTGGGTAGGAGCACAAGTGGGAAAAACACCCCTATTATATATGCATTTCTTTTCAATAATAGTACTGAAAAATAAATTTGCTTAAAGTTTATTATAAATCAATTCAATTTAATCAATTCAATAAACCAAGTTTTAATAAGAAAATGTCGATATTTATTCATTCCTATATATAAATTATCCCCTTTAAAGATATTGTGACTACGTTTTTATTTAGCCACTTTGACAAGCTCGAACTACGTCACAACAAAGATGGCGGTCATGCGCAATACTTTATCTGTAGTTCTTTGTATCATGATGGCTAATCATTACATCCCAGGCCAACATTATCAAATGAAACTTTCTTCTTATTTAAAGTGTTTTCAAGCCAAAAACTGTGCACCGATGGAGATAAGTCGGTGCAAAATTCCAGTTGAGCTTATACGCACAAATCCTAGTAAACCGCTTTTGAACATTTTCGATTCTTTTAATATGGACGTTATAACAAGGATTCTATATAATACAACAATATTCCAGCACAGAACGAACTACGGAAATAAAGATAGACTTTAAAGTATATGGATCTTTAAAATCCTTTGTATTTCGCATTAAAAATCCCAACATTGCGTTTGATTTGGATATTCTCCTGTCGAAATGTTCAGTGAAGCTTAGCTTTTCTTCAAATAAGCCAGCACTAAAATAAGCCAGCCAGTTAAAATTAGTTTAGTGTTTTGGATTGTTTTTGAAATCAGGATTGTTTTTCGGGTACCTTAAATTGATAATCACTATAATTTAATTCGATGTTGTTTATTTATATGGAATAAAATATACTTAAATACGCGTTTGTTACATATTAAATTTTTAAATTCCGCTGAAAAGCCAATTAATGTGCTTTGTGAAAAATCCTAATTGCCTATAGGGGGTATGTTTAGTACGTAGGTACATTCTGTCTGTCCCGGCTGATTCGGGCAGGATCTAGAATGTAAATCGTGCATGCGTATAGGAAGGGTATACGTATCTTTGGAAGATTTCATACCTCCGGGCGAATCCAATCCAAAAAAATAGCTTAAAATAAAATCTGCACACCTGTAAAATTTTAATATCACCAACAGTGTGTATGTGCAATGCCTTGTTAAAATTAAAAAAGTTTTCAGGCCACGAAAAAAGCTTTAAAGGCTTTAACTTTGAAACGGCAAGAGTAATAACAAAAATATTTAAATTGCTTAGGACTTTACCATTATTCAAACTGCATCATTAAATTTTTCATTTTGATGGAATTTTTAAAAGTTATGAAGCGTTTTTTAAAAAATTTACGATAATTTCACGAAAATTTAAATATATGACACCCAAATGACGAAAAAAATTTGACAAAACTTCTGATTTATGTACATTAAAGTGAAGTTTCAACATTTATCTTTCGAAATGACGACTCAAAGACTAAGAAAATGTCTGTTATTGACCAACATCAGCGCCACATCTAAACCTCTTCCAAAAAATCTGAAAAAAATCTCAAAAATACTTGACCTCATAAGACTTCGAACAAAAGTTGAGCAACAATGAAATTTGAAAAAAATATTCTTTTGAGATACCCTAATATGCATATAGTACAAGTAGGAAAAAAAATGTGCGACAGCAGCATTTTTAATGCATTGTTCTTGACGTTTCTCTCAATTCTTCACTCGTTAAGTTTCGATCAAATATTAAGTGTAGGGGGGCACGAATATCGTATCGATACTTTTTCTTCCGATACGAGTACTTTTTCGATGGTTCATGTCTATTCAATATTTGATGGTATCGATTCTTATTACCTAGTATCGAAGTCATTATAGAAAGAAAATTAAATGCCCAAAAAATTATATAAAAACAAGTGGAACTCACCACCAATATGGTTAACTAAAATATGATCGAGAACAGTAAATTTCTCAAACACTTGCAATTTTTAACCCAAAATGAAACGATTTGCTCAACTCGTCTGAAACAGCTGATCAGTAGGCAATCGAGTATTATTTATTTATTTATATTGTGCATTTTGTAATTTTTAATAAAGATTTGTGAAAAATGAGTGAAATAATGGCGAAATTGAAACAAATTTGTGAAAATAAAATAAAAACGAACTCTGCACAGCTGTTGTTGACGAGTTGCTACGCTAGCAGTTCGGTTCTTACGGAATAATACGTCTTGTCAAACTGTTTCGTTTAGTTTCGTTCAGTTACGTTTGCTCATTGTGGGTAACAGCATTAAAATGCTTTTAACCAACACTTACGTTTTTACTCGTTACGGAGCAAAACGTCTATTTTGGTTGGGTTACGGAGCGAAACGTCTATCTTGGTTGGGTATTTTGTGTTCATTAACTTGTCGATTTTAATTATTTTTTAACTGGCAACGCTCTCTTGCGTTGAACAGCAGCACTCAGTACATATGTGCTATCATATACAAGAACCAATACGGTAGCTAGATTTTTTTACCTTAAACAAAAACCATGCGTAAAGCAAACAGTAGGCGTGTTTTATTCGTTCTGGTTAAACCAAATAGGTTCTAAATAACATGCAGAACACTAACAAAAAGATGAACTTACTCAGTAGCCAGTAGCTAAAAAAATAGTTCAACGAGATGAACTAGCTAGCTACTGAGCAAGTTCATCTCTTTGTTAGTGTTCTGCATGTTATTTAGAACCTATTTGGTTTAACCAGAACGAATAAAACACGCCTAGTAACATCAAATATTGGCTTTGTAGGTATTTCATGTAATTGTGTAAAATTTATATAAGTTGGAGAGCTCAAAAGTGAATTTTGCTCCCAGTAAGGATCAACCAGGCTAGCAAGTAAATTGTTGAGTTATTTATTTGCAATTCATTTCAACAGCCCCTAAAATGTTGCTATACTGAGTAATGGTGTTAAAGTTGTTGTTTTGCAACCACCCTGTATTTCAGTTACTATCATGACCAACGCAATATTGATATGTACGTTTCTTTTAACAAAAGCGCCTACAAGTAGGCAATAGTATATTTTACGTTTGGACACATTTTCCAACAAGCCTTGTTAATAAGCACTAGCGCGATATTTTACAGCTCGTACATTAGCTGCGTTTTATTCTTTCTGGTTTAACCAGTGAACGAATAGATCGCATTAGTTAAAGCTTTGTAAGTTTTGCCTTAGACCGTTTGGGGCATTGTCGTCAAATGATATGACCAAACGGCTGATTGCAAAACAATACCATTATACTTCTGACCGCTTGGGGCATTGTCGACGTTGATATGACTAAACAGCACAGATGTTACTTTTGCCAGCATTGGGTGGCTAAGAAGGTTTGTAAACCAAACTCTTACTTGCGAGTGCTGCCACAAACTAAACCAATAGCGACATCTATAGAGCCGTAGCGAAAACAAAAAATAGTTCAACGAGATGAACTAGCTACTGAGCAAGTTCATCTTTTTGTTAGTGTTCTGCATGTTATTTAGAACCTATTTGGTTTAACCAGAACGAATAAAACACGCCTATTATAAGCTTCTGGTCGAAAAATCGAAAGAAAAAATTAAGTTGAATTCAGCTTTTTATGCATAAAATTAAGAGACTTATCGTTGTACTGTGTGATAATCAAGACAATTAAGTCGACAAAAAGAATGTATATATGTACGCAAGAGCCCCACGTTATTCGAAAACATTAGTTTTAACAAATCGGTAAGTATATTAAAAGTAATAGGCACATTTGCTTCCGTGGAACGTATTTCATTTACTAGAGTTCGCCAGTGGTCGAAATTCGACCATTTCACTGTAATGCTTGGTTTTCACTATGGCATTTTCAATGGTCAATTATTATCAACGAAATGAAAAATGACAACACGTTGGCTTTTTTTTATCTTTGACAATGTTAAAAACAACTGATTTATTGAATTTAGCTATGAAAAAATGTATAATAATGTTATTTCGGTGATATTTTAGGTTATTAATTTTATAAACGTCATAAAACTGACATAGTGAAAACCATGCATAACCTTTCCACCTACACTGTGATAAGAAATCGCTTACGTTCTCAGATGAGCATAGAAAGAGATAAAGTAATTTTGGAGTTAAGTCGGAACTTTAAATTTTCACTACAGTTAAATATAATAGTATAGATAAATTACAGTAGGTAACGACTTGAAATTAGTTTAAAATTTATAATAAATTTTTTAATTTTTTACAATAATATCTATTTCTTCAATTCAAAATAAGCAAATTTTGACAACTTTTTAAGATAATTAAGACACATACGAAGAATCTGTTTGATGAGTTAATTAACTAAGTTATTGTATTACAAAAACAAAATGGCGCAAGTTATTTAATCTAATTTGTTGCTATGCTCATGTAAAGTGGATTAATTGCTAAATAGTAAATAGTGAATAGTAAATTGTTAAATAGTGCCTCAATATTGGTCTGAATTGAAAAGTCAACAGCATTAACCAAAATTGCATAAAATTTATAAGACTTATACCCATGCAAAACTCCGAAATTGTTTCTTGTTATACCTTCACGCGTACTTTCACTCCGTTTGTAACGCTGATATAAAAGTACGGCAGGTATATAAAAGTATATACATATATTCCTTAGATTCAAAACTTATTTTCTGTCTGTTTGTTTGGCCATTATACAATCTAAGCGGATTTCTCTCATACTTATAATACATATTCAGTGCACCCTAGATTAAATTGTTATATATTTAGTTTTTGCCACGACCCCATCTGACATTTTTTCTCTAACGTTTATTTTGTTATTATAATACTTTTACGTATCGGAGTTTTTCGTAAATTTAATTTGAAAAATTTGTTGTCATTTTGACACCAAAAAAACTCACATATCTTCAAAATTGTAGAAATTAGTTAATTAATTTGTGATCTATTAAATTACTACATGAATTTAATTGCGAGCTTTAGATCAAGTTTCGATTGAAGATTTGAAATCGATTCAATTGATCGATTTCGGGCAAAGTCATGAGTAATTGAACATTTGGTTGTGAAAATAGCCACCTTTCAGTTACAACACTAGCTTCCTAGCGAAGCAAAAAAACTCGTTTCATTTCTATGGTGCTTTTCGACAAGCTGTCGAACACCAATGAATATTGAAAACTAGAACAGATGGCAACCTTGGTAGAGTAGATGGTGGTGATCTATAAATAGCCTACTGCTTTAAAATGTCATATGATCAAGTAGCCAATTTGAACGTTCAATTTGTTGTATATAATTCAAACGAATGAATTTCAAATGTGTGAAATCATATACGAGTTTAAGCAGTGAGTTGATCATAGCTTAATCACTCAAAGACTACTGAAGAGGAAATGTAGCGATTTCCGAAACAGACTGTCTAGTCAGCTAAAGAGGTGTTCACACGTCTGTCAAATGATTGAAGTATATCGCGATTTTTTACTCTCTTTTACTCACTCTAAAATTATTGATTTATTTCTGCTCACACATGATTTTTTGATTGAAGTACCGATGCAGGCATTTGTTACTCTTCTGCCTACTTTTTTTGCCTACTTTTCTGTCTACTCTTCCTTTTCTCTTCAAAAAAACTACTTTTGTGTTCAAATAAGTACTTTTTTAGAAATAATTTGCTACTACACAACAGACAAGTTAAAAAATGCAACCATTTGACTGATTGATGCAGGTCTGGAGCTCAATCAAAATTTTGACTGATTCGATGAAGAGTTTGAAGTTAATTTTCACTCACAGAGAGTTCTTTTTTTTCAACATATTAAAGCAACAACAAATTTTGATTGATTCAATCATTTGACAGACGTGTGAACACCCAATAAGTGATTGACTCTTTACAGAGTTGTTGATGTTGTTGTTGCTTTCATAAATGCATTTCATTAAAATTTTGTTAGTTTAAATGTTCAATAAAAGCACATTACAAAAATAGTTTGAACTGTACCGTTAGGTTTGTGAATATATTTTGTATATTTTTTTTCAAAAAAGGTCTAATATATTGACTTTTTACTCAAAAAATTACTCAAAAATTGTTTTTGTTGTAAAAATAAAATCAAGTCAAAATTGCACATCTGACTACCTTTCATAAGACTTCGCATTTATTTGCGAAAATTCTTCCAACTAAGCGCTAAAATTATTTTACTGTTTTTGTCATAAAAACTAATTTCTTTTGGTGAAATTATTTTTTTCCAATTTTTTTTTTATATTTTTTTATGAAAAAGTCAAGTCTCAAAAATAATTTATGTGTAATAATTTCCGGAGTTGTACACGTTTTTTTAGTGATGATTCTGATCGTAAAATACTAAATTTGGTAATTTAGTTGATATGATTACTCTCGACGACTCTTCAAAAAATAGCGGTGGGCGCACTATATCTGCTCCCATTTTTATCGCCCACAAATTAGTAAAACTGCTATATATCAGACGATTTTTACCGTAGAAGATTAAAATTTTATAATTTACCTTATATGTCTTTACCGATTTTCATAAAACTTTAGCAACTTATTAAACACATACCAAGGAGGGTTTTGTATTGGAAAAGGAGGTATGGCACCTTTCCTAGAGTCCAAATGTGCAATATCGATTAGTTCTTGAATTAGAGGTAGCACAGCTTCCGAATTCGAAAGTCGAATACAATTTAAACGTGCTATTTCACGGATAGCATTTTATAAGAGTTGTCCAAGGTGGCGTGGCACCTACCATACAACCAAAATTTGTGATATCGAATAGCTTTGGAGTTAAAAGTCGTACAGCTTCGGAATTCAGTAGTTGATCACAGTTTAAACATGCCGTTTCACTGATAACATTTTATGGGCGTTTTAAAAGGCGGAGGGGCACTTCCCATACATTCCCAAATTTGCGATATCGAATAACTATGGAGTTGTAGATCGCTTAGCCACGGAATTCAGTATTTGAACCCAATGTACACATTGGGACGTGGCACATCCCATACAACCCAAATTTGAGAAATTGGACCACAATTTACACAAACAGTTTTACTGATTGCATTTTAAAATGGGGGCGTGGCAGCAACACGCTGGGTTTAAGCTAAGAGAAATGGCGTGCAAAGCCATAACGTTTTTCTAAATTTTTTGAATAATATGGGGGGGCTACGGCAAAAATAAGTGCTGTGAATGTAAAAAAAAACTAATGACCAAGTTGTTCGCCATATTTTGAGAACTAAAAGCAATTCCCAAAAATGCTTGCTTGACTTAGTTAACGATGCTGGGGTTCCCGTTTTCCGTTCAACGGTCTGGGGTAGGAGTGTCCACTTGGAAAATACATCGATGTTTTTTTCAATGTAATGCGTCGAGGCATCAATATTGTCCGCTATATCGTTGAGAAACATTGATATTTCTCAAAATCGAGTACTTTTTCCAGCATTACATCACAATGCTGATGTCATGGTGATTTCTTAAAGAAACTTACTGCATGAGATACATTTGTCTATAGCTTTTTGACCTTTATAGCTTTTGACCTACTTTCACCTTTCCAAGTACTGACAACTTCACAGGCTGGAGTGAAGTCTTGGATATTACCCTTCTATCCGAAAACGAGTCTCTAAAAGTAGTCAATTGGAGAGTTTCGAGCAAAAGTTCCTTCTCGGATCACAGCTTGATCCTCTTTGATTTGAACCTTGAAACAGAGGCCCCTCTTCCATTTCGAAACCCCAAACGTACTGACTGGGCCAAATTTGCCAAAGTGGCTCGCCCAAAAATCCGTTCTTTAGCCTACAAGCAAATCTCAACTGCGTAGGAGATAGACTCTTCCGTGGAGGCCCTAGAGCAAACCATGTAGGTTGCCTTTAGAGTCTCATGTTCCACTAGCAGGGACAAGAAGAAATCTCTTCCTGCGTGGTGGAGCAAAGATCTATCCGACCTTAGGAAAAGGGTTAGAAAAATTTTCAACTCGTGTCATAGGCAGTGTCTTTGGCAACCATACAGAGACATCCTTAAAACCTACAAGAAAGCAATTCGAGACGCGAAAAAGCATTCTTGGCAGGAATACACCCAATCGATCGACAATATAAAAGAATCGGCTAGACTAAGCAAAATTCTGTCCAAAGAAAGCACCAGTCCATCTTTCATTCGGAAAGACGATGATAGTACGTGGACAGAATCTACCAATGAATCCCTGGAACACTTACTCAACACACACTTCCCCGGCTGCAGGAGCAACTGCAATGAGAACTTAGGTTTAGAATCACCTGAGGCAACTGCGGCGGTTCCGACTGGTTCTTTATTTCAATGGAAAGGGTTATCTGGGCCTTAAGCAACTTCTCTCCATACAAATCCCCAGGTCCCGACGGCATACTTCCATTAATGTTGCAGAAACTACAAGATGTAGTTGCACCTATCCCACCTTCTATCTTCACTAAGTGCCTCTGCCTTAACTACACTCCAAGGAGGTGGAGAAGAGTTAAGGTAATATTTATACCCAAAGCTGGGAGGAGAGGTCATGAATCAGCCAAGGATTTTAGACCAATAAGCCTCACATCATTCGCACTGAAAACCCTAGAGCGTGTACTGGATATTCATCTCAGAGACGTTCTAAAGGGTACTAACATATCCAGCGCCCAACACGCATACCTCAAGGGCAGATCCACAGATACCGCCCTACACGAGGTTATTACCACTATTGAAAGATCAATCTACTTTAAACAATACACTCTTGCGGCCTCTTAGACATAGAAAGGGCTTTTAACAATATTCATACTAGGGCCATTTTTGATTCTCTTACCAACCTTGGTGTACAAGCACCGGTGAGAAACTGGATAGTCTCAATGCTCAGTAACAGAATAATCCAGGCAGACCTGGGTGGCTACCAACTCACGAGATTTGTCAGTAAGGGTACTCCGCAAGGAGGAGTGATCTCCCCCTACTCTGGCTCATCGCCATGAATGAATTTCTTAATACACTTAATTGCAATGGGGTCAAAGTGGTGGCTTATGCGGATGACGTGGTTGTTATGGTGTCAGGACTGTTCCCCTCTACGCTCAGTGAGCTAATGGAGGTTGCTTTGGGAAAACTCAATGTCTGGGCTGCCAGGTGCGGCCTAGGAGTTAACCCTAGCAAGACGGAACTGATGTTATTCACCACAAAAACCAAAGTGCCACAATTTGTCCTTCCAAAGCTCAACAACCAACCTCTTACACTATCCAGTAGCGCAAGATATCTAGGTGTCATTCTGGATCCTAAGCTATGCTGGAAAACTAACATCAAACAAAGGGTCAAGAAGGCCTGCATAGCCTTCTACGCCTGCAAAAAAACCTTTGGTAGAAAATGGGGTCTTCAACCAAAAATGCTCTTATGGCTATACACAGCGGTAGTGCGACCTATATTGGCGCATGGTGCACTAGTATGGTGGCCTGCACTGAATAAAGCATACAACACAACAAAACTAGCTCGGATCCAGCGATCCGCATGCATAGGTATCACAGGGGGTATCCGCTCATGCCCCACTGATGCCCTTAATGTCCTGACACATTTACTTCCCATAGATCTATACATTAAGCTTACTGCACTAACAAACAGTGCAGTCAGACTCAGAGAGTCGTACAACTGGCGAACTAGACCATATGGACACAGCAACATTCTTAATCCGCTACCTCGGGAACTGATTCCTGGAAAAACGGACTATGACACTCCCAAACTCGACTTCACGAAATCCCTTACAACCAAGTTTCCCACCAGGGTGGAATGGCGCAATGGGGGACTTGATCTAGCCTTCGATGTGTCCTTTTACACGGATGGCTCCAAGATGGAGTGCGGAGTGAGAGCGGGCATATACTCTGAGAAACTGGGGGTGGCGGACTCTTTTCGTCTACCAAACTCAGCCAGCGTCTTTCAGGCCGAGCTTTTTGCGATAAGAGAAGCTTGTCGCACCTTAAGAAGAGCTAACACCAACCACCTTAATGCAGTTTTTCTGACGGATAGCCAAGCTGCCGTTAAATCTTTAGCTGCGATCAGTACCAACTCCAAACTGGTAAGGCAGTGTAAGGATGAACTGGCCAGGCTAAGTCACCAACTTAGCATTACTATAATCTGGGTTCCCGGCCATAGGAACATTTATGGTAATGAAAAGGCGGATGAATTGGCTAGGCGGGGATCTTCCCTTGACGTTTCCAGAGCGGAACCAGTCGAAGTTTCACTGAACACATTCAAGGGAGGAATTCGTTCCTACTACTTAACCTTAGCCGGTCGTAGATGGAGAGAACTACCAACCTGCAACACATCAAGAAAAATATGGCCCCTTTACAACAAAGGCAGAACTCAACAGATGCTCTCAAAACCCCGGAACGACATAGCCAGATTAACGGCTATTATTACGGGTCACTGGTGCATCGGAGTTCACGCCGAGAGAATTTGACTACCTTTCAACACCCACTGTCGCAGCTGCGATGACTCAAATGAAAAAGAAACATTAACACACTTTCTGCGCACCTGCCCGGCCTTGGCCAGGTCCAGACTAACAACGCTTGGCAGGCCCTTCCTCAGCAACCAAGAGGAACTTTCAACAACAAAAATCAACAATCTCCTAACGTTCATCAATCGCACCGGATGGTTATAACCTAGCAGTGCGCTACCCAGTCAACCAACAGAAACACGAGGTTATGGTATCAAAACGGCTCACTAGAGCTACTTGGATCCTACTTGCATGTAGAATCACCATTTAAACCAACCAACCATAGCTTTTTGACAAATCTGTGTTGCTATCGTTCATAAAAATGTCTTAAAGACTTGGATTGCTGGGTTGTTTTTATTTTTTCTCGCGCTGCAAATATCAATTTCTAGATTCCGCTTATGCTACGTTTACATTACATATTTAACTTTGGCAAATGTAACTGGTGCTTACACTGCCAGTAGCGCAGCACAGGCTTTTTCTTTATTTATCTTTTAACATAATTATTTCATTAGCTGGCTAATATTCAATCGATGTTTTATGAAAATACATCGATTCATTGAGTAAATCAATAGCCTTTCAAAACATTGGATCGAGTCGATGTATCGCATTGTAAACAGCGAGTAAATCTGATACATCAATGTGTATCGAATATCCCTAGATAACACTAAAAACTATAAGATTAGCTATTATCATTCAATCAGACTACATATTTTTGTTGGCCCTATTTTAAATAAAGCCATTTTTAAACTACCTTATTTTTTACCACTAGTTCTAAAAAAAGGAGTTTTTAATTTTAAGGGATGCGTGTAGGTAATCGTATAGTTTTTGCTATAATAATATTTTTCTAATTTTAAAAGAATAAATAAAGTTCTAAAAGTTTTAGCTGAATCGAACTTATAGTTTTTCCATAATCTATTTCATTGTCTCAATAAATGCTGTTTTAAGAAAGTTGCTTTTAAAATTTTTATCGGACAAACAATTTTTTCTTATTGTATATATAGATGTTATATATATATATATATATATTAGACCGTCCCATTTTTCGACTTTTTTGAAATGTCCCAGGCAAAATTTCACTTTGCAGAGTTTTTAAAAAAAATGTACTAAACAAAATGTAATTTTTCTTATAGCATAAGATGAAAAACTCTATTAGCTTTTAAATAAGTATAAATTGATAAAAATGGTTTTATTAGTTTCGTAGTTATATGCAAAATACTGAAGAAGAAATATCTTGTTTTTTCGAAAAAATTAATTTTTACCCAAAAAGCCTTAAAGCCGATTGTGCGACTATTTATCGTTAGTTAATACTAAAGTGTTATATACCAAAATTCATGTTTTTAAGAGTAGAGTCAGAAATCAACGTGTCCCGGGAATTTTTCGAAAAACGTTGAAAAAGTGGGACGGTCTAATATATATAAGTTAACGTGTCTCCCATGGAGTACACTAAAAAAAATGTTCATGGCGGCATTGGCTAGTCCAATACTAGCCAATGCCCAACGGGCCAGATATTAAAACACACGAATTTTTACTAAGTTTAAGTTTATTGTCGTAGCGCGTACAAAAAGTAACAGAACCGAGCTAACAATTTTTAATAGCTTAAATACTAATCTAGATATAAGAAGAAGCATAAAATAAAGATAAGATAAGAGTCGAACGATAGGGTTTAGCCTGAGCAGACAACTCCACGCGCATCCGGTCGCTATTCCAATTTGTCACGTATGGCGCTCATATTTCAACTGCTGGCTATTGTCGACTGAGCGCTGATCGTCGTTGACTTATATATATATATATATTCGATATTCTTATACACGTATTCTTCACACATATGGTAGGTACCCTTTTTATAAAAAAAAATCAAATCGAAAAATATAACACATTCTAAGAAATTTTCTCTATTTTTAAAGAAAATTTAAATAAAATCCTAAAGAAAAAAAGACACTGTTTCGATAGTATCGTGCAGATGTAGAATTCCTTTATATACAGTAATAGAGAAAAACTCTGGGTTTTTTTTTTCATATAAGAAACTCTTCATAGCAGTTATTGAGGTGATTCTGACCCTTATTACCCTTATAAGAAAAAAAATAAATTTAAGTGACATTTGTCATATATGTATGTGTATAGTAAGCATATTCTAGGTGCAGGAGAACAAGTTTAGAATTTTTCAAATACATTTATATTTAAAAGCTTGAGGCTTCGATGTCCGCGATCAGTTCAGGTTAACTACACATTATCAGTGGCATTAAATCTTTTAATAAGCTTACCTGTACATAAACTGCGATCCAATATACAGTTTTACTGCACAATATCAGCGCCTTAAGCTTTTAAATATAATTGTATTTGAAAAATTCTAAATTTATATAAGTCCTTAGAACTTACCAATTTACTTACGATTATATTATGATGATGAGTTACCAAGAGAGGGGTTCTTCTGCAGCTATAATATACCTACTATTTACATGTATGACAAATGTCACTTAAATTTATTTTTTCTTTTTAGTTCACGTCTTTTTTAAATAAAAGCTTATTTTTTAAAATTTTTTTACTTTTTTATTTATTTTTTACTTTTTAGTCTTAAAGGTTTATTACTATCATCTTTTATTTTCAAAACTTATGGAGATGTAGCGTTTTTATTGATTTGTGGGCGGTAAAAGGGGTGTGGCAAAAAAATTTTTTTATAATATTGCATTGTCACCGGACTTAAGTACATATGTTTTGCAAAAACGGACATACATACATACATAAAAACATACATATATACGAACGAAGCTGAAGATATAGGATTTTTATTTATTTGTGGGCGGTAAAAGGAGGTGTGGCACCATTTTTTCCTGAACCATCCTCTACTTGAATGAAATGAACATGCTTTGTTTGATAAAACTTTACTGTTTAAATTTCAACTGAATCAGCCCCGTAGTTTTAGAGATATAGCACTTTTATGGATTTGTGTGCGGTAAAAGGGGGAGTGGCAAAAAGTTTTCCTTAATTATCCTCTACTCGAAGGAAATTTACTGTTAAAATTTTAGCTGAATCGGCCCATTAGTTTTAGAGATATAGCATTTTTATTGGTTTGTTGGCGGTAAAAGGGGTGTGGTAAAAAATTGTATCATAATATTGCATTGTCGGACTTACATATGTATGCTAAATTTCAGCTTAATCAGATACCAATTAGTTATAGAAAAATGGCTTGCAATGTTTGAGGACAAAGCAAGTTAAATAAAAGCTTATAAAAAGTAACACAAAACTTGATATGCAGGTACCTTTCGTCTTTTGTCGGGACATAAGGTACTTTTTATCACGATATAAATAACTAATACAGGATTTAGCGGGATTCACTGATCACCTTCAGCAAGTTTTTCTGAAAAAATTTAAATTATTTTAATCAAGTTAAAGAGCGTGCAACAAGTTTTTATTACTCTCTCATTGAGTGGGGAGATAGATAAGACGCAAAAACTTCATAAAAAAAAAAAAATTAAAGGTGGTCAGTGAATTCAATGAAACCTACGGATTTTTCCTTCAAATGCAAATGACTAAACTTTTCGCCCGGTATCTCATCAATAGCAGCTGTAATCTTGTCTTCCAGGGCTACAATTGCGGCTGGCTTGTCCCTGTACACAAGAGACCCCACAAAAAATAGTCTAGTGGGGTCAAATTGCATGATCTTGGCGGCCAATGGACTGCTCCAAAACGTGAGATTATTTACTCATCAAACTCGCCTCTCAATAGGTCTATGGAATCGCATGCCGTGTGGGACAGTCTTGCTGAACCCCATATCAACCAAGTCCAATTCTTCCATTTTGGGCAAAAAAAAGCTCCATTGACTGTAACGTTGCGATTTTCATTATTTTTAAAAAAGTACGGTGCAATGATGCCGCCGGCCACCAAACCGCACCAAACAGTGCATTTTTCAGGGTGCATTAGCTGCTCGTAAACCAGCTGCTCTTCAGACCAAATTCGGCACTTCTGTTTGTTGACATAACCATTGCTCCAAAAATGAGCTTCGTTGCTGAAGACAATTTTTCGATAAAAAAGTGGATCTCCAATATTTCTCACAGAGCACGATAATCGGATATCATTAAAACTGAAAACAAACTGGATTTAAATATCCTCAATAACCAAATATATATAAACATCCAAGCCCTAATCAGTGAATTTTTCATAAATTATTGTATGTCGTTTATCTCAGAATATTAAAATAGTAGACGCTGCACTCTTCCTAATGACGGCAATATACTGAATCTACACGTATTATTGTACTGAAAAGCTTTTTCCTGCTTTTATAATTTTGTTTGTATCTCCTCTGCCAGAATCCGTCATAGAATTCTGTTATTATTTTTGTTGTTGAACTGTGTTATTCGTGAGCCATATTTTACTCAAAACTAATTAATGATTTTTATAAATGTTGTCTGCGACTTAAAATTCCTGGCTAAAAGACTTCATTACATGTTATCTTGTTTGGCTTAATTATGCAAATTTTAAAATAAACTCTGAATAAGCTTTTCATATTACAAATCATAAACATATCATAAATTATAAGAACAGCAGGTTCAACCAGAAAACAATAGGTTCGTTCAAAGTTCAAGTTCATACACATATTATTGTTTCAAGTCTACCAGGTTTTACATCACCCAAAGCTCAATGTGTGTATTTCATCTTCCTACCATCTGTTTGCCCGGCACACGCTCAAAGCCTCTGAATGAAATCAACTTTCGTTTTCATTTCATGTTCAGAGCATCGCACGGCACAAACGTTTTATTCATCGCAATTTTGTACTGAATGAAAACGAAAGTAAAACAACGATTGAACTTTACTTTCTTTCTAAGGCACTCTGTACCATAAAGAGTTGAGAAAGTGTGTTATCGATGGCTCGCTTCGAATACACTTTCGGTTTTCTGTTATTTTAGTGTTAACTTGCTGATATATCCGGTGCTACTCGGGAATTTATTAACGAAAAGTTTTGTTTGAAGAACTTTCTTTTTTTTTTAAATAGGGGATATTTGCTGGATTATGTACTTAATGAGGGCAGGTAGATAACTTTTTGTAACGAATTTTTTTTATAGTTTTAGTTGTGTACATTCTTATTAGCTTTTATTTATTTTCTATAGATGAACTCTGTGCATAAGTAAAAAGGTGTGTGCCCTTTATAGATAAGATTAAATACTGGTGCTAACGGTCAGACGAATCCTTACGAACAATCAAATAAGTATGCTGTTATTTTCTGATTTTTACCATAGTATATTAATACAAGTAGTAGTAGCAACAGTTCTAGCTGCGGTCAACGAATGCCAAGCAAAATGGATATATCAAAGCTCATGTGAGAGCCACAGAGACAGCAGGGCCCACACTAATGCACAATTGCCAAATAGGATTGATATATGACTTATAGGGTCAAACTATAAGCACTAAAAATATACGCAATTGCTTTTTTCCGCATATTAAATGCGTTCTGAGCAAATTTGCATGCAAATGTGCATCCACCACAATCCTGCATGCGCAATCTGAAATTTATATAGCAAACTCCATTTGATTTTAAACAATAACCAGCGCAATCACGAAATCACTTTTCACTCAGGGAATGACGCTTACCATGAACATATGATCATTTCCAGAAAAAAGTCAACCAAAAACTTGAAACTTATTAAAAACTTTTTAATTTATGATATTATTAAGATTAAGACGAACATTTTCATTTTATTAATTTAAGAAATTTCTATATAAATTCATTAACCATGTTGATCAAATCATTTTCACTGTTTCACAAATATAGTTTCCTTTTTCGTAAATGTTTAGTGAATGTTTCGTAAACTTTTTGTTTAAGTAAAAAAGGAAGACATTGGCTAAAGATAATAGAAAAATGGGTAAGACAAGAAAAGGACAATATATTAAATTTGTATGTTAATTACTAAAATACATAATTACTTTACTACCTAATTACTTAAAGTGCCTCAACACTATATGTTTCATACATATGACACGTTAAAAATCACAAATGGTTTTTAGCTTCAGATAGTGTGGAACATATGGAACTATGGTTTTCAAATGTCGTTTGTATTTGCATCTGTGAATTTTTGAATAAGAACCGTCTCTAATTTCGTATGTTTTCCATCTGTACAAAATGCCAGTTTGATAATTTTTAATTTTTTTTTTTTATGAAAATGGAAGAAATGGTAAATTTTAAGATATTTATTCAATAAATTGATTTATAATGAATTTATTCTTAACTTGAATTGCCAAAGAGGACACTTTAGAGCTTTACGGCTTACAAAAATTTCAAAAGCTGTTTTTTTATTCTAAAATGAAGTGTCTAATAGTGTGGAGACAAAAGAAAAAAGCTGTCTGACAAGAACTTAATTTTGACACACAGATGAAATTAGGTATGTAATTTTTTTGACATGTCATCTGTATGAAACATATAGTCTGGGGGCACCTTTAACCACCAAATTTAAATTTAAGGAAATTTTGTCGCGAGGGCTATGTCGCGTGAGTCACGGCAAATATTTTTTGGAAACTCAATATATTTTTAAATAAGCAAAGTCCATAGATAAAATGGGTTTATTATGAAACTTCACTGTATTCCCATTATTTAAAAATTATAAACAAAAACAAATTATAAGGGAAAATTCGCTGAGTTTTTACAATTTAAACATGCTTGTAAAACACACTTCCTTTTTTTGTCGCATGAGTTACTCCCATATTTACCACTGCCATTCTGAATTAGTTACAGGAACGACAATTTTGGTAGATCATACTCTATGTCTTGTAATATGTACACAAGAAATTTTTTTACATTAATAACATAAACTTCCAAAAAAACGAAGTTTTAAGTCGTATGCATGTCGCGTGAGTTATGATGGAAATGCCCATATATACTTTTTTATACCGGCCACGCCTCATTTTATGCGTTACAAACGTTTTCGAAATGTTAATATACTCTGACCTCTTCAATACTTGACACATATTTTTTATATTTTGGTTTAAAAACTAAGACTTTTAGTTAAACCATATATTTGCTGCTGGAATGACTTAGGGCCAGTTTTACGAATTTAAAGTCTAGTTTAATTAAACCGAGCCTAACTCGAAAAAATTGGACTTTTAAACTCGGTTTAGGCAAAAAAGAAACACATTATATGATAATTTAAGTCAATTTAACTTCAGCGAATGCTAAAACATCTAGTTTAACCAAGTTTTAACTCCAATTTTGGTAAGTTAAGCTAGGTATAATTTGACTTAAGCTTAAACTCGCACCAAAAAACTGGCCCATAGTAGTTCCATAGCAGCTCTGAAGTAGGAAAATATATGAAGGGCTTTTAAATAATTTTTCGAGTTAAGCGACGAAAGGAATTAAACAAACTTTTAGTAGCTGTCCAGACTTCATGCCAGCAGTTTGCAGTCGCTTGCTGTTCCGTTTGTTTGTTTTTCATGCGCTATCTAAATGAGGTCAAAATTAATCTTTAGAAACTATCTTTGAATAATAATTAAAAACTAATAAGTAAGTTTTTTAATTACACAACAACAATTAAAAAATTATTAAGCAACATTTTTAAATATAATTTAGTAATTATAATTTAAATGTATTGTCGCGACCTAAATTCAAATCCGTTTTGTGTCAAGTCAAGTTTTTCTCAAGTCATACTGGTTCTTTTTCTGTTAATTGGACTATATCTTTTTAAAGCATCGGCCAATTTAAATTGCTTTTCAAGGACTTGAGTATGTAATATTAGACGTAGCCATTTCTGTTTACTTACAAATTTACTTACAAACTCATTATCTTTCGTAGTTTTTAAATATTGGCCTTCAAAACTTTCACATTTAATTCAGATTTTCCCGCTTGTTAACTTTTTATCTTTCTATACAATTCGCAAACTTATTTTTTGTCGGATGGACAATCTTTTAAATTTTAGTAAACATTGTTCTCTTTGCCAATGCAATTGACGGTATGAGAGTTATTTAATCATTTCCAAGGCGTTAAAAAGATATAGTCCTACTAACAGAAAAATAACCATCTTTCACATTTTTACCTATGTCTCCAAAACTTGTCCTGAAACGGACTGCGAACATTAATCTTCTTTGGTCCAAAAGTTGACCCTTATTTGTAAGTCTGTGTTATTTAAAAATTTATAATGAGCTTCGTTTAAAGTACTTTAAAATGGAGTATTGCTCTAGCTCATTTTTTTCGGTGTTTTTATAAAAGTGGCGGTATTTTTACATTGAAAAAGGTAGCAGCATTGGTACAGCACACGATACATGTTGCTGCCTCTTCTATGCGGACCTTGTTGACTCCTTTTTATCTTGCTCAAATAGAGCTGGAAAAGAGATATTTTGTCTCGCAGCGAAAAAGAAATAATACATTTTATCAACACAACCAATTTGTCTATCTTTGCTTTGTGTGTTGCTCAAATAGAACTTAAAAAGCTTTTTCTATCGCTGAGAATAAGAATAAAATATTGTATGGTTATGCTTTTATGATCAATTAATTATTTAATTATTTAATTTATAATTAATTATTTAAATGATGATTAGCACATTTATGCAGCTTAACTTTCAAATGGGTACCGTACATGGGTGTAGTGAGGGGATGTTTCTTCTTAAGTTTTTAAACTTAAGAAAAATTATTTTTTAGTGTTAAAGTTAGAAATAAAAAACAGTTTTCCTATAATTAAAATAGTTTTGAAGTTTTCAATATTTATTAAAGCTTAATTTATTTTTTATTACAAACTTAGGTCTAACACATATATTATTTGGTAAAAATCGTAACTCTGACATTTACAGTGATGTGCAAAGAAATAGGGACACCTGCATTTTTATATTTAAAGCTTCATGAATTATATACAAGGTGCCCCAGATAGAGCATTCATTCCTCGGGTGGTAATTCTCCTTAATTAGGGGAGAAAGAAAATGCAAGGATGATGGTGACCTTTTCCCCCTTTAGGAGCTAGAGAAGAAAAACTTAAAAATAGGTGTCATTACATTTTACTCCATTTTTGATGTATCTCTTGGCCAATTTCCAAAAGAATGATAAATCCCGACGTTTCAGCATTGCGTTCTTGCACGAATTTGAAACATTTATACTAAATATTCATCAGTGAAATGTATGGTAAAATCAGCATGTTTCGTTAAGGAAGAGGAAAAATCGTACATGATTCATTTCAGATTTCTTCAAGACGGAAACTACTGGGAAAATCAGCTGTTCAAAATGAAATTTCTTATTGGACTTATTTGTGCATTTTTTAATTTTTTTTTTCTAGATGGAAATATAAGAAATTTTTTTTGTTGTAAGTTAATATTAAGTTACTGCAAACTATAAGGTCAATGTTTATTTTTTAATCAATTTGTTTTACAGTCAAGAAAATAAAATTGAGTGACAATGAGAGCAGAATGGTAGAAGATGATGAGTTGCTTGCACCCACTTGTGTGCTTTTAATTGCAAAATAATCTATCTACATCTGCTTCTTCTAGCACATGCAATAGTGACAGTTTCTGTGAACACGACTTGGGCAATTGGGTTGGTCGGTGCGCCCTTACAAGTACATCTCAGAAATTTCAAATGCTCAAATACCCTTGGGTTCCTCCTCAAATCTACGGTTTTAAGGAAGACACGATTGGACCCAAACTGAAATTTTGCCACAATTTTCTACAAACCTATGCGCCGTGGTTAATAAACTCAAAAGTAATAAGAGGTCCACTTAGCTTGTAGTGTTTCCTATTTCCACCTAAAAACGTTCACGCCGTTTTAGAATCACTCGTTATAAAGCCTTTCACAAAATATAAAAATGCGCACGAGTATTGTAGAAGCCAAGTCAGTGGCACATAGGATCAGCAGAAGCAACTCATGCATTAATTACCGACCTTCTTGTTGATGCAATGATGCTGTCTTGTCACAAGAAATTACTGGAACAAAATCGAAAAGTTTTGTCTTCGATTATTTCGGTTATAGTTTTTTGTGAATTTCACGACTTGCGTGGAAAGGACCAATCCTCCAATTATCCAGTTTAGTAAATATTGCTTTACGCAGAAATTAAATAGCAATAGCATGGGCTGAGAGAACCAAGCTTACCACAATGAGAAATATGCTAACAAAGGTGCAGAGACTGGCCTGTGTATGCATCACAGGGGCCATGAGGACATGCCCTACAGCAGCACTAGAAGTAATTCTGGACCTAACACCCTTACACCTTGTCATAGAGGGAGTAGCCAAGCGAACTCTGTTGTGCATTGCAAAAGAGGGGACTGGTTTAGGTAAAACTATCAGCAGTAGAGAGAAGGAGGATATTGCAAAGCACACTCCCTACATCGATCTACCAAGAGACGATATAGTAAAAAGGTATAACTTCGAAAAACACTTCGGAATTAAGCTTAGTACCAAGAAAGAGTGGGACAGCGAGATGATATCGCAAGTCAAGAAACCACACAGTATAGCATGGTATACAGATGGGTCCAAGAGATTGGAAGGTATAGGCGCAGAGGTGTAGGGCCAAGAACCAAGCACTTTGAACCTATGGAGACAACACCCAGTATCTTCCAAGCGGAAATCCTAGCAATACAGCTGTGTGCACAATTCAATCTGGACCGTAAATACAAAGGTCAGGATATAGTTGTGATGTCAGACAGCCAAGCAGCAATCAAAGCATTAGTTTTCTATGAGATATCATCGAGAATAACATGGGAATGCCTAACAAAACTCAACGAACTAGGCAAGAATAACACTGTTACTATACTTTGGGTCCCAGGACACAAAGGAATACAGGGTAACAAAGAAGCCGATGGTCTAGCGCGACAGGGTGCAGCCACAAAATTTATAGGACCAGAACCATTCTGCGGATTGGGCACACATTCTATAAAAGAAGAACTAAGAAGGGAGGAGAGGCATAAACGTTCAAACCTTTGGAAAAGCCGCCCAAAGCTAAGACAATCCAAATTGCTCCTCAGAGATTTTAACACTCGGAGAGCAAAATTGTGCATAAGCTTAGGCAAACCGAATCTTAGGATTCTAACGGGGTTCCTTACAGGACACTGTAAACTCAAATACCACCTGATGAAATTGGGCATAGAGACCGATAGTAACTGCCGTTTCTGTGAAGAAGCAGAGGAGACTCCAATACACCTACTTACAAACTGCGACGCCGTGGCTCGCAGACGTAAACTAGCACTGGGGAATTATGAGCTGAGTCTAGAGCAGGTTTCATCCCTTGAACCTAAGAATATTCTCAAATTCATTAGAGAAATAGGGCTGGATGAAATTCTGTAATCCGCAAACCCAGCGGAGCTTTGAGAAGGAGGTACAATAGATCTCATTTAGGTCGCAGTACGCATCTCCACCACACAACATTAACATTAACATTACGCAGAAATTAAAATATGCTTATAATCCATCCAGCAAACATTACCTTTCGAATATTGGAAGGTGTCGCTGTTCATACCATATCTCTACTTATTAAAATCATTCTGTCAACGGCGTTTTTATTCCTGTAAAGCGTGCACAGAAATTTGATGCAAGAGAAAAAAAGAGAAGCTGAATGATAGTTTTTTAAATTGCTTTGCTGAAGATTCCTGCTGATGAATACTTTGACTTCTGCTTTTGTTAAATCGCGTTTAATTCTATTTCGTTTACAATTTAATTTAAATTTTTCTCAATAAAGACAATATTTAAAAAATTAATTTTATTTATCAGCTACATGAAACCTACAATAGCACCCCCTGAGTAAAATCCTGGCTACGCCCATGGTATCATGGCTACAAAATAGAAAAAGAACAATTGAAATAGCGCCTGCCGTTCTCAAGCTCTGAGCTGACAAACATACGTGAGTTTTCTTTTATAGAATAGTATAGATATAGACTAGGGTGTCCCATAAAATTTAAAGTTGTTTTTTTTTAAATGCATACACTCTTAATTTTTTCGTATGATGGTAAACCTAATGTAAAAAAATTTCATGTTCCTAGGACCACAGCAGCCTGTGCCGATTTGCATCCAAACATGAGTCCCTACAAGGTGAGTTAATGTATTGAAAAATATGAAATTTCTTTTATTTTGATTATAGCAACCTGTGTCGACTTCAAGCGAAACTTTTACGAACGTAAGCTTATGTAATTAAAAGCAATTGATGTCCTATTAGTTCAATTCTCGTTTCAATTGGTCAACATGTCTGTGGAATTACGAAGTTCTCAAAAGAGTATATTTTTGATCGGGGATTTAAAATATCAAATTACGGGCTCAAAACTTCCGTCTAATAGACAAATTCTACAAGTTTTGTTTTACAACATTCGTGAAGTTAATTTAACTGTGAAAGAAAGTGGAAATATCACTATTTGCGAGTGTATTTTTTTTTTGGGAAAAGGCTCGCATACCTATGAAATCTATACCTAATAGTGTTAAGAAGCTTGTGATCTTGTATCAGATTTGGAGGGACTTCACAAAAAAATTCACAAAAAACTCAAGACATTTTTGAGCAGCGCCGACAAGAGTTCGTCAAAGATTTAGACAATCTGTTCGATATAGCACATGTCGACGCGCTTTAATTCATTAAAATAGATGAAGACAAAATCTTTTTACAGCGCCAGAGAAAGCCAGATCGACCAGGTCACTTATCAGGAATAGACAAAAACTGGCTGAAAAAGAGAAAAGAACGCGCCTTAGAGCTTTGGAAGAAGAAAAGCTGCGTGCTAAATATTTAAATACACCAATTCCTTCCACATTATTCAACGAACCATTTCAAAACAATTCAATTTCCGAATCTGATGAAGACATGGATTCACTGGAAGATTTGTCACCCCCTATCGAAACTAGACAACCCATAACAGGTAAGACACAAATGCGGAAGGACTTTATTAATTCTTAATTAGTGGTAGTGTTGGACCGATGCCAACTAAGTATGAGAGACTCTGTATTTGTTCTTGAAGCTACACTTGAAGCACTTGGTCTTAATATTGACGAGTTTCCGATAAGCAAATCATCAATGCAAAGAATTCGTACGACAAAACGGAAAGAACGTGCAGAAGCCATAAAAATTGACTTTCAAACGATTATAACTGTTCATTGGGATGGAAAGCTTTTGAATGCCTTAGATTCCAGGCAATCCAAAGAAGAGCGACTACCAATAGTAATTTCATTTAACAATAAGGAACAACTTATTGCTGTGCCAAGATTGGAAAGCTCTTCAGAAAGTGAACAGGCGTAAGCTGTTTGAAATGCTTTAAGAGACTGGAATTTCTAAGAAAACGTCAAAATTTTTTGCTGTGACACAACGGCTTTAAACACAGTATTAATGGAGCTTGTGTGCTTCTTGAGCAAAAACTAAACCAAGAAATTTTTGCTTGTCGTCATCACGTGTATGAATTGATGAATTGACTGATATCCCACTATTCAAACAGTTTCGAGATAGCTGGAAAAGTGTCGATCCCAATAAAATACATTATTTTAAAGACAGGCTTACATCATACTTTACTGCCACTGATTTCAACAATTTTATTGAGTCAGAGATGACTATAGAGAGTTAATAGAACTTTCCATTATATTTTTAGGGAGAGATACGGAGAGAAAGTTTAAAATTCGACCTGCTGGTGCCATGCGTTCTACTCCCTAAAAATATCTTTACTCAAAGGTCAATTTAAAATTTCGAGGAAGGATAGTGCAGCACTATTTGACGTCTGCTTATTTATTGCAGCATCTTATATCAGTCATGGCATAAAAGAATTTATGCAGTTAAGGCACCTTATCAGGATCTATATTTTTTGAAGTCAATGAAAGCCTACGAAAAAATTAATAGTGTCATTTCAAAAGCTTTAAATAAGCTAACGCAGTATCTTTGGTATTTGACTGATGAAGTATCTGTAATGTTCTATTGACGACTATTTGACGATGATTTGGATAATGAAACTAAATTAAAAATAGTTACTAATTTATCCAAAGAAAATATATTAAGCCATGGCAAGCGTTACATCGCAATGAAGGAAGAACTTTGTGGTAAATTGTATGGTAAGTTTCTTAAATTTTCATAGTATTAGGTCTCCCTCTAAGGTACAACGGATAAAAAATCTCAAGAGAGGTTAAATACTCTTAAGGTTTTTTAGATCCCTCCAATGTAATTTACATTTTTTTAATGACTGAATTCTCTTTTGTTTCAGAGAAATGACTTTATATCAGTCAAAAGTAAATCCTTCTTTGAACGCCTTAAAATCAATGACAGTTTCCTTCACGACTGTCCGGCTTTGTGGTCAAGTAACATTTCCTTTCAAGACGCACAAAAAAAGATTTCATCACTAAGGGCTGTGAACGACACAGCTGAAAGAGCGGTTAAGTTGATGATATATTTCCACGGTTTAATTACGGTTGAAGTGGAACAAAAACAATTTTTATTACGTTGCGTACAAGAACACAGAAAGGTTTATCCGGACTGTAACAAGCAAACTGTAAATAGAAAATATAAACAATAATGTTTTAGAATTTCATGTACGAATTTCATAGTATAACTTTGGCATCAAGTCGGCACGGGTTACCATTATCTTATCATTTTAAATTTTATTATTTAAGCTTTTCAGAAAAAAACTAGAGGATATGCGTTTCTAAATTATCAAAAAAAAAATTTTCCTATACCTATTATATTATACCTATATATAAACATCTGAAATATTTACAAAAGAGTTACGAAATTCGATCTAAGGACTTGGAAATAGTTTTTCTTTTTGTAATAACTTTGTTTCTAGTTGCTTGATTGGCACACGCTATTGTGATTTTTCGAGCATATTTTCACTCTCTATGACAATTATAAAATCGAAAAGTTCTTTAAATGTATGTAGCGATAAGTTTTGTTACAAAGTTAAAATCCTTATATATATGGACTATGTCATCTGGCCAGACAAAATGGTTTTTTTCTTTTTGAATAACTTTGTATCTTGATGTTCGATTGGAAAACGCTCTCTTGAGTTTTCGAGTATTGTTTTCCTTCTATATGAAAAGTATAAAATCGAAAAGTTCTGTAAATGTTAATAGTGATATCTTCTATCTCAAAGTCAAATTCTTCATACATGGACTATGTCGTCTGCCCAGTCGAAATTTTATATTATTTTCTTATCCTCTGTTCATCATATAACAAGATGAATATTGTTGAAACATACATAGCATGCATATGTATACATACTCTGAGGTATAAAACTGCCGTTAGCCTACCTGTCACTATGCTATACCTTTGTAATAGGGCACACCTATGATTTCGTCTGGCCATTTACTGTATCGGATCATTACTCATCCGAGGGTTAATACCCTTTATTAAATTTTGCACAACTTCTTTTACAACGAGACTGCTTGCCTTAAGCCAATTTTTTTTTAAATATTCGATGTCACCGGTAATTCAACCATCTCTCTTTTAGTTCCGTTTGGCAATAACCCAATACCTCTCTATCGAACGAAGTTCTGGAGCATTAGGTGGGTTCTCCTCTTTTACAACATAATTGTTGTTTTCTTTAAACAAATTCAATATAGAACGAGTGCACAGTACACTCTAAATCAGGCCAAAATTTTGTTGACACATTTTGGTTTTTATAAAATGGTATAAGGAGACATATTAGACACTTTTTTAAAAATTTCTGCTAATATAGTATCATTTGTAAAGAATGATGTGATTCGAAGAGGACTTTTGCGCCAAATTTTTCATTTCCAATTGTTGAAATTGATTAGTCAGCAGTACCACCATTCTGTTTTGTCTAAAATTGGTGACCTGGGGAGTATTCCAGAGTCCATCTTTACGAAGTTATAGCCCATAACAGTGCACTGAAAATTATTTTGTAGCAAAAGGTCGTACAATTTCCAAATCCTTCTTTTCCCCACATTCACTTGTCATTTACTTTTTTTTTATACTTTTTGTTTTTTTTTTAAATTCTAAGATTATGTCCTTGTTTCACTTTTTGAATCATGGCAACACTGATCTCACAAATCTCACACAGACATTAAATTATTTTTGTTTATTAAATTAAGAAACTAAAAATCGAGTTTCTGATCTCTTGGACATTTTTCTTCCACATTTTGGTAGATCTTTGAAAGAACAGATATCTTCAAACTTTATTATACGAGTATTATTTTTGAAACTATTTACCCTAGCTTTACACCTTTTGGCTAGTTTTCTGTAAGTAACTGTGCACAATTGTCTTATGCACGAGCTCTTCGATTCGTGGCACCGCAAAAACTAAGAAAAGAATATAGGAGAAAGAAAAAGCAATGACAGTAGAATTAATTAAACTTTCTAACAGTGCTTATAGCAATGCAATCAAACATCTACACTGCGAGAAATATTTAATTGAAAGTTTGCAGTTTCTTTTCGATGCAGTCCTTAGTACAAAATATAGATCGGATTAGTTAATTGCTATGGATTTTCTTTTTGCATATAAAAACAAGTATTTTCTTAAACAATTACTACATAGTCTCCAAAACTTTAAAATTCATTGTAATTTTTAAAATTTATAACTAAGTAATGAAATTTCCGGAGATGCAAAATACTTTTTAGTAAAAAGCACTTGAAAAAAAATATAAAATATAAAAAAAAATCGTTATAAATGGGACTTAAAAAATTCTTCCTAAATACTTGGTTTTACAATACAGCAACACTTTACTGTTTACAACAAATCTAAGATAATTTTTGAGCTCAGCGACTCCTTTTTACTAAAAGTATCATATTTTGTCTACTTCTTTTATATTTTTATAAGCTTTTATTTAACTTGCTTCGTTCGTATGTATGTATGTATGTCTTCAAAACTTGTAAGCCATTTTTCTACAACTTGTTGGTATCCGATTAAGCTGAAATTTAGCATACATATGTAAGTCCGGTGACAATGAAATATTATGAGAAAAAATTTTGCCTCACCCCCTTTTACCGCCTACAAATCAATAAAAATGCTATATCTCTAAAACTACTCTGCCGATTCAGCTGCAATTTTGGCAGCAAAATTTCCTTCGAGTAGAGGATAATTAGGGAACATTTTTTCCACTCCCCCTTTTACCGCCCACAAATTCATAAAAATGCTATATCTCTAAAACTACTTTACCGATTCAGCTGAAATTTTGGCAGGAAATTTCCTTCGAGTAGAGGACAAAAAAGGAAATGTTTGCCACTCCCCCTTTTACCGCCCACAAATCCATAAAATTTACATATCTCTGAAACTACAGGGCTGATTCAGCTGATATTAAAACAGTAAAGTTTCATCAAATAAAGCATTAGTTTATGAAAAACATTTGGACACACCCCCTTTTACCGCCCACAAATCAATAAAAATGCTATATCTCTAAAACTACGGGCTGATTCAGCTAAAATTTTGGCAGTTAATTTCCTGAAAATAGAGGATGGTTCAGGAAAAATTGTGCCACGCCCCCTTTTACCACCCATAAATCAATAAAAATGCTATATCTCCATAAGTTTTGAAAATAAAAGATATTAATAATAAACCTTTAAGACTAAAAAGTAAAAAATAAAGTAAAAGTAAAAATTTTTTTTAAAAAATAAGCTTTTATTTAAAAAGACGTGAACTAAAAAGAAAAAATAAATTTAAGTGACATTTGTCATATACGTATATAGTAGGTATATTCTAGGTGCAGAAGAACCCCTCTCTTGGTTACTTATCATCATAGTATAATCGTATGTAAATTGGTAAGTTCTAAGGACTTATATAAATTTAGAATTTTTCAAATATATTTATATTTAAAAGCTTAAGGCACTAATATTGTGTAGTAAACCTGTATATAAATATACATGTATTTGAAAAATTCTAAATTTATATAAGTCCTTAGAACTTACCAATTTACGTGCGTTTATACTATGATGAGTAACCAAAAGAGGGGTTCTTCTGCACCTAGAATATACCTACTATATACACATATGACAAATGTCACTTAAATTTATTTTTTCTTTTAAGTTCACGTCTTTTTAAATAAAAGCTTATTTTTTAAAAAATTTTTGTACCTTTTTATTTATTTCATTCCACTGTGAGCTGTTTAGATTTGTATTCAGGTCAAACAAACAAACACACAAACCGAAAATTATTTTCTTTAATACAGAAGTCAACTGGTATGGAAATATATATTTAACCATAACTTTTGATTGTAAAGTGATGTTGGTCTAATTTTTCCACTGAAATTGTTTTTGAAGCTTGGAGATGCTATATGAAAATTTGAAATTTTTTATTGAAAATTTATTTCAAATTTTGAATTTTATTTTATTTTATTGAAGCGATCAAAATTATAAAACATATTTAGTAGTACATAAAGATAGCACAATATTATTCAAAAGCAAAAAATTATAAGAAATCAATATTTACTTTTTATAATATAAGTACATATTTAGTATTGAGTGGCACCTCCATTTGTTTTTTAAAATTTCAGTACCGCAATTTGGTACCTACTGATTAAAAAATATGTTTGATGTATTTTCTCGGTATCGTTTCCCAATTCGAAATTATTCAACTTTTAAGTTCCTGAATGGTATTATATTGCCTCTTAAAGCCATAAACTTCCCTCGCAAAGTAACACCAGCAGTTTTCAATGATGTTCCGGTCAGATTATCGTGCGGGTCACTCCTGTTCTCGAAAGAAGTTTTTAACTATTTTTGCTGTATGTTCAGCAGCATTTTTTGTTGAAATATTAATAGAGTTTTCGTTAATTGTGACCCACGATTAACAACTTCACTATCAATTAAATTAAGATAATACTTCTATCTTGCTGCTCGATGTTACGCTGTAAATGGCGGTTTCCTTTGTAATTTTTTGAGTTTAATTGTAATTATTTTTTTAAATCCTTTGTACGTTGCGGACATGTGTTTTCACTCCAGATGGTTTAGCAATTTTTCTGGCAGTGAGGTTAGAATTTGAAGCTACCCGCAAAATGGCACTCTCATCTCGGAGTGCAACTACTTTTGGACATCCACTGCTAAAGGCTTTACCATAATTTTGTAGATTTTTTAATAAATTTGTAATCACTTTACGACTTTTGTTTAATTATTTTACGATTTCACTGATTTCAAAACTTTAAATTGAAGATTTAAAGCAACTTACACTTCCGCACTGTTAAGCCATTTTCCACGTCCCATTTTATTTTAATTTGAAGTACTTTTACTTATTTAACATGGCAACTTTACTTTGTTTACTTTACAACTTGTTTTTTTATCGGATTATTAACACATATTAGGTGTTCACACGTCAGTCAAATGATTGAATCAATCAAAATTTGTTGTTGTTTTCCTATGTTAAAAAAATAAACTCTCTGCGAGAGCGAAAATGAACTTCAAACTCTTCATCGAATCAGTCCAAATTTTGATTGAGGTCCAGACCTGCATCAATCAGTCAAAGGGTTGCATTTTTTTACTTATCTGTTGTTAAGTAGCAAATTATTTCTAAAAAAGTACTTATTTGAACACAAAAGCAGTTTTTTTAAGAGAAAAGGAAGAGTAGACAGAAAAGTAGGCAAAAAAGTAGGCAGAAGAGTAACAAATGTCTGCATCGGTACATCAATCAAAAAATCATGTGTGAGCAGAAATAAATCAAAAATTTTAGAGTGAGTAAAAGAGAGTAAAAAATCGCGATATACTTCAATCATTTGACAGACGTGTGAACACCTCTTTACTGATCTCAATCCATCATAATGTGCTTTCATTTTGTCTCAGCATTTTTTCATAATTTATAAACTAACGGTATTTCTCTCAGAATGTTTAATCATTGTATACTTAAAATATCTAAAGAGCACAACCACATGACTTAACATTCAAAGTGAATTATATTTTTGGGAAAATGTTCAAGTGTTAACTTTTTGTCGCGGACTGCGCATATGTGAATGGTTTTAATGTAAAAATATATAAAATTTTTTAAAATTAAATAGATAATAAAAAAAATCGATAGTAAAAGGTACTACTTCAATAAGGAGATATACTTTAGTTGAAAGTGGTTGAAGGGGTGTGGTCAAATCAAAGTACGTACTTATTAAAGTAGAAAATTAATAAAGGATTTGTGCCAAATCTAAGTGAAATCCATCCAGCCGTTTAGAATTGTATTCGGGTCAAACAAACAAACAAACAAACAAACAGAAAATGAGTTCATACAACATATATTTCAGCTGACATTAATTTTCAGTTCAGTGGGTGAATCAAAAACTAGAGCAGCTAAGACACAGAGATCAATGAACGCTATCTAGAGCATTTGATTGGGTTCAAAAGTGGATCACCTAGTTTGGCATAGTTTTGATAAATAGTAACTCATATTTTTTTATGTCATGTTGAAACGAGTCTTACCAAATAATTATTACGACTGTGTTAACTGGTTTCGTTTGCATTTCAATTTATATTCAAGTTTATTTAAGCTTTTTTCAGACGTTTCTGGTCTCTGATATTTGCATTTATAATTTTATTTTTTCATGTTTTCATTAAGATAGCTTATCTATGTTAATCACAGTTAAAATTTTTGCTTCATGTTTATTTATTTTGAGATCATATCGTAGTTTTTGAATAAATATTAAAACTTTTAGCAATTTTAGAGTATTTTAGTTTTGGCAGGTATCGTAAGTTTGACGTTTTTGCACATAAATTAATGTTTAATGTTGTTTGGGCAATAAATAATTTGTTTTTTTTATTTTATTTGAAACAGCTTGACGTTGGTTTATTCATGAACTTATCAATAATAGAACTGATATAATATTTAGTTGTTTTAAAAGAAGTAATTAAAAATCAGTTAAAGTTTTTGTAGATTTTAGTACTATAGATTTCATAATCTTATATTGTATAGAACTTGAAAAACATGCTAGGAGCCACTAAATCACAAGATTATTTTTTATTCCTTAATTTTAAATGTTTAGTTAAAAGCTATTTAATAGAACTTGCTAGGAGTAGATAAATAAAAATTCTCGAAATTTTATTTTTTAATCAAATACTGAAAAGTTATTTTAATTAAGCAATTCTGAAAATCTTATCTTAAATATGGGAAGAATGCGTGTTCATTGAGTGCAATAAATAAAAAGTCTTTTTAATAAGGCACTCTATACAGAAATTTTAAGTAAATTCAAAGGACTACAAATTTTGTTATTTTCTATACCACTTCACTAAGGTTAAAGCTTCGAAGCTATGTCTTATGTCAAAAGATAAATATGAATCAAAAAAGTTTAGCTTTAATGTCAAGTCATCGCACATGCCTAAAATATTTGTCCGCTTATCCGGTTAGACGGCAATTTGACGACGAATAGCAGCAGCATTTAATATGCTTACGTCTGCAGCCATGACAACCTCGCCACCTAACACGCAATCTTGGACATCAAAGGCAGTGGCAGCGGCATCGCTCGTGGCACGAAGGAATTAAAGACTCGTCTCAAGCAACACGCTATAAAGGTAATCAAGTGATCTTTAGAAGAGCACGATCGTGGAACATCAGCAGCGATCCAGCAGAGCATGTTCTGGAATTTTTAATGCAGAAAAAACCTCAGCAACCAGTTCAATAATTATTGTATAAACATGTCAAAATCAAATATTAACTAACATCTGCTGCCATGTTATGTTCCATCGATATGATCACCAATCAAAGAAAATCCCACGTCAAGCTTGGGAAAATAACAGTGCTGTTTGGCGGGAAGTTTTCAAAGATGTTGCACCAAGCAACAACCAGCTTCTATAATAGCTATCATTATTGTTTATCACCTTGCATTTGCTTCACGTTCGATCCATCGTGTTGGACGCTTTTAAAATACTTTAAAGCTTAGCATATGTTCAAGAAAATGAGTTTTTGTTTAAATGCACGTTTTTTTTATAACTGTGTGTTACTCGAACACACACGACTCGATCATTTGCATTGTTAAAATTGATACACAATCTACTGCTCTTCCAACATTTGACAGTAAATGTGGTGACTTTGATAATGAAAAGATTTACATTGAAATGTCAGAAGAGCGTTTAAAAATTAATATTTTATTATGGATATCAAAGTCGTATTGTCAAAAAATAATATTAACGTGGGAATTCATATAATAAAGTTAAACCTTGGGATCATTTTACACAAAACAAACAGTTTTGTATTATAAAGTTTGAAACCTATAAATTGTTTAGAATTTTAAAGTATTCTTGTAACTGGGTTTGCTTTTCTTCGGAAAAGCTTAAAAAAACTTAATTTTTTTTTTATTTCTCTTAAATTTTTCAGGAAGTCTTTGTCCAAATAGGAACCGAAAAGTATGAAGTTTATAAAAAGATATGCAATGAATTGAAAAAATACTAATATTTTAAACACTAAAAAACAGGCTCTTCAAATTGGTACAGTCTTTAAACTCTTTTAACAATAGCTTCATACAAAACTATGCCGGTTTTGAAAATGTTTTTTTATATACAGGTTCAACAATTTAAGCCGTCTTTTTAATTTCCTTAAAAACACATTTAAAAAAATTAGTTTCCAAAATGAAATACAGTTTTTTTTAAATACCAATAGACCCAATACCTTATACAACGTCGTTTTAAAACTGTGCTAGTATGCTTATAATAAGTAAGTAGTAAGTATGTTGATCATATAAAATTTAATAACTTTTGACAGAATAGTTTGCTAGTGTCTGGTAAAAATAAAATAACGTTGGAGAAAAATGAGGAAAAACGCTTGAATGAGTTGGTTTTTGCTTTCATTTCTATATTTACAATAATATAAAGCTGAAATATTGACACCTGAAGAATAATTGTTTCAAGAAAAGTCTGGCGTAATTATTTTTTTCATTTCATACACACTGCACTTATAAAATTGTTTAAGCTTAAGTTAAAAATTAATAAGCCACAAATATTTAATTATGCAGATATTATCGCTACGCTTTTCGATTTTTAGAGTCTGTAATGTTTTTGTTTAAACAAAAAGTAATAATATTAAGTATAACACTGTAAAAAGTAAATCTTGTTATAAAGTGAAAAAACTGTCTTAAAGTAAGCTGCAACAGCTTTAAGACAGCTTTCGCTGAAATTACACTCGACTTTATTTGCTCCAAACCAGCATCCAATACTGTCTTATTTTAAGGCAGTTAAATTGTTAAAGTAGCAGCAGCTTCGCTGAATTCCAGCCCTTATTATTAGTGAAAAAGCAGCACAACCTATCTGAATTTTTTTTTTTATTGAACCAACGCTCAGGGTATGCCCACTATAAATGTATAAGCATTGTGTTGATTCGGAAGATGGGTGATAGTTAGTTGGAAGGTTTATAGATGGAGTAGTGTCGGTGAAGATTTGTTTTGAATTTGCACAGCTCAAAACTGCCGAGAAACAGGCTCGGAGGGAGACTATTCCACAACTTAACAGTGCGACTAAATAACGAATTATCACGTTAATGCGAGGTTCTATTGAGCATCGATGCAATGGTAAAAATGGTAATCTGAAATGAAGTTCCTAAAAAAAAAAATTGTTAATTGAAATTTGTTCATGAAAAGTTTTTATAAAAATTTAAAATAAAAAAAACAAATGGTTAAACTTTTCTTAATAAAAAGAAACGATCTTATTTGATGGTTAAATTTATTTGCTCAACTTTTGAAATCATCTTTTCTTCAGAAGCAGCAAAAATTGTTTCATTGAATTTCAAATCAACAATTTAATCATATACGTTTGCGCTACAGCAGCAATATTCTCTTCGGTGCGTACATTTCTTTGTCCTGTTGCTGGTTTTGAATCGAGAGGAGTTAAATTAGTGCGAAAACGATCAATAACTGTACGAATTGCTTGCTCACTAGGCCGATTATGTTGACCGTAAAATGGACGAAGTGCTCTATGATCTTCGCGAACAGAACTATTTTTTTCAAAGTAAATTTCCACAACTTGGAAGCATTTTTTTTTGGCTTTAAACGATTCATGATGAATTGCCAAACCTTCCTAAGCAGAAATGTCAACACATTCTCATGCATGAAACTTCTCATGCAGCTAAAAAACACACTTTATGTATATATTAGACTGGGTCGAAAAAAAATGTCTGATAAACTCGATCTAAAATATTCATTGGCTCATTGTCCACGATAGGATTTTGCAATGTGTTAACTCTTAGGCTAGCTGCAATTTTTTTAAAATAGTGCTTTCTTTGTGCAAAAAACCAAGTTGTGTAAGTTTTTCGTTTCTATGAACTATCAAAAAAAAAAAATATTTAAAAAATGATTTCTTTCAGTATAAAATGTTTTAAAAAAGAAGTTTGTCTAATTTTGCTTATTTTGTTGATTTTGAAATGTATTCAGATGCACTATTAAAAAATTTATTTACGGTACCGATTGAACCCTTTGAAGTCCAGAATCACTTTGTCCGTGTTTTTGGGTTAACTTGGTTACAAAATATGCAAGGTAGATAAATGGCGTGGTTATTGCGATTGAAGTCGAAATCGCACCGAAATGTAGGATGCGCGGTGGAGGAAGCGTTTCGGTGGGTGAAGCGTTTCACCTGTAAAATTTTAACAGCGCGCTTACATGTAACCAAGTGTTATACCGTAAATTCTTATCACTTAGGGGTATGAAAAATAGATAGTAGCCGATTCTCAGACCTATTGAATATGCATAAAAAATTTCATAAAAATCGGTCAAGCCGTTTCGGAGGAGTATGGTAACTAACATTGTGACACGATAATTTTATATATTAGATAGTCTTCATTTTATTAATTTTTTGTAAGCATTTGAATCCTATGGGCGAGTTTGAAAGCCGTAATGTCCACCTTGGCTTTTCAGGATATTTAATACATGGACTTATTATTATGTAAACTTGCTTCTTTTGTTAGAATCTTGGAGAAGATTTTTTTAATTTTAGTGTTGATATTTTTAAATAAATTAGCATTATTTAAGGTAAAATACATATATATATATATATATATTAGGGCGGGTCGATTTGTAGGGAGTGAAAAAATTCACCAAATTCCCTATGATTTCCGTATTCTATAGGTTATTCCATGAAAATTTGCAGAAGGAACCATACCTCTATCGTTAAAATCGAGTTCCCTACTTTTTGTTGGTAAAAAGTTCAAAAGTTACGGGCATTTTTGTCCAAATTTTGGACCATTTTTCCATTTTTTTCATGATTTTGTCCAAGAATATTACTTTCATGGCCATTTTTTTGGCTCAATTCATTATTTAATTCAATTTACAATTCAAAACGAAGAGTTTAAGCCTGAATTTATCGAATCAACCTATTATCAAAAAAAAAAATATTCAATTTGAGTGTAGTAAAAGACAAAATGTGAAAAAAAAACATTTTTTTTTCTGAAAGTCTTGTTTGCTTTCAAGTCTTGGTGTTTTCGTACGGCTCTCTAATGTCGTCGCCATAGCGCCTTCTACATTCTTTCCTGCAACTCGTTTAGCAGTGGCAGCCAGCAATTGGACATGTCTTTCCGTTCCTTGAATGTGTAAAGGAATTTGTGGATCATCGAACGGTGGCACTTCGTAATTTAAATATCTCTCCAAATGTTCATACGAATAACTTTGCGTAAACGGTGGTTCGAATAAAATGGTATCGTCATTTAAATCAATCATATTTGTATATTCCGTACAATTAAGGTTTATAATAGATTTTTTATAAACTCTAAGTTCCGTTGGGTCGACAATATCTCTTCGGTAATGTAAAATCTTCTTTATAGCAATGTTTCGTTTTTCCATTCTAATATGGATTATCTTGAATTACTGTATTTACAACTCCAAGTAAATTCGGTGGTAAAAATCATGTCCAAGTAATAAATTTAAAAAGTAAAGTACTACCGTATGCGGCAGAGCTATAATACTTAACATTTAAATACATTGGCGTGTATACTTTTATTATATAGTTAGCCAGAATATTTAAATTTTCAGCTGGATTATTAGTTGTCACATACAACCGTAATAATCTATTGGCTTTGGTCAGCCAACGAGAATGTGCAATTGGCCCTGGTTTTATGTGAGACAAATTTGCAGGAACCACACTATTAGAAATTGCATTGGCCATTAACATCAAGTACCTCGAATCGGTAGATAATTCTTCTGGATTTAAATCACCAGGAGGCATATTTTCCAAAGCGTTTTCCTCAAAATCGGTTACCACCTGAAAAGAAAACATAAAAGCTAAAAAATAGAATGAAAAATGGTAAAGAATCAGCTATAAAAATTACATACCGGAAGATTTTCACAATCAGCAATTTTTGAGCTCAACTTTCCGGTAGTTGATCGTGGTCCCGTGGTGGTTGATTTGTCTAAAGTGTCAAACAAATGTCTAAGCGGAAGCTCGTTAAAGTGCAGAAGACACACAAACCAGTGCAGTGGTCTCTTTAACTGTTTTTCGAATAGTCGCAAAATTCCACCGTGTACGCCAGTATTTGTTGGTTCACCATCAGCGCATATGACAATTAATGAATCGAGAGACAATTGTTTTTCTTGGAAGAATTCGATCAATTTGTTGACTTGCCGCAGTTTCACTTTCTAGTTTTGTGTAGCCTATCAATTGAGATTTTGGTTCCCTCAAAACAACTAGATGAGGTTCTTTAACCATCCTTGGTTTCAACTTCTCATCAATTTTTTCTACAGTTAGAGTATCATTTTTCCTGCCGTCGAATGAAAATGATATCAAATTCGAGCCATCATACCGCTTACGAAGTGCGTCTTGTCTCCATTTTTCTCTTTCTCTACGAAGTTTACTTTTATCCATGATGACAAGATTGTCATGAGCATCTTTTACGCCCAGGTCTTCCATCAGAGCTGTTGCCAATGCTGATCCCATTCTGTCATGCACACCAAATCTGTCACACATCATTGCATAGTTTTAAGTATTGTATCTGGGAGTGTATGTTTGTGGCGGTAGAACTAAATCTGAACCTCCTCTCACATCAACTTCCATTTCGTCATAATGTGGTTCGTATGTAGGATCGTTGCTCACTGGGATTGTTGGTATAGTCGTTGGTATCGTCTCTTCACTTCCACTATCGTGTTCCGGTATCGTTTGTATTCTGTCATTATATTGATCGCGCATGAAATCTTTTAAGTTTTCTGAGATAGATCCACATGAGCAGTCGTTTTCTTTCAAGTTGCATTTACATTTTCCAATGTTGAATAATTGGTTTGTTGATTCTACGAATTTTTTTAATTCTGTTGCGCGTTTTACTCGTTGTTTATCTGCATTACTTTATGCGTCAAGCAAATTATTCAATTTTCTAATGATGCTACTTTTGAGTATAAGTTCAATATTAAGTTGATTCCAAATTTCTTACAATCTGTCTGTTACTTGGGGAGTAAATGTTTTATAGGAAAACATTTTGCTTTGGGCTTTTGAACGTTTGGCCAAGAAAAAATAGTACTTGAAAAGATCTCGTTTAGTTGACAGATTAATATCAGGTAATTCACAGGCCACGCCAAAAGAAAAAATATCATGAGAGACCAAATGTTGCAAACTACTGCGTTGGGTATCTGTTGGATTTTGCGATGAACCAGGCTCTGAATCCATTTTTTAAACCGTCACCAAAAGAATTAAATATGTTTTTCATAGAATAATAATATAACTATTAACTATAATAGTTAGCAATGTTTTTACACTTACCTTTAAATCTTTTCTAAATTTCAAAATAGTTTGATTATTTGTTAGTTATTTCAAGTAACACTTCACTGAAATGACGCTCAAACAAAACTAGTATACACTGGAATATTATAAACAAACAAAAATAAAGAAGTCTATAAAGAAACTAAAAACAAAAAGAAATAAACAAACATAACACAGGGTGTGCACCCTGTGAAAAAATATGCCAATAATGTAAAGCGCAAATCAGTCCAGTCGTAACGTAAGGTTCGTAAGCTTCGTTAGTCAAAAAAATTGAGCCAAAAAAATGGCCATGAAAGTAATATTCTTGGACAAAATCATGAAAAAAATGGAAAAATGCTCCAAAATTTGGACAAAAATGCCCGTAACTTTTGAACCGTTGGACCAATGTTGGAGATTTTTTTTTGTAAATTGATCAAAATGAGCTCACCTTTCCAACGCGCCTTTCACCTTTCCTACTGGCGATTAAACCCGATCGATAGTTTTTGAGTTATGGATGTGAACGTGTAGGTAATATTTCATACGAACGTCAATTTGGGAAAAAATCTACCAAAAAAAAGTAGGGGACTCGATTTTAACGATAGAGGTATGGTTCCTTTGGAAAATTTTCATTGAATAACCCATAGAATACGGAAATCATAGGGAAATTGTCGAAAAATAAATCGACCCGCCCTAATATATATATATAATAATTTGTTGCAAGTTTTTTGAGTAATTTTAATACAGTAGTCTAGTCTAGATCTAATTCTCATGCAAGACCATTTATATATTTAAACTACACTAAAAAATGGAACCATACCTCTATCGTTAAAATCGAGTCCCCTACATTTTGTTGGTAAAAAGTTCAAAAGTTACGGGCATTTTTGTCCAAATTTTGGACCATTTTTCCGTTTTTTTTATTATTTTGTCCAAGAATATTACTTTCATGGCCATTTTTTTGGCTCAATCCATTATTTAATTCAATTTACAATTCAAAACGAAGAGTTTAAGCCCAAATTTATCGAATTCGGTTGATTAATTCATGCGATATTGCTAAAAAAAAATAACACATAAAGCCAACTTTTTGATTTTTTTCCCTTTTTATTTTTTTTTTCTACAAAAAAATATGCCAATAATGTAAAGCGCAAATCAGTCCAGTCGTAACGTAAGGTTCGTAAGCTTCGTAAGTCAAAAAATTGAGCCAAAAAAATGGCCATGAAAGTAATATTCTTAAACAAAATCATGAAAAAAATGGAAAAATGCTCCAAAATTTGGACAAAAATGCCCGTAACTTTTGAACCGTTTGACCAATGTTGGAGATTTTGTTTTGTAAATTAATCAAAATGAGCTCACCTTTTCAACGCGCCTACTAGCGATTAAACCCGATCGATAGTTTTTGAGTTATGGATGTGAACGTGTAGGTAATATTTCATACGAACGTCAATTTGGGAAAAAATCTACTCGGTGACTCGATTTTAACGATAGAGGTATGGTTCCTTTGGCAAATTTTCATGGAATAACCCATAGAATACGGAAATCATAGGGAAATTGTCAAAAAATAAATCGACCCGCCCTAATATATATATATATGATAATTTGTTGCAAGTTTTTTGAGTAATTTTAATACAGTAGTCAAGTCTAGATCTAATTCTCATGCAAGACCATTTATATATTTAAACTACACTAAAAAATGGAAAAGAGCGTGATTTTTAATTTTAAAGCGCCATCTCTGAATTGCTTCAGTGAAATCAATCAAAATTGGTCTTGCGACCAGTGACTTTGGATATTTTTCCAGGAGAGCCGGAAAATGATATCCCCAGATGCATAGCAAATATGTTAGTTCAGACCTTTGATAGCATACATTAATTTTGGTTGGGCGAGATTAAGTCAGCAATCGTGTAACAGGGATCCATGTTGATTTTTGTATTCTTTTCTTTTCCACTAAACATTTAAAATTGGCTAAGTTGGGAATGCCTTTCACTTTAATTCGTTACTTGATCTATATTTGACGTAAAAAATTTGCATTTTAGGTGAAATGTGTTTCCTGGTCATAATTGTTCAGGCAAAAAAAAAATCAAAATGGACCTCTTTTGAATTTATAGCCTCTGGGTCAAGTTCCATCAATTATTGCCCGATGGTTATTCTTGAGTAATGGTAATTTTTATACTTTAAGGAGGTATTTGACCTCTAGGAGAATTTGTTGTGAAACAATTATCATGGATTTGTTAACTATTCAGTTTGTGAAAAATAAATAAAATGGTGAGGTTAATATTAATACAATGACTGCACTTCCAAGGGCTTTTAAGAGACCTCATATTAAAATTGTCAATTTTCAATGATTTCATAATCAATTTTTTGCAGCGTACATGCTTGACGTGTGGCAGAGTCAGCAGTTTTATAAAAAAAAACCACATGTCTCAACAAACACAAATATACTGCCCTCAACGCATTAATTACATGATCAAGCATATAAAAACGCATACTAATGAGTAGGTCGTTTGTCCAATACAATAATAGATTTATTTGTTTATGAAGATAAAAAAATATTAAAAAATAGTATAAAACACTAGAGTTCAGAGATCAAAGCATCAGTTAATCCAAACGATTCACAGCATCAACAAAACAAAAGACACAAAAAAATTGTCAACATGAAAATCTTTGTAAGTTGAACAAAGTAGCTAAGTGTTACAAACAACATTTAAGCCCAAGGGATAATAAGATGGATTATATTAACAAGACCCTTTCTGCTCTTATACTCCAATGAAGATTACTTTAGCTTGTCTCATAGCCATCGCCTTTGCCGCTAACGATGTCAATGTTCTGCTTAACGAAGCTGAGGTCAATCCGGAGGATTTTAAGTATGCCTACGAATTCGATAACACAATCAAGGCTCAGCAACAGGGTTCCTTGAAGGACGGTAACACCTGGGTTGTCAATGGTCAGTATTCGTACACCTCTCCTGAAGGTGAACAAGTATCACTCCAATATACAGCTGATGAAAACGGATACCATGTTGATGCTGCCAACCCATTGTTGCCCACTTCTCCACCAATTCCAGAGGCTATTCAAAGAGCTTTGGACTACATTTCCAGTCATCCATCAAGAGAAAATAGCAACTAAAAAAATACACATACACACACAGACGTTTAAAAGTATTACCTACTGTTGATAATAAATATTCTTCTAAGTCATTTTACCTAAAACATATGTCTTTTTTTAAGGTCTTTGTTATGCATCGACGAAAGTTATGTTGCAACGGTTACCAATTACTGGTAACGAGTAATCTTAACATCTAGATTAGCAATTTTTGTTCTTAATTTTGATAAATCGTTAAAGTTATTAGCCCCTACCTTAATCATTTTATTAAAACGCCATCGTTAAGAAAGTTTTTATTGAAGTATTTGGTGTTCAGCTTTAAATCTATATTATGTAAAATTGAAGTGTACATTAAAATTACTACTTTACTTCAAAAGTACTGGCCAAATTTTATGAAAAAAATGTTAAAATATCATATTTGTGCTACAGATATATTTAGGGGTGTTATTCATTCGAAATTTTAATAATAAAAATTACACATTATGTTTGCGGCAAAGTATCAAGTCTAGATACTTCTTGCACCTTTCAGTGCATGCAGTAAGCAGACTTACTACTTTCTCGATGCAACTGTGTGCTGAAAAGTATAATCCAAGCTACAATACTATTCAGTCAGAGTTAAGGAAAATAAGTAGACGTTACTACTTTACTGATACAATTGTGTGGGGAAAAGTATTAATCCGAGCTACAATACTATTCAGTTAGTATTTAGGAAAATAAGAAGACGTTACTACTTTACTGATACAATTGTGTGCGGAAAAGCATCGATCCAAGCTACATCTGAATACATCTGAAAACAGAAAACGCTTTTTTTAAAATGGTTTTGAATGAAAGTAAAAATAATAAGAAGTTTTTGGATTCAAAAATTATAAGTCGGATATAGCTCAATAATATTTTTTTATTTTAAAATTAAACTTAAAAAATAACTTTTATTTGAGAGATAAAAAAAGTAAAATTAAAAAGATTTAAAAAACTGTAAATTCCAAAAAATAAAACAGTATTTTCAACAAAAAACTGTGACCTCAAAAAAAAGCAAGTTGTAGCAGTCCGAACCGCCCAATAGCAGTGCCATCTAGCTGTCAAGCCTTATTTGGATTATTATTATTTTAGAATTAGATTAGGACTAACTTCATTACAATTGCGAAAGCTTTATTTTAACTTCACCTAACTTCATTGTATTGTTTAGAAAGCTCAGTGCATGAGCTTTCTGACTATAAAAGGGCGATCAAACGAACAAAATTGTCATTATCGTGCAATGCGTTCACGGATCAGTCCAGGTAAGGAACACTGCTGCAATAGTGTCTGCTTTGGTGAGCTGAACAGCGTCAAGCTGGTCGTTTGCTTATGCAGTGCATTGTTGTTGCAGCCGCTCATGATGTTTTCTATTACAGCAGTGTCTGTTTTGGGTTAGTTGAACAGCGTCAAGCTGGTCGCTTGCCTTTGCAACACGTTGTTGTTGTAGTTTTCATTTTATATTCTTTATTACAGCAATGTCCGTTCTTGGCTTGCTGAACAGCGTAAAGCTGGTCGCATGACTTAACGATGCATTGTTGTTGTAGCTTGCAGTACTTGCTGAACAGCGTAAAGCTGGTCGCAAGAACTGTAACTAAATTATGTAGGGAGTTTTATATTGTTTTGCGTTACGTTAAACGTGTTGAACGGCGAAAAGCTGGTTGCATGTTTGACGGAACGATTTCATCCCACTAACGTTTTATCGCTCTTTTCTTTCTCTTTTTGTTTCACAGATTCTACATAAAACTTATTTCTTTGTATTTTGATTACTTCAATAAAACTAAATTGTTTAATTAAAATAAGGCCAACCTAATTTCACACAAAATTGATTTTTCCAGTATAATTTATTAAAACTTTAATAAATAAATAAAATACTTCTAAAACTGGCGCCCAACAGTAGGCCCGAAATTTATGCAACCTGGAGCTAAGAAGTGCAACGCAACGTACAATAACAACAACAGCAACAACAAATACAGCAACAAGCATGACAAATTTGACAGCAGAGCAATTTAAGGAGCTGATGGAGGCGGTGTGTTTAAGCAACGTCAAACAGGGTTCGTTCAGCGCGTGTACTGCTCGTTATAAAGGGGAGCGCGACCCGTCCAAAGTCGAAGAATTTATTGCAGCGATCTCAACGTTCAAAACTGTCGAAAAAGTGCTGGATAAGGATGCAGTTGGTGGTATGCCGATGTTGCTTGAGGGTGACGCAGCGGAGTGGTGGCGTGGCGTGAAAGATGGTGTAATAACGTTTGATGATGTCGTTAAAAAGATTCGTGAAAGTTTTTCACCTCCTAAGCCTGCATGGCGTGTGTATGCCGAGATCTTTGAGGCAAAACAACAAAGGAACGAGTCTACTGATGTATTTATTCGAAAGAAGAGAGCACTATTCGCACGACTTACACACATCCCTATTGAGCGTGACCAAATCGATTTAATCTTTGGATTATTACACGCAAATGTTCGTGAGCGTGTTATGAGGCACAAAGTGAACACCTTTGATGACCTGCTTAAGGATGCGCGAGAAGCAGAACAGTTTCAAGCCGAAAAGGACAAAAGCGCAGAGCAGTCGTCGGTCAATGTTGGTGGTGGTCCTTTGCGTTGCAGTTTTTGCCGTAAAAAAGGACATACGCAAGAAGTGTGTTTTAAGAAGAAGGAGGCTAAGGCAAAAGAAACGCAGGCGAATGCTCCAGTAGTCCTTGCAAAAGCAAAACTAGCATGCTACGGATGCAATACGCCAGGGTTCATAAGAGCCAATTGCCCAAATTGTAAGATAACGTCGAATCAAAGTGAGCAAGTGCATTTCAACACAATTTCGATGCGAAAAGTTGAATATAAAATTCCGACTGCCAAGGCTCAATTGTTTGGAGTGCCTGGCCTGGTCTATTTTGACACTGGAGCTCGATTAAGTGTTGCTAGTGAAAATTTAAAACGCATAATGGATTTGAAGCAATGTCAGTATGAAACCATCAAATATGAAATCAAGCTAGCGGATGGAAGCACATCTAAACAGGACTGTTTGTCAACGGAAAGCAAAATAGTCATTGGTGGAAAATGCCTGAACATAACGTTCCTTATATTACCAAATGCTGTCGGGAATCGAACATTGATTGGCACTGACTTTATGCAAAAAGCCGGAATTGTGCTAAACATGGGTCAGAGATTCTGGTCGTTTGAGGGATGTCCTGAGCAGCAGTTCGATTTTGTGGATGAAGAATCACGGAATTTGTTAGAAACCATCAATGTTTACAAACGAAAGCCAGAAGACTCCGTAGAAAACGTTAATAAACAAAATAAGTCAACATATGTATCTGATTTCGAAAACTTTGGGCCCGAGATAGTGATGCAAAATGTGAAGCAAAACGATTACTCGCCAAACTCGATTCATAATATATTCCGAGATGCACTGCCGCTTCACATTCAATCACCAAAAAAGAAAACCGACCTATTTGAAGGAGTTGTCTTCAACCAAAAAGCGTACGACGACGCAATTTTTACAAAGCTATTTGCAATAGACTTCAAAATTTTAAAAGAATCTGACGGAAGTCAACTTTCATTGTCCGAGAAGGAGCAGCTAGAAAATATTTTACAGAAACATGAAACCGTTTTCAGCGCCATAAATGAGCCAACTCCATATGCTGAACATAGCATCAACACTGCTGACCATGCGCCCATTTCATCACCTCCATATAGATTGTCGTTTGCGAGAACTCGTGAGCTCAAGGATGAAGTAGAGAAGATGCTGGAAAACGACATAATTGAAGAGAGTGAATCTGCATGGACGTCACCAGTAGTAATGGTACCCAAAAAGGACGGTGGTTTAAGAGTCTGCATAGACTATCGCAAACTTAATGCCATCACGATCCCAGATAAGTATCCGCTTCCACGGATAGATGATTTGCTGCATGCTGCCAAAATAACAAAATGTATGAGTACAATTGACTTACAATCTGGTTATTACCAAATAAAAATTGCAAATAAAGACTATGCCAAAACATGTTTTATTACTCCGTTTGGAACATATAGCTTCAAAAGAATGCCGTTTGGTTTAAGAAATGCGCCAGCGACATTTCAACGTTTGATTGATAGGTTTAAATCAGGAATTTCTCAAATAAATATTTTAGCGTACTTAGACGATTTAATTATTTGCTCCTCGTCGTTTTCTGATCATTTAAAGGATCTAGATGTTGTTTTTGAAAGGCTTAATCTTTTCAGGTTAAAAGCAAATAATGCAAAATGTAATTTTTGTTGTTCACATGTGAGATATTTAGGACATGTTCTCACTTCAGATGGCATTAGCGTTGATCCCGAAAAAACTTTAGCAATATGTCAAAGAAATGAACCTAAGAACGTCAAAGAGGTTATATCGTTCATTCAAACGTGCTCTTGGTATCGACGTTTTATCGAAGGTTACTCGAAAATTGGAAAGCCACTGACAGAATTAACCAAGAAAAATGCTAAATGGAAATGGGGAGAAGAACAGCGCATCGCATATAACACACTGAAGGAAAAGTTAGTGACATCGCCAATTCTGAAGCAAGCTGAAGACAACAAGCCTTTTATAATAAAAACTGATGCCAGCGCTTATGCACTTGGAGCAGTTCTACTCCAGGGGGAGGGAGAACACGAACATCCAATAGAGTACGCCAGCCGTTTGCTTACGAAAGCTGAAATTAACTACTCTACAACAGAACGTGAAGCTCTTGCCATTGTTTGGGCTTGCGCAAAGTTTCGAGGCTACATCGATGGAGAAGAAATTATTCTCATGACAGATCATCAACCTCTTAAATGGTTATTAACAGTAAAAACGCCTTCAGGACGCTTAGCTCGATGGGCTTTGCAGTTACAACAATATAATTTTAAAGTCGAGTATGTGCCAGGAAAAACAAATGCCGTAGCTGACATGCTCTCACGACCTCCTCAGGAGCAAGGCGTAATACCAGTACAAAGCATTCTTTCAATTCATATTGATTTTCCAAAGAAAAGTATTTCTGAACTTCGCGAAGAACAACTAAAAGACGATAAAATTAAAGAAATTATTCACTCCTTAGAATCTGCAGATGAAAATATGCATCGATGGATCAATAGAGGTTACCTAATGAACAATGGAATTTTGTATTGCTATGGTAATGATGACGAAGATGATGCTCAGTATGTCGTTCCAGTTCAAGGGAGAGATGAAATTTTAAGGCGCTACCATGACGATAGCACAGCGGGACACTACGGTGGAGAGAGGACTATTGCTAGAATTGTGACAAGGTATTATTGGCCTGGTATGAGGGCTGAAATTTTAAAGCATGTTAAAACCTGCATTGAATGCCAACGTTTCAAGGCCTCAAATATGAAACCATATGGTCTTTTGCAAACAACTAGCAGCAGACAGCGGTTTGAGGTAGTTGCAGTGGATTTGTTTGGCCCACTACCACAGAGTGACGATGGATACCAATGGATATTTATTGCAGAAGATGTTGCAAGCAGATGGACAGAGATATTTCCAATAAAAGAAGCAACAGCGGAAGCGTGTGCTAAGCTGCTCGTCGAAGAAATATTCCTCCGCTTTGGGATACCTAGGCGCCTCAAGTCAGACAATGGAGTTCAGTTTATTTCAGCGATTATGCAAAAAGTTTCATTTTGCCTCGGAGTCGAACAACAATTTACGCCCGTCTACCACCCCGAAGCTAATCCCGTAGAGCGACGAAATCGAGATCTCAAAGCACAATTAGCTATTTTAGTGCAGCAAGATCACACAACTTGGTACAAGAACCTAGCAGCTATTCGTTTCGCAATGAACACCGCTAAATGTCAAAGCACAGGGTTCACACCATCATATTTAACATTTGGAAGAGAGTTACGCACACTTAATGATGTCCAGCATGATGTCAGAGAGATTGTCGAGAGGGAGACTTTCATTCCACAAATTACACCATATCTACGAAATCTGGTCAACTCATTTATGACTGCTAAAGAAAATGAGCAACGTATGCAGGATAAAAACAAAGTTCAAGCAGATCTTCATAGACGGCCTCAACCAAACTTTGATGTTGGTACAAAAGTCTTAATTACCACACACGTTTTAAGTCAAGGATCTAAGGGCCTAACTACCAAATTTGTTCCTAAGCGAGATGGTCCGTATGTCATCACAAGAAAGATTGGGTCAACAACGTATGAAATCGCGTCGCCTGATAATTTAGATACACCACTGGGATCATATCATGCGTCAGCAATCACTGTATACAACGGTTCTAACAATGATGATACACCTGTTCCTGTTCATCCAATAAAGAAACGTGGTCGACCAAAGAAGAAGATCAGTTAAGATGTTGTCGTGCTAGCGAAGGGGCGATATCCGCACGCCAAAGGGGGAGTCTGTAGCAGTCCGAACCGCCCAATAGCAGTGCCATCTAGCTGTCAAGCCTTATTTGGATTATTATTATTTTAGAATTAGATTAGGACTAACTTCATTACAATTGCGAAAGCTTTATTTTAACTTCACCTAACTTCATTGTATTGTTTAGAAAGCTCAGTGCATGAGCTTTCTGACTATAAAAGGGCGATCAAACGAACAAAATTGTCATTATCGTGCAATGCGTTCACGGATCAGTCCAGGTAAGGAACACTGCTGCAATAGTGTCTGCTTTGGTGAGCTGAACAGCGTCAAGCTGGTCGTTTGCTTATGCAGTGCATTGTTGTTGCAGCCGCTCATGATGTTTTCTATTACAGCAGTGTCTGTTTTGGGTTAGTTGAACAGCGTCAAGCTGGTCGCTTGCCTTTGCAACACGTTGTTGTTGTAGTTTTCATTTTATATTCTTTATTACAGCAATGTCCGTTCTTGGCTTGCTGAACAGCGTAAAGCTGGTCGCATGACTTAACGATGCATTGTTGTTGTAGCTTGCAGTACTTGCTGAACAGCGTAAAGCTGGTCGCAAGAACTGTAACTAAATTATGTAGGGAGTTTTATATTGTTTTGCGTTACGTTAAACGTGTTGAACGGCGAAAAGCTGGTTGCATGTTTGACGGAACGATTTCATCCCACTAACGTTTTATCGCTCTTTTCTTTCTCTTTTTGTTTCACAGATTCTACATAAAACTTATTTCTTTGTATTTTGATTACTTCAATAAAACTAAATTGTTTAATTAAAATAAGGCCAACCTAATTTCACACAAAATTGATTTTTCCAGTATAATTTATTAAAACTTTAATAAATAAATAAAATACTTCTAAAAAGTTCAATTTTATTGGCATATATTTATTTATTAAAATGAAAATAATAAAAAATAATTCATTACACAGTGCAACACGAAAAAAATAACCATATACGGACACCACTACGTGATAAAAGACCAAAAAAAAGACCCCTGTCTCCCAGTTTAGCCCCAATTCCTCCAGGTTTTTTTTATGGGCCCCCAAAGATGTGGGGCCTCGGTGTCATTTTTGCAAAAAATTATCATATTCTTAAGCTCATATCTTGCAAACCGTTCGGAATTTTGATTTGATCTCTGAGGCAAAGTTGTAGCTCCTGTCATAAAGAAAAAAAATTGTGAACATATAAAATACAAAACTTCATCTTCAAGGTCAAAATCGCAAAAAAACTTTAAAAATGAGCGAAAAATGGCGCAAAAAGCGTTTTTTTTTATTTTCCGCTTTTACGAACAAATTTACTTTATGAAAAATGCGCCAATTTTCTTTGTCCTGGTAGGGCTTACAGCGCTGATTAAAACCCCAAAGTTTTTTTAAGGAGGCCGATCCAACTTCTTGATATATAGGCCTTTATAGCTTGAGTATACAATCGCTTATATCTCACCCATTTCTTATCCGATCTGGTTGAGATGGGTATCGTTGACAAGACCTTTGAAAACGCTTTAAATCTGTATATAAATATGTTAATTTTTATTAACTCATTGGGGCAAACTAAAAAAAAAAAGATTTGTTAAACTCACTTTTTTAATAAAAATCTGGTTTTCTCAAAAAACAGCCCTAGTAAAACAAACAATTGAAGTGTAAGAAAATAAGCGATTTCTTAAAAAAAAAGTTGATTTCAAAACAAAAAAACGTAAATAATTGTCAGTCAGGAGGCCGAGTGTGTGAGTGCACTATACCTTCACTGATAGTAAGTGCATTCTAATAAAAATTCTCAAGCTGGAGGGTAAGTTCCCGTGCCCAAACTGTCAAATAACTACCTGGAAGCAAACATCTGCATTGAATTCACATAAAAACAACCCAAAATATAAAAAAATACCTAGAAACACATTTTAGCTCTTGTCATAAATATGAAATTGTGAACATATAAAATTAAAAAAACTTCTATCAAAAAACTACCTGAAAGCAAGCATCTGCATTGAATTCACATTGTAGCTCTTGTCATGTTTAATGTCTTGTATGTTTGATTAACGCTCAAAAATGAAATATGCCTGGCCAGAACCATGTGTTTGTCCAAGGGCTAACACCGTTTAGGTAGCGCTTAGGTATCACGCGATCACGCACCGACCGCAGCAGCACAGGCAATGCAGTAAGCTCAGCACACGCAACAAGGGACGCAGCACACAATATAAAAGCGACACGACGCTCACATCGAGGCATTACACAGCGCGACGTCAACGAGAGCTCAGCGGTGAAAGTTAAAAAGTGAAAGTAAAAAAAGTGAAAGTGCTACAGCATAATTAGTACACAACATTGGCAACTGACAATTTCAATATGCAGTGTGAAAATATTGATTTATTTTGCGACGTTTGCGGTCATCAAATCAGAAAAAAAAGTTCTACAACATTGCAAAAGGAAAAAAATCTTTTAACTAGTCAATTCAAGAAAGCATATAAGTTGTTTTTCGACGAAGTAGACTTGACCGGTGAAAATTACACACCTAATACAGTGTGTCACCAATGTTATAACAATCTCATGGCATGGTTGAGTGGAGGCAAACAGAGTATGAAGTATTGAAGAGTTGGGACAATCGCAGTGACTTGCCATATTTTTGACAGCGTTTTTAAAGCAAATAAAACTCACACATGGTAATGTGAACTCTACGGCGTACCGCAAACGGCAAGCTGAATTTCAGAGCCTCTACACTCTAAATGATGACAATTCGTTCGCTTACTGCAACAATGTAAAGGCTTTGGTGGTAAAAATGGGAATGAACTACATCGCTAGTGAGTGGAGATTATTTATTGATGGTTCTGTTTCAAGCTTGAAAGCAGTGTTGTTGCATGTATCGAACCAAAAACCTTCCATTCCGCTAGCAATTGGTATTAACATGAAAGAAAGCTATGAAACATTGAAAGGTATAATGGAAAAAATAAAATACTACGAAAATAAATGGAAGATTTGCTGTGATTTCAAAGTCATCAACATTTTGCAAGGTATCATCGATAAGGGCGGCTTTCCAAAATTCTTTCGTTTTCTTTGTAATTGGGATTCACGTTCACCTCTGAATCAATACCAATGTAATTCGTGGAGACCAAGAGGAAGTGTGGAGAAACAAATGAAACAACATAAACTGAGGAATGCAAGACATCTTGCTGCCACCGCTCCACATAAAATTGGGAATTGTTAAAAAATTCATCGAAGTGGCCGTTGTAAATTGTCCAAACGCATCCGACTATTTGAAAAGCGTTTTCCCAAAGCGTAGCGATGACAAAATTAAAAAAGTTATTGTAGCAAATTTAAAATTAATTTTTGTTCTCCTCACTGTACTATTTTCACTTTGTTAATATTTTCTTTTCCGTATTTTTTGTCTTTATTTAACAGGCGTACTTAATGGCCCTGACATTAGAAAACTATTCAAGAGCAACTTTGAATCATCGCTTCATGATTATAATCATTCATTGGCATGGATTTACCTTCAGCGTATATGCATCAGAGTCTTGGGAGGGGATCGAGACACGGAACCGGAAGCAAAAGAATGGGTGAAAGAAATGCTGTATTATTTTGAGAAAATCGGCACATCGATGACATTAAAGCTGCATTTTCTTCATTTTCATTTTCACGATTTTATCAAACAACTCCCTACCGAATCCGATGAGCAAGGAGAACAGTTTCACCAAACCACAATGCCCTTGGAAAAACGGTACAAAACTCGACGCATGGCTTGCAGAGGTAATATCAATTTTATTTATGCATTGTTTTGCATTCCTTTTTTGATTTCTTTTCTAATTTATTTCAGGTATGTTGGTGGAGTCACAAGATCACCCTATATGATGTTAATGAAGTATCTGAAGAAGAAAAAGCTGATGAAGGAGGGCAGTATGGAATTAACGTGCCTGTGGACACCATAAGTTCTGAATCAGAGTCAGATTCGGACGATTCGGACGACGATTTGGATTCACAACTTGAGAGATTGCGATTTGCAAGTCCAGGGCCATCAACATTATAAACATAATACGAATATTTTTTTTATAATTTTTGTAGTAGAAAGCGTAGTATTGTAGTGCCATCCCTGCTGAGACTACTAGTCCCTACAACACTGAATCATTATTATTACTAAATATCTATGCTACTACTCTTTGTTACAACCCTAACTCTAAATGTCAACCCAAACCACCTAAGAACTAAGATTAATAAAATCAGTAATAGTATAACAATGAAACCTGGAGTATGCCTTTTCACTTACGGAAGAAGGCTTTATAGTATATAGTATAGTATAGTCAATGTTGAAGTAAAGAAAAAACAAATGAAATTAAAAAATTTTCGGGAAATTTTTCACTTTTGCGTCTACCTAAGCGCTACCTAAACGGTGTTAAGAATTATTCCTAGGAAGTTAATATGGTCTAAAAAGTTGTTTATTGAGATCTGAGGTTAATTTTTATAGTTGATTATTTCCTTGAATTTTGAACGGTTTGCTACCTAAGGACCTGAACAGGGGAAAAAAGGTAAAAAAAATTGAATTTTAAAGCTTTTTGCGATTTTGACCTTGAAGATGAAGTTTTTGATTTTATATGTTCACAATTTTTGTTCTTTATGACAAGAGCTACAACTTTGCCTCAGAGAGTAAATAAAAGTTCCGAACGGTTTGCAAGATATGAGCTTGAGAAAATGATTATTTTTTTGCAAAAATGACACCGAGGCTCCACATCTTTGGGGGCCCATAAAAAAAACCTGGAGGACTTTGGGCAATACTGGGAGACAGGGGTCTTTTTTTTTGGTCTTTTATCACGTAGTGATGTCCGTATATGGTTATTTTGCCATGACTTAAAAAATTACACACTGTGTTATCAAATCCGGTTATACAAAAGCTTTAAATAGCATTTGTGCTCTTGAAGTTCTCATCCCACGCCATTATTTAGTATTTTTCTGTGACATACTGCCTTATTTTGAGTTTCATATAAAACATTTCAATTGAAATGCCAAAATCAGGCAGGCTTTTTTTCTGATATTGCGAATGAGAACACCTTATTATAATTGAATAACACCATGCTTTTGAATATATCACATTTTGTTCTTTGTTTTTGGAATTTGATTTTATAAATTTTTCGTTAATTGACTTGTTAAGTTTTTTGTACATTTAGTTTGATTTATCAAATTGAATATACTTTGATGCATTCGTTTTTAAGATATCTTTTGTTCTAAGAATACCACAAAGTGCGGGAATTTCTAACTTATTTCTACGTTATGTTTTATTAATATTAACTATGGAAAATATTCTTTCTGCATTTGCTGTGGCTATTGGAATGCATAGAGCAGCAGAAAGTATTTTTCTTAAAAGAGAAATGCTTTACTGCCATCGATTAAAATAGATTCCCAAAAAACTTCAATATTACTGTCGGCATTAAAATTTAAATCGCTTAAATCATTTGACATAATTCTCGCCGTTCATCATAAACTTTTTGCTATTCAGCAATGCTTACAACATTTATCAAATATCGACTCAATTGCGATATAGATGGTTGATAAGTATATAAAACTTTAGTTGGAGACAAAAGTTTCACATCTTTTAAAAATGCATTTTCCCATTCAAATTTAATTAACTGTTTATTACGTCGCTTAACATAAAATTTTACACAATGTTCTCTGAAGTCGATTTTATCCGATTCTGGTAATTTATGAGTTGAATATTTCAATTTTTTTTTTTTTTTTGGAAACCTGAAATTTAAAAAAACTGTAATTTGCACTGCGAGTCATTTTAAAAAACTGTAAGTCTGTTTAAAAAACTATAATTTACAGTTGAAACTGTGGATATGGCAACGCTGGATTCAGCATTCATCGAGTACCAAGCAGTAGATTGCTGCATGTACTTCTGTTTTCGTACACAAAAGTAATTCTACGGAAGTGATGTATGAAATAGAGTTGGGTCGTTCCGGACCTGCATAGTTCATGGAACTATGTTCAGTCTCGGACATAGTTCCAATCATTCCATCTGTACGATTTAAGCATGTTCAAACAGTTCCGATTGCATTAAAAATTTTTTAATTGAGCAACATCTCTTTCGCACTTACATAAATTAATCGAATTGTTTGAGCGACGACAAGTAAGCCAATTATGCATGTGAGAGTGAAAGAAATAATAGATAAAATTAAAAATGATATATCGTCATTCCAGTTGTGTGCATTGTTCAGCATTGCTGTTTATTTTTGCTTTTAACATATGAAACAGAACAATCACGAAATGACATTGAGCATGCTTCTGTTACTTTCATTCTTATAAAGAGAACTGCTGGAACTATATAGTTCCGCGAACATGCTTAAAGCTGATGAACTATATAGTTCCGCGAACATGCTTAAAGCTGATGAACTATATAGTTCCGCGAACATGCTTAAAGCTGATGAACTATAAGATGCAACTGCAAATGATTTTCAGCAACATTATAAATTTACAACATGAACTTTATTTACTAAATGAAATTATTTACTAAATGATAGAAGTTAATTTTTTATATAAACTAAAGAAATGTTTTTCTTTAATTAAAAAATATAGAAATAAAAAATATTGAACTGTTCTGCAGTTCAAATAAACAAAGGAACTAAATAGTTCCGCGGACATGCTTCAAATTCCCTCTGTAGTTCAACAAGCAGACAAGCCAAATAGTCTATACAGTTCAAATAAGCAAAGGAACTAGATAGTTCCGCGGACATGTTTCCGTGAACTAGTTCCTTTCTTCAAAAGAATCGTTCCATGTCCGTTCCGTCTCTGGAACTGTTAAGCACAAGCCTAGTATGAAACCATCCAAGAGACTATACAGTACTCGGGCAATTTCCTTCTATGTGCTTTCGCCGCAAGAAGTTTTTTGGCTATTTGGGTTGAAAGGGAACATTCGTCCACCCCTCATGCAGTGAATTGTCCACAAACTGCTTGCAGCGAAGGCAATTATTGCTCGAGAATTGCTGAGTTCTTGTTATTTGCGTGTGACTGAGCGGCAATTCTTGTACAGCGCACGCGCTCTTTTCGAAGTTTTGGCTGTGTGCTCTTGTGTGTGCGTGTGTGAGCTATGAAAAACAAGTTTTACAAGAAAATCAAGCTGCAAACGTAAAAAATTGCCGGCAATTAAAGGCTCATAAATTACCCATGAACAAGCCCTTGGCAAGTTCAAAACGTCGGATAATTGCCAGCCATTTTTCGCCTTAGAATTGCCAAGTGAAAAGCGGGACAAACAAATCAAAACAGAAAAAAAAGAAAACATTTATTATTTCTTTGACATGTATTGAGATTGATGAAAAAACTTCCGTGGCGAAGTCGCGGACAACAGTGTCTTGCTAGTATTAATATAAAAATTCAAATGAAGAAATTTATACCTTTTAACACCCGAGACAGCTCACAACACAATCGATTCAATTTCCACTGACTACGGAAGAAAGACAATCACAGCTTTTCGGCCGTAAACCAAATAAGTTGAAAAATTAATGCGTTCTAACAAGTTATCGGCTTCAACTATCCATAATATAACAATCTATTACGTAGCCTTGACATCTACCTATTTTCTTATGAGCTCCGGTCAACGAATCCCTGCAGTGTAAGACTAGTCAGCATTAAAACATGAGTAGTATTTATACTAGTCAAAACAAACTAGTTTATATTTTGTCACGATTTACTAGTTGCAAAAGTAGTTTAAACCCAACTAGTTTTTGTCAAGTCACATTAAACCAGTTGTAAAACCAGCCAAAATCAAACTATACTACATATTATCAAAATCAACCAGTTCCAAAACCAGTTGGAGCTGGGTACCTCATTGGAACAAACTAATAATAAATAAATTAAAACATATAAAAACTAATTTAAAAACATGTAGTTGATAAACTATCTTGAATTATATTAATGCGACATATACTCTCATTTTTAAATGTTTTTATTGCAACTTTGTAGTAGATTAGAACTTAGTATATATATACCACAAACATGGTATTTCATCAAATAGCTTTAACTTTAGCCTTTAGCTAATATTTTATTGTAAAAATATATGTTCTTTGAACCTATGAACTATTGAAAAAATATGAACCTATGAACTAGTTTTAATTCGATAATTACTGTATTGGTTAAAAACTAGTCACAACCCAACTAGAATTTTACTTTACATAAAAAATGAGTTGTTAACTAGTTAAAACCTTATCTATAGTAAGACAATTGTCTTTTCCAATGACATCACCACGTAAAAAATACCAGTCGGTTCTATGAGAATAGGACATAAATCGAACTAGTTGTTGGATATTTCCAACTAGTTGTTGACTGGTATAAATCTAGTTGATTACACTGCAGGGATGTCAAACAAAAGAAAAATAAAAATTTTTTGACACAAAACATTTTTCATATATGGTAGTGTTAGGGCTGAATGTGCTCTCTTTTTTAGTGACCATAACTGTCAAAATACACCATTGTGCTGTTCTTAGCTATTTTTGCTTTCATATCGCATTCTCATCTGTTGCAGATTTTGTATGAACTGTCAACTTGCTTTTGACAGTTTTGTCACCTGCTCTCCGCCCTAACACTACCTTGTCTAGTTACACCATGGACATATCCATTTTGCTTCAGCTGCCAAAAGCCGCTCTCGTTTTGATTTTCTTTTATTTGACATTCGTTGACCGCAACTAGAACTGTCGCTACTATTTGTATTACTATACCATAAACTATACATTAATAGGTACTTACTGCGCTTCGGATCTATGCAACTGGGTGCTGCTAGTAAATAACCCTTTCCACACGGAAAGTTTTCTTGTCAGCAAGTCTGCGGTACAGGCAAGTCTGTACTGGCAAATTTTTCTTCTGTGCTGTTCTTTCTTTAATGCTGTGCTCTTCTTTCCTTTGTATTTTCAACTTGCTAGCAAGAATAATTGCAGCATGGAAAAGGGGATAAAGCAGAAAAGCATTAGGATGAGCCAGTCATCTGTGACTGCCGTTCATTCCATGGTATAATTACTGACAAGGTAGTAGCATAAACTGGTTTTTTTTCTCACGAGCGGCGATCGGAAGTTGTCAAAATTAGCTGTTCATGCAATGAATCAAAGAAAAGTTAAAAAATAAGCAACGACTTAAACATAGCTAGTCAACAGTAGAAAACTACAACTCCTGTAGCTGTTTTTGACAACTCCTGATCGCCAAAAAACTGTAACTACTACCTTGACAAATAATTATGCCATGGTTCAATCCTCCGCGTTACAGATGCAAGGTGCAATTGATCAATTCACGTGCCGCAATTATTTCACCATCACAGCACGAAGAGGCATTTGTTACCCATTATGGAAACCTTCAACTGAAGTTTAAATGGTTAATTCAAATTTGTATATGAAACATTTAATTTGTAAAGTATTTTTTTTATAAGCAATCCGAATCTAAGAATTTTGAATGCCAATACAAGGTATTCTGGAGCTCGTTATAATTCCTTTGCATTGAGTTCATGTGCTGTTCGTAATGTAATGCAAAAGCATATTTAAACGTGGTGATGACAAATGTTTTTAATTGGTGCACTTCTAAAAAATTTACTGACTACTACTTATTTCAAAGCTTAAGAAGTAGGGGTATCCCTGGATCGGAGGCTGCCTGATCACTGCTGTGTCTTTCAAGCAGAACAAATGGCCATAAAGGAAGTGCTGACAATTAAGGCTCTCAAGGAACATGGTTTCAAAAAGGGAAATATGTATTTTCTTTAACATATCATCAAGATTGAGATCAAAGCTTAGAAGAAGCCATACATTTTAAATAAGCCAAAGAGTACCGTGCTGCTTTAAGTGAAATGTCAAACTATTTTAGCATTTACTGAATGCTGAACAGAAAAAAACGCAGTAAAAATAACAGTATTTTGCACATAAAGAATTCATAAGAGTTTTCGTTGTTACGAAAATAAACTTGTTGTATTTATTTATTCATTCGAAAAATATTGTTGATTTTAAAGAAAACAAAAAGATTTTGTTGAGAAAAATATAGTTGATTTTCACATTTAAGCTTAGTTAACAACTTAACTAATTAAGTTAGTTTAGCATCTGTTGAACCCTTTAAATAAAAAATTTGTTGCAGAAAGCGCAATATTGTTTTTTTTAAAATGTTTTTGCATTTCTTTTTGCTAACAAAACTCAAACTTTTTTTTACTTCTTTTTATGAAATTTTTTTTGTAATATAAGGAATCTTTCAAGGCATCAATATTCCGTAATATCCTCGCTTCTTATCATAGTTGTCTAGCTAGTTAAAGAAATCAGACGATACTCGGACATCCTATAGATCTTCTTCTAAGAACCCACTTCCCGGATTGCTCTGTTTCGTTTTAAACCATATAAGTCTGCTGGGCCTGATGGTATAGTTCCAGCCGCTATACAGCAGACGGCGTTCATTATCCTTCTATGGCTTTTTTCATTTTCAAAGGTTGCCTTGTAATGAGATACATACCATTAAAATGGAGTGAGGTTAAGGTAGTATTTATTCCTAAGGCGGATAGGATATTGCAAACAAGTCCGAAGAACCTTAGACCCATTAGTCTATCATCTTTTCTGCTGAAAACACTCGAAAGATTGATTGACGCTTATATTCGTTCGACATATACATCGACTCAAATTTGCTTTCAGCTTCACAACATGCTTACAGGAAAAGTAGGTCTCTAGAAACAGCCCTGAAATCCCTAGTAAGCTTTTTAGAACATTCCCTTCATCAAAAGGAATAAACAATGGTAGCTTTCCTAGATATCGAAGGTGCCTCTAACAATGTTCTTCTGGGGGCAAACATTGGTGCACTCATGTAGCTTTGTGTGGATGATTCACTCTGTGTGCTGATAAAAAACCTGCTGACGACCAGAGCTGTCAGAACATCTCTAGGTGACTCAAAACCCAGGAGATTTGTGAGTAAGGGCAATCTTCAGGGGGGTGTTCTATCACCTTTATTTTTGAACTTGGTAGTCAATGAACTACTAAGGAAAATAGAAAAGATGGGCTGCAAGGTGATTGCCTATGCTGATGACGTAGCTATTGCTGCACATGGAAAGTTTCCTGACACTCTCTTGGAGCTGATTGGATCAGCGCTCTCCGATCTTCATATTTGGGCCGAAAGCTATGGGCTGGGGGTAAATTCTTAAAAAAACTGAACAGGCCATTTTCACGAGGAATACAAAATTCCGGTTATGATTCCTCCATGTCTTTATGGCACTCAGCTATACTTCTGGAAGAGGCAAAATACTTGGGTATTATTTTGGATAAAAAGTTAAGCTGGAAACCGAACATTTTTGTGTAAATTAGGAAAGCCAATGTTGCTTTGTATGCCTATAAGAAAGCTATAGGTAAAACATGGGGATTACACCGAATATTGCACGTTGGATTTATACAGCTACAGTGAAGCCAATCATGCTAAACGGTGTATGTGTGTGGTGGGCAGCACTTAATACACAGTCAAATTGCAAATTGATATTGAAAGTGCAAAGAACTGTGGCCGTATGTAATAGCGGAGCACTTCATCTGAGAAATACATGAAATAACTCATCTGAGGCGGTAAGTGCAGTTCTTTACTTAATACCCCTTGATATTATGGGAAAAAGGATATTGCAGGAATCCGCCTTAGAGAAACCTCGCAGTGGGCTAACACTCGTACATGTCAATCTTCTATTATCGATCTTGCAAAATCAGTTCCTGGCAACATCAATTACACTATTCTTACTCCCTCATTCGGGAACAACTTTCACACAGTAACCCCAACCAGAGTTGGAAATTACAGACAGCAAAGTCGGTGTAGGCGTCTTTTCTATGGATCTGGACATCAGAGCTTCATTTAAAGTGACAGATCATTGCAGCGTCTTCCGGGTTGAAATAATGGGCATTTATAGAGCTGTGGAATGACTGAGGTATAGTGAGATATAAAATAACTGATATAACTGTGATATAACTGTGTTGCTAACATCACCAACAACCCTTAAATGTAGCTCGTCTCTTAATGAGATGGCCGATAAGTTCGATATTCATCTAGTCTGGTTACCAAGACATAGGGTTATTCCTGGAAATTGTAGAGCGGATGAGCTCGCTAAAAAAGGTACAACGGTAACGCTGCTGCCTGACATGGAAACAGTAGGCATGCCACTTCCGGCTGGCATCACACAGATTTCTGATGAAGCCTGTAGCATGGCCGAAATTGCAATAAAATCAATTAGTGATGTTTTCATTTTCATATTGAAAATGCTGTTGTTGTTGTTTCCTTGGAAAAAATTCGAAAAACCTAAAGCTCAATAAACGATTTTAAACTATCAAACAACAAGAATTTGTATTTAAAATCAAGAATGATTAAAACTATCAAACATTTAGAATTTGTATTTAAATCATAGAAAATCAACATGAAAAATTTAAATTTTATCCACACAATGCCTAGCTACGGAAGATGAAGGGGATGAAGCTATTTTTTTTATTTTAAAAAATTCCATTATATTTATACATACATTTATTTGACATAAATGTACATGATTAAATTGCTTGCTACGCATTTATAATTTTTTTGAAACAAATTTTACCTTAATGTGCTGAAAGAGGTACAATTGTACAAAAAGACATCACTGCTACCAAATAAGAGAAGTAAATTACTAGTTTTACCCTTTTGATATTGTATTTAAGTCTAATTGAATTCTAGATAGAAGCTCTTCTAGTCCGTAGAGCACTTAAATTTTCCAGCATCAGCATAATTCTGTGGGATAGCCTTTAATTTTAAACTTAAAAATTCATTTATATACAACAAAAACAAAGAAGCAGCAAGTTCAGATCCCTGGATGTTCCTACTTTAATTTTTTTTTAAGGAGCTTTTTATTTTATTTATTTCAACATATTGCTTCCTATTTAACGAGAAACTTTGAAAAAGAGTGATTTGTATATGTTTTGTTTGTTTGTTTAAGGTGCCTCCTTAGCCTTGGTATTTCAATCGTTAACTCTTCTTCATTGACGTCATCGTGGACTGTGACCAATCTTTGTATTAAGATCTACAGTTCATTTTCAGAAGCAGATAGCAAGCTCGATGGCAAGATGACACGTTCACAACTAAAACTATTTTTGAATAACCAAATTTTTTATTTTACTCACGATCACAATGATCTTTTTTGATTCATGAGTGCTCACGAATATAATAGTTTACGATTAGCCACGCTTACTCACGAAAATTCTTAAGGACTACACATAAGTTTCTAATAAAAGTTTATTTAGTATTTTTAAAATAAGAAACACAAATTCAATTCAAATCTTATGTAGATGCATTACATATACTAAAATTATATGAACACATAAATTAGTTTGCAGATTAATTTTTAGATGGAACCACAGACGATCGTTTGAGTGGATATAAAAACATTTTAAACATTTAAATACATTTAAAATCCATTGATTTTAATTAATAAAATGTATTATTTGAAAAGCAAGTACTTCAATCTATATTTTAAATTACGTTTTTATTTAAATAAAGTTTTATTTAAATCTATCCATATTTTCACACCGCAGCGTAAAACAAAATCATTACAGAATTTTTCACATACTTGATAAACAAGTCGTGAGACGAATAAATTTAAGTCACGCACAGTTAAGGTTTAGCTTTGGGGTTTAAGTTTTTAAAAAATAGTTATTTTATTTACACAACAAAATTATAACAATAGCTGCGTTCCATTCACTTCAAAATAATCTAGATTATTTTTTTTACATCCAAACCAAAAACAAAAATAATAATTCTATAACAAATTTAGGAAAATTCAATCACGCGAGTTAGGGTACGAATAAAAAGACACAATATGTTTTTTATGTACTACTTTATTTAACGAGTTGAATCTTAAGACTAAACTTATAAAGTATCTTAGTAGCTAACTTCAGCTCAATAAGTATGTATGTATGAACAAACATTAGTATATTTATACATACATGCATTTGTTGCTTTCTTCTGTATATTCTTTTATGACTGCAGTTCGGTGCATGGAGAATTGCGCCGAATCAGCGTTTAACTATTTCGTTAAATGTGAGGGATCAAGTTGCGTTGGTTCGCTGACGATGACGACGTCACTCGTCGTTACACGACTAAATTCGTAACAAACGCCAATCTTTTTCGTTTTTCTTAATTCTTAATTTTTCTTAATCTTTTTCTTAATTCCTTGTAATGATTTTGTTCTGCTCTGAAGTTCCGAATAAAATATATCCAGACACTCTTTACGGACCACTATATAGTCGACTTTACGGACCACTTCCAAAAAAACATTACATACTTTTTGTTCCAATTTAGTTACATAAAAGCTTTCATATAACAAAACTTTATATTATAAAAAAAAATTGTGACATCAATTGAAATAAAATAGAAAAATAGAGTAATGATAATTACTCTATGTAATATTCTAGATAAAAACCGGTGCGTTTCTGCAACGCCGCCGTTGCCGAACTTCCATAAAATGTTAACAGAGAACCTTCACGTGTAAATTGAGTTCGAATACTGAATTCCTAGGCTGTGCGACCTATAACTCCAAAGCTATTCAATATCACAAATTTGGGTTGTATGGAAGATTCCACGCCCCCTTGTCCAACGTCTACAAAATGTTATCAGTGAAACAGCGCTTGTAAATTGTGGTCGGATACCGAATTCCGAGGCTTTGCGACCTATAATTTCAAAGCTATTCGATATTGCAAATATGGGTTGTATGGGAAGTGCCACGCCTCTTGTACAACGACCGTAAACTGTTATCAGTCAAACGGCATATTTAAATTATGATGGAAAATTGAATTCCGAAGCTGTACGACTTATAACTCCAAAGCTATTCGATATCGCAAATTTCGGCTATGTGTTAGGTTCTACGACTCTTTTTCTAACGCCTATAAAATATAAGCAGTAAAACGGCATGCGTCAATCCGACCTATAAATCCAAAGCTATTTGATATCACTAATTTGGGTTTTGTGGAAGGTGCCACGCTCCCTTGTCCAGCGCCTATTAAATGTTATTAGTGAAACGGCATGCTTAAATTATGATGGAATACCGAATTCCGAGGCTGTGCAATCTACAATTTCAAAGCTATTCGATATCGCAAATTTGGGTAATATGGAAAGGGCACGCCCAATTTTACAGCGTCTATAAAATGTTATTACATAAATGGGAAGGCCACGCCATCTCGTATAACACCCATAAAATGTAATCAGTGAAACAGCACGTGTTAATAGTGGTCGAATACTGAATTCCGAGATGTGCAGCCTATAACTCCGAAGCTGTTCAATATCACAAATTTAAGATGTACGGGAGGTGCCACGCCCTCTTTTACAATACAAAAGCTTTCATTGGTATATGTTTAATAACTTCCTAAGCTTTCAGGAAAATCGGTTCAGATGTGAACAAAATTACCAAAACTTAGTATAATACGATCAAAAAAGTCTGATATAATGGATGATATAATGGGTGTTTTTATAGAGTGATACAACTTTGAGTTAGCATCACTGCTTTATTTGACCACCCATTAAACAGCTGATAGTTTGCTTTGACATTTCGTTATGGATCGACTTTCACCAGAGCAACGCGTGCAAATTGTTGAAATTTTTAATCAAAATAATGGTTCTGTTCGTCAAACTTATCGTGCACTTCGTCAATTTTATGGCGTACATAATCGTCCTTCAGAGCTGCTAATTCGAAGAACAATGTATCGTTTTCGGACCACATTTACTGTTACTGATAATGTGCATCTGGGGTTGTGTCCTTCCACTTTATGGAAGATTTTACGAAACGATCTTGGCTTAAAACCTTTCAAGATTCAACTTGTGCAGGAATTAAAGTCAAACGACCATCGCATGCTCCCCCAATTCGGTGAATGGGCTGAAGCACAAATTGATATTGATTTTGAATTTCCATGGAAAATTTTATTTTCCGATGAAGCCCATTTTTGGTTGAATGGGTACGTAAAAAGAATTGACGTATTTGGAGTGAGAAGAATCCACAAGCTTTTGTCGAAACACCATTACATCCATAGAAAATTACTGTTTGGTACTGTTTGCGGAGTCATTGGCGCATATGTCTTCAAAAACGATGATGGTCAGAATGTTACTGTCAATGGTGAACGGTATAGGAACATGATTCGAAGTTTTTTCGTACCTCAATTAGCTGGCATTAATCTTGCTGATATGTGGTTCCAACAGGACGGAGCCACATGCCACACAGCGGGCGCTACAATTGATTTAATCAAGGAAACTTTTGACGAAAAAATAATTTCACGAAATGGCCCAATTAAGTGGCCCCCAAGATCGTGTGATTTAACCCCATTGGATTATTTTTTTTTTTGGGGTTATGCAAAGTCACTTGTCTGCGTCGATAAACCACAAACAATGGAACACCTGGAAATCAAAATTCGAAGAGTTATCGGCGAGATACGGCCGCAAATGCTGCGAAAAGTTTGTGAAAATTGGTGTTCCAGATTGCGATTTGTACGCGCCAGCCGTGGCGGCCACATGTCATTAATGTCATAAATTTCTATCCAATAAAGCCCATTTCATTGATATTAAAAATATATAACTATGTTTTCTTATGATTTAAACTTGTATTACTTTATAAAAAACACCCTTTATATAGAACCCCTTTTTGAAGCACCTACATAGCAAGTTTCACTATAAAAATGTGTATTACTCCGGAATTGTCGTGATTTCGAAAAAAAAGGCGTTGATATATTATGACCACGCCCATTTTTATACAGTTTCTGACACTAACCATCTGAATAAAATTACAAAATTTTTCGACCAAAACTGTCTGATATATACTCTTTTGTTTTGTGGACGATATCGCAAATTCTGCTTGTATAGGAGGTATCACGCCCCTTAGTCCGATCGACACCAAGCATTACAGGAACAGTCTCAAGATGTGGCTTCAGTTTCCCTGAAAATTTCATAAAGATCGGCTCAGAAGGTTTTAGAGTCTTTACGTGATATACAAACATACATGCATAGTATGCATTGCATACAAACATGCATACATTCAGTTTTATATACATATACAGGGTGTCCCGTGTAAGAGTGCAAAATTTTTATGGAGGTGAAAGAGAAGGTCAAGTTTAGCAAAAATGCGTATGGGATGGGGGTCTATTTTCACACCGTTAGGAGTTACGGGGTTAATTGTTATTTCATGACTTTGATTCATACTATTGTTTCTAGCAGAAAAATTAACTCATGGAAAACTTATTTAAAGAACTCGTTTCAAAGACAATGAATTGGTCTTTCTGACGGTGTACTAACGAACCCACCCAATTTATTCATTACCGAGCTGTGCTCGTGTGAAGATGAAATAAATCCGTTGAAACTACAAAATTTTAAGTTTGAGCACAATTTTCTCAAAATTTGGCGTAATAAATCAAAATTTATTTTTGTACCAAGTCTGTGTTTTATTTAATTTTCTTTTCAACGACATCAAAGTCATTACCATATCTTCAAAAATAACAAAGTTAGTTGTACTTAAAAAATTTTACTTGATTGAAAACATATTGAGCTAATACTTTTTATTAAGGTGTTGCTGTTTGTCTATTTAGACAAATGCAGAAGTCTATTTAAATTTTCTTTGAGATATTCTACCAGAGCTATTAGAAAATGTAGCTTTGCGTAATAGACGTGGTATTATCTTTCAACATGATGGAGCTCCGCCCCATTACAGTAAAATTGTTAAAGATTGGTTAAATAGCAACTATCCAGCAGGCTGGATTGGAAGAAAAGGTCTAATTAGATGGCCTCCAAGATCACCCGACTTGACTCACGAGCCAGATTCTTAATTATCATTAATACTCATCACCCAGATTTTTAATTAGTAATTCCGAAATTGCTTTTGAGTACCGAAATTGAAAGACCTGGACACTACATAATTTATATTATATTATAATACAGACAACAACGATATGAGGCGAGAATTGAGGTGTACTTTGCATCTGGCGCGCCGACGTCAGGTACCGCGCGAGTTTATTTAATTTTTTTGCAATAGTAATAATCATTTCTCCATCGATAAAAAATCGTTTTCTATGTAAAATTTGACGTAGAATACAATGGTTATGTTTAAAACACGCTAGGTGGTGGGTAAGATTGGTTAAAATTTATTTAAAAATTTGAATTGCGTATAAGAATATGAAATTTTTCATAATTTTTTTTAACTATTTTTTTCTTAAAATATACTTTGTTATCTTCAAAATAAAATAAAAAAGTTGTCTCTAGCTTAAACAGAACCGAAGTTATGAATTTTTGAAAATTAGTCTCCATGGCAAAAATCACGAAAATCTCAAACATTTAACGTCCTCTATTATCAAAAAAAAAATCCACGAACACGTGTCCCTTTTCTTTCGATATAGAACCCGTAAAAAAATTTCATGTAAATCAAAAATGGGTCGGTCATTTTTTGTTCAAACCTGTACGGTTTGTAAAAGAATGACCCATTTATATGTTTTCAATTTATTTTAATTGATACGAACGCAATGTAAGGAATGCTTTCATGTATTTTTTCACACTTTGGCATCTACAATGTTAAAGTGCATTCAATATAATAGGTTCGATCATAGGTATACGCGCTCCTATTAAAAAAAATTTATATTAATACAAAAAATTTTATTTTATAATACAGATTTATGTTGAAGCATTTTTTTTTAATTTTGCACCCCTTTTTGCTGTGCACGCATGTTAGACTGTTAACACGCCTTCTTGCTACGCTACTGTGCTTACCGATGCATAATAGCGGTTTTTTAAATGGCCATAAAAAATAGTATTCTTGCCCGTCGCCACAAAAAATCTTTACCTTAAAGTGGAAGACCTTCTTGCTGCTTCTTCACCTTAAGCTTGTCTTGTTTAGGAAACAATTATTGTCCTTCGTATACAAATCGTTTAAAATCTATATTTTTATTTCAAATATTTTCATGTTTATATTACCATAATTATTCAAATTATTCTGAGCTAAGCACAAACAAAAAATATACAAAAAATAGCTTAAGGCATCAAGATATAATAAAAATAAAAATGATGACAAATTTGAACTCAGCATGGAAACAAAACGAAGAAAAATATTTAATAGATGAAGTATATTATGAAACACCGGTGGGCAAATGCAGCTCATGGTTTAGTAAATGCTTAATAATTATTATAAAGAGATTCGCCGATTTCAAAAAATTTAAATCTACATTATCGTATTTCTTAAGCCCATTTTTGTGCAACTTAACTGATAAAGAAATACTACTTTCTAACAAATTCGCAGAAGAGTTGGAGTTTTTAAAATTAAAAGCAAAAAAAATAATATCTTCAATTACTTCAAATTTGGCAACTCGCACCAAATTCATAATTGTTTCTGTTTACAAATGCTGCGTTCCGCATATTTTCAATATTTGATTTAATGCACACTGGTTAATGAGTGGAAAAACCTATTTTTAAAAAAAAATGTGTTTATATAAATTTTTCATTTTTATTACATAGCCAAATCTCTATCTCTCAATTCCTTATTGTCAAAATTGTAAAGATTTCATAAGTAGATTAAGCAATATTTTTATTTTATTAATACAGTTGTTATATTTACTCCAATCTATGCAGTACAAGGTTTTGCTATGACTCAAAAACAAATAATTAAAAGTTTATTCTTAAAGAGTTCTAAAATTGCGATTATTTTGAAATTTCAACAGATGTTAATAGTTTTACTAACTAAGCTTGCTAACTTTTCCAATTTATATAATTGTTAATAATGGAGTTTATATTTTATTAAAATGTGAACCTAGAGCCCACTTCGACCCACTCGCAAAGTAATGAGTGTTTTCGTGAAGGTGATACATCATTTTTACAGCGCTCCAAGGTATCATTTAAAACAAAGCAATTAGCTGGTTGCTACGCTTGTTTACAATTTTCTAGTTATTCTTTGCTATAACTTCCAAGCAAAATTTTTGCTACAAATGTGACATGCATTCTTAGGGACACTTCTTCCAGAATAAATTCTATAGTTCCAATTCCGCTTCTTCTTAGCAGGGAATTTTTTTAACCTCCAACAAAACCCAACCACTTTCAATACCAAAATACCGCCAAAATTGGGAAAATGGGCATTGAACTTGGTATTTTCTTAAACCACCAAACCAATCCTAAACACTTCGCATTTCCAACAACAAAATCGCGAAAAAATCAGGAAAAGAGATATTTTGCGTTATTATTTTGCTTGTTGAACTACAGAGAGATTTTGAAGCATGTCCGCGGAACTATCTAGTTCCTTTGTTGATTTGAACTGCAGAACTATTTGAAGCATTTATTTGAACTGTGTTGTCGAACTGCAGAGAAAATGTGTAAAGGTCCATTTAGAATTTTAACACATCGCTCTGACTAGTTTTAAATCAAATTGAACACAATATTTTGCTTTTTTATTGTTTTATTTTAATATTTTTAAATAAGAGAAAAACATTTCTTTATTTTATATAAAAAAAGGAACTTGTATCATTTTGTAAATAATTTAATTTAGCTGAAATATAAAGTAATAGGTACAAAATTCTATCACAATAACACATATTATAAGAAATTATCTTTGTTTAAGAAATGGTTGATTTTGTACTACTTGTGTTTTTATAAGCCTGAGACGAGGCAAAAATAAATAAATATTAATTGATAGTACAAAATTATCAATTAGCATTGTATATTATCTTAAAGAGAATAAACTATTTAATTTTCTCGCCTTCATTTAGAAAGAAACAGAAATATTTGAATTAAAAGTAACTTCATGATAAGTGTATTAAATAAAAAATTAGCAAATGACTTAATGACTAAAAAAGGAACTTATATGAGGTAGAAAAATTCATTTAGTTAAAATTAATAGTATGAGAGTAGTAAATATAAAAAATGAAAAGTTTGTTAAAAAATAAAGAAGTTTCTTATATGACTAAAACGAAACTTTTATAAGGCACAAAATGTCATTAAATAAAAACAAATTAAAGTTGTTAAAATAAAGTTAAAAAATATGTATGAGTAAATAGAAAAATAAATTGTTATACAGAAACTTAAAAAATACTTATATTTAACGAAGGGAAACTTATGTAAGGCATAGTTTTATTTGACTAAAATAAAAAAATAGGAGTTTATATTCATCATAAATTTTTTCCATAGTAAAAAATTAAAAATAAAAATTAAAAATACAAAGAAAATGAAAAAGTTATAAAAAAATATTAAATGAAATGTCCGTAATTCAATTTTATAAGTAAATAAAAATTATTAAATAATAAATAATAAAAATTATTTAGCATTTTCTAAATTGCTGTTTATAAAAATAAGTTGGGAAACTTTTTTGCTGACAGCCTTGAACGGTTTTCGGTCTGAGTTAACCCCGCTTTTGAAAAAATACGTTTGCATGGAACGAATGTGGCTACTAAATTCAACCTCCTAAGGACATGTTGGTATAAAATGGGATAAACACTCTTTCTTGCGCTAGACCAAAGCAGGGGATCATCACACCTACTTATTATTGGCTCATGAATGTATTTTTCGAGCTGAACTATACAGCCGCTATCGAGTTTTCTGGCACTAAACTAGCTACCTCTCTTTTAAAATCATCCCAAATAGATGCACTCCTACTGGTTGACGCTTGATTGTGCTGGTTAGCTTGTGCAATGACGGAATCCGTTACATCTGAAGATGGAGGTTGACGTATTACGCTTCCAACTTTGAATTTTAATGCCTCAAACGCTGCTTTGAAATTGCTTTCGTCTCGAAATCCTTTCCCTTTAAATCGTGGATCCAAAATCGTAGCTTCTGTATAAAGAAAGTTTTTTTCCAAATTATGAATTCTGGCATGAGTTTGTTGTTGCAGAACATCTAAAAGTTTTTTAACTGGTTCGGAGTGTATTGAGCCATGAGTAAAGCGATCGTTTATCTGACGTTTTAAAAGTCGACAGTAAACAATCACTTTTGACAAGCTAACGTTTCTTTCCGATGAAATTTCAACAGTTATATCTGAAAAAACTTTTAAAATTAGAATAACTTCCTCAATTTCATCCCATTCTTCGGTTTTTAATGCCAAATCATCCTTTATTAGTGCCAGCGTAGCGATAATTGATCCTTAATCTTGAAAACTCTGTCTAACATTTCAAACGTAGAGTTCCATCTTGTAGAAACATCTTGCTTTAATTTTAGAAGAGGTGCATTCATCTGACCTTGCATTTCATGCAATTTATACAGTCCTTGCGAGCTTCTTTTAAATAACTCGACGATGTTTTTAACTTTTTGGACTGTTATCGATATCTGTTGGATTCCAGCTTGCACTACCAAATTTAAAAGATGTGCGAAGCAACCTATATGCCGCCACCCACCTAATTGTATTGCCGAACGGATATTCGAAGCATTATTGCTGACAATAGCTAAAACTTTGTTTTCAATTTTCCAGTTGCGCAACTCATTCTTCAAAAAAGAGCATAAATTAATGCCGGTATGCCTCTCACCATATTCGATGCAGCTGAGTAAATTTGAACGCATTTCTGCACTCTCTGCATCAATAAAATGGGCAGTAACAGCAATGAAACTTTCGTTATTTCTTGAAGTCCAGACATCTGTGGTTAAGCACACAGCATATGCGTTCGCTATTTTAATTTGAACATCGTGCTGGAGTTTTAAGAAAAGCTGCGGCAAAAGGACTTGAGAAAGTGTCTTTCGGGTGGGCAAGTTATAGGAGGGACATAATAGGAAACCAATCTTTTAAATTCAGGTTCTTCTACAAGACGAAAGGCATGATACTCTTTGGCAATCATAACCATGAGTTGTTCATCTATTTTAGATTTTTTTCTTTTGAGGAATTGGTTTCGTGCTCTCTGCATAGGAATATATTTTTGGCTGCGTACCAGCTGCAGATTTGGATACAGATGCTGTCGGCTGCTGAGTATCGGCTGCAGAATTAGATGCAGATGCTGTTTGCACGATTTCCATTTCAGCGTCATCAGTTGTGCTATTGAAAGCCGGTGATACAAGTGACTGGCGTTGTATGGGACTTGTGGAAATTGTTGGATGTTTCCTTTTGATATGCCTACCCAAATTTCCTAAACTCCCAGCTGTAAATGAAATTATTTGATAGCAATATTTACATTTTGCTTTTTTCGGCTCGCTTTCTGTAAAATGCTCCCACAAAATACTCGTCTTTTTGCGCATTGCCATATTTAAATCTGCATTAAAAATTATTCAAAAATAATATAAATCAGAAAAATACTTTATGTACAACCTTCGCAATAAATTAAACACAACGAAATCTTTAACTTTAAAACGAAATCAAATTAAATTAACACAATTGCTGCAGATCAAATTTTTGGCGTCGTTAAAAATAAACGTTTCAAAGTTTTTTGGAGTTCCGTTTCCACGTTAGGCAGTGCTACCCTTTCTATAAATGTACATAAATCGAGCTTAAAGAAGGAATATATGTTTTGTAGTAAGGAAGTAAATATATCTAAATAATAATAATAAATGTATTATAAATCGATGGTTAAGCGCACAAAAAAAATTTTAAAACAAAATAAGCGTTTTTGAAAATTTAAAAACTTTCACTATTACTTTTGTGCGCTTAACCATCAAAATGTAGTAAATTTATAAAGTTGCTGAAAAGGGAGCAAAAATAATTTCCAATCAGTTCCTCAAAAGCTCGAAACTCATTTGCATCTTATAGTTCATCAGCTTTAAGCATGTTCGCGGAACTATATAGTTCTTCAGCTTTAAGCATGTTCGCGGAACTATATAGTTCCAGCAGTTCTCTTTATAAGAATGAAAGTAACAAAAGCATGTTCAATGTCATTTCGTGACTGTTCTGTTTCGTATGTTAAAAGTAAAAATAAACATAACAATGCTGAACAATGCACACAACTGGAATGACGATATATCATTTTGAATTTTATCTATTATTTCTTTCACTCTCTTTCACATGCATTATTGTCTTATTTTTTGTAGCTCAAACAACTCGATTAAGTTATGTTAGTGCGAAAGAGATGTCAGCTTATGTTGCTCAATTAAAAAATTTTATTGCAATCGGAACTGTTTTGACATGCTTAAATCGTACAGATGGAACGATTGGAACTATGCCCGAGACTGAACATAGTTCCATGAACTATGCAGGTCCGGAACGACCCAACTCTAGGAAGCACTCTAGTGATGACTAAGGAAAGCATTTCTCCCAATGACATCCATATGTTCATTTCCACATTTCCACAGAGATAAATCAACCATGACCAAAATATTAAAACTTATTAGAAAGTTATTATTTGACGATATTATCTGATAGAAACATTTTGAGTTTCTAAATTAAAGCAATTTATACATAAAAATATTATGAGTTGGCAAAAAATCATCCCCATAAAAACATATATTTTGGATTTTAATTCTTAAGAATTGATTATGCGCGAGCGAAATAATAGCAGTCCTCTTATATTCAGATATGTTTGGATAAATAATCCTAGTCTACAAATTTCATATCCGCTCAACCCACTATCATTCCTACATGTACTTTTAACCCCGGTTTCAAATCTGTACTCAGTTTGCTCCTATATTGTAACATTTTCAATATACAGGGTGTTTTACGTTTTTGGCACGTGTTTAGTATTATTGATCTAGAATATGAACTACTAACCATAAAATAAAAAAAAATTATTTTATATTTTAGAAAAAATATCAGCCCTCCAATCAATATGGTGGTTAAATTTTAAGGGCCGAAGTTGATTTTGAATTAAACACAAATTATTTAGGAAATTATTGTCATTTCTTTTTATTATGATAATATTGATATGGTTCAATTATGTATGGAACAAAATATCGGCCAAACAAAATTCGGCGGCACACCTCCATCCCCGATGGTCCAAATTTTCGATGACGCTGAGGCATAATTGAGGTTCTATGCCGTTAATGTGCCGAATTATCTCATCCTTTTGATCTTGAATTGTTGCTGGCTTATCGACATACATCTTTTCTTTCAAATAACCCCAAAGAAAGAAATCCAACGGTGTCAAATCACATGATCTTGGCGGCCAATTGACATCGCCACCACGTGGGATAACACGGTCATTGAATTTGTCGCGCAAAAGAGCCTTTGTTTCGTTAGCTGTGTGGCAAGTGGCACCGTCCTGTTGAAACTACATATCGTCCACATCCATATCTTCCAATTCGAGTCATAAAAAGTTTGTTATCATCTCACGATAGCGAACACCATTCACAGTAACTGCCTGACCGGCCTCATTTTGGAAAAAATACGGCCCGATGATGCCGCCAGCCCATAAACGGCACCAAACAGTCACTCTTTGTGGATGCATTGGTTTTACGACAATTACTCTTGGATTATCATTCGCCGAAATACGGCAATTCTGCTTATTGACGAATCCACTGAGGTGAAAATGTGCCTCATCACTGAAGATGATTTTCTTCGAAAATTGATCATCCACTGTTGCCATTTCTTGCCAGCATTCTGACCATTGACGACGCTTGAAATAGTCAAGAGGCTTTAGTTCTTGAGTCAATTACACTTTGTAAGCGTGTAAATGCAAGTCTTTATTAGTGATGGGCACTATCGAATGATTTCAACTATCGATGGTTTACTATCGAATGATTTCAAATATCGAACAATTCGTTCGAATATTTCGTTCATTCAATTACTTAAAAAAAAAAAAAAATAGTACACGAAACTATCGAATGATTTAAACTATCGAATAATTCATTAATTTGAATTAAAAAAATAGTAACTTGTAACAAAAACAATCGTACGATTTTTAATATCGAATAAATTATTCATTCATTCTAATTTTAAAGATAGTAGCTAGTTCAAAGATTAAATGATTTTTTCTATCAATTCAAGTATTCATTCATTCGACTTAAAAAACCTATATATATCTATTAACTGGTGTGATTTCCTTATAATTTCCATTTAAATACAAATCAAGCAGTGTTGTTAAACGTACTTTTCCAGTTAAATTTGCAGTACTCATGATTCATGAAGCTAAGCAAACGAAAGGCAAATGAAAAAAATATCGAATAAAAAAAAAACTATCGAATGAATGAATAATTTAGAACTATCGAATAATTCGAATATTTTAATTCGATAGATGCCATCACTAGTCTTTATGCATAATGTCATCAACGACGAGCGTGAGAGGTGCAATTGTTGGGCACGACGACGAGTTGAGGTGGACGGCTCTTTAGCCACACTATCGCGAACAGCAGCAATATTTTCTGCAGTACGAGCTGTACGAGCATGCACTGGTGTTTTCACATCTCTTAAAGACCCGGTTTGCTCAAATTAGTGCACGATTTTTCCGATTGTACGCACATTTGGACGATTGAATTGACCGAAAAAATCACGAAGTGCACGATATGCATTTTGATTTGAACGTACATCCAAGCCTGAATAACTTTTCCATGGTTCAAATTGAATTAGTCTGAAATTGAGAACTGTCAAATGAAATGCAGAAAAACTTGACGTTAAGGTGTGGTTTACATTCAACCAATTCCAACCAAGCCCTTAAAATTTAACCACCCTTTATCAACCATTATCGTCTTGTGCGGTAGCAGAGGAAAAATGTTGATATTATCCAACAAAAATTTTTTTACAAAAAAGATCAAAGAACCAAGGCATGCGCCCTACACAAACAAGTTTTGACCTGAAAGGAAAGTGATAGATAATTTCGAGGAATTGATTGGAACCATACGTGAATTATTGATTAGGCGGTACAAACGTGAACGACAATTTGAATTGCTTTGAACCGATGCTAGTGTTATGCCTTGACATCGGCAAACATTTCTAGCCCTAAATAGTTGCTGTCCTTTAACTCCACATTTTCCACAATTTATTTGTGGATTTTTAGTTTTTCCATAATTCTTAAATGTAGGAATCAACAGAGAAAGTGAAAAGAACCATGCCCGAGCCCGGATTCGGACTAGGGACCTCAGGGTTGATAGTCTAGCAGCCGACTACAAAGGCCGACTTATCGAGGCCGAAAATATCAAAAAATTTTGTATCTCTTGTTTTGGTGGAGCTGTAATCTTCCAAGTTTGTAGATTTCGGATTCTCATCGATCACACTGAGGATCTATAAGAAAAATGAAGCATAATTGGAAGAAGAGCAGGCTTCCAATCCTATTAAAGATTTTTATTCTACACAACCCTGCCTCCCTGCACCAAAATCTGAGGGCGCAAGCCCCATGGTATGGAACTGGCGTAGACCTTCGGGTTGTCCTCCTTAGAGGACTTAGTTATCTCCACCTTAGGAGGCTTACGTCGGATGATAAGTCCGACACGACAGTCGTGGAAGTTAAAATGACTACTAACAGTCTAATTGCTGAGAGTAGTTCAAATAAACCTCCATCACACGAAAGCTGCGTTCGCCAGCTTAATCCTCCATCTAACTAAGGATGGAGATGAAATCGTCCTGATCCAGGAGCCGTGGGTAGTTTGCAGCCTGGTGTGCGAACTCAGGACTCCAACATAGACGCTTGTGTACACAAAATAACAAGGAAAGCCAAGAGCGTGTATCTAATAAAAAAAAAGTGCATTTACTCTCTAATTTTGGTAATAAGAACGCCGTGGCCATAAGCGTAGAAATGGGACAAAACAGCTTGTAGCTTATCTCAGCATATCTTGCACATTATCACGAGGTCCCCCCGGATGAAAACATGGTAAAAGTGGTCTCCACTGCAGCATCGGAATCAAAAGGTCTCGTCATAGGGTGCGATGCTAATGCTCATCACGTGATATGGGGAAGCTCAGACACCAACGAGCGGGGTGAGTCTCTTTCTTATTTCATCCTTAAAACCAATCTAAACATAAGTAATGTAGGTAATTAACAGACCTTCATTATAAATAATAGGCAAGAAGTCTTAGATATTACCCATGCCTCCAACCATATATCTAATAGAATAAGAAATTGAAGAGTTACATAGGAATACTCTTTTTCAGACCATAGATATATTCTCTTTAATGTTGATGTGCTCTTCAAAACCTCAAACAAGTTAATTGCAAGAATGAATTGAGAAAACCACAAAGACAAGCCTGGAGGATATTTTGTGAAAAAGTAGCACAAACCTCAGAGGCGTCAAGGCTTAGGAAAATTCTAACAACGGCACCCTCTAATCTAAGCTTCATGAAAAAGGAAGTTGGTACTTGGACCACTAACAGTGTGGAGTCTCTGAGTGTTTTAGAAGAAACCCACTTTTCGGGATGTTCAGTGATATGAAATGCTCCAATTCAAGAGGATCAGTTACCATCTGCGAACATATCACTAAAAATACTCACAGAAATAAAGCTCGAATGGGCAATCAGTAGCTTCAAACTAATTTAGTCATCAGGACCTAATGGTATAGCTCCCATTGAAATTCAGAAGTTGTACGGCATCATTAAGGAGCGGTTACCTTTATACCTTCGGCAGGCAAAAGATCACACGTACACCCAAAAGACCTTTGACCAATTAGTCTCTCATCTTTTCTTCTAAAAATCATCGAGAGATTAATCGACATTCACTTGAGATTTAAGATAGAAAAAAGCCATTGTAAACAATAGCAATAGCACAATATGCTTCCACCAAAGAAAAATCCGTTTAAACAGATCTCCATAGTCTCCATCATTGAAAAATATCTCTATCGGAAGGAATATACGATGATAGCTTTAATTGATATAGAAGGGGCCTTTAATAACGTCGAAGCAAGAGCTAGCACTAATGCGCTGATGGAGCTTGAGGTGGATGCCGCACTGAAAGTACTGATAAATCAAATGCTAGTTGGAAGGGTTATGTTATATACGTAAATTCAAAGTTGGTTTGTAGAATTCAAAGAGTGTACTCTTCTTATGATTTGCTTATAGTCTTTTAGTCAGTTCAATGGTCAACAGCAGCGATGGGAATCCTACTTGGAGCAACTAAAGCAGCATTTTTCGGCTTATGCAGTTGTTGACGCCAACAAACAGAAATCGTTTTTTTTTTTGTCTTGGTTAGGCAAAGACGCTTACAAAACATTGAAAAACTCATTGGTGTTGATGAGTTAAAAAACCAAACTTTCCAAGAACTTGCTGGAAAACTAACGGAATTCTACAAAGAAAAAGTGCACGTAGTAGCAGCGCGTTATGCATTCCATAAGGCTGAAATGGGCACACACACTAACAAAGAGTGGATAGCAGAACTGCGAAGCTTGGCGCGACAGTGTAATTTTTTTTTGCAGGAAAGAAAATCGCCTTCAGGATTACTCCGATGAAATGATGAAGAGACAAAATAATTTTTTATTCACCACACGATTCAGTTCGTACAGCAGCTTTACAAAAAGCGCAACCAATGCTGGCAGAAGTGTTGTTAATCGCCGATTCATTCGAAACAACAACAAAAACAGTTAACGCGATCAAGGACAAAACAATCGCAGCAGAATCGAGCGGTGTTTTTGCGATGACAACAAAGAAAAACGAAAAATATAACGTGCGTAACAAAAACAAAAAGAACAAAAAATCAAAGTATCGCTCATGCACAGACTGCAATGTAAAACATAATCGTGACAATTGTAAACTTAGAAATGCCGTTTGCAGACGCTGCAAAAAAACCGGGCCACATTGCAGTTGTGTGCTTATATAGTGAAAAAAGCAAAAACGAACAGCAAAATTCAGCTAGCAGAAACTTTGAGAGCAAATACAACAAAAAAAAAAATAACAGTGATTTAATTGACTACATATCATCAACTATCTCAATAGCTAGCGGAGTGAGTGGCAAAAATAAAAAGCGTTTTGTTGAAATTTTTGTAATCGAGAAAAAGACTCTTTTTCAAATGGATTCTGGTGCGGGAGTTTCCGTAATAACATTAGACACATATGAAATGTTGAATAAACCACCATTAAAGCCTTGTTCGCGCGAATTATTCGGTTAGTTTTAGAATTATTGTTAGTTTCTCATGTACGTGGATCAAATAATTTGTTTGGAGTGGATTTGTTTGAAGAATTGGGCTTCAAAATTGTACAAGTTAACAACGTTCTGAGCGTCAAGTCAACCGAAAAGTTAAAGACACTTTTGTCGAGTTTCGAAGACTTTTCGCTCCAGCACTAGGTACAATTGGTTCTGTTAAAGCAACAATTCAGCTAAAAGAAAACGCTTCGCCTAAATTTAGCAAGAGCAGACCAATTCCGTTCGCTCAGTTACCAACATTTAAAATAGAAGCGCAACGATTGTCGGACGCAGGTATATGGAAGCAAATTTCTTTCAGCGATTGGGCATCCCCAATCGTCCTTGCTACCAGCCAGATGGATCGATACGCATTTGTGGCGATTTCAAAAGAAATGTTAACTAACAAATTGATATAAACCAATATCCTCTACCAACTAGAGGGTGTCTTTTGCGCACTGTTCGACACGGAAAATTTTTTCGAAAATTGATCTGCGCGATGCATACCTGCAAATGGAGCTCGACGAAGAGTCAAAAAAAGTGTTAGTGGTCAACACGTCACTTGGTCTGTTCCAGTATCAGAGACTACCGTATGGGGTGGCCAGCGCGCCAGCCATGTTCCAGAAACATCTCGAACAACTCTTATGTGGAGTCGAGGGGTGCGCAAATTACATTGATGACATCATCATTGCTGGCGAAACTGAAGAGCAGCACAACAAACGTTTAATAAAAGTTTTACGAATACTACAGTCAGCTGGTATCAAGTGCAAAAGAGAGAAGTGCGAATTTAGTAAAACAAAACTTACGTACTTAGGTCGCGAGATTAGCGCTGATGTCATTCTACCGGATGAATCAGGCATTCGATCCGTTAAAAACTTACGGCGTCCGTCGAACCTAAAGGAATTCGAGGCGTTTATGGGTAAAATTAATTATTACCATAATTTCGTACCCAATTACTCTCAATTGGCAGCGCCATTGAACAAAATAAGGCGCAAAAATATGATGTTCGAGTGGAAACGTGGACAAGAAAATGCATTTAATGAACTGAACGAGCACATCATGCAAGCAACTAAGCTGGCACATTTTCAAGATGAATTACCAATCGTTTTGGCGACAGATGTATCATCATATGGGGTTGGAGCAGTGATTTCCCACATCTATTCAGATGGCAGCGAACGGCCGATTGCTTTTGGCTCCAAAACCCTAAATCGTCATCAAGAAAACTACAGTCAAATCGAAAAGGAGGGGTTGGCAATAATATTTGGTGTGCTGAAGTTTCATCAGTTTTTATACGGGCACAAATTTACGCTTGTGACTGACCACAAACCTTTGGTCAGCATATTTAGTCCCAACAAGAATCTTCCAACTACGACCGCTCAACGTATACAGAGATGGGCAATTACTCTCATGGCGTATCAGTTTGATATACGATATCGTAATACTGCTGATCATGCAAATGCCGACGCCCTGTCAAGTTTACCATCGGGTCCAGACGACGATTTTGACAATCATGAAGCCGTTAATAAAGTTTTTGCCATTGAAACGCCTATCAACGCTGACGTCATACGCACTAGCATCCACAATGACAAAATACTGCACCGAGTCAAACAATTTGTTCAGCATGGATGGCCTGAAAAATTGCATCCTGACGACGAAGATCTTCGGCCATTCCTCAATCGTAAGTTATCGTTAAACCACAGTCATTGCATCATCAAATTTTGTCCTTATTGCTCGATGGACATTGGGGTGTGGTCAAAATGAAACAACTTGCACGACAGCACTGCTGGTGGGTCGGTATCGACAAAGACATTGAGAAGATCGCTGAAGGTTGCGACAACTGCAAGTTAGCGGGCCCCAGTGCTAAACAGCAATATTCTAGCTGGCCGCAGCCACAAGAGCCTTGGCAAAGAGTGCACATCGACTTTGCTGGCCCGGTTTTTGATTCTATGTGGCTCATTTGTGTCGATGCGTACTCTCAGTTTCCGTTTGTGTGCAAGTTAGCGAACACTACTGCTGAAGCGACAATTTTTGCTTTGACAACAATTTTTGCAGCAGAGGGCTTACCAGAGACCATAGTAAGCGACAATGGCCCACAGCTAACATCGGAGGCTTTCAAAGTGTTTTGTGCTCAAAACCTCATAAAGCACATCACAATTGCACCTTTTCATCCCCCCTCTAATGGGCTGACGGAACGATTCGTTTGATCTTTAAAGACTTCTGTAAAGAAGATTGTTCAAGATGGGTTGCAAGCGGACAAGGCTGTTCTTAAATTTCTTACAACTTATCGCACAATGCCAAATGCTAACGGCATATCACCAGCACAGATGCTGCATGGTCGTCCAGCACGCACCGTCTTATCGCAGATGTTTTCGGTGAAAATTGCTAAGTCTAACGGTAAAAAAGCTTCCACCAAATTTTCGCTACAACAACCGGTTTACATTCGCAATTGTGGTCGTTGAGAAAAATGGTTAAAAGGTATCGTCTACAAACGCCTGGGTCATGTAATGTACATCGTTAAAACTGATGTCGGCAGTTTGAAGCGCCATCAAAATCAAATGAAGGCGCGCCTAGAAGAAGAAAAGACATCAGTGGATAACAACAGCCAAGTGATCGATCCGCGCTACGACCTTTGGCTACCTGATGATCCTACTGAAATGGATATAGAACCTACTGAGGTACAAGTAGCGATTCCGCAAGAAGTTCGTCGGAGCAGCCGTGTACGTAGATCGGTTCATAGATATCAAGCAGAAGATTTTCGTAATTAAAAAGGGGGATAATGTTATATTCGTAAATTCTAATTACTTGTAACTTTGTTTACCATTTAACATTGAGTTGGCAACTCGTATTATTTAATATCATTACTTTGATATTATGGCAACATTTTATTTATATCTTAAATGACAACACTGGAATATTGAAGAATAAAGAAGTTCAGTTGGTTTGTAGAATTCAAAGAGTGTACTCTTCTTATGATTTGCTTATAAGTATACCTACTCGGCTGCTTGACTAAAGATTCGAGATTCAACAGATTATAAGTGCAAAGTTTGGTGCTGCATCCACGTTAAGATCTGTACCAAGGGGAACCCCTCAGGGAGGGATACTTTCGCCTCTACTCTGGAATTTAGCTGTAAATGAACTGTTAGTCAAACTGATATTAGAGGGGTGCAGGGTGATAGCTTATGCCGATGACGTTGCTGTTGTTACCTCTTGAAAATACATATCTACTCTTCGAAACATTATGCAAAACTGCCTAAATACTGCCACTCTAGGCTATCAGCTGTGGGTTCAGCGATAACCCAAGTAAAACTGAATTAGTGGTTTTCACCAGAAAAAACAATTTACCTCGAATTAGTCCTCCTAAACTAGGAAACACAAGACTTAGCTTCTCAGAGAAAGCAATACACGCTTGCTATGGTGTGCTTCGTTTTATTATGAAGTCTGGAGTAAAAGGTTGTGTCTCCGACAAGTTGCGTGGTCAACGTGCAATATCTATAAAGTTCATCGACAGCCTGATGATGGTCCCAAGAAACCATTATCAGATAATGTTTTTGTTGTTCAGCAAAAGGAGGAGAAAATCTATGAGATTCCAGAGACGGAATACAAAACTCCACCACCAAGCAAACCTTTGGATGATCTTGCTGCGGCACTTAAGTGTTGTAAATTTTTTTTATTTAAAATAAAAACTCAAAATAAAATTATTATTTTAGATATATTTTTAGATAGATTTTTTTCATATAACTATCGCGATTTAATAATTAATAAAGCAATAGGCCATAAAAAATAATTTAAACTAACTTATTGCTCTAAAAATGTTTCTATTTAAGCGCCTAGGTCCAATGTGCATGGTCAATTAGTCTTAACCCTACCCGGCGAATTACAGCCCTTCTAGTGGGCCGTTTAGTAAGAAATCCTTGGAAGAGTATTGCCCACTCGTACCATTTCAATTACTTCAAGCAAATTGCGTGTCTGCTCTACCAGTCACCAGTAGACATGCTTATCCACTTCACTTGGCAGGCAGTGACAACAAAAATGTCACCATATTTTAAGCAACTCTCGTGACAGACTTTAGTTTTGGTTTTGTCCAGTTGATGACGGCAACTAACCACGAAGCACAGTCCATATGTAGTTTTGACAAAAACAGGAAATATATCACATACAAACTTCAATATTCTAGAATAAAACTTACTCCTTAGTAAGCTGCTTCAGCACCTTGCCGATAATTAATCTAAATTGCTATAAACTCATGTGTTTCCATGAATGTTAAACGAAAGGAAAGGATGCTTCCAACATTCTATGTAATGTTTCTTGCTTAAATCTGGGAATGTTTCTATTTCCCAGAGGGCTGGTATAAACTTGGTCCGAGTATTAGTGCCCAGCACTCTCTTTTGAAAATGATCAAAGTACCAAATAAGTGAAGAAATGACCGAGTACTTACTTTTTTTGATCCGAGAATTAATTTGAAATTGAGTTCTCAGCAGAACTCAGACAAGCCCGATTTGATGCTCGGTGAAGAAATCGGCCGTTATAGTTCGTAATATATGTCAAAAATTTGGGATGTTGAAAAAGTACTACGCCCCTCTTCCAACGTCTATAAAATTTTACCAGTAGTAGTCGAACGAAACCGGAATTTTGGCACAAACCGTCACCGAATATTCGGACATTTTATAATATTCGGCCGAAACCGAGACCGAAATTAGCAATTTATATGATATATTAAGTTTTAACATATAATTTTTTTTAATAAAAAGAAACAAAAGTACTTTCACACCCATAAGAAAAAAATGTTATATATAAAATATTATTATTTGAATATTGAAGCTTATAATAATTAGTTGAAATTTACTATAATAATAAATGAGATAATTTTTAATTTTATTTTTTATTACAAAAGTAGTACATACTTTATATCTTCCGTACACTCTGAAAATAGTATGCACCTATAATATACATTTTTATAGAACTACAGAACGAAGTATTTTTTTTAAGGGTTTAGTATTATAAAAAAGAAATATTTCGTTTTCTTTTCCCTTATTCCATACACCATTAAAACTACCAGTACCATTAAAACTTTAATATTAATTGCAATAGAGAAGATAATATTGAAAATGATAGTCTCGAACGCATAAAATTAACAAAAATATTTTGTGTTGTGAATTCATAATTTTTGTTTTGTACAATGCCTTGTAAATATTTTTATTAAACCAAACTTATATATTTCAATTAAATGACTGATGCAAGAAATTTTTACCAAAAGTTTCGACCATATTGAGGCCGAATAGCCGAAACTGACAAAAAGGGTCGTAACCGAAACCGAAACCGAATATGCGGTCGGACACTAGTTACCAGTGGAACGGGACGTATAAATTGGGCAGTTTTATAATTATATAATCTTATAATTCTACAAAATAATTCGATATTGAAAGTTTGGTTTGTATTAGAGGTGCCACGCCCCCTCGCCAATCAGCTCTAAACTGCACAGGAAAGACTCAAAACTTTGCTACAGTTTCCCTGAAAATTTCATAAAAAGTCGGTAAGAGGTTGCGAAGTCTATATTTGGTATACATTAGATCACCCATGAAATATATGAAATATAAAAAAGTGTTTTTTTCTTCGCTCCCCGCGCATTTTCATAAAGAATAAGGTTAAAAAATAAAATCTGCATAAAAAAAGGTGTACCGCTAGTGGTAATTAGCCAGTCGGTTTTGATTTAAAGACTCCAAAATGTGCTAAAAAACAGTTCAAACATACATTGTTCTATATCTATTATAAAAAATGTTAAGGGTGGTTGATCTTTGAGACATATAATGAAGAATGAACAGGCAAAGATTAATTGTGCTAATTTTTTAATCTTAGTGCCATATTTCGTGGTGTTTTTACTGCTTAAAGTCGAATTTTTCAATAATTTTTGTGTGCAATTTTTACTTAAAAAATTCCAATAAATTTTTGAAGGGTGATAAAACTGACTTCTTTAAAGTTTCATAATGAAAATTAAATGGGGCTTAATTCATAATTATTTTTTTTTTAATATATAGTTTTTTGCCAAAAAAAAAGCGTTTGAAAGTAATAATAATGATTTTTTTTTATATTTCAATGAATTTTTCGAATTTCATAACAAAGTGAAAGTGTAATATAGTCATACATTGCTTTTATATGCGATTTTAATAAGCGTGGCGGCTTAAGTTTAATTGATAAAACTCATACGCCATGTTGATTAATTATAACACAAAATAAGTTTTCATCAATAAAACTAGATGGATAGAAAACTACTAAAATGAAGATAAACGAAGACTGGCTAGCAAACAAAACCGAATATAAACAAATACGAACAAAAGTGATCGGCTTAAAAAAGAAGTACATGCACAGTTTTAATTTTTAGCAACTGTAATTTGGCAATCATTGCATTAGCATACTCTTTTCCAAATACTCTAAAAAAATTTTTTTCGAAAAATTGGTTGATGGTAAATCTTTACAATGTTGTTCCATTGCATGCAGGATGAATTGTTTTTGTTCTTCTTGATGTGTTAAAACCGCATTAAATTTTGTAATTAACGCAATTCCACGTTCTGCAATATCATTTACAACTAATAAATGTTTAACTATAAATTTTGCTGCAATATAATCCTCATTTTCCTCCCAAGTCATAGGATCTAATGTTAAAAAATTTTGACTTATATTTGTTATTTCCTTATTTAATATAGTTTCGAAAAAGGTGTAGGTGTTGTTCGTAACGAAGTCACTCAATTCAGCAGTCATAACATCCTGAACATCTATAAAAACTCTTTTTGGTTTATCGGGATGCCCATCTTTTTTTAGATTTAATACCATTTTCCTTTTCATTTCAACGTCCACATCATCGTCGAAAAAGGCTAATGCTATGTTTGATTCATTTAAGTACCATAGATGTTTGAGTAATTTTTTTTGGACAACTTCTCCAATAATTGCATCAGTTGATTTGAATAACTCTAATTCTTTAAGAAGGTTAATATCATTGGCCGGTGCTTTCGGGGCTACTTGGCATAGAAACCAGTACTTTAAATATACGCGAACGGCGAAAATATTAAATCTGCGAATATTATTTAACAGATGAGCTGAAATATTTCAAAGAAATTGCATTAAAGTTATGAAAAGAAGCGAAAATTAAAGTAGAAAATATGACTTTTACTCACGAGAAACAGCAAATTTTTTTTTAAAAACAAATATTTTAATGGTGTATATTATTTTTGCCATCCACCGTGCTTGACTGACTGCACCAGGCTGAGAAATTTTATACTCTGGTAGTTTTTCTCCAAGAAATAGCGCACTTAACTTCAGCATTTCTATGTAGTCATGTCTTGTGCTTTCAACTTTATTCTTAATTTGATCTTTTATAAAATATATCAAATCATTTCTGGTTGTAATTGGAAAGCAAATAGCCACATCTGGATCTTCAATGCCAGCTATGAAATTGGTATGTTGTAGTTCAGGCCAAACTTTGCGAAATTTTTCAAATAATAATATTTTTGGACCTGACGTTGTTGGTTCTACAGTGACTTTGAATGCAGCACCAGCCAGCAACTCCATTATATGATGTCTGCATCCAAAGTGCAACAGCTGCCGGTTGAGATTCTGTTCTAATACAGCGCAAGCTCCAATAGAAGTGCTGGTATTGCTTGCTGTAGTGTCGAAACACATTGCCATAACATTACTTTCTGCATGCCAGTCCAGTAAAGCCGAATAAACAGCAGCTCCTTCGATGGCACCAGTTTGCTGGGCTACTTTCGGAATTCCGAGTACTTTGGTTATTCCACGCGAAGATAAAATTATGGTAAGTCTGTTGCAAGTTAAATGGTTAACGCTTGTACAATCCTCGAGTATTTTTCCATCCCAATGAACGGTGTAGGCAGCATTAATAGGAAACTGTTTTTTTATATTTTGGAAAATATATTCCCTATGTTTCAAGCGTTGCATTCTAATGTGTTCTGGAGAAATGTGCAATGATCTCACATCGCAGCCTAAATTATATGCAGCTTGACCAATAACTATTGCAGCTCCGGTGTTGCTTATTTGAAATCTGTCTAAGGCTTGCGTCATACTTGCATTGACTATATTTAGAACTGTTTCTGCTACATTTTGTTTTTTAATTTTTATTGGAGGAACGTAAACGGATCCATCTGAGTCTGACTCTGTCTCAGTTAGACTTCCGTTTTCACTGTTTTGTTCTTCGGAGTAATCATCATCGCTTATTTCATTGTCAACTTGCACTAAAACTTCTTCAGGGCTCAAACTCAACCTTGTACGTACAGCTGCCATCGATTGGCGATGCTCATTCAAAAATCCACCGTTTTCTTTTTATTGTCTTTTTTTAAAGTTTCCATGGCATTAACATGGGAAATATCTAATAACACATCAAATGATTCTAAAATTTTTTTTTCCTCAATTGCCACACCGACACGATCATTGTTTTTACTTTTTCGAATTTTGTTATAATCATTATAGTTTCGAATTATTATTTTTTCTATACCGTCCTTTCTTTTGGTTGGAATTTCGAAAGAGCTATAAATTTTAATAAGTTCATTTGTTATAACAGAAACACTTTCTTTTACACTTTTGTTTTCGTCTTGCACTAAATAAAATATTCTTGCCAAAACATCTCTTTTACTTGGTAGCATTCTGACACTAAAACTAATTTTTTTTCTACCTGTAATTTAACATCAAGTTATTTAAAAAAAAGCCAACATTTTTATATGCTTACCAATTAAGTTAACACTTCTTGATGTTGAGCTACTTTCCATATTTTTTAATATATTGTTTATTACCAAAAACACAACCAATATATAAATGATGACTGCAAGAATGACAGGGGAAACAAACGATTACTTTGAATTATTTTAATTTAAAAAGTAACTGTAAAAAACTGTTTTTTACAAAGTTGCGGCTGTATAAATTCTTAAACAATTTGGGCTAAGAGCGCTAAAATCTGTGGTAACCGGGATTTTTTTGTGTATGTGTTTTATTTAAGGGAAGTTAGATTTAACCGGATAAGTTTCCTTCCTTGTGATTTTCGACTCATACTTAATTTGGTGTACACTCGTAGATTAAAGTTTTTACCACAGCAAAAATGTTATGATAAAATTCCTAATAGTAAGAAAATAAAAAAAAAATCACAAGTTTTAACTTTCAAACTCTTTTTTTTTTGGCAAAAAACTATATATTAAAAAAAATAATTATGAATTAAGCCCCATTTAATTTGCATTATGAAACTTTAAAGAAATCAGTTTTATCACCCTTCAAAAATTTATTGGAATTTTTTAAGTAAAAATTGCACACAAAAATTATTGAAAAATTCGACTTTAAGCAGTAAAAACACCACGAAATATGGCACTAAGATTAAAAAATTAGCACAATTAATCTTTGCCTGTTCATTCTTCATTATATGTCTCAAAGATCAACCACCCTTAACATTTTTTATAATAGATATAGAACAATGTATGTTTGAACTGTTTTTTAGCACATTTTGGAGGCTTTAAATCAAAACCGACTGGCTAATTACCACTAGCGGTACACATTTTTTTATGCAGATTTTATTTTTTAACCTTATTCTTTATGAAAATGCGCGGGGAGCGAAGAAAAAAACACTTTGGTATATTTGGGTGGTCTAGTATACATACTACACATACATGCATTTTTTTATATAAATATAAGTAAGCTACGCAGAGCATAAGTGGTACAGAAGTGGTATAAGAGTATATTTTTGTTAATTTCGACAAAATGAGATGTTTGAAAAAATCCTAATATAGAATTCAAGGAATTAATTACAACTTTCGCTCAGAATTTAGACAATAACCAAAAAATTAGCTATACACAGAAAAATATTGCATAGTTAAATCATTGTGATGCATTGTTGATTTCATTTTCATTTTCACGTCTTACAGCGCGGTCATTTTCACAAATTTTTTCAAAAACATTTAGGAAGCTTAGTTGACACTCGGGGGTATACCTACAGCCTTTAATATTCATCGTACAAAGAACAAATATATGCCAGAATATCAGTTAGGGTACCCGGTTTTGTAGTTCGTTATTGGTTTTGTTTATTTTCAGAAAGATAAATACAATAGAGAATACAGAAGATTATTTGACTGAATAAATAAATAAATATATAAATATAAGGAAAACAAGGAAGTCCTTTTCTTCATGGTGGAGTAAGGCTCTCTTTGACCTAAGAAAATTTCCAAGCACTTCATGGAGCGTCCCAAAGGCTCAAAGTGCGCTAATGGATTAAAAAAAATTTGTGTAAAAAAAAAATTGCTACTTTTAAGCATATTTTTTTCACTCATAAAAACACATTATAAATATTTATATTAAAGCTTATCTCTTAAAATATTTAATTTATTAAAAACATAGTTACTAAAAAAACTAATTTCTCAATAAATTATAAATTACATTTATTTCTAGAAAAACCAGAAACCTTTAAAAACGAATGGCATATCGTGCCCACACGGCTTAAAGTTTGCACAAGTGCATGAAAGAAAAGAAAATTTTATTTAATATTTTCATTTGGAAACAGTTAAGATTTTTTTGTTTTATCCAAAAATTTTTCGGTTTAATAAGGTTATTTACTTCAAATTACTTGAATAACTGAGGGGGACAAAATTTTTATTTTTGGATTTTCCCAGCAATATTTGCATTATTTTCAACTAATCTTGGTGCGCTGATTTCAAAACTATTATTCCTTTTTTTCTAGCATCACCAGTTTTTCATAATATACTAACTGGTGTAATAGTTGTAAGAAAATAAACTGTCAGAAAATATAGTCCAGAAAAAACTATTTCAATATGCATAAAAATTTTTTAAATTTTTGCAATCGGATTAAAAACTATGCTGTTTTTCATGCATATTTTTGATAATTTTTATTTTATTTCCATACAAAAACTTTCAAAATTCCAACGCCTCTATATACCTAATACGATTACCTCTATTTTGTTTTTTAATTTCTTGCAATATTTTTTCATTAGGTTTTTATTTTATAATAAACATTTTGGCTTTTATATGTATCAATTTAAAAAATTCTGAATCAGGAATCAGTGCTAGCACTCAAAATCTTTCCAGCGATTTCGTGATAGTGAGGATCGCATAAAAATTCATGAATTTATTTAAATTTAAATAAAAATAACTTTAAAAAAATACACGAAAAACGGCATTATCTTTAACCCAATTCAGAAAATATAAAACTTTTTGATGCAGTTTGGAAGAACTTTTTTAGTACTAAAGGGTGTTTTTTATAGAGTGGTACAACTTTGAGTTGGCATTACTGCTTTATTTGACCACCCATTTGACAGCTGATAGTTGCTTTTTGTTGACTTTGCTTTGACATTTATTTATGGACTTTATTTTATTATTTTACTATCAACTTACACCAGAGCAACGCGTGCAAATTGTGGAAATTGTTAATCAAAATAATGGTTCTGCTCGTCAAACTTATCGTGCACTTCGTCCATGGCGTACATAATCGTCCTTCAGAGCTGCTAATTCGAAGAACAATAGATCGTTTTCGGACCACATTAACTGTTACTGATAATGTGCATCCCGTGAGACGCCGAACAGTGCGCACTGAAGAATCTGTAGCCGCTGTACAGGAAAGCATTGAAGATGATCCTAATCAATCAATTCGTCGCCGTTCTCAGCAACGACGGTTATGTCCTTCCACTTTGTGGAAGATTTTACGAAAAGATCTTAGCTTAAAACCTTTCAAGATTTAACTTGTGCAGCAATTAAAGTCAAACGACCATCGTATGCTCCCTCCCCCAATTCTGTGAATGGGCTGAAGCACAAATTGATATTGATTTTGAATTTCCATGGAAAATTTTATTTTCCGATGAAGCCTATTTTTGGTTGAATGGGTACGAAAATAAATAGAATTGTCGTATTTGGAGTGAGGAGAATCCACAAGCTTTTGTCGAAACAGCATTACATCCACAGAAAATTACTGTTTGGTGCGCTTTATGGGATGGCGGAGTCATTGGCTCATATGCCTTCAAAAACGATGATGGTCAGAATGTTACTGTCAATGGTGAACGGTATAGGAATATGATTCGAAGTTTTTTCGTACCTCAATTTACGATTGATTTACTCAAGGAAACTTTTGACGAAAAAATAATTTCACGAAATGGCCCAATTAATTGGCCCCCAAGATCGTGTGATTTAACCCCATTCGATTATTTTCTTTGGGGTTATGTAAAATCACTTGTCTACGTCGATAAACCACAAACAATGGAACACCTGGAAATCAACATTCGAAGAGTTAACGGCGAGATACGGCAACAAATGCTGCTAAAAATTAGTGAAAATTAGTGTTCCAGATTGCGCCTTGTACGCGCCAGCCGTGGCGGCCACATGGCCGAAATCATATGCAAACATTAATATCATAAAATTTTCTATCCAATAAAGCACGTTTCATTTATATTTAAAATATATTACTATATTTTATTATGATTTAAACTTGTATTACTTTATAAAAAACACCCTTTACATGCTTTAATATTTCATTGTGGCGTCAATAACAAAATAATTTCATTTCATGTAAAATCATTGTGATTTCATATAGAATTATTATGAAATCCAGTAAAATCATATTGTATCATGTAAAAAATTAATCAATATGGTATCATTGCAAAAATTTAAATAGTTTGTAATAGCTGAAAAAGTGAATACAAGTAAATGGTAGTGGAATTAGATGGATCAATACACTTCGATCCAGATGAACAAGGTAATTTGATATGTGACTCATGTTTCTATAACAAAATAATATCAAAATGTTGTATTACTTTAAGAAGCTTCATATGACTGTGAAAGTTTAAGGTACTTATCAAGGGAATATATACAGGAAGCTATACCACCCATTGGACTTCGTGCAAGTTATCGAAAAAAATTATTTATTTGGAGAAAAATTGAGTTATATTTTGTAATTATAAGTCTTTTTTTTATATATATATTTCAATAAAAAAAACTAGACAAAACCAGCAGTTCTTTATATTTCAAAATGAGGTTAGGATTTAGCTAGATTTCATAATGATTTAATACGATTTTATAATGATTCAACATGACCATCCTATTGATTTTACATGATTTCATAACTATTCAACATGAAAAATTTACTATAAATCTCTGGGAATCAAAATCATAGGGGAAACATGTAATCATTATGTTCCTAGTTTATTTTACCATGATTTTTTTCTGTGTATTCTTCATTCATCTAAACAAAATAAATTTATTTCCAGAAACGGTCACGAAGTTTATTTAGATCGTGGAAAGATTTTAATTTTTTTTTATTTTCAATGTTCTTATTTGCTTATAAAATTAAAAAATATGGTATTATATTTCGTAGTACAATTATACATATTCATTAATATTAAAACTTTTTTGGATGCGATCTAACACTCTACCATTTTGTTGTTTTTTTTTTGCGCACAAAATACTTGATTTTACTACCGGACATAGCGACTAAGAATCATGTCAACCAGTTTTAAACGGGGTTGCCTTCAGCTGGCCCTATCTTAACTGTGTCCGCCAAGTTAAAAAAAAAATACTGCAATACTGCATACTGCAATATGTACACCTATATGTATAAAATTAGCAGATTGTGAAAATAAATTATTTGATGAAAAAAAAACATCGGAAAAATATGACCAACAGAACCAGACCCCTTAAATAAATTTTTTCTTTGTTTGTTAAAATGAATGTATGTTTTGTAAAAGTACATAAAAGAATACAAATTAAAACTGTTTTTGCTTTTCATATTAAGCACGTTTTGGCTATTTGGAAGAATTTAAAAATCTTTATGTATCTCCTTTTGGTCTTACTCATGCCCATCCCTGTTATCATTCAGTTAACAACTGGTTTACCCACATTTTATGAAATTTCAATTAATTAACAAATTTAACATCAATATAACAAAGCGAGAAGAAAAACAAAAGATGCTTTTGCTTAGGTTAGCGAATAGAATCTAGTTCTATTCTCTTACTTTAGTTTTGTGCTAAACAAAATGCACTAAAATATAAAAAAAAAATCTAAAACATTAAAATATAATAAATAAAATTTACTGACAAGGAATTTATAAGTTTGTCATTTTTATTAGTTGCACTGTCTTATGCTATTAGTATTTTAACATTTTTGTTGATTATAGTATTTAGTTAACATGTTTTTGATGACATGAATTGATGATGTGCTGACTTACTGATTTGATGTTGCTGGCTGTTGCCTGTTAAACAGGATATATTTCGTTGATTGATAAAACAGAGTCATGTGAAAAAATCTGGCACGTTTAGCTGAATTTTTTGACGTTAAATTTTTGACGTGGGTATCCGACTCCTGCACTCATACAAAAATTCACATTAAATAACAGTAAAATTTTAATTTTTGTTTGACAAATTGACATTATACTAATGCACTTTTTACATTATGAAACTAACATTAAAAAATGTATAACTGATAAGATAATAATGTCATTTTAACATTAAAAACTGTCAAAATATGTCATTGCATTTATGTACTTAAAACATTTCAAATGTATAATTGATATGAGAAATTAGTAATTAAATGTAAAATTTATATTTAATCAATGTTATTTTTATATAATTAATACTCATGTTGTTTTTATCTTTAACAATGTTGAATTTAGTAAGGAAAATGATGAATAAAACACTGAACATTTTCTTTTTATTACTATTTATTCATTAATTTGTTTGACATTTGCTGATTTGATAATTTTGATGACAGTCCACTAAATCAAAACCAAAAAATACAAAAAATCATGTTATATAAAAATTGCGTTCTATAATAAAATAAATGAATACTAACTGCAAAAATTGCTCATGAGGAAGTCGATGCAATCTGGCTCAAGTTGTGGAAAGCCATCAATCCATCTCCGCACGTACGACGGTGAAAAAGTTTCATTTTGGACCTTCTCTAAGAACTGAATATATATGTTTTTATAAACCATATTTTGTTATAATAGCTACTGTAATAAACGTAACTTACCTTTTCCGACTTCCAAATTAATATTTTCTTCCGCAGCTCTACATGAAATCAAGGTCAGCAATACATGAAATCAAGGCTCAAAAATAAGCATTTCTCAAGAGTAAATAATAAAAGTGATTTATTTGAAAATTTGAGGGTATGTTATATGTACAAAAAAATAATTATAACTCAAAAAAGTGTATATCGGTCATTCCATGTCGTGTCGGACACTTTTCGAAACTTGAATTTTTGTAAAACTTTGGTACTTTGCTCGTGGATAGTTCTTTAACCCTCATCGGTCCCTCGAGAAATACATCTAATCGGTTCCATTGTATGCGCGCGCATACACATATATTTTTAATTGTAAAAAAAAAATTAACAACCATTTAAGTTTTGTGATTTTTTATGTTTATTACATTGTTTACTATCATATTAATACATTAGAACTTAATAAAGGTATATTTAGAATGAAATTAATTAGAATATTACATATACAGGGTCCGCCAAATAACTTTCTTTTTTTTTTTGAAAATTCTATAAAAAAAACTACTGGATATTTTCTCAAATTTCTTTTTTTATTTGAAAGTACAATCCTTCCGGTTAATAATGGAAAATAATTTCATTCAAATGGCTGCCTCGCCTGGCCATGCAGTAGCCTACACTATCGGTCCAATTTTTAAGCACATTATCGATTGTGTGCAGCTGTCTTTCACCAATGGCTTCACGAATATTGTCCTTTTAAGCGTCAATTGTCTCTGGCTTGTCGGCGTAACACTTATCTTTGAGGGCACTCCACAAATAATAGTCCAACGGTGTCAAATCGCAGCTCCGAGGTGGCCAAACGACATCAGCTCTGCGGCTGATAATACGATCTTCAAAAACAGGTGCAAAACATCGAGTGTAGCTTCAGCTGTGTGGCACGTAGCGCCGTCCTGTTGAAACCAAATGTTGCTAATATCCTCCTCTTCAAATTTTTGTGAACAAAAATTCGTTCAACATGGGCCGATAACGATCGCCATTGACTGTAACGGCCACTCCTTGCTCATTTTCGAAGAAAAATGGCCCAATTATGCCTCTGGGCCAAAATCCGCACCAAACAGTGACTCGTTTTGGGTGCAGCAGCTTTTCAATGTATGCGTGCGGGTTTTCTGTGCCCCAAATGCGACAATTTTGCTTGTTTACATACCCGCCAAGATCAAAATGAGCTTCATCTGAAAAGATGATTTTTTTGGCAAAATCGGCATCTTCTGTAAGTCGATCGCAGGCCCACTTAGCGAAGCGAAAACGCATTGGATGGCCAGTTGGCTTCAACTCCTGAAACAATTGGACTTTGTAAGGCGTCATACCAAGGTCTTTATGCAAAATTCGTCTCAATGATGTCTCCGAAATGTTCAATTGTTGAGAACGACGGTGAATTGATGTTGATGGCGCTTCACGCACACTTTCTGCCACAGCAGCAATATTCTCGGGTGTACGCACTGCTTTTGGCTATTTACGCTTTGGTTTATCGATGAGAATGCCAGTTTTTTTCACTTTTTTCACAAGATAACGAACATACGGAGCTGACGTTGCTTCTCTTCTTTCAAAATCCGTCCGCAATTTTCGCACACATTCTACAACATTACCATGATTTTCAAAGTAATGTCGCAATATTTCCCAGCGTTGTTCAAGCGTATACACAACCATATTCGTTCAGCGGAAGGATAAAACTAATTATCTGTCAAATCAAACATGAGCTAAGTGTTAACATTCACGAAATAAGCACTAGTTGAAAAAAAAGCGTTAGATGAATTTTTAACTTTTGTCAATTACCTGTACATTTTTCGCATGAATTGAAATTATGTACAGCACAAATGAAATTTCTACACTTTTCACAGCGTGTAGCAAAAAAATTTTTGTTATTTTTATATGTGCAGATGTGGCATCGGCCTCGTTGTGATGTACTTGGTAAATGGCGAATCTCCCGAATTCTTTGAATAACACTGGAAGCATCATTACTTTGAGGTTGTTTTTTACGTCTAGTGATCTGTTTTTCAACGAGATTCAATCCAAGCTCCTGGATAAAAAGGCGACGACGAATATTATGGTTCGTTTTAGAATTTTTCTAATTCGGGAACAATGCAATGAACGTCACGAATGCATTCAACGCACTAACATCAAGCATGTTACAAAATACTGCCATTGGCCACCGATTGACTTTTCGTTTGCATGTGTACGTAGCCACCATTTGATCCATAGTATCAACTCCACTCTTGATTTTGTTGTAGTCTTGGTTAGATGATGTTAGGTTTTTTCTTTTCACTATTCTCATTTATGCTGACAACATTGTGGTATGTACTGAGCAATGTCACAAATCGGTACCGGCGAGGAACATATGACAACATAACTGTTTGCAATTTATGTTCATATACAACTTCTGTATGATAAATTGGCTTTTGACGCATTTCGAGTAGAACTGAAGGAATTTCAGTCCTATTTTTTCTTATTGTTCCTAAAATAGTCATGCGATTCTTATGTAAATCTTCTGCCAATTCATACGAAGAGAAAAAGTTGTAACACGTTACATTTCTGTCAGAAAGTCCTTCCACCAAATCCAAAACAACACGCCGTCCGAGATTACGTTTACGAGTGGCATTACGATTCCGACCAACATAAATTTGTGTGTTGTATGCATACCAGCTTTTTGAGTCGCTAGCACCCACATTTTGATGCCATATTTCGCCGGCTTGGATGGAATATACTGAAGAAACGGACATCGCCCACCATACGGAACTAACTGTTCACCTACGGTAATGTTTTTTCCTGGTGTGTATACAACTTTCAAATTATGATTCCATCTATCGTATACATTTCGAATCGGTACCAATTTGTCACGTACAGAAGTACTTGTAGATGCAGTGCTGGCCATGCGTTGTTCGCGGTCATCAAATCGAATGCAACCATGGATACGCTTGAACATTTTCAAAGACATTGTTGCTTTAAATATTGGCCGACCAGTTTCGTCATTCCACAGTTTAGTGCCACATTCACCGTATGACCGATAACACCAGAAAGCTGCAACAATCCAAAGTATGCGAGCAGAGTGTCCAAATCAATGTTTTCCCAATCGTCTTTGTACTTTCGCACACCATATAAATTCGTAATGTTCAAAATAATATTCTCAACCGGTTCAAGGAACATGTGAAATGCAGACGAAACACCAACTATAGTAGCAGCTGCTAATGCTTTTGGACCTGAATTGTGACAAAAATGAAGCATATAATGAACATTACCCCTAAAACAAAGGTTTTCACCTGAAGTGAAATTTTTTGCACGTCGAAATGAATTTCTACGATTTATTTCAAATGGTTGCGATGAATATTCAATTTTCTTATTTTTTGAAAAATATTTATTTTCAGGATTTGCTGCATTTTCTTCTGCTAAATTTTGCTCAAGTGGCCCAATGTCGTCTTCATCCGAATGCACGCTAATTTCACTTTCATCATTCTCCTCGTCTGATAATGCAAAATCATCGTCACTATTGCACGGAGATTCGCCCGTTTTGCTTTCCAAATCAAAATCCATTTCTAGTTCATCTCGCTGCCTTCTTTCACGTAAAACTCTATCCATTTTTTATCAAATACTTCGAAACACAACCCAAATTCAAATAAATGCGCAAACAAACTTGCGCTAAACAAACTATGTGTGTTCCAGAACAAACTGAATTTCATAAAACGAAAAAATAAGAGCGTGCTATAAATCCACACACAAAAATAAGCGGCAATTCCAGGTACCTGCTTATGTGTATGCGCGCACATACACAGGGACCGATTCGTAACTATAACTGCGCAGGCAAATACAGTAAGGGTACAAATTCAAAAATGGGTTTTTTTGGTTGTTCAGGCAAAATAATTCTACTTTGCAAAATACAAGGTCATTCCGCTGAACCGTTTTTATTTTATTCAAGGTTAAAGATCAAAACTGTATGCGTGCGCTGGGACCGATGAGGGTTAAAAAAGCAAAAATATGAGCACCTTTTTTATAATTTTTAATTTTTTTTTTGCAGTGATACACAGTGAAAAATTATAAAGAAAAACCGAAAAGCCGTTAGTCCTTTTTTTGACCACTGAGTATTTCATTCACATTTTTCATGGTCAGCGCCACTATTTTTTTGGCGCTTTGAAAATATTATCGTATTGAGGCATTTATTCTAAATGCATTCTCAAAATTTGATGTTGGAGAATCACTGTTTACTTTTTTAAAAGAATTTTTTCAAAAATTGAATACACAGTTTTTAAATACAAAATACTTTAATTTTTAACTAAAAATTAAATATTTAGTTTTTTACTGAACTAGGTACATATCGCAAACATATAACAAAAACAGTTACATGTTTTTCAGTAACTTTTCAGGAGAGCAAAAAACGAATTTTCCAGAGTATTTGTATTACTGCGAGCAATAACTATTTTTTATCACTTCTAAACCATAAGAGATATAAAAACTGCAAATGAAGAAATGTGGGTAATAGATAAATAAATTAACAAAAAACATATAACTGTTTTTTAAATGCACAATGATTAAACATTCTGAGAGAAATACCGTTAGTTTGCAAAATATGAAAAAATGCTGCGACAAAATGATAGCACATTTTGATGGATTGAGTTCAGTAAGTGTTAATAATCCAATAAAAAAGCAATTTAAGTTTTTGAAGTGGAAAATGGCTTAACATTTGCGGAAGTGCAAGTTTCCTTAAATCTTCATTTAAGAACTTGAAAATCAGTGGAATCGTAAAAAAATTAAATAAAAGTCGTAAAGTGATTATAAATTTATTAAAAAAACTACAAAATTATGGTAAAGCCTTTAGCAGTGGATGTCCAAGAGTGGTTACACGCTGAGATGAGAGCGCCATTTTACGGGTAGCTTTAAATTCAAACCTCACTACCAGAAAAATTGCTGAGACAGCTGGAGTGAAAACACATGTCCGCAACGTGAAAAGGATTTTAAAAAATCAACTTCAATTAAACTCACAAAATTACAAAGCCACTTACAGCCAAACATCGAGCAGAAAGATTGAAGTTTGCTGAAGATTACTTTAAGCAGAGAAAATGATGGCGCTGCGTATCACGGACGAAAAAAATTTAATCTCGACGGTCCGGATGATATGTATTTTTATTACCACGATTTGAGGAAGAAAGAGCGTATCCTAAGTCGTCGTCAACACGGGGATAGATGAGTAATGGTATGGGCTGAAATTGGCCACCGTGGAAGGACTGAAATTAAGTTTATTCCCACAAGAATGAATCGCCAAGATTATCTTAATTTAATTAATAATAAAATAGTTAATCGTGGATCACAATTAACTAAAACTTCATTAATATTTCAACAAAAAATGATGCTGTACAAACAGTAAGTGTAGTAAAAAAATTTCTTTCGAGAACAGGATATTGAAATATTGGAGTGGCCCGCACGAGCACCTGACTTAAACATTATTGAAAACTGTTAGTATTACCTGGCAAAGGAAGTCTATGCCGATAATAGACAATATAATACCATTCAGGAACTTAAAAGTAGTATAATTTAGAATTGGGAAGCGATACCGTACTACTGAACAAGTTTTTGTTTTTTTCTGAACAAGCTCAATTTTTGAATGAAATTTCGATATATTTTAATTTTGTTTTTAAATTTAATTACTTTATAGTAAATACAAATTTTTAATTTTAATCGCTGTCAATAAAATTTAAAAAAATTCCAATGTGCTATATTTTTGTCGTGGAGTGTATACCTATATTAATATTAAATTATGTAAAATTGTTTTAACATTTTATTTATAAATTTTTTTTGTTCTTTTAAACTTGAACAATAGTTGAAAAAGTTGATGTGGATGTTATGCGCTTAAGTTACGATGCAATTTCGGAATGCTTAAAGCAAGACACAGTAGCAGTTCATTTATTCCAGCGTGGCTTAATTAATTTCCTGCGGAAAAATATTGCGAGAAATAAGCAAAATATTTTACACGCACGGCAATGGGCCATGTGATGGTTTGGCAGGAACAGTAAAAATACTTGCCGCAAAGGCTAGTCTGCAAACAAAAATTATCCCATAAATACTCCTGTAGTATTTTATAATTGGGTTTCTAACAACATGACAACATTGACATGATAACATGACAACATGATAACATTGAATCGGAATATTTTTTCATCAGAGCAGTACAACTCAGCAGAACAAAAAGCAAAAATGATACACGCTACTTTAACCCACCATTCCTTTATTCCACGGGACAAACGGAAAATTGATATGCGCATTACATCCACATAATCTTTTTTAACTACCCTCCAGAAAAAATCGGAAGGCTTCCATCTAAAAGTGATAAAGAAACATTCTCCACAGTATCTTTCGGAAGCTTACGGGTAGTTTTGCTTTTATATTGTTTCCAAACCGTTTCTTTAAGAATGCATGTGGAAACTTTTACTTATTGTCAAGCAATGACAACAGAAAATATTAATATCATTGTTTCTTAACCACTTATTATAGAATTCAATAGTCTAGTGGTAGCGCGCTTGACTGCCGCTCAGGGGTCCCGGGCTCAAATCCTGGGAGAAGAATGCTTCCACATTAATTTTTAGATCAGGGGAGAGGACTGCTTCCAATTCACTTTTTACGACAGCGGAGAGGAATGTTTCCCTTTACTGACATGCTATGTATAAAAATAAATGGAGTGTCCAACGGAAGGGAATGCTTCTTACATTCCATGGAATGTTTCGTATTTATATCCGGGAATGTTTCCATTTCCTAGAGGGAATTGTTCAATTTTACAAGAACAAAAAAAAATTATAAATAAAATGTTATAAATAATGTGTAGTCAGTTTTTGAAAAATTCGTTTAAAATAGTAAACATTGATTCTAATACATCAAATTTCGAGAATGCATTAAGAATGAATGGCTCAAAACGATAATATTTTCAAAAAAGATCAATTCAAGAACTTTAAAATATGTCCTCTACATTTTTTTGTAGGACTAACGGCTTAGAAGATATAGTTGTTTGAGTACATTTTTTAATTTCTAATTTTCTTTTTGATTACACTATGCGACAAATCAAGGGTCATGAAAACTAACGAAAAAGCGACCAACACAGATCGATGGTACTGATCTAGACCAACAAAACCCTAAAAGGGTTTTGCAAAGTTAGCTCGCTTTTAAAAGATATAGGCATTGAAAGTTTGCCTCTTGCAGAGTATTTTTAAAAATGAAGTGCTCATAAGGGCGTATCGAATCAAAAATTATTTTTTTAATTTTTCATTCTAAAAGGTCTCCAAAAATCCATAGGGTGTCTCCCAAAAAAAAAAAGATGTCTCCCTATCCCGCAAGGACAAAGTTGTTTTTTTTTGAGAAAAACAATAAAATTAACGATCTATAAATGGTTTGGTTTTTGTAAGATTTTTATATCTTAAAGCAAAAGTAAATAAAGAAATTGATTTTTACTCACAGTGTCCTGTGTGAAGGATATTCGAATCTTAAGGTACACTCGAAATAGCACAGAACTTTTGATTGTTATCTGAATGTGTTTATTTTGATGGTATTTATTAAAGAGTTTACGTTTTCCTTATATTTTGTGTATTTAAAATTTGCACATTTTTTGCCTAAACATTTACTGTTTTTTGAGAAAAGCATACTTAAACACAATTTTTCAACTTTTTGAAAAAAATTAATATAAGTTTTTATATCTCAGGCATCAGAAGTGGTAAAATAATTTTCGCTTTTTGAATTCTTCAGATATCTCTTTTAAGGTTATTACTTTTTTTTAAAAACACGTCTTAAAAGCAATTGTTAAATCAATTGAGACTCATCGAATGGCAGGCTCAGAAACTCAAAATTTTAATTTAACATTTTGGCAAATGATGATTTGAGGTGTTTTGACGAAATAATAAATTTCATGCAAAGCATACAAAATTTTTAAAAAATCTAAACACAAAAAAGAATCGTGGTCTTAGCCTGGTGTTTTAAAAAATACTTTCAGACAGTGTTTTGTTCAGAAATATTTTTAGAATCCAAATTCACAAAATTATCTTCGGTACCACTTTTGATGCCAAAAATAAATAAAACACTATCTTAATTTTTTTGAAAAAATTATAAAATAGCATTCAAAATACATTTCTCGAAAACAAGAAAATGCATTTGCGAAAAATATGGATATATTTAATTTGCCAAATTTAAAGAAAACGTAAACACTTCAACTAATAACACCAACATTTAGACAATCAGATAACAATCAAAAGTTCTGTGCTATTTCGAGTGTACCTTTGGATTCGAGTATCTCTCATACAGGAATGTAGAAATCGAGAGTTGAATTTTGTTTGGCGAGATATTCTTAGTTAAAGTCTATTTAATTTTGCTTTAAGACATATGTATTTTTTCTTACAAAAGTCAAAGCATTTATAGGTCGTTATTTTTTACTATTTTTCTCAAAAAACCACTTTGTCCTTGTGTAAGAGGAAGACATACTTTTTTCTCTTTATTTTTTTTTTTTAGATCTTGATTACCATGCAACTATTGAGACCGCTTATGTGAAATTCGAAAAAATTGTAATTTGATACGCCTTAATGAGCACTTCATTTTTAAAAAATACTCTTCAAGAGGCAAACTTTTAATGCCTATATCTTTTAAAAACGAGCTAACTTTGCAAATTTTTTTTAGGGTTCTCTTACTATACACTAGTACTGTCATCCTGTGTTATCCGCTCTTCCGTTAGAAAAATGTGTTGCACAGTGTTATTCAGTGTATAACTGCAAAAAAGTAAAAAATTATAAAAAAGTAAGTAAATATTTTTTGTTTTTAAAGAACTATCGGCAAGAACAAGCAAAACTTAAAAAAAATCGCAATCGTCAAAATCAGTTTTTGGACAAAAGCGTCCGATATGGACATTTCTCAGTACTTTAACGTATATTTTGGTGCATTTTAATGATAAAACATATATAATTTTTTTCTTGTATCCAGTTTTGTTCAGTATATGTGTATCTTTAAATCTAAATTTCGTTAAAAGATTTATTAAAACATTTACCTAAATATAAAGTACAGTTTTAAAAAAAAAAATTCAAATCATCGAAATGTGCTAAAATTTCAAGAAACATTTTATTTGTATGAAAAGCGTAAACATGTAGTATATAATTTAATATTGTATTTTAAATTAATTCAAAGTTGCAAACAAACATTATAAAAATTAAAATTTTGATTGCGTACGGTGTCCCCAGTGGTTGCATATTTGGAAATGTACGAACAAAAAAAAATCATAAGTTTTCACACTGATTACAAAACATTATTTTTATTATGCATTAGGAACAGGGATAGGAAATGACTATTTCGAAATTGTACCAAACCGAAATAAAAATTGTACTTTTAGGCATCAATTTGTACTAGTTTTTTTCTCTCCTTGAATAATTAAACTTTTTGGATATATTTAATTATTTATTAAAAAAAAATGGACAAACGATTCATTACAGTTAAATAATTATAAAACTGTAAATACAGTTAAATAATTATAGAACTGTAAATATAGTTCTGTAAATTCTTCAACAGAAATAATTCAAAGTGCATAGCGTTTTTAATTTTGATTTTAGAGCAATATTAACAGTGGCTTTAAATAACTCTTTTGTCTTAATTAAAGAAGAACTGAATAAACTTGCAGACGATCTGCACCTTGTTTTGATAACATTTTGAACCGAAAATATTTTTTCAGCATTTGCTGAAGACTGTGAAATTGAAGAAATACCCTGTAAGTTCTGTAAGTGCAGGAAAAAGTGGTTCATTGAATTAATTTAAATTTCACTTTTCCCAAAATTTACATGTAGAAAAAGCTTTAAGACTTTAAAAAAAAAAACAAAGAATGATCAAGTCGATATGATGAAGATCGAGTGTATGAAAATGTACTTGAAATGTCTTAATGGTACTTACGTACTTTTTTTAATAAAACTATACTGAAAAAGCACAATTTTATTGAAAAATTCAACTCTGATTTAGAACCTTACAGGGAGTCTCTACTAGCAATAATTCATTGATTTCCATCTGCCAAATTCTATTGCAAACAATGGCTATATTGAAAGGGTGGGTTTTCTCATGTTATGAAATCAACATATAAATTAATAATTTTATACATTTCTTCTGCACGCTACTTCATTTTTAAGATAAACACATGAATAGTTTTGAAGAAAAATGCAAAATGGCTGTAAAACAAGAAAAAAAACAGTTCATTGCCAACTCCATCTTGGCAATCTATGGCTTGCAATCTTGCATGCCATGTATTGCCAACTTCTGCAATTGAGTGGTCTCCATTGGCAATATTTGATGTTTGACAGATGGCATGCAATGAATTATTGCTAGTCGAGACGCCCGTTAAGTAGGCGATGACAATATGTTGCCATCACTCGATACGTCGAAGTGGTGTTGATTTTGTAGGTTAAGTATTTTTTTAGTTAGGTATTTTTTTATTCAGCTCCAAATTTGATTCGAGTGTCTTTTATTTCTTGTTTGTCGACGTGAAACGCTTTTATATTTTTTGAGGCTTTAGAGGCTCATATCATAGAAAATTTAACTGATAAAAGCAAAAATGTACATTGTGAAGAGTTTCGCACTTGGAAATCCCATCAAAATTCATTGAAGTGTCCTCAGTACGCAACCAATAAAAGTCAAATAAAATACTTTTATGTTAAAAACTCCGATTGAATCAGGTTAAGCTTCTCTGCAAATTTCATTCGCAAGTATTCTTCTTGATTTATTTTCAGGAGGCTTTACACAATTTAAAAAATTGTTTTTTTTTTGTTACGTGCGGTGGACAAAATTTTCCCTTTAATATCACATATTTCAGTTAATGCATCTATTCGTTAATTACTGTTACTTTAATTTTATATAACGTGTTGTTGTTTCACCACGGAAAATAAAAAAAAAATCTTTGCTTCCAAAAAATGCGTACGGTCGTTGTAAAAAAAACCGTATTTTCGTGTATTCTTATTCCTTCGCCGTTCTTAGCAAGTGTGTATGCTCAGACATGTTTTTTCTTTTATTTTCTGCAGCACATAGTATGTGCTGAAGTATGGCACAAAAATTTTAAGTTTGCATAAAATTGATTTTTTTTCATTTTGCGGCTTACTTTTTTACGGAAAGCGTGATATAGTTAAAGTGTTGAGTGTAAAGACAGAACTCAGAAATTGCATGCATCATAGCGTCGACTTTACTCATATAAAACAAAGCAAAAAATTTTTTTAAATCAACGTTAGATGCTCTTAAAAATGCCAAAGCCCGATCTTCGAAAAATTTTCGCTGCAGCTTTCAAACTTTCAAAACTTTAAACTTTCAAACGTCTTCAAATTTAGCTATAGAATTTTAACAGCATATGTTCAAGATGTTTTTGAAGTAATATATCGATGTTTGAAAATTTCGATTTCCAAAACAATTTTCATGTGTTGCTGGCCCTTAGAAAATAAAGCAATGAGATGAGTTCCAAAAAGGTTTTAAATAAGCTATATTGTTTTACTCGTGTGTTAAGACCTTTGGACGGGGGTCTAAAAGTTATGGTTTCATAACTAGTTAGGCGTTGTATCAGAAAGCTCGTCGTTCTTAAATTTGTTATATTATTCATTTGCAGGCGCGAACGAAGGGAGGTTTTGGGGGTTGATCGGGGGCTGATCGTGATTTTTTACTATTTTTCTCAAATAACAACTTTGTCCTTGCGGGAGAGGAAGAGCTCCTTATTTTTTTCTAAAATTTTTTTTGGGAGATCTTGATTACCTAATGCAACTTTTGAGACTTCTTAGAATGTGAAATTCGAAAAAAATTGTAATTCGATCGCCCTATTGTACAGTTCAATTTAAAACAAACATTTTTTTTCAAAAACATGAGTTTAAAAAGCAGCAATTTCAGATTTGAAAAACTCTTTTAAAATTGGAATGGATGGATTCCCACCTGCTTTCTTTAAACGTTGTTCCAAAAGTATTATAAAACCTCTTTTGTTTCTGTACAAAGTATGCCTTAAAAATGGTGAATTTCTTGATAGCTGGAAGATATGTGAAATTGAACCTATTTTTAAATCAGAAAATCGTTGTGATGTAACTAATTATCGAGCTATCGTTAAGCAAGGCGTTTTTGCTAAAATATTTGACAATATACTTAAAAAAAAGTTATACACTCATATTCATAACGTAATAAGTAAATGTCAACATGGATTTTTACCAGGAAAGTCAACTTGTTCGAACTTATTGTTGATTACAAATCGAATTTCAAAAGCAATGGAACAACATTCTCAGTTAGATGTTATCTATACTGATTTTTCTAAAGCTTTCGATAAGATTGATCACAATATTTTACTCTATAAACTCCAAAAGTTCGGGATAAAAGATTCTCTATTAAAATTTTTTGGTAGTTATTTACGTGAAATAAAATTATTTGTTCAAATAGATTCATATCGATCAAATTTTATTATAAATGCAACATCTGGTGTTCCACAAGGCTCCCATTGTGGACCCTTACTCTTTCTGATTTTTATAAATGATCTACCACAATTTATTAAGCATTCGCAATGTCTTATGTTTGCAGACGATGTTAAGCTATTTCTTAAAGAAGTTAATATTTCGGACTGCTTAAAGCTTCAAAACGATTTGACTAGTCTTCAAGGTTGGTGTAGTAGAAATAATCTTTATTAAAATAAAAATAAATGCAATTTGATTTCATTTACCATGAAGTCAAATCCAGTTATTTTTAATTATAACTTAGATAGCTATTGTTTAAACCGTCAATATGAAATAAAAGATTTAGGAGTTATATTTGATGTTAAATTAAAATTCAACGCTCATATAGATTTCATTACAGCAAAAACTTATTCAATGTTAGGTTTTATAAAAAGAAACACAACGGACTTTAGTGATCATTCATCTTTTAAAGCTTTGTATGTGGCATTTGTGCGAAGTAGACTGGATTACTGTTCAGTTCTATGGAACCCGTATTATAATGTTTCTTCAAATCGCATTGAACGAATTCAAAAACTTTTTACGAAATACACATTTTGAAAAATGCAATGGTCAGATATTATACCCTCTTACGTAGCCAGGCGCAAGCTAATTGGTTTACAATCATTAGAGGATAGAAGATCATTTTTCTCTATAATGTTTGTGTATAAATTACTAAGTGGAAAATTAGTCTGTCCCGAACTATCTGACCTTTTTCAAAGTTATGTTGCTCCTAGGGATTTGAGAGTAAACCGTCGGTTTTGTGAGACAACGCACGCGACAAATTATGCATATAATGAGCCAGTCGCAAGATGCTTACGGTTATGTAATACGATCTCTCCAATTCTTAATTTTAATGTCGATGAAAACCGTTTTAGACTAAATTTATTTATACTCTTTAATTAATGGCATAATTTATTAAGTTATCTTTATAATAGTCTGTAAGATACATAATCAGTAGACTTAAATAAATAAATAAATAAATAAATAAATTTCTATATTTACGTAAAAAAAGAATATTTTAAGTCTCTATGTATTGTAGTCTTTTCACAATAAATATCAACGCTAGTTGAATTCGTTGAAAAAGTTTTTACGCCATAACTTTTGAACCTTTAAAGAACACACTTACAGGTAAAATGAAATTTACGAAAATCGCATTTAAATTGACTGGGCTACGTTGTCTCAAAATAAATCCTATTTTGGCATTCGCATGGCTATGGGTCGCGAGAAAAATCTTAAAACCTCAAACTTCGGATTTTGTTTTCTAAACAATAAAATACTGTAAAAATTACAGCATTTTGACAATAAAGACTTTTGACAGGCAGAAAACTGACCCGCTCCCGACATTTTCAGTGTATATATTGATTATGACAAATATTTTGTACCTCATATTTGTAGGCACTGCATCAGACAAATCGACCTGTAACGTTTATATATCCATACCTTATATATCTATCAATAAGCCGATTCCTGAAGATTGGTGCAACGTCGCCGGTTTCAGTCGCTTCAAGCGAACCCTCGTTTTTTGTCGCTTCGAAGACTCAAAAAATGCATGAGAAGTAAAACTGTAGAAGAAAGGCTCAATGGGTCTTCTAAATATTCACAGAAACGTGGAAGTGACCACGGAAGAAATTTTAAAGTCACTAGCCCGAAAAAAAATATATAATATTATTACATATATTATATAATTTAAAAAAAAAATTAGAATAAGTCTAAACGAAAAAAATTAAAAACCCCACCCGAAATTTTTTTCTGGTTACGCGCCTGTTCGTTTGCTTGCAGTATTTTTACGGTTGGTTGCAACAAAGCATTTTTAATTTTTTATATATATTAGTATTAAAGTTCATCCGAAAAAAACAAGAACTGGTCATTCCAGTTTTGACCGAGCTTCGAATAATAAATTTTGATGTATGTGTTATAAAATATTTGCACACAAAAGATCAGGAGCTGGACCTACGAGTTTTGTGCCGACTAGGAACGGCTTATGGCTTTAAAATAGTTTTACATGACAGTTTCTACTCTCTGAAGTCTGCAAAGAGGTAACGGCATAAAGGCTACTTAATGTTTTTTAGTTTTGGAAATTATGTCCAAAGATGTCTTGAAAACTTGGATCGCATAAAAAACTATGAAGTTAAAAAAACTAAAAAAAAAATTCATAAAAATCCACATTACAAATTGGAAAAATATTAAGTTCTATTATTTGTGAGGGTTTGTTTTTTCAAACATGATTTTTGGAGGTTTTTCAAAATGATGTAGCTCACTGGCGTTTATTGTTACAGCCGAAATATTTTGGGAATCGTGATAGAAAAGATCGCGGTTAATTTTTAGTCAGTGATAACGGCACCATTTTTTCTATAAAAGTTCTGTTCCTATAAACACTTGAAAAAATATTAAATTAACCAGAAAAAAATTAATAAAAAATTTAATTTTGCAACATTTACTACATTAATTTTAATTTCGTTATTATTTCATGGATTTAACCATCATAGCTTTTTTTTCCTAAAAAGTTATATTCACACGCAATATATAAAAACTAGTCACGGACGTTTTTTCTACAAAGACAATACATGTGAAACGAAAAAAAAACATTGATTTTTTATTTTATTTTGTTTTGGAGCAGAGCTCACTCTCACTTTTCGCAGTGCTAGAGACTCATCTGATTTTTTTTTGTTGCGCTGAACTAGCTGAGCAAAAACAGAGACTATAAGAGATCAACATAGAGTTTATTGAAACTCTCAAAACAAACGCGTGAAAAGAAGACGACTTAGCAATGCGTGGCAGCTGGGATGATTTCTTAAATGACTTTGACTTTAATTAAATATGCTTGTCATTAAATTTTTTAAAAAATGCCTTCTAAATGTGCTGTAACACAAATATGATATTTTGAAACTTTTTTCATAAGAATTGGCCCAGTACTTTTGGAGTTTACCTGGAACAAAAATTTTCACATCAATTTTATATAAGAGCATATATCGGTCATTCCATATCAAATCGGACGCTTTTTGAAACTCACATTTCTGTAAAAATTTGGTACTTTGCACGTGGATAGTACTTTAAAAAAGAAAAATTTTTGCTTATTTTTTTTATAATTTTCAATTTTTTTTTTTGCAGTTATACACAGTGAAAAATTTTAAAGAAAAACAAAAATTGTTATTTGGTCATGTACTCAAACAACTATATCTTCTAAACCGTAAGTCCTACAAAAATATATCTGCAGTTTTTTATACCTCTTATGATTTAGAAGTGATCAAAAACAGTTATTAATCGCAGTACCAGATATGCTTTGAAAAAATTTGTTTTTTGCTCTCCTGAAAAGTTACTGAGAAACCTAGTTTAGTAAAAAAACACTAAAAATGCCATTTTTAATTAAAAATTAAAGTATTTTGTTCTTAAAAATTGTGTAGTCAGTTTTTGAAAATTTTGTTAAAAATAGTAAACATTGATTCTCCAACATCAAATTTTGAGAATGCATTAAGAATGAATGCCATAATACGATAATATTTCCAAAAAGCCAAAAAAAAATGGTGGTGCTGACCTTGAAAAATGGGAATGAAATTTTAAGTGGTCAAAAAATTTAAAATTTTTCTCGAAAGTGTTTGTAAAAAAGGACACCGCAATAAAAACCAATTCAAGATCTTTAAAATATGTCCTCAATTTTTTTCTTGTAGGACTAACGATTTAGAAGATGTAGTTGTTTGAGTACATGTCCAAATGACAATTTTTGTTTTTCTTTATAATTTTTCACTGTGTGTAACTGCAAAAAAAAAATTAAAAAATAACATAAAAGTATGCAAATACTTTTTGTTTTTAAAGTTCTATCGACGTGCAAAATTTTAAAAAAACTGAATCGTCAAAATTAGTTTTTGGACAAAAGCGTCCGATTTGACATGTAATGACCGATACAGAGATGAGCATTTTATGGGTTTTTACCCATCCACTTTCAGTTGAATTTTCGATAGAATGGCCGAAAACCATTTTTACGCCATACTTCTTTCGGTTACGCAAAAACTACTACCCCGAATGACAAAGTTTATCCCACAAAAGTGTAGAAATTTCAATTGTCTTTAATTTAATTGGCCTAATTTAGCAAATTGACAAAACCCAAGGTATGTTGAAATATATATATGAGAATATATATATACAAAAAAATTCAAAAATGTTTTCCTCGAAAACCTCTCCATATAAAATTTTAATTGTGATTTGCGTGCTAAGATGCTTAAAGTCTATAGAAAAGTATGGTGGCTTCTTATTGTCCAGGCATTGTTTGTATTTTCGCACAAAATGTTATTTGCCACACACAAAAATGCAAATATTTTTTTTTTGTCTTTATCTTAATTTTTTATCTTTCCTTTATCTTTTCACTTATATCTTAAATACTTTCGGTTTCTAGCTTTGCTTTAAAGAATCTACACATCATCGCCAACACAACGGGTTCAATTTAAAGTTTTTGTACGTCACACAAAATTTATTTTAAACATAAAAAAACTGAATCTTGCATTTTGTGCAAATTGAAAATTAAAAAACTTGAATATCTGTATAAAAAAGCCGGCACGATTTTGTATAAATGATAATAAATATATTCTTATACATATGTAAAAATCATGCCATAAATTGAAAACCGGAATTTAATTTAGAAACCAATATTAAATAGCATTAATATTATCATAAACAAGTTAAGTTTTACTGTAACCAAGGAAGTTCGAAAACCTTAGCAAAGACTTATACGGAGGTCGTTTTAAATTATGCATGATCTCGTAGTCTAGTTTATTTAGTGAAGTCTAAATTTAGGAAAATTTGTATATAAACTACAAAGTTAGAAGATCAAACTATCAGTTAATCTTTGTGATTCAACAAAACAATCAGATCGATCATCATGAAATTCTTAGTAAGTTGAAGAATATAAACAAGAATATACAAAGCATAAACTATAGAAAAGATAGCCCAGAAAAGGATACAAATAGAAAATAAAAAGTCTAAGAAAATATTTTCTGATTGTTGTCTTTAATAACTAACACTAAATGGCAAACTCCAAAAAAATACAAAGTCCATAAAAAAAAACTAAAGATTATACTTTCAACAAAGATATCAATAACATTTTGCTTTTCTTCTTATATAGATCGTTTTTGCCTGCCTGGTGGCCGTCGCCTGCGCCAATGAAGACGCCAACGTTATTCGTAACGAAGCCGAAGTTAACCCCGAAGACTTCAAGTATGCCTTGGAATTGGACAACACCGTCCAATCTGAGCAATCGGGAAGCTTAAAGAACGATGTTTGGGTTGTCACTGGTAAGTACTCCTTCACCTCACCCGAAGGCGAACAAGTCTCACTTCAATACACCGCCGATGAGAACGGATACCACGTTGATGCTGCCAACCCAGCTTTGCCCACACCTCCACCAACACCAGAGGCTATCCTTAGAGGTCTTGCATACCTTGCCGCTCACGCCGCAAAGGAATAAATAATTGACACAAGCTCGCTATAGTACAAATTGTTAAATGCTTTAAATAAATATTCTAAGTCACTAAATGGTAAATGAAAGTTATTTTTATTTTCGTGTTTCTATTAAGGTACATACTAAGTTTACAAAGGCGTTTTTAAGCATAATCTTTGAATTTTTTTTTAAAACTATTATTATATATCAGTATACATTTTTTTGTGTGGTATTATTTAACATTTAAATTATTTAAAAAGTAATTTTTTTATTATTTCCATTATTTACTACTTTTCTCGGAGGAGCCAAAGTCGGTGTCTCCAAAACGTTGACACTGCGTGGCCGACGGTTAACCTCAGGATCGGCAAGTCTAAAACAAAAAAAACACAAAAAGTTGTCGAGATTTTTAAAGACTTATAGAAAAAAAGACTTATAGTCTTCCAAAAATAAAAAAATTTAAAATTGATTTTTTTAAATTTATAAACTTCGTATATACCTTAAAAAAGTAATTTTTAGGTTTGGCTTTAGGAAATAGCTAACTCTAAAAATTGAAATACAAATTAAGGAGTTACTGCACATGACATATCTGGGCACCACCAAATAGCCCTCAATTGAAATAAGCAAAAAAAAATAAGCAAAGCCACGAAAAATGTCCATAATTTAATATTTCATAACAAATAGAGTTAAAGAGTTGCTTACAATAAAATGCATTTTATATTTTTTTTATTTTTTATTTTTTGATCAATTTTGGCATTATTTTGTTTCGTGTAGCGCCTTTTACAATTTACGATTATTCTTTCTGTAAAAGGTGTATGTGAAACCAATTAAACGATAGAAGTGAGTAAAATGGATTTGTTTTAAAACTTTAATGGAAGCTTTTTTCACATTTTGTCCATTTGATCATTTTTGGCTTTATTTTTTTCTTTAAAAGGCGCATGGTGTTTTTTACGATAAGATGATTTGCCCTTGTAGGAAAAATTGCTATTTCAGACATATTTACCTTAGTTGTTCTGCTTTCTTATCAAAATCCATGGGATTATCAAATCATATTTAAAATTTGGGATTATGTCACTTGGTGCTATGTCCCGTCACCAATTACACACTCACAGAACGAAACCCATTGCCGCAACCGAATAATTGCCCTACTTACCTTGTTGATTGTAGGCAATTTTGTAAATGCAATTGCCACAATCGCCAATTTCCAATTGAGCTAATTGCGTCATTCCGTGGCGAGAATGGAACTGCAGACAAGTTTTTGAGCAATTCGTTGTGCACAACGAACTGTTTATGGCCATGATATAATTACCAGGTATTATTATTCGCTGAAAATCAGCTGGGGATAAACTGTCATTTTGGGCATATAGTGTCAAAATGTAGCGAGTAGGTGGAAACAGTGTTGCTTCTTGTATTATTTTAAATCAGAAAACTGCAAACGATAGGGGTATTCACAATGTGATGTATTTGTGATTAGTTTTTATAAAATATCCAATATATAAAAGTTATTGTGAACGAACCTTTAAGAAAGTGTTGTATTTTTAAAATCAGCTAATTTTATGAGTATTTTTGTTTGGAAATACAAATGGAAATCTAACAATGCAGCCAGTAGCTTTGAGAAAAAATGCTTTTGGGAATAAACATTATGCATTTTTTTTTTGTAATTTTACAAAACTTAATACAAATATCAAATTTAAACATTTCTCTTGCCCGTTCACTTGATGCTAGTGGCGTGGTTAACAACAATTTTATTAGTTCATTACATCAAAAATTAAGTAAGCATAAGAGCAACAATATGATTCAAAGTTCTTATGTCTGACTTTAAAAAATTCAAATACTATACAGCCTTTGTATCGTTTAGCGTAATACAACCAGCCCTGTCTTGAATAATTTTTCACGCGGAATCGGAAAAGGGAGTTTTCATTTTTAAGACAAGGCTCAAGAACATTTTGGAAATTTTAAATGCAAATTCGTTCATGAACGGTTTATCAACAAATTTGAAGTAAAAATTTCCAAAATGGTCTTGTAATTTATCATAAAAATGAAAACTCCCTTTTCTGATTTCGCGTGAAAAATTATTCATGATAGGGGTGATTATATAGTTGTTGAAATACAAACCAAATCAATCGCTTTATAAACGAAATTGCAAAAGTTTTTTATTGCCGAAATTTTTTGTTTTAATTTTTGATTTTTTAATCTTTTGTTAAAATTTTTAATCCGAAAATGCATTCTGCATTTCATGAAGAGCTATTTCACAGGTTCGGGAAGTTCGTTTGCTGAACACAATTCAGTGAGTTTTTTCTATACTCTTTGCACACTAAATGTTCCTACCATTGGCTTGATTAAAGATCGCCTTCAAATCATTTTTTTTCCATAAATGCAGCTGATGGCTTTTTCAGCCCTCCCTGCGAAACTTCATCCGCCCATGTAAAGGAGCAGTCTTTACTTTGAAAACTTTCAAAATGTAGCCTTTTTATAATGTAGCCTGCAAAGTACTCTAAGGCGTCCTCGTGCAGCAGTTCGTCAATTTCGTCACCTGTTCATGTTCATATGTAGACATCTGGGTAAAAGTAAAAGCAAAAATCCCCTTTTACTTCTTGGTGTGTTTGCAGTACTTTTTTTTACACCAATTTGACGCTATATGCCCAAAGTAACGAGTAAAAGTAGCGATTAATAGTACCTGGTAATTCTATCATGTTTATGGCGTTTACTTGAACTCGGTTATATGAACCGAGTCTTCCCATGGTTTCGACTTACACTTACTCGTTAGATGAGGATATTTACTCGTTAGCAGAAAATGTAGGCGCAGTTTGTCCACAAAAGTGGATAAATTGCAATTTTCATAATTTTGCACATTCCTGCTGAAACGTTTACTGTATTGGAGCAGTATTTTGAACTCTTTATTTTATCAATCAACAAAAAAAACAAAACACTCAACTTAGACACGACAAAGGCTTATTTGCTTAAGCCTTATTTTCAAATATTAAACTGAAGTACAAAAATTTAAAGTACAAAATAAATATAAAATAATTTATGCGTATAAAAATAAAGTTTATTTTCTTATAATCAGCATTTTCAAAGTATTTATTATAAATACATTAATAAGTCAATAAGATAGCTTCTATCAAATAAAATTATGATTTCATTTTGATAACAAATTAAATCTTAGAGAAGAATTAATTTAATCATAGGAGCAAAAAATTAAAGAAAAAATTAACCGTCCCAAACAACAAAAGTATTTCCATTGGAACATATGGAAATATATGAGGTATAAAAAACGTACATGGTTTCCTCATTTAAAACTAAAAAATTTCAGCTTTTTGTATTTGGTAAGCAAAAAAGTGAGTATCAAAAAATAAAGTTTTTAGTAATTGATAACATATAAAATATTTTTCGCCATTACATGGTGTACCAAACCAAAAATTGGTTCATCATTTTCATATAAATTTACACAAATAACCATGTTTTTTTTATCTGTACACCATTGACATTTACCAATGAAACTTCAAATGAAATTTCAAATTGAATTTTTTTAATTCTGGTTTATTTAGACAACTACTTTGTCTATAATTACCACGAGAACCACAAAAATCTTGAAAGTTTAAAACGAAATTGCAAAACTTTAATTGATATTTTATATTAATAGTTTTTAAGATATTTATTCTATTGTTTGAGATATATCCACATTTTTTAAAAGTTTGATGTTTTGCCTCAAAACGCATTGAACTGATGGCAACTACTGGACCAATATTTTCTATTATCCCTGGATAATGTAATAAAAAATGGAATTTTGGTTTTAAATGGGTACCTGATATTTTGATGTATAGGTCATTATGTTCTACAATCAAAATTTTCAAATATTTTGTTGATTTCGAGTGATGTTTTTTCCAAAAAATCAGTGAAATAATTTCTCGAAGTGAAAGATATAATTTCCATTCTTGCGATAGAACTGGAACCAAATCTCTAATGAGAAATGGTAAATATGTTATTAAAACATGCATTTCAGAAGCCGATAACTTAAGCTTGCCTTTCAAAAGACATTCTGAATTAAAAAGAGGTGGTTTTTTTGTTAATAAGCCAAAAATAAAAACTTCAATGAGAAAATTAAATTGCTGCAAGGTGAAATATTTTTTGTATAAAATGAATATATTTAGGACTAATAGCAAGACATATTTACAAACTCCCTCTGAAAGGTCGTGCATTCAATCTTATCCAAAGCTCTGTGCAACGTGAAAATTTGTTAAAGTGTTCCAAATAGAATATTCTATAACAGTAGTTTTTACATTATTAATAGTAATATCAGCATCATAGTTAGTTGCTTATGTTTCGCAAATTATTGATTTCCTTGATTGTATGTGTTTTCATATTTCGATTATTGCACTTGCAAAATCGGCAATAGTGCGTAGAATTAAAGCATTTTGTAAATCCTAAAATCGAGTTTAAGCCCAAATTATCACCAGTGATAATACACGGTGATAACTTTATAAGATTGAAATTTTTGTAATTTATTTTTATTCCTTCCTTTTGTAAAACATTCAGACTTTCGATTTAATTTTTAAAAATATTTTTATATCCAATTTTTTTTCAATCTTCTGTAAAGAATAACATTGCTAGAAGAATATTACACAATTTTGATGACATACTTTCAGGAAGGCTCAGGAACAGCTCCAATTTTTAAAATACCACTAATGGATTAGGATATTCGAAATCATCAAAGTATATGAGAATGGGAATTAATATAATATATGGATCGTTTTGTGGATTAAACACCAAGGCGAATGAACTGTTTATACAGTGGACGATTTTTACTTCGGACGATATTTGTTCTGCTTTGCTGATAAATTCTTCAATATATTTAAGGAGTGGCGTTTTCGAAAATAAAATTGTAAGCATCTGTTTTAAGTTAACAGTTTGCAAAACAAAATCGTATTTTATGGTTTTAATTTTATTTTCCGCTGAATAAATTTGCCTGTATTCTGAATTTTTTTTATTTTAGTCAATGAACATAAGCTCTTACAGACTATGGAATATTAAATATGCTATAAAGATGAATACAAAATATGTTACAATTAAATTTAAATTCAATTCACTATAATTACTATAAGATACAATTTATTTGAGATTATTTTAATAATAACTATTTAGAGAATGTTTTAAGAATTCTTTAGAATCTGCAAAATCAATGTTGCAGTATAAGATGCAATTATTAAACTCCAACATAGATCTAAACATTGGCGAGTTAAAGGCATAGTTTGATCTGCATGTTTCTAAATAAAATACGTCAAAGTGTCTTAATGTTCTCGACGGAACATTAAAATTTATTAATTTGAGCAAGTTAGGACAATCTACCGTTCCCCTTACAATATCAAAAACGAACATTAGAGATAAAATTATTCTTCTATTCTGAAGAGTTTTTAATTTAATAAAACTACAACGATTATTATATGATGGCATTTCAATTTGAGAATTAATGGCTCTAAAAACAAAACGAGTAAAAGCTTTTTGCACTCGTTCAAGGCGTAAGGTGTGAGACGCATAGAACGGATTCCAGATAAATGAAGCATATTCCAACTTTGATCGAACTATTGATGTATAAAGACACTTCAGGGTATAAGGGTCTTTAAACATGATCCATTACGTCGAACTAATGCAAGTAGCGAGTATGCTTTCGGTATAATATAACACAGTGCAACACATATTTTCGGGCGTGAAGCAAACCAAACTCAAACGATAGTATTTGACATCAGTAACAAAAGTCCAAATCCGTTTTTTCTCCACTACGTCACAATTTTTTTTACAGTGGTTTCAAATTTTAAATTTTCGGTCAAAAATTAAATTAAAAAATAGTAAAAATTATGTGTAAAACTTAATTCAGGGTGCTTCTTGTCTTCAGAAGCCTAAACTAAAATTTCACGGGGAATATTTTTTTGGAACACTTTAACCCTCTAGCTCCTACCAATATGGGCCATTTTGACCCTTTTTTTGGAAAAGGTCCTAAAATTCAACTTTGGAGGGGTCAAGGGTTAAAACCTTCCATAAAAATATTTTCAAGAAAATTTCATTAGGGGTCACCCAAGACTTGTAACCTCTACGAGTTATAGGTTTCACATAAAAAACGAAATGAAAAAACCAATTTTTTTTTATGTTTTGTTATTTTTAATGTTATTTTTATATAGTGTCCATATCGTTTTCACTGTCATGGCATGAAATATTTTGGAACACTTTAACCCTCTAGCTCCTACCAATATGCATAGTGCAGTATTGGGAAGGTTAATATCTTCGTATATTAATAAATTTGATTTATTATAACGGTACGGCGTAATGGTATTAAGCTATAATAATATATGTAATACTTTATAAGTTATTTTCCAAAATTTTGTTAGTTATATTAAGGTGGCTTAGCTTAGAAATTCAAATAAGTAAGAATTGAGTACTTTGATTAAAACAGTGAAAGTGTAAGTGTCGTGGTCTTTTTTTCGAAAAATTTATATTTTCAATGGAGTTCTGCGGAAACTTAAAGAAATTTTGTTATATCTGCGGTCAGTTCACACCATCAGGACGCGGTCGAGGTCGTTCCAGTCAGGAACTGATAATAGCATATGAAAAATACTTTGATCAAACATTTATTCCTGATGCCCCATGGGTGCCACAAACAGTTTGCAAGAGATGCTACAATTACTTGTTGGAATGGTTACATCACAAACGTGGATCGATGCCATTCGGTGTTCGGTGTCACAAGTCTTGGGTGACCCCTAATGAAATTTTCTTGAAAATATTTTTATGGAAGGTTTTAACCCTTGACCTCCCTCCAAAGTTGAATTTTAGGACCTTTTAAAAAAAAGGGTCAAAATGGCCCATATTGGTAGGAGCTAGAGGGTTAAAGTGTTGCAAAAAAATATTCCCCGTGAAATTTTAATTTAGGCTTCTGAAGACAAGAAGCACCCTGAATTAAGTTTAACATATAATTTTTACTATTTTTTAATTTCATTTTTGACCGAAAATTTAAAATTTGAAACCACTGTAAAAAAAATTGTGACGTAGTGGAGAAAAAACGGATTTGGACTTTTGTTATTGATGTCAAATACTATCGTTTCAGTTTGGTTTGGTTCACGCCCGAGACAATGACCTTCATTTTGTGTCACTGTGTAATTCAAGTGACCTATAAATGTGAATCTCGAATCAAATATAACCCCGAGATCTTTAGTTTCACTTACGAATTTCAACCAAGTATTACCTAGAAGGTACGATGTTTTTAAAGGAGACATTGACTTAGTGTAAGTAGAAAACACACATTTTTCATGATTAAGCAGCAGGCCATTGTTTGTACACCAATCAAAAATAGCATTTAAGTCAGATTGTAGTAACACAGCATCTGACAATGACCTAATTCTGAGAAAAATTTTTAGATCATCCGCATATAGAAGACATTGCGAATTCTTTACTTTTGATGTAATATCATTTATAAATATAATAAAAAGTAATGGACCCAGTATACTTCCTTGAGGAACATTAGAAGAAGCTACAAATGGTATAGATAGTTCGTTTTCAATGCAAACATGGTTTAACCTGTCACTTAAATATGACCCAAACCATCTTAATAAGTTAGAATGGAAACCTATTTTCGCTAATTTTTTTATTAAAATATCATGAGAAACTTTGTCAAAGGCCTTTGAGAAATCAGTGTATATTGAGTCAACTTGATATCCCTTTTGAAAGGCAGAAATACAGTATTCCGTAAATAAAGTAAGGTTTGTTACCGTTGATCGACCAGGTACAAAACCATGTTGGAAAGGAGATATTAAGCATTTTACGGCAAAATAAACTTTCTCTTTAACTATTGCTTCGAACAGTTTCGATACAGAGGTAAGTTTTGAAATCGGCCTATAATTTTCAATATTATTTTTATTCCCAGATTTATATATTGGAGAAATAAATGATACTCTCCAATCCGGAATAAATGACCCTGTAGAAAGAGATTTGTTGAAAATTAGCTGGAAATTAGCTGGAGGGGTTTTGCTATGGATTTAACACAAATTTAGAACAATATCGTAAAAATAAACCAATATATTCATAACTGATAGTTGCTTTAATATTAAGTATTCTGATTTTATATATTTGGGAGTTAAAAGAGTTTTTAGAATTAAATTAATTTCATCATTTAAAATATTTTCATTCTCAGCAATTGTTGTTTTGGCAACTACAATATTTCTGTTGTAAAAATCAAATAAGTTTTTAAAAATTTCTATAGCTGAACTTCTAGGAAAACGATCATTACTAATTGTTTTAAAATAACATTCATAAAATTGTTAGAAATATCAGTTTGAAGTGAGTTATATTCTACCACTGCCACGTGTTTGTGGAAATTCAGAAAGTACATGCAGAGAAAAGACATGGTTGAGACATGTTTACTGCAATAATAATTTTTTTACTAAAATTATTGTACTATTTCTGCAAACACAAATTTTTGCCTTAATAAAGTCTTTATTTTTTAATGGTGGTACCAAAAATAACATTATAGTTGAAATCATAACATCATTGAAATCGTCAACATACTATGATTGCCTCAACTATTAGTTGCAACCAGTGGCGGATCTAGAAACTGCTCGTGGGGGAGGTGGGCTAAATAAGCAAATTAGTTTTTTTTAATTCATTGTGTTTATTGATGTATTACATAGGATACTTATTTTTATAATTTATATTTACAATTTAACTATCAAGAGTATATAATTCAAAAGCATTTCAAAATGTAGATATAACTGTAAGTTTCATCTGTATATAAAACTTTTAATTGATGTTAAGGTGGTAAATTCGTTTTTCTTTTTCCAATTTAGGGCTACAATTAAGTTATGGCGTCTTCCCGTGGCTGTAAACATGATCCAGACAGTTTTTGTTATGTGTGTGGTGTCTTCCTGAGCACCAAAGCAATCAAGCATAAAATCACGGAGGCCAACAATTTCGCAAATGCCTATTATGCATATTTTGATATTGCGGTGGGCAATCAAGACAAAAAGTGGGCACCACATGTGGTTTGTGGATGCTGCAGGTCCACCCTTGAGGCTTGGTACAGAGGAGAGAATCGAAAGATGAAGTTCGGAGTGCCTCGGACCTGGTGTAAACCCACAGATCATCATATGAACTGCTATTTCTGCGTCGTTGACGTGTCCCATCACCGAAAAAGGAAGAAGACAAGTGTGTTCGACTATCCAGATATACAATCATCTTTGAGACCCATTGCACACAGTGATGAGCTTCCTGTTCCTCCCAATCCAAAAATGAATGAGTGTTCTAGTGTACCAAGTGACGAAAGCAGCCAAGATGAGGACTTGTATGAAGACGAAGATTTGAAACATCACTTTCCAAATCAACATGAATTAAATGACTTGATCCGAGATCTTGGACTTACAAAATCAAACGCTGAGATCTTAACATCAAGACTGAGGGAGTGGAATTTGTTGGACAGAAGCTGTAAGATATCTGAGCAGAGGCAGCGTGATCGAAGGTTCTCCCAGTACTTCACCCTCAAAGACAAACTATGCTACTGCCACAACGTGTGGGGTCTATTCGAAGAAATAGGGTTTCCTTATGATCCAAAAGACTGGCGGCTCTTCATCGACAGCTCTTGCAAGAGTTTGAAAGCAGTCCTCTTGAACAATGGCAATAAGTACCCCAGCATTCCGATAGCTCATTCAGCATATCTCAAAGAAGAGTATCGACATATCCAACGTCTTCTTCAAGACTTAAACTACGAACAACACGAGTGGGATGTCATAGGTGACTTCAAAATAATCACATTCTTGGTAGGTTTGCAAGGTGGAAACACGAAGAACCCTTGTTATCTCTGCTTGTGGGATAGCAGGGATATTGGCAATCACTACAAGAAGGTTGAGTGGCCCATTAGAGATGATTTCGTGATTGGAGAGAAAAATATAAAATTTAAAGCACTTGTGAGGCAGGAGAAGATCCTTATGCCTCCACTGCATATAAAACTAGGACTAATTAAACAATTTCTCAAGGCATTAGATCCCAGTTCTGAAGCTTTCAAATATCTAAAAACAATTTTCCCAAAATTGTCGGAGGCAAAGATCAAGGGTGGAATTTTCGTGGGTCCTCAGGTTAGGACATTAATGAAAGATGGTGAATTCATGAGGAAGCTTCTACCACTTGAAAGAAAAGCATGGAAGAGCTTCATTGATATAGTTAATGGCTTCTTGGGCAATCACAGAGTAGATAATTACAAGGAAGTAGTTCAGCATCTTACCGAGAACTACCATAACATGGGATGCAGAATGTCTCTGAAGTTGCATGTTCTTCACTCACACCTAGAAGTGTTCAAGTCAAATTCTGGCGCATACTCAGAAGAACATGGTGAACGTTTTCACCAGGACATTCAAGCCTTTGAAAAGCGATACCAAGGACAGTACTATGTACGGATGCTTGGCGACTATATCTGGAATTTAATCAGAGAAAATGACCAAATCTACAAGAGGAAAGGTAGAAAAACAAACCATTTTTAAACAGTATTATTAAGAGCATCCTGAATTTAAGGATTCAAGTGTATTTTTCGTTTTATTATCATATAAAAGCATACCTTCATTAAAACTAAGCTGTTTAACAATCTTTTATGCACACTCTTATCTATCTGTACCATGAAAAATAAAGGCACTATTTAAAAATTTGAAAATTCGATGTCATTTCTTAAAAAACGATTAGCCAGACATCAGTTAAAGTTTTTCTTCAGTTTAGAGACATAACCAATGAGAAACAGCAAAAAAATTCACTTAAACAAAATTTTGTTACATAGTGTAATCTATGATTTTTTATAATTTTATCGCGTAAGAATTAGTGCATCGATCACATTGAAAGAAGGATTAACGTTGGTTATTTGGAAACACTGACTACATGAGCTGAATGACTGTAGATATTTAATATTTTTTTTCAATTCAATTAAAGAAAAATGCCAACAACCGAATATAGGCAGACATACATACTCAACGTTATCGAAATTTAAGAGCCAACCGAGAAAATCAAACACCTTCATAACATTTTGGACAAAATGACTTTTGTTTTTATGAAAAAGAAAGATCTTCAAAAATAATTTGCTTATTTATATTTTAATATTTTATAGCACACACTAATTTATGAGCCACTTACTATTTTTACAATTGTAAGCATTTCGTTCCTTCTTGCGCCTTTCCAAAAATATAAATGCTGAAATGACTCGAACCTACTGCGGACAAAGCCGCGGGTAACTGCTAGTATTTATTTAAAAAATTAAATAAAGCGTCTGGTTGCAACAAAAATGATGTAGTTCTTCTTTCAAAAGTCGAAAGAATTTATTGTGCATGAACAGTTTGCAGGAAAAACTTTCACTTTATTCAGACACAATAAGTTTTATCGTTTCCTGGCTATGTGCCGTTTCGTTTGTCAACTGTTCAATTATTGTGTTTTGTTTTAAATCGCCTTATTCTAAAAACAGCACGCAGAAAAGTGACATTTTCGACTTTAATTGTAGTAAACATGTTTCTATTTACTGTAAACATATTTCGCAATTCTGACCATATTTTGTTTATCACAAATATTGGTATTTTGCGACAATGCACTTAATGTACCATGTTTATGAATGGTATTAATCAAGCTAGCGGTAGTAGCGACTTTGGCCTATTGGTAGTGTGCGTGGCTCGTAAGCGAAAAAGCCGCGGTTCAAACCCCAGCTGGGCAGAAAGTTTTATCAAAAAGATTTTTCAATTGAATTAATATTTTGTTCATCCCAGACAATACCCAAACCTCTGGAGATACCTTAATTAATAGCTGTGGAATAAATGTTCCAATCATTCTAATTTCGACCGAATAAGAGAATAATGATTGTTTCAATAATAATTTGGTTCCTACAAAAGAGTTCCTTTTCTAAATATAGTTATTGTTATCATTTTATCGTGATCAAAGAATATATTATATGTTAGCAACAATCATAATCCGAATCATACTATGATCCTCTTAAAACATGGTTGTTGCAACTATGTTTTTTCTCTGCGTGTACAAAGGAATCATTTTGATGCAAAGATTCAGGAACGGAAAAATTTGTATTATCAAGATATTTCTGCACAAAATGATTTCTTTTAACATGCGAAATATGTTTTCTTAATAAGGAATAAACTCTTTGCCAATTAATATACGAACATGTATAACGTGCAAAATCTGGATGTTCAGATTTAAAATGGTTTAACAACTGACAAACTTTAACAACGATTCCATGCAGAAATTACTTTAGTCATTTGACTTATGTAGTCTTAGCATTAAACGAAGATTACGAGGTATTGCTTAAAGAGGAAAGAATACACTGAAGTGTGTGGATTTTACTCAGATAATGGGTCTACCTTTAAGGAAGTGTTTGCAACATAAAAACTATGTGCGATTAAAAATTGACTAATGCTGTTCTTGAAAAGATCGATTCAAATGTTCTATGATAGAACTTCTATTCATTTCAGCTAATAATATAACTGAAAATAACTTCCTTCTAAGAAACTTTAAAAAAAAATGTTTAAGTTAATTTACCATTTAGTGACTTAGAATATTTATTTAAAGCATTTAACAATTTGTACTATAGCGAGCTTGTGTCAATTATTTATTCCTTTGCGGCGTGAGCGGCAAGGTATGCAAGACCTCTAAGGATAGCCTCTGGTGTTGGTGGAGGTGTGGGCAAAGCTGGGTTGGCAGCATCAACGTGGTATCCGTTCTCATCGGCGGTGTATTGAAGTGAGACTTGTTCGCCTTCGGGTGAGGTGAAGGAGTACTTACCAGTGACAACCCAAACATCGTTCTTTAAGCTTCCCGATTGCTCAGATTGGACGGTGTTGTCCAATTCCAAGGCATACTTGAAGTCTTCGGGGTTAACTTCGGCTTCGTTGCGAATCACGTTGGCGTCTTCATTGGCACAGGCGACGGCCACCAGGAAGGCAAGAACAATCTTTATAGAAAGAGAAGCAAACAATTAATGATATTGTTGTTATATGTTTAATTTTCTTTTTATTTTTTAGTGGTTTCCGAATCCTTGTTGATTTCGTCATTTGTACTATGTTGTTTTACACTAGTAGTTAAAGGTGTATAGTCGAAAGGCATATTTTTAGAATGTCTGTCCTCTATTTGTATCCTTTTTATGGACTACAGTTTCCATAGTTACCGATTTTCGTCGAATTTTTTATATTCTTTAACTTACTAAGAATTTCATGTTGATATGTTTGTTTTGTTGAATCGCAGAAGTTAACTGATGGTTTGATCTTCCAACTCTGTGGTTTTTATACAATTTAACTAAAGTTTAAACTTGACTAAACAAACTAGACTATAAAATCATGAATAATTTAAAATAACGTTCTCATAAGTCTTTATTAATGCTTCCGATCTTCCTTGGTAACTGTAAGTTTTTACTTGTTAATGATCATATTAATATTATTTAAAATCAGTTTCTCTTCTCATCGCGTTAATTTGTTGCCTAGCTTGTTTTACGATATTTATGAGATGATGTGGACCAAAATTATGAAGTCGACTTGCAAATTGCTACACATTAAAGAGTTGTTTTAACTCTAGCTTTCAAAACACGAGCATCACAACGTAGTATTGTGATTTAGGTATTATTTTAGGATATTTTAATCGATTTACGTCTTTTAAATCGATATTTTATATACTACCGATATCGATATCGATAAAGACAGTTCTAAGCTCTATATGGGCATTTCCATGGACGCGCAAGTAACGCTCATACGCCTTTTTGTTGTTAAAAATTAAAAAAAGCAAAGAAGAATTCAAACTTTTCCCTCTTGTTTTTGTTTTCGGATAGCACTCTAGCAGTACTTTATTTACTGTAAAAGGTGGAAGCGATCGAAAGTGTTGTCAAAAGATGCAAGCAAAAAAAGGACGCGTGGAAAAGGAAGTGGTTTTTGTCAGAATCAATATAAACAAAAAATTCGCAGATTGTGCATGATTTTTTTTTATAAAAATTATTTTAATGTTATCTGGAATAATGTTGCCATTTATTCATAACACGGTGTGACCGATTCGACCTTAAAAAAAGGTTCAGCAAAAATTCTTGAAAATTCCGAGAGACTACCATCTTGTGCTTATATCGCGACTAGTCCGATCTCTCAATTCAATCACAATGTTTTTTAAACATTTTAAAGTTAAGAAGTCTGGTATTCTGACTTTTAAAAATTTTTTTACATATGCTTAGGTTGTGAGAATTTAAAATCAAAATGCACTTTTGTTCAATGAAATTAAACGTTAAATGTTACTGTGCAAAAATCAATTTTGCACAAATCTTAGTGTTTCTTGATTTTTTTAAAAAATAGTAACCAACAAAAAACCTTGATTGTTTTTGCAGGAATCGTTAGAAAGGATTTGGTGGAGCAAACGTTTGGAATACCAGAATTCATACTCCTTAACTTTAAAATGTTCTAAGATAAAAATGGATTGAGAGGTCGGACTAGTAGCGACATAATCACAACATGTTCCTATCTCGGAATTTCTAAGAATTTTTGCTGAAATTATTTGGCGGTCACACAATGCAATAGTTTCGTTCAAAAATATGTTTTAACTTTTTTTATACAAACCATAATATGATACGTTACGATACAGATTTTTCCCTTCAAAGAAGTACAAATTTTGAAGTGAAACTTCTTAGTCGGCGATTCTTCTTCTGAAACTTCTTCAATTTGTTGAAAGTAAAAATTTTTGAGTCTCGTTACGAAAAATTTTCTAATTTGTCATGATTCGAGCCTTGTCACAAAAAATGTTTTTGCCTCTGCAGATACGATTGAGATAGATTTTGTGCACAAAAATGCAAAAGGTTCTTGTGTGCACGAGCAATGAAATATGTTGTAGGGTTAAATTTGCACGGGGGTTACACGATACAGTATGTTAAAACAGTGCAGAATATGCATTAGTTGTCAAACTTTGTGTCTGTGAATAAACGTCCAGGCAGTTGTCAAGACCGCAGACAAAATAGTCAAATATTTTCATTTTTCTACTTTTCATGATGTTCGTATTGAAACCTCCAGAAGAGATAGTTTAGGGAAAAAAATTCCACACCCCCTTTTTTAGCGCACAAATCAATAAAAATTCTTTATTTTGGACGATTTTTATCGTATTAAATTTAAATTTAATAATTTGCGCTGAAGTTTATCAGTCGATTTGTTTCGAGTATGAGATAGTTAAGTAATATTTTTTGCCACACCCACTTTTATCTTCAACAAATTAATAAAAATGCTATATTTCGGACGGTTTTGATCGTATTGGGCAAAAATTTTGAAATGCAGTCCATATGCTTACTTTAAGACACTGTACTAAAAATGCGAGTGGTCACCTTATATTCAAATGATAAGAATGGAGTGAGCTGAAATTTTGCAAGCAGATTTGTTTCGTGTACGAAATGGTTTAAGGAAAAAAGTGATGCCGCACTTCTTTTACCGTTTAAAAATCCATAAAAATGCTTTATTTCGGACGGTTATGGTCATATTAGATTAGAATTTAGTAATTTATTTTCTCTTTTGTAGGGGAACCCCCAGAAGGGTGGCAGATAGAGCGTAGAAGTGTTTAAAAGTTAAAAAGTTTCACTTCTGTACTGTATGCACGCTATACTGTGATGTTTTTATAGCTTTATTTATATAATTGAACTAAAAAAAAACATGTAAAGTGTAATTCAGGACAGAAGCAATCAATTGAAAAAATTCAATTGAACTTCCATTCGTCGTGTTTGTTGCTTTTTTTAAATCCAAATTGAGATCAGCTCTCAGTGTTCTTACAGTGTAAATTTAAACATTGTTACGTGTGTAAATTCGGGCTACTATGCACACTATGACTACGTAAATAAACATTAGGGTGCATCGTTTTTTTTTTTAATTCACTTCTTATAGCATTTTTCTGATGATTTAAATCATAAATAAAAAGCTGTGCAAGGCGAAGGTCCACAATTGATTTCTTCAGGTGGCACCACGCCCTAAAATGTCCGCATATCGTAAAAATTCGACTTTTTCGTAGTTGTTTGATAAATATTGATCTCTATAAAAGCGTATGCACTGAAGATCAGTTAAGGAATTTTTTTATTACTGAAGTATATGTAGACTATGTGAAAAAAATCTAAATCATAAATATATCTACAATTTTATTTTTCAGGACGATATTTTGAACAGATTTTAGGAAAAAATTTCTCAAGTTCGTGAGAATATCGCATTTTCTGAAAGAGTGCGCTAATTGGAAAATACTTTTAGAATAATTTGTAGTAGTACTATTCAACACCTTCAATTTAAGAGTTATTAGAAGTCTCTAAGTGCTCTGGAATCAAAGTTCTAGTTTTTTTTAAGAGTTTATAATTCTAGAGTTTTCAGATCTGCGAGCGTTAATTTTTCATCTCTGGATATTTCAAATCCAGAGTTAAGTGCGTAGAATGTACGATTTTACATATTTTATCGATTTTGAAGCAATATTTCTGAATTAGTCTTTTTTAATTTCACTCTTATTGTATTTAGATTATTATGATAATTAATTACACGGTTCTACAGTGGAAATGTACTTTTACTCTTTTTTAAGTGACATGGTCTAGGTTATAGGTCTACAATACGAAATTATATTTACTCTAGAATTACAAAATCTTAAGTATACTATAACTTTGGTTCCAGAGCACTAAGAGACTTCTTATAACTCTTTAATTGAAGGTGTTGAACAGTACTACTACTATTTATACTAAATGTATTTTTCAATTGGCGCACTCTTTCAGAAAGTGCGATATTCTCACGAACTTGAAAAATTTTTTCCTAAAATCTGTTCAAAATATCGTTCTGAAACCTAGAATTGTATATATATTTATGATTTCGATTTTTTTTCAGCAATAAAAAAATTGTTTGACTGATCTTCAGTGCATACGCTTTTATAGAGATCAATATTTATCAAACAACTACGAAAAAGTCGAATTTTTACGTTATGCGGGCATTCTAGGGCATGGCGCCACCTGAAGAAATTAATTGTGGACCTTCTCATTGCACAGGTTTTTTATTTATGATGCTATTAGAAGTAAATTAAAAAAAAACGATGCACCCTAATGAACATACCCGCATAGACATGTAAAAGTTGCTCACCCTGAAAAACTTAAATTGTCTAATGGCGACTTTTCCGATTGCCTGCCTTTTTTGTTTTGGAATTCTGACGAGTGTGGACCTGCAAAATAAAAAGAAAAATATCAATTGTGCAATCATGTTGGCTCAGGACGATTGCACCCAGCCTGTAACCACATCGTTCCTTTGAGCACCACCTCTTGCTGCAGAGTACACAGGCACCGACCTGTACCATCAAGTGCACTCAAGCACCACCAAATTGCATCCTGCTGCTGCCACAACGTGCGCATAAGCACCAGAGAACTGCAAAACTCACATAAAAATATTCATACGTAATCAGCACTGTTAAATTCATGCCTCAGCGTTTAAGCGATCAAACTTGCTCGAATGCACACATTCGGTGTTGAGTTTATTTCAATCAAAACTTGTGCTTCGTGTTGGCTCTATGATTTTATACATAGATCGTCTTCATACCAATCATTTCGTGTTTGTTCGTTCGGCTCAGCAATGATTATTTTGATCAAGAATAAAACGCAAAAAGCAAAATCAACGCGTATGAGTTTTTTCATAGGCTGGCAGAGACAGAGAGAGAAAGAGCGAGACCAAATAGAAAAAAGCAAAGTAATATAATAACAACGAAACAAACACTTGTTTGTTGTTTGCACTTTCAAAAAATTGCTCTATCACAAAAGCTTGGTCGTCTGACATTTTTTTGGAAGCGGTAAAGTCTTTGTTACTAATTTTGAAAACAATTAAATCTAATTTTTTGATTCCTCTTTTACGAAATACATACATATTCATTGCAACATATAACGCCAACGCTAGTTTGCTAAAACATGTGAATAAATCATGATCGACAAGCAAACTCATACTCCCCAGCACGATGCTGATTTTATTTATGCTGAGTTTTTTTGCGTGATTAAAATTGAATGAAAAATGTTCGATCAGACAACGTGCTCACCCGAACGACGCGTTTGCCAGCTTGATGCTGATTTTATTCAAAGCTGCGTTTTGTCGAGTGATATGATGTGAGTTAGAATTTTGGTGTATGAATAAATCAGGAAAATATTGAGTTTTGCAGTTCTCCGATAAGCACCACATTGCTGCAGCGTTCACAGCGGTACCGCCTTGTACTGATCACCTGCACTTAGACACGCCCCTGCATTTACCGAATCCGTATAAGTAAAGATTTTGGCAGTCATAATTTCGGTGCCCACGTGTGGCTTGACTCACGATCAGTGAATGCACCCGAGCTTTAACATATTTTGGAGATAACTTGGCATTAAATTGTTCACTAAAGTCGCTAAGTTGACAGTTCCGTGTACAAATTTCCTGTCCAGGTACGAAACGTTTCTGACGACGGCTTCGTAGTTATATGTTTATTGATTTATATGTTTATGCACTTTTCGTATGACTTTTTGAGATTTTGCAGGATAGTATTGTCAATGAGTTTGATTTGGTCCGGCTTAGCCATCACCTCAATTTCGCCATCGTTGACTGCGAGAAGTTGTCGAAGCAGCAGATACGCTGACCCATGAGCAATCATGTTTCTACCAAAAAGGGCATAATACGACTTTCCAATTGAGGAATGTACCGAGCTTCGTATCGAAAGTTCAAAAGCGGATAAATTCTCGTCCCAAGTTGTATGATCAGTTTTTACGTAGGCGCGTATTTCAGCCAATATTATACGATCCAGTAAAGACGTGTTTCATTTCAGAGAGCTCGTGACTGATAAACTGTTTACCGTTGTCAGTGTGTATCATCTCGGGGACCCCAAAAATCGAAAATACGTGGTTTACTAAAAATTATATAATATTGATTGCCGTGACCTTTTGTAACGGTTGGATAAAAACAAACTTGCTAAAATTGTCCAAAACTACAAATATACTAGAATTGCCCTTTTTTGAACGTGGATACGGTCCTAGTAAGTTCATAAAAAACTTCTGAAATGGTCGATCTTCTATTGTTTGGTTTTCCATCTGCGGCTTTGTTGTAAAGTTAGGTGATTTAGACGTTTTGCAAATCTTGCAGTCACTGATAAAATGTCGTATTTGACTTGCCATGTTTGGTCAATAATATTTTTCAGCGTTTTGGCAATTCCGCCATGCGAAGCTTGGGGAGGGTTATGAGCCTCTGTAATTAAAGCGTTGGTCAACCTCCCAGGCACCCATAATTTCCATGCCAACACATCCGCGTCGGCACTACCGGTGGTGAAGGGAGTTTTTTATAGACATATTTCCCGGACACCTTCTCACCTGGCAACACCATTTAATTTGCCTCGTACTTTTCCCGCAGATCCCGGAAGTCAAGGGAATTGAAATCGGGCGATTCCAGGTGGATATCAACTACACAGATCCAAGGAGGAAACTTCTTCGGTAAACGACCGAGATAGAGCATCTGGTAGCAAGTGATCCAACCCGCCGTACAAACGGCAGCCAGACACTCTAACTATGGCACCGAATAGTTTCTCTGAGTTTTGTTTAGTTTCTGTGAGTATATCAGCCTTTCCATTCCTTCGTTGACCACTTCACAAAGAACAGCACCTATACCCGTGCAGGAGGCGTCACATAACACAAGAAATGTTGGATGGACAAGATTCGGGGCCGAAGTGAGGGCACGTTTGAGCTTTTCAATAGAGGTCATGGCTTCTTCAGTCATAAAAAACTTTTTGTTCTTCTTCAACAGGTCGGATAATGGTGCAGGCAGGGTGGATAAATTTTGAACGAATTTTCGATTTAACTTCTCTTGGACTCCTTATAATTTTAAAACGCAGAATCGCCTCAATCTTTTCATTTTTCGTCTGTATTCCACCATTACCGATAAGGAACCCTAAACAATTAACTTCTTTCTTACAAAAACGAGATTTTTTCTAAATTGGCTGTGAGTCCGCTCCGTTGACTGCACTTTCCAACTTTCTCTAAAATGTTCATGTGTTCTATAAAAGAATCAGAGAAAACCAAAAGGTCGTGAAGACAGACGAACACCTTGTCTCGTAAGTCGGCTGGAGTCACCATCTCCATCAATAGCATCACTGTCTGGGGAGCATTACAGAGACCGAAGGTCACCACTTTTATTCAGATCCCGGCTGTCTAGACATACTAAACCCGCCAGAGGACCTTCGGGGAATCTGCCTGTCCAAAGCCAGGAATGGAAGGGTGAGGGTTTGTTATTGGATGGGCAGTTCATGGGGCACGGCCCATGAACTGATCTCATAATGAGTTCTTTCTGGAGGCACGGCTCCTGAATGTTCGTCTGATAACTGTAAAAGAAAAAGGTTTACCTAGAGCCTTGGATGTTGCTGCCAAATTCTTGGAGAAAGCATTGTTTTGATATTAAGTTATCATAACACCGTTGTTGTAATATGCTTTCGATGGATGATCAATCCAACATAACTTGAAGAGCGGGGACAGTAATCCATCAATGATGAGGAGACCTGATCTATCGTTGTTCTGCAGACCTATCTTAGAATAAAGGTTATTATGTAGGAAACATTTAACCTTCGGACCGTTGTATAAGCAAATTTGTATACAACGGCTCATGCTTCTTAGTTTTCTGTTAAGGCTTTTTATTAAGTCTTAATTTAGGATAACGACGTTGCATAAGTAGAATTGAGGTTTACCCGGTTTTACTGGGAAACCTATGGTTATTTTTTAAATTAGCCAAGTACAATTCGAGTGGCTGAAGGTGTCACAGTCAGATATAAATGTTCTAAGAACTTTTGGTCTGTAGACGGGATGTTGAAGAGCCTTATCAGGTGGAGCCTTTTGCCCAGGTATTGACTGTCGTATGGGTTAGGCCCACGTGGGGTTTTAATGCGCTCTGACTGTGGTTAGGCCAGAAAGGCCGGTGCGAGTTACACTTAAGTTGAACTCGGTTTGGTGATTTCCTTAAATTACTAAGAGAATGATGGTAGATTGAATCTCGCCAATTTCAAACAGTAAATGTTAGGAAGGTAAGCAACTACCGGATCAATATACTGTTTCCTTTGGAATTTGAGTACAGGCGACGGGGAAACCTAAATAGTCTGAGTTGTGACCATGGAGATTGAGGAACTTGATAACATGTTTACGGTTCCTGTGTAATTGCCGCTTTAGTCTTCGTGTCAAGGAGTGATGACCCTTGATACGACGTTGGATGATTATTGCGGCTGTAAAAAAGGTAGTGGGTTATTATTGGTATTGATACCGAGATATCCTGAGGTTATTAAAATAACCAGTCATGTACAAATTCGAGTAGCTAAAAGTGCCACGGCCATGTATAGCGTCAATCTGACGACTTGCAAGATGATGGTTCTATTGCATGTTGTTAGGGGAACCTTTCAGAGTGGTCTTTCTTGAATTCCGAAGGGGCGTTGACCGACGCTTCATATATGTCCCAAGCATTGGAGCACCGTTGAATTAAGCCTTCGTGGCAGGGGTCAACGTTAAAAACATAGTGGCTTTCTGTCTAGACATACTCTCGTCTTTCCAGGCTTCATAACTGCAGCCACTAGGCCAGACGAAGGACTATGGCACTCTTCAATTACACCTAGTTTTTTCATTCGATCCAACTCCGCAAATAGAAGAGCCTCTTTCGCTGGAGAGATCGTCCGACCGAATTGCTGCAATTCACTGTCTGACCAGAATCATGTCGTTGTCGTGTCGGCAGGCAGAGCGCTAACAGAGACAATGCAAACCTTATGGGAAAAAATTGCGGCAGAATACGACTACGAAAACGCCAAGATTGAAATGTTTCTATTTCTATTTTACTTTGTCGTTTATTTGACAGCTCTCTCAGCTTCTCTCTAAAAATATTGCCATATTTTAACAAAATTTGAAGAATCTGTCAACCAATGTAGCGAGTAAACAGTGTTCCTACTTGCTTTAAAATTGATATGAGTAGCCTCAAAAGTAGTGAAATAAATGGAAGTGCAGTAATTATTTAAATCAACAATGACAGATTGAATAAAAGCAAAACGACAAAGCCAACGCTACAATTCTGGGTCAACTCTTAGCGATTCCCTCTCAAAGACACGACAACGACATGATTCTGGTCAGACAGTAAACCAAATGATACTGCAAATAATAAAAGCTGCATTCTTTTTTTGGATAAATGCTCAAATTTTTTTTTTAAAGTGTTTGTTTGTGTATGTTGTGAATTGTGTTTGTGTTGGTGCTCTTCACAATGCTTCACCCGGTGCCAAAAACCAACACAAATCAGCAATAAGAGATTGCAAATTTTTATTCTTTTATCGCTAATTCACTGTTTTTGTCGCCTTGTTCATCAGAATCGGTTAAAATATGCTATTCGAATTCATCCATTGATTCATATGATGGTGCAGAAAATGTATTTTAAGCGACTTTCGAACATTGAGTTGGTTTAACGCTTCCATCAAATCGGCGGCAATGCTTCGGTAATTCTGAACGCGGTGCTTCCCCAAGAATCCTTCGAACGTTGCCTTCACCAAATCCTAAGCAACCACTTCAGACAGGCAGGCAGACAGGCGCAAGAACTAACCTGCGAAGAAATGGGATAGAAATAAAGCCAAGCTGGTTTTTATCTCGCTTTTTCACAGAGTTGAAGGATGTCGCATTTTTAAGATTCGTCAGGTTTGCGCGTACTTAAAGAAAATTGCAATGCTTAGGGATTTCAAAAGTTGCTTTCTTTGCAACTGGTACATGCGCTATGGTGGCAACCATTACACTAAATCTGACTGGTAGCTACGCCAGAATTCCTTTATTAATGAGGAAAATGTGATCCTTCCATGTGAAAAAAAATCCTGCTGCCTCCACTCAACATCAAGCTTGGCTTAATGAAAAATTTCATAATGTCTTTACAATTAGATTCACTTTATTTTCACGCCTGGTTCTCAAACTTACATTCAACAAGATCTTCAGTACATAGATTAAATTCGTTGTTTTTATATATGTAGGAGTACTCGTTGGCCCTGATATTCGCAAGGTTATGGATATAAGGATTATGATTTTGTTTCAAATTATTAAGGATTTTTGACGTTCAAATTATTTTTGGGGAAGCACCGCGTTCAGAATTACCGAAGTTTTGTCGCCGCTTTGATGGAAACGTTTAACCAACTCCATATTTGAATGTTGCTTAAAATACACTTTCTGCACCATCATATGGATGTATTCCAACAGCAAATTCCAACCGAGTGTGATGAACAAGGCGAGCTCTTCCATCAAACGACAAAAACAATGGAGGAGCGGCACAAGAATAAAAATTTGCAATCTTTATTGATGATTTGTGTTGGTTTTTGGCAACAGATGAGGCGTTGTGAAGAGCACCAACATAAACACAAATCACAACACACACACGAACATATATCCAAACCAAATTTTAAAATATATCCTAAAAACTCTATAAAACTTTTATTATTCGCAGTCATTATATATCGAATTTTTCATTTTATACAAAAACTAAAATGGTAAAATGTGGCATTTAGTTTGTGCATTCTAACAAGCCATATATGACCAAAATCCGTTATCATTTGGTTGAACTGCAGGATTTGTATGCTGCGAACGCATATTAGAAAAATTGGTGATTTTCAATTTAAAAACACTTTAAAGCTGCTGCTGTATATCCAATTTTAAACTGAATTCTGTTATCTTAGACTTTAAGAAAGACATTTAATAGTCTTAATGAATTCTGGGAAAACTATCACGGATTTTGGTTAGTCACTATTTTTAAAAAATAAGGAAACACTAACATTTGAGCAAAATTTATTAAAAATTTACTTTTCCATTGTGATAAACACACTTTGTTTCTTTTTTTCAAAAATCTTTTGACACAGTAATGTTCTATGTTAAATTTCATTGAACAAAAATACATTTTGTTAGTAAATTCTCACAACCTAAGCATATGTAAAAAATTGTTAAAAGTAAGAATACCAGAATTCCTATTTCTTAACTTTAAAATTTTTCAGAAAAATTGTGATGGAATTGAAAGGTCGGACTGCTCGCAATATAATCTCAAGGTGTTCCTCTCTCAGAATTTCTTAGAATTTAGGCTGAAACTTTTTTAAAGATCGAATCGGTCACAGAGTGTTATAGGAAGCTTCAATTAATTATTATAAACTTCAATATTCAAATAATACTTTTTTATATTAAATTTTTTTCTTATGTGTATGAAAGTACTTTTGTTTCCTTTTAATAAAAACAAATTATTTATGAAAACTTAAATTTTTAAATTAATAACCAGTTTCGGTTTTGGTTTCGGCCGAATATTATAAAATGGCCGAATATCCGGTTTCAGTTTCGGCCAAAATTCCGGATTCGGTCGGACACTAGTTGTCTGTAACAAAACGCCAGCATATATTTTTGCTTATATCTTTAAATCCTTAGGGTCTCTTATTGTCATTGTTTTTACTTAATATACTGTTATTTAATTGCTACGCAAATATAAAGAAGCCTTTTTTAAAAATTAAACATTTTTATTCTTTTTTTTTAATATTTCTTCGTGCAATTCGTACGTAACGCCAGATTGGAAATGCTAAAATCCAACTTTAATCTGCTAAAGAAAAAAAGTTATCTATACTGAAATTTTAATATTTGGATTACAAATTCTTAATAGGTTTCTGTATAGAATATTCTTGAAAATAAGAGAACACAACTGTCATGTTTTTAAGCTTCCAAATTGCAGTTTGAAGTTTTTTGATGGAAATGATGAGAGACGCTGTTAGAAAAATTACATTTTAGAACGTTTGCAGTGCTGCAAAATTGGCTATTTTACAACATTTTGCTTGTGCTAAAAAGCAGTTCGCGGATCCTGATGCATTTATGAACAGAACATTAAAATAAATTTAATCACTTTAATCGAAAATAAGCCATATACTCGATATGGACAATGATAAGGATAAGAATAAGGAGAAGAATAAGAATAAGGATAAGGATAAGGATAAGGATATGGATAAGAATAAGGATATGGATAAGGATATGGATAAGGATAAGGATAAGGATAAGGACAAGGATAAGGATAAGGATAAGGATAAGGATAAGGATAAGGATAAGGATAAGGATAAGGATAAGGATAAGGATAAGGATAGGATAAGGATAAGGATAAGGATAAGGATAAGGATAAGGATAAGGATAAGGATAAGGATAAGGATAAGGATAAGGATAAGGATAAGGATAAGGATAAGGATAAGGATAAGGATAAGGATAAGGATAAGGATAAGGATAAGGATAAGGATAAGGATAAGGATAAGGATAAGGATAAGGATAAGGATAAGGATAAGGATAAGGATAAGGATAAGGATAAGGATAAGGATAAGGATAAGGATAAGGATAAGGATAAGGATAAGGATAAGGATAAGGATAAGGATAAGGATAAGGATAAGGATAAGGATAAGGATAAGGATAAGGATAAGGATAAGGATAAGGATAAGGATAAGGATAAGGATAAGGATAAGGATAAGGATAAGGATAAGGATAAGGATAAGGATAAGGATAAGGATAAGGATAAGGATAAGGATAAGGATAAGGATAAGGATAAGGATAAGGATAAGGATAAGGATAAGGATAAGGATAAGGATAAGGATAAGGATAAGGATAAGGATAAGGATAAGGATAAGGATAAGGATAAGGATAAGGATAAGGATAAGGATAAGGATAAGGATAAGGATAAGGATAAGGATAAGGATAAGGATAAGGATAAGGATAAGGATAAGGATAAGGATAAGGATAAGGATAAGGATAAGGATAAGGATAAGGATAAGGATAAGGATAAGGATAAGGATAAGGATAAGGATAAGGATAAGGATAAGGATAAGGATAAGGATAAGGATAAGGATAAGGATAAGGATAAGGATAAAGGATAAGGATAAGGATAAGGATAAGGATAAGGATAAGGATAAGGATAAGGATAAGGATAAGGATAAGGATAAGGATAAGGATAAGGATAAGGATAAGGATAAGGATAAGGATAAGGATAAGGATAAGGATAAGGATAAGGATAAGGATAAGGATAAGGATAAGGATAAGGATAAGGATAAGGATAAGGATAAGGATAAGGATAAGATAAGGATAAGGATAAGGATAAGGATAAGGATAAGGATAAGGATAAGGATAAGGATAAGGATAAGGATAAGGATAAGGATAAGGATAAGGATAAGGATAAGGATAAGGATAAGGATAAGGATAAGGATAAGGATAAGGATAAGGATAAGGATAAGGATAAGGATAAGGATAAGGATAAGGATAAGGATAAGGATAAGGATAAGGATAAGGATAAGGATAAGGATAAGGATAAGGATAAGGATAAGGATAAGGATAAGGATAAGGAGGATAAGGATAAGGATAAGGATAAGGATAAGGATAAGGATAAGGATAAGGATAAGGATAAGGATAAGGATAAGGATAAGGATAAGGATAAGGATAAGGATAAGGATAAGGATAAGGATAAGGATAAGGATAAGGAAAGGATAAGGATAAGAGATAAGGATAAGGATAAGGATAAGGATAAGGATAAGGATAAGGATAAGGATAAGATAGGATAAGGATAAGATATAAGATAAAGATAAGATAAAGATAAAGGATAAGGATAAGGATAGAAAGGATAAGGATAAGGATAAGGATAAGGATAAGGATAAGGATAAGGATAAGGATAAGATAAGGATAAAGATAAGGATAAAGATAAAGATAAAGATAAGATAAAGATAAAGATAAAGATAAAGATAAAGATAAAGATAAAGATAAAGATAAAGATAAGATAAAGATAAAGATAAAGATAAGATAAAGATAAAGATAAAGATAAAGATAAAGATAAAGATAAAGATAAGATAAGATAAAGATAAGATAAGATAAAGATAAAGATAAAGATAAAGATAAAGATAAAGATAAGATAAAGATAAGATAAGATAAGATAAAGATAAAGATAAGATAAGATAAAGATAAAAAGATAAAGATAAAGATAAAGATAAAGATAAAGATAAAGATAAAGATAAAGATAAAGATAAAGATAAAGATAGATAAGATAAAGATAAAGATAAAGATAAAGATAAAGATAAAGATAAAGATAAAGATAAAGATAAAGATAAAGATAAAGATAAAGATAAAGATAAAGATAAAGATAAAGATAAAGATAAAGATAAAGATAAAGATAAAGATAAAGATAAAGATAAAGATAAAGATAAAGATAAAGATAAAGATAAGATAAGATAAAGATAAGATAAAGATAAAGATAAAGATAAAGATAAAGATAAAGATAAAGATAAAGATAAAGATAAAGATAAAGATAAGTAAAGATAAAGATAAAGATAAAGATAAAGATAAAGATAAAGATAAAGATAAAGATAAAGATAAAGATAAAGATAAAGATAAGATAAAGATAAAGATAAAGATAAAGATAAAGATAAAGATAAAGATAAAGATAAGATAAAGATAAAGATAAAGATAAAGATAAAGATAAAGATAAGATAAAGATAAAGATAAGATAAAGATAAAGATAAAGATAAAGATAAGATAAAGATAAGATAAAGATAAAGATAAAGATAAAGATAAAGATAAAGATAAAGATAAAGATAAAGATAAAGATAAGATAAGATAAAGATAAGATAAAGATAAAGATAAAGATAAAGATAAAGATAAGATAAAGATAAAGATAAAGATAAAGATAAGATAAAGATAAAGATAAAGATATAAAGATAAAGATAAAGATAAAGATAAAGATAAAGATAAAGATAAGATAAAGATAAAGATAAAGATAAGATAAGATAAGATAAAGATAAAGATAAGATAAAGATAAAGATAAAGATTAAAGATAAAGATAAAGATAAAGATAAAGATAAAGATAAAGATAAAGATAAAGATAAAGATAAAGATAAAGATAAAGATAAGATAAGATAAAGATAAAGATTAAGATTAAGATAAGATAAGATAAAGATAAGATAAAGTAAGATAAAGATAAAGATAAAGATAAGATAAGATAAAGATAAAGATTAAGATAAAGATAAGATAAGATAAGATAAAGATAAGATAATGATAAAGATTAAAGATAAAGATAAGATAAGATAAGGATAAGGATAAGGATAAGGATAGGATAAGGATAAGGATAAGGATAAGGATAAGGATAAGGATAGGATAAGGATAAGGATAAGGATAAGGATAAGGATAAGGATAAGGATAAGGATAAGGATAAGGATAAGGATGGTAAGGATAAGGATTGGATAAGGATAAGGATAAGGATAAGGATAAGGATAAGGATAAGGATAAGGATAAGGATAAGGTTAAGGATAAGGATAAGGAGGATAAGGATAAGGATAAGGATAAGGATAAGGATAAGGATAAGGATAAGGATAAGGATAAGGATAAGGATAAGGATAAGGATAAGGATAAGGATAAGGATAAGGATAAGGATAAGGATAAGGATAAGGATAAGGATAAGGATAAGGATAAGGATAAGGATAAGGATAAGGATAAGGATAAGGATAAGGATAAAGATAAGGATAAGGATAAGGATAAGGATAAGGATAAGGATAAGGATAAGGATAAGGATAAGGATAAGGATAAGGATAAGGATAAGGATAAGGATAAGATAAAGATAAAGATAAAGATAAAGATAAAGATAAAGATAAGATAAAGATAAGAAAGATAAAGATAAAGATAAAGATAAAGATAAAGATAAAGATAAAGATAAAGATAAAGATAAAGATAAAGATAAAGATAAAGATAAAGATAAGATAAAGATAAAGATAAAGATAAAGATAAGATAAAGATAAAGATAAAGATAAAGATAAAGATAAAGATAAAGATAAAGATAAAGATAAAGATAAAGATAAAGATAAAGATAAGATAAAGATAAAGATAAAGATAAAGATAAAGATAAAGATAAAGATAAAGATAAAGATAAAGATAAAGATAAAGATAAAGATAAAGATAAAGATAAAGATAAAGATAAAGATAAAGATAAAGATAAAGATAAAGATAAAGATAAAGATAAAGATAAAGATAAAGATAAAGATAAAGATAAAGATAAAGATAAAGATAAAGATAAAGATAAAGATAAAGATAAAGATAAAGATAAAGATAAAGATAAAGATAAGATAAAGATAAAGATAAAGATAAAGATAAAGATAAAGATAAAGATAAAGATAAAGATAAAGATAAAGATAAAGATAAAGATAAAGATAAAGATAAAGATAAAGATAAGATAAAAGATAAAGATAAAGATAAAGATAAAGATAAAGATAAAGATAAGATAAAGATAAAGATAAAGATAAAGATAAAGATAAAGATAAAGATAAAGATAAAGATAAAGATAAAGATAAAGATAAAGATAAAGATAAAGATAAAGATAAAGATAAAGATAAAGATAAAGATAAAGATAAAGATAAAGATAAAGATAAAGATAAAGATAAAGATAAAGATAAAGATAAAGATAAAGATAAAGATAAAGATAAAGATAAAGATAAAGATAAAGATAAAGATAAAGATAAAGATAAAGATAAAGATAAAGATAAGATAAAGATAAAGATAAAGATAAAGATAAAGATAAAGATAAAGATAAAGATAAAGATAAAGATAAAGATAAAGATAAATAAAGATAAAGATAAAGATAAAGATAAAGATAAAGATAAAGATAAAGATAAAGATAAAGATAAAGATAAAGATAAAGATAAAGATAAAGATAAAGATAAAGATAAAGATAAAGATAAAGATAAAGATAAAGATAAAGATAAAGATAAAGATAAGATAAAGATAAAGATAAAGATAAAGAAGAAAGATAAAGATAAAGATAAAGATAAAGATAAGATAAAGATAAAGATAAAGATAAAGATAAAGATAAAGATAAAGATAAGATAAAGATAAAGATAAAGATAAAGATAAAGATAAAGATAAAGATAAAGATAAAGATAAAGATAAAGATAAGATAAAGATAAAGATAAAGATAAAGATAAAGATAAAGATAAAGATAAAGATAAAGATAAAGATAAAGATAAAGATAAAGATAAAGATAAAGATAAAGATAAGATAAAGATAAAGATAAAGATAAAGATAAAGATAAAGATAAAGATAAAGATAAAGATAAGATAAAGATAAAGATAAAGATAAAGATAAAGATAAAGATAAAGATAAAGATAAAGATAAAGATAAGATAAAGATAAAGATAAAGATAAAGATAAAGATAAAGATAAAGATAAAGATAAAGATAAAGATAAAGATAAAGATAAAGATAAAGATAAAGATAAAGATAAAGATAAAGATAAAGATAAAGATAAAGATAAAGATAAAGATAAAGATAAAGATAAAGATAAAGATAAAGATAAAGATAAAGATAAAGATAAAGATAAAGATAAAGATAAAGATAAAGATAAAGATAAAGATAAAGATAAAGATAAAGATAAAGATAAAGATAAAGATAAAGATAAAGATAAAGATAAAGATAAAGATAAAGATAAAGATAAAGATAAAGATAAAGATAAAGATAAAGATAAAGATAAAGATAAAGATAAAGATAAAGATAAAGATAAAGATAAAGATAAAGATAAAGATAAAGATAAAGATAAAGATAAAGATAAGATAAAGATAAAGATAAAGATAAAGATAAAGATAAAGATAAAGATAAAGATAAAGATAAAGATAAAGATAAAGATAAAGATAAAGATAAAGATAAAGATAAAGATAAAGATAAAGATAAAGATAAAGATAAAGATAAAGATAAAGATAAAGATAAAGATAAAGATAAAGATAAAGATAAAGATAAAGATAAAGATAAAGATAAAGATAAAGATAAAGATAAAGATAAAGATAAAGATAAAGATAAAGATAAAGATAAAGATAAAGATAAAGATAAAGATAAAGATAAAGATAAAGATAAAGATAAAGATAAAGATAAAGATAAAGATAAAGATAAAGATAAAGATAAAGATAAAGATAAAGATAAAGATAAAGATAAAGATAAAGATAAAGATAAAGATAAAGATAAAGATAAAGATAAAGATAAAGATAAAGATAAAGATAAAGATAAAGATAAAGATAAAGATAAAGATAAAGATAAAGATAAAGATAAAGATAAAGATAAAGATAAAGATAAAGATAAAGATAAAGATAAAGATAAAGATAAAGATAAAGATAAAGATAAAGATAAAGATAAAGATAAAGATAAAGATAAAGATAAAGATAAAGATAAAGATAAAGATAAAGATAAAGATAAAGATAAAGATAAAGATAAAGATAAAGATAAAGATAAAGATAAAGATAAAGATAAAGATAAAGATAAAGATAAAGATAAAGATAAAGATAAAGATAAAGATAAAGATAAAGATAAAGATAAAGATAAAGATAAAGATAAAGATAAAGATAAAGATAAAGATAAAGATAAAGATAAAGATAAAGATAAAGATAAAGATAAAGATAAAGATAAAGATAAAGATAAAGATAAAGATAAAGATAAAGATAAAGATAAAGATAAAGATAAAGATAAAGATAAAGATAAAGATAAAGATAAAGATAAAGATAAAGATAAAGATAAAGATAAAGATAAAGATAAAGATAAAGATAAAGATAAAGATAAAGATAAAGATAAAGATAAAGATAAAGATAAAGATAAAGATAAAGATAAAGATAAAGATAAAGATAAAGATAAAGATAAAGATAAAGATAAAGATAAAGATAAAGATAAAGATAAAGATAAAGATAAAGATAAAGATAAAGATAAAGATAAAGATAAAGATAAAGATAAAGATAAAGATAAAGATAAAGATAAAGATAAAGATAAAGATAAAGATAAAGATAAAGATAAAGATAAAGATAAAGATAAAGATAAAGATAAAGATAAAGATAAAGATAAAGATAAAGATAAAGATAAAGATAAAGATAAAGATAAAGATAAAGATAAAGATAAAGATAAAGATAAAGATAAAGATAAAGATAAAGATAAAGATAAAGATAAAGATAAAGATAAAGATAAAGATAAAGATAAAGATAAAGATAAAGATAAAGATAAAGATAAAGATAAAGATAAAGATAAAGATAAAGATAAAGATAAAGATAAAGATAAAGATAAAGATAAAGATAAAGATAAAGATAAAGATAAAGATAAAGATAAAGATAAAGATAAAGATAAAGATAAAGATAAAGATAAAGATAAAGATAAAGATAAAGATAAAGATAAAGATAAAGATAAAGATAAAGATAAAGATAAAGATAAAGATAAAGATAAAGATAAAGATAAAGATAAAGATAAAGATAAAGATAAAGATAAAGATAAAGATAAAGATAAAGATAAAGATAAAGATAAAGATAAAGATAAAGATAAAGATAAAGATAAAGATAAAGATAAAGATAAAGATAAAGATAAAGATAAAGATAAAGATAAAGATAAAGATAAAGATAAAGATAAAGATAAAGATAAAGATAAAGATAAAGATAAAGATAAAGATAAAGATAAAGATAAAGATAAAGATAAAGATAAAGATAAAGATAAAGATAAAGATAAAGATAAAGATAAAGATAAAGATAAAGATAAAGATAAAGATAAAGATAAAGATAAAGATAAAGATAAAGATAAAGATAAAGATAAAGATAAAGATAAATTAATTAATCTTAATCTTAATCTTAATCTTAATCTTAAGATTAAGATTAAGATTAAGATTAAGATTAAGATTAAGATTAAGATTAAGATTAAGATTAAGATTAAGATTAAGATTAAGATTAAGATTAAGATTAAGATTAAGATTAAGATTAAGATTAAGATTAAGATTAAGATTAAGATTAAGATTAAGATTAAGATTAAGATTTAGATTTAGATTAAGATTAAGATTAAGATTAAGATTAAGATTAAGATTAAGATAAAGATATAGATAAGGGATAAGGGATAAAGGATAAAGGATAAGGGATAAGGGTTTAGGGATAAGGGATAAGGGATAAGGGATAAGGGATAAGGGGTAAGGGTTAAGGGATAAGGGATAAGGAATAAAGAATAAGGAATGAGGGATATGGGATAAGAGATAAGCTATAAGCGATAAGGGATAACGATAAGGGATAGGGGATAACGATAAGGAAAAGGATTAGGATAAGTATCAGTATAAAGATAAGGATAAGAAAAATTATAAAAATAAGGATTAGGATAAGAATAAAGATAAGGAAAACGATAAGGATAAGGAAAAGGATAACGATAAGGATAAGGTTAATAATAAGATAAGGATAAGAATAATTATTATAATAATGATTAGGATAATGATATGGATAAGTATAAATATAAGAATAAGGACAAGATTAGGATAAGGACAAGGACCAGGATAAGAAAAAGGACAAAATAATTCTAGAAATAGTCAAGTTAGCTTTCATCCTTTATACGTGGAAATCGTGGAATTCCTGACAGGGCCAATCCGGCAGTGATGGGTTAACATACTCATAATAGCAAAACTGCTGCAACATTTGCGTTTTTCTTGAATTAAAAACAAGCCTTAATTGCTTAATTAAAAACAACACTTAAAGATTTCTTTACTTAGCAGATACATGAATGTATTTTAGCAATAAATCTTTTTATTTCCAAACAGACATAAAAGTTATCCAAAATATACTAAAGTAGTTCTGTCTTGAATGCAAGTTAATACAACTTGAGCATTCTAAAACGGAATTTTTTTTAGAACCAGCCCAAATACCAACAATATTGCTAAATACAACATTATAAACTATAAAAAACTTGTTTAAACGTTATTTATTGTTAAGAACGAAAAAATTTGCATATTATCATTAATCAAGACTTTTTTGCTTTTTCGTTCACTTTCTAAACTTGTCGTGAAATTCTAATCAAGTTAATTTCAATGCACTCATTTTTTGTCTATATAAAGCAACTGTTCGAAAGCGCATCATCAGTTTTGATTTCTAAACGTCTTCGTAACTACAAAATGAAATTTGTTGTAAGATTAAAAATTTATTTTTTTTTATAATTAAAAGCAATTTAAATTTTTTTAACCTTCTTAACAGATTATTTTTGCTTGCATGTTGGCTGTGGCCATCGCTGAGGATGATGTTAAAGTTCTTCACAACGAAAACGAAGTCAACGTTGAAAGCTTCAAGTATGCTTTCGAGCTCGACAACCATATCAAAGCAATTCAGGAAGGTGTATTGAAGGACGAACACGTTTGGGTGGTTAGTGGTGAATACGAATATATTTCACCCAAGGGCGTGCCTGTTCACGTTACCTACGTTGCTGATGACCATGGTTATCATCCTAAGACACATCAGTAAATCTTTGCAGAAATCACTGTGTAAACAATTATTGATAAATTTTTACATGACGAATATATATAATGGCTTAAGCAAAAATATATAATTTTTTATTTCGTCAGACAAAAGAACGCATTGGTTTTCGTTTATGCCAAAATCAAAAGCAATAGTCTGAAATAAAGGGGAAAAAATATCAGTCTATTAAGTTTAGAGATCAACTTCCAGACCTGTTGGCTAACAATTTCGAGGAAAAATATCGAGCTAAAGTTATCACTCTTAATCATAAAAAAATAACAGTTTCACTACAATTTTTTCATTTAAAAAAACCCAAATAAATAACAAAAAATATCAAAAACATAGCAGTAAGGGAACTGACGATTGAAGTGAAAACTTAAATCTATAACAGTAGTTTTTTAACGAGCCTTAAGAAGTTTTCACTTCATTTATCTCAGCCACACCAGTTGAGGCGTTCATTCGTAAGTAAATCGGAGGCCATTGAACACCATTTCTTTTTTATTTTGTACCATTTGGCGTTGAAAATAGACTTGACAACATTTATTTAAATAGTTACCGCCACTTGGACTGATAGCACCTACATTTAGGGCTGCCAGGTCACGATTTCCACGCGGGTTGTCCCGATTTTCAGCCTAAAAATGTGCGTCCCGCGAAGACCTTAAGCGGGACGCCAAATGTCCCGATTTTCCGAAACACGATTTAATTTTTTATTATTTTTATTTCTTTTTAAAATATTTTCTATGTTTTTATTTCTACATCACAAAATTTGTACAGATATTCTTCTTCACTTACAGTTTGTACGTGTCCATGTGAAGAGCTGCCAATAAAACTTGAAAAACGCTTTGTTTGGTGTGGTTTTATGTCCTTGGGTAATAAAATATATTTTTTAAAGTTACATATCGCTCTTTTTGTTCAAAGAAGTTTACTCAAAGAAATCTATTTTCAGTAAACGTATTTTAAGTTTTTTTTTATTCTCAGCGTGCCAGCAAAAAAGTGCTTCCAAAAGAAGCTAAAGATTAAGGGAAAGTCCATCCTTGAAAGAACCTAAAGATTAAGGGAAAGTCCATCCCTTCCACTTTCATACCCAGAAGGCATTCTTTTAACATATGCATTAGAGCACCCATGAAATATATGGAATGTGCAAAAGTGTTATTTTCTTCGCTCCACGCGCATTTTTGTAGGGAATTAGACTAAAAAATATGATCTGCAAAAAAAAAAACCGAGTGCGTGTAGTGGTAAAATGCCAGTCACATTTGACTTAAAGCCTCAAAAACGCACTTTAAATAAGTTCAAAACTTTTTTGATCTGTAACTCTTTTAAAAAATGTTTAAAGTAGTTCGTGATTGGGACTTTAAATTTAATAATAACCTAGCCAATAACAACAGTGAATAAACTTTTGACCAACTTGTATTATTTGTGGTAAAATCAACGTTTAAAGACAAGATTTTTGAAATTTTTTGAGCACTTTTTTTGTAAAAACGGTTGCCATTATTGTTTTCGTACGGATAAAATTATTTTCATAATAGAGACAATTAAGTAAAGTTTAAATGAAATTTTTTTTTATAAAAAAATATTTACTTTTAGCGCCGATAACGCGGTTCAAAGTAAGAATGTACAAAACATTAATCAAAAAAATTTGCGAAAAAGTTTTGAAATTATGTGAACGTCAAATTAAATTCATTCTCAAGCCAAGTAAAGAATAAATGCATGCTCAGCTTATCCAAAGACCTTCAGTATTTCTAATCTTACAGTTTTTCTAAAACATTTTTAACCTAAATACGCTTCGTTGCTAGCGTAAAATCCACTTGTCATTTTCGTTGACATTTTAACAATTTATATAGTGATAGCATTATACAAAGAACTAGTTGTAGTGATAGTGTTTGGCGTTCGCAACTATATCAAATAAATTGTGAAAATGGAAACCAACGGTTTGTCAAGAAGCATTTATTTAGTTGGTAAGCATATAAAAATTAAGTAAAAATTGCAAGTGTAATAGAAAAGTGTTCTGTAGGAAAAAAGAAAAGCAAATTCAACGAAAAAATGCTGCCAAGCAAAAAAGATGTTTTGGCAAGGCTATTCTATTTAGTGCAAGATAAAAATAAAAAGGTTAAGGAGAGTGCTGCTTTAATTTCTAACGAAATTCTGGTAATATATAATTCGTTTGAAATTCCAACAAAAAGAAAGGATGGTATACAAAAATGTTCGAAAAAATAAGAACCGTAGTAATATAGGTGTTGCTAATCACGAAAAAAAGCTTGTAGACTCGTTAGATGTACTTTTCGATGTAGCGCACGTAAATGCTATTGAATTATTAAAAAAAAAACAATAAAATAAAGGCCATTGCTTTTCTTAATGATCATCGGCAATCAATGGCAGCTGTACGTGCTGGGTTGGTCCTTGTTCCTGAGTTGATACAAGAAAATCTGTTCACGTTGACGAACAAAATAGAGTAAGCGCTAGTCAATCTGAGGTAGAATCCGACTCAGATAGTCCCGATTATATACCTCCTCGAAAAATTCAAAGACGAAAATTTGAAGATCACGTAAAAAATTTAGTTAATGGAGATATGACCCAAGCTTTGGATAGATACAAAATTATTAACACAGCAGCTGCCATAGTTTTTGGTCAGGTAGCATATAATTTTGGTCACGATGTATCCTCTTTAATGATTTCCCCAGAAAAAATAAGACTACAGCGAATCAAAATAGGGAACAAATTTTTAAAAACATAAAAAAATAATTTTTCCGTAAATTCAGCGTTTACTGTTCATTGGGATGGAAAAATCTTAGAAGATTGTACGAGTGAGAATAGTTTGATATGTAATAGACTTGCCATAATTCTATTCTCGTGTGACGAAACGAAAGTCCTTGGAATTCCAAAAGTCAGTCAGCAAACTGGCACTATCGAGAGCACGTCTATTTACTCAGCTTTATTGGATTGGAATGTAGAAAATAATGTCATGGAAATGTGTTTTGATACCACGGCAAGCAATACCAGCACGTCTATTGGAGCTTGCGCTATCTTAGCTATCTTAACCGACAACTTTTGCATTTTGGATGTAGACACTACATAACGGAATTGCTGGCTGGTGCTGCATTTAAGGTTACTGTTGAGCCGACGACTTTAGGTCCAAAAATTTCACTGTTTGAAAAATTTCGCAAAACTTGGCCTGAACTACAGCAAGACAATTTGGATCATGGAACAATAGACCCCGATGTGTCACAATACTTTCCAAGCAATATCCGAAACGAGCTAATAAAATTTATAAAAGACTAAATAAAAAATAAAGTTGATAACACAAGGCATGACTATATAGAAATGCTAAAATTAAGTGCACTGTTTCTTGGAGAAGATATGCCAGAATACAAAATTTCGGAGCCTGGTACTGTCAGTCAAGCAAGATGAATGGCGAAAATCATTTACTCACTAAAAATTTTTCTTTTTAGAAAACAATTTGCTTAGTAGTTAACATTTATTATATATTTTATTAAGCTTTTGTTTGCTTTTGATAAATAAATGCACTATCTTTCAGCTCAACTATTGAAAAATGTTCGCAGATTCAACATATTTGTGGTTCGCGTATACATAAAATACTCGTTTTTATGTCAAGTTGCACTAAGTTGCACTAAATCAAATTCTTGGAAAAGTTGTGCAAAAAATATTACTTGGGCACCTTTGGTACCTAAATGAAGCAAATATCGCGTTGGCATTTTTCGACGATAAAGTTGATATTCAAATGAAAAGAAAAATGGTATTCAATTTGAATAAAGATGGGCATCCTGATAAACCAAATCGAATTTTTGTACCTGTTGAAAAAATCATGTCTGCAGAGTTGTGCGACTTCGTTTCCAAAAATACTTACTCAGTTTTCGATACCATATTGAATGAAAAAATTACAAGTATAAATACAAATTTTTTGATATCAGATCCAGCCACTTGGGAGGAAAATGAAGATTATCTTGATGCAAAATTAATTGTTTAAAAATTATTAGTCGTTAATGATATTGCAGAACGTGGCGTAGCATTAATTTCACGTTTTAATGCCGTTTTATTTTTTAAATAAAAACCTGGCAGCCCTACCTACATACCAAGTTTAACTCTTAAATCATGTACAACTTAAGAAATATAATTATTACAGAAAAGTGGGCGCAGATATAGTAAGACCACGCCCACTTTTATTATACAAATAAAAGTAAGAAAAATAGAATATTTTTACTGTTTGTTATCTTTCTTTACACAACTTTCTTTACTCAACTCTTTCTTTACATGGTAGATACGTTCCTAAATAAAACGTGCAAAAAAAAGTAGTGTAAAATAATACAAGCGACATATGAAAAATTTAGGGATGTGTTCCAAAACTTTGATAAATCGTGTAAGCTGAAAAACTTTAAAATTTTCACAAAACCGTGCAAAAAAGTAATTATTTTAATATAGCATACAATTGAAGGGCTTATTGCAAGAAAATGATAAAAAATATTTTGAAATAATCGACTCTAAAGTTTTGAAAAATATATTTTTGTATTCCTATAGAAATGGAATTTAAAATGGAACCTTTTACAAGGAGGTTCGAAATTTAATAAGAAATATCCAAAATTTCTTCAGTGGTTGTTGATAATGCATTAAGTAATGTATCAAGCCAAAAAATCGATTCTTAACCCTAGAACCATAATGTACGTAAATTTTACGTGCAGGAAATTTTCAAATTCCGATTGCACAAGTGTGCGTCAATCTAACGGAACCAAACGCCAGTAGTGCTTCAATTAGTCATTTTTGAGTAAACAGAAGTGCCGAAGCAGCAACATTTCAGTCGTCTACATGCTCTGAGTGCGAGAGCAGTGAAAGTCTGTACGTAAAATTTACGTAGCATTAGTGTTAACAGTATAAATTGTGGGCGTAAATTTTACGTAGTGTTGGTATTAAAAGTATAAAACTTGCACGTAAATTTTATGTAGGCTTATGGTTAGTGTATAAAAATGGCAGAACAAAAACCGTGTTATTCAAAGCGTTATCTTAATTGTGAGGATCTAGAGGCTATTTTGAACTCCAGTGACATCAGTGATGTATGCGATACTGCTGTACACGGAGAGGAAGAGGAGGAATTTGATAGCGATGATAGTTTGGCTGATCGAAATTATTACCCTGTTCCAATTGACGAAGCAGAATTTGAAAAATTGCAAGAAGACTGGAATACAAAACGAAAAACATCTTCTGTATCGGAAAAGAATAAGCTGCAAAAAATTAGCTTAAGGACTGTTTTCTCTTCAGAGTTGGAACTACTATTAGATGAAGCGATTTGGGATCCACCTGCAACAGCAACTGCTTCAGAAAGTTTGGAGAATAGCACAATCTTGGCCGCTTTGTTTCTTTTACAATATGTTGAATATTGCATCAGTTAATGCTTACGTTATATACAGTCACAACGTAGTGCGACGCGGGCTTAAACCAATGAATAGGTCAACATTTGTACTCAAACTTCATGAACAACTTACCCAGCCGTGGTAAGAACGAGTACAAACTATCTCAACCACGCCCAAAAAATTAAAGGAAAATATAACGGTAGTGCTGAAGATAAGCAAACAAACAGGATCATCAATATCTGACGAACAACCTCACCCGGAAAAGAGGAAAAGAGCCTACTGCACATTTTGCCACTACACAAAAAGACAATTGACTACAACGTATTGCTTTGTGTGTAAAGCGTCTTCAATTTGTGGCGAACATCAACTTAAAATTTGTCAAAACTGTTGTGGCCTTGAATAAATGATGTTTATTCATTCAATTTAATTTTTTTTTTTTTGTTTAAAAACCTGAAGAAGAAATTTATTTTATGTTTGTTTAAGAGTAACTAATTCAATAAAAAAAAAACATATAAGACTGAAAAACCTGAATAAAATTACAGTACGTAAAATTTACGTATCGTTAGTATTAACGTAGTATATAATAACGTTATGGTTCTAGGGTTAAGATCATGTGGCTCATCACGTTATTGCAATAACCCCTTCAATTATATTAAACAAAAAAAAATTCATTTTTAACGTATGGTTAATGAAATCGGGACACATTTTAAGCGAATAACATATAAATGCCGCTTAACTTGCAACAACAACTTATTAAATTAACCGGATTTATCTTTAATTACGCGGCATAGAAATTTTCGCAAAAAATATATACACAACGTTGGGAATTAATTGTAAATTTTGCAAAAAAAACATGACATATTTTATTATTTTAAAGACATGGGGTTTAAAAAACATTTGTATATAACACAATTAAACTGATAGAAAATATAGAAAACATAGAAAGAAAGACGAGTTCTGGAAGAAAATGTTTGTTTAGTGACTCCAAAGTTCGCGCTTGCTTGAAACCTGAAACGCCGGGACGAAGTGTTAAGTCTAACAGACAGTTAAAATATATGAAGTTATAAAAACTATTAAAAAGTATTTAAAATCAATAAATACTCAATGCGACAAATAATAATCCGCTTCAAAGAAAACAATTAAAATTAATCAAAACTCAATTAGAAAAGCGTTCCAAAAATTACTTTGCACCCAACTCTTCATTTAAGTGATAGATTACGACGCCTACTATACAATTGGGGGCAACGAGTGGCAGAAAAAGAAATTATTTTTAGTCTTCCAATGTGAAAGCACAAGAGAAGAACAAATATATTTATAAGACCAAGTTCCCAGAGAAAGTTTTGTTGTGGTTGGCTATTAGCGAACGTGGAATCAGCGAACCCGTATTTTTCAAAAGAGGCTTGGCGGTGACATTGCAGATTTACATAGAAGGGTGCATGCCGGCGCTTGGAGAGGTCATCCGCAAGTATCACCGACGGGACAAAATAGTTTTGTGCCCAGACCTGGCGTCAGTTGCATTTTATGTAAAAATAAGTCAAAACACAAATAAGAAAAACCCTTTTTGGATTTTTATGTACAATCTTAGGCATATTATTCATATTTACTATAAAATGTTAAAAGAAATTAGCGAATTAATTCAAATTATTTCTTTTTCCTTTTTTTTTAGTTTCAATAGATATGCTTTTAGTGTTCATGAATTTGTTATTTTTCTTTCAAAATTTTATTAGATTACTTCAATTAACACGATTTTTTTTTATTAAAATAAGTTCAACAAAACAATGCTTGCTGTTTGTGTTAAGGGTTGCTTGAGCACACAATTAATTTCAATTTATAATACTTTTTGCTACTTTTTTGATGCTATTAAGCAAAATGAATAAAGGCAACCCGGAAAGTTCGGCATGTTTGGTGTTTCAATCAAAAATGTTCGGTCAGAGACCGAGAGAATGAATATGAGAAAAAGTTCATTTTTCATTTTATACGTGAAACAATAACAACGTGAAACAATAACGGCAAAATTTTGTTTGGTGTTCATTTTCATTAATTTACTAGCTGAAAACCGGCGCGTTGCTGCCACTCTCCCTATTCAAACGCCCATAAAATGTTATCAGTTAAACAGCATGTCTAAACTGAAGTCAAATACTGAATTCCGAGACTGTGCGACCTATATCCACAAAGCTATTCGATATAACAATTTTGGGCTGTATAGGAAGTGCCACGCCCTCTTGATCACCCCTCATAGAATGTAATCAATTAAACTGCATGTGTACATTGAGGTCGAATACCGAATACCAAAACTGTGCGACATATATCTCCAAAACTATTCGATAGCACAAATTTTGATTGTATGGGAGGTGCCACTCTCCTTTTCCCTACGCCCATAAAATTTTACCAATGAAACTGCATGCGTAAATTTTGGTCAAATACTGAATTCCGATGCTGTGCGACCTATAACTCCAAAGCTATTTGATAGCACAAAGTTGGATTGTATGGGAAGTGTCACTCCCCTTTTTCCTACGCCCATAAAATGTAAGAAATGAAAGTGCATGTATAAATTTAGGTCGAATACTGATTTCTTACGCTGTCAACCTATAACTTCAAAGCAATTCGATATTGCAAATTTGGGATGTAAGGGAGATGTCAGGCCTCCCTGTCCAACGCCCATAAAAAAAAAATCATTGAAACTGCATGTGTAAATTGAGGTCAAAAACTGAATTCCAAAGCTGAATTCCTATAAATTCAAAGCTATTCGATATCATCAATTTGGGTTGTATGAGAGGTGCCCCTCCCCCTTGTCCAACTCCCATAAAATTTCATCACTGAAACGGTACGTCTAAATTGTGGTCGAATACCGAATTTCTAAGCTGTGCAACCCATAACGCTATTCGATAACACAAATTGTTTTTATATTAATGGGAGGTAAAAGAAGGTGTGGCATTTCTTCTTAAACCATCTCGTACTCGAAGCAAAGCCACTTACAAAATTTGAGCTCAATCGGACCAATAGTTTCGGAGTATTGTGATATTTCCAAAAGTAGGCGAAGATGAAGTGTGACAACGCCTGTTTTTATTAAAGTTAGTGACAGTCATCATAAGAACTTATTTACCAAATTTTAATTTAATACGACCAAAACCTTCTTAAATATAGCATTTTTATTGATTTGTGGGCGATAAAAGGGGTACGGCATTACTTTTTTCCTAAACCTTTGTGTAGCAGTTACGAACAAACCAGTAGAAGGAAGTATCCTATTTGGTCTAGTCGTTTTCAAGTTTTAAGCATCCGATCAAATCACGATTCATTTTTATATGTACAGATATTGATTTGTGAGCGCTAAAACTGGGCGTGAAAACATTTATGTATCGTGACTGCCTCTTGGAGCACCTACACAGCAAGTTTCAGTATAAAAATGTGTAAAACTTCGGAATTGCCATGATTTCGAAAAAGTGGGCGTATATATATTGCGACGAAAAAGTGATTTTTGTACAGTTACTGACAGTTACCATCTGAACAAAATGATAATATATTAGTTTTTACGATCGAAACCGTCTGATATATATCCCTTATTTGGTTTGTGGTCGATAGCGCAAATTTGGCTTGTATGGGAGGAACCACGCCCCCTCGTCCAAACGTTACCAAACCTCACAGGTACAATCTATCTCCTCGGCAAACGTTGTTCTGCCACAGACCGCCTTACTGCCATACACGAAAATGTCAAGAAATGTCAAATATATTCACCATTTTCAGTACAGCTGCCGAAAGTAGCCATGTGCACTAAATAACCACATTTTAGTCTAATACGATCAAAACCGTGCGAAATATAGCATTTTTGTTGTTTTGCAAGCTGTAAAAAGGGGTGCGGTAAAATATTTCCCTTGAGCCATCTCGTAATCGAAACAAATCGACTGCCCAAATTTCAGCTCAATTTAGGTTAAGCCTGGCGCACTTTACTTCACTGGACGCTAACTCCCCGAAAAGTGAGTTTAACTAAAGTAGGGAGGCCTATTTTTAGTGCACTTGCCGAGAGTAACCATATGTACTGAATTACAAAATTTTTGTCTAATACGACCCAAACCGTTGAAATAAAACGTTTTCATTGGTTTTTGGGCGGTAAAAGGGGGGCGTGGAGACCAATTTTTAGTACAGTTGCTAACAGTAACCGTACAAACTAAGCCAACATTTTAGCTCAATCGACCCAGTAGTCAATTTTGATGGTTTCTTAAAAAGTGGGTGTGGCTATATAGCGATGACGCCCTTTTTTAGTACAATTGCCGAAAGTAACCATACAAACTTAAGTATCATATGTTAGTCTCATACGGCCAAAACTGCATGAAATATAGCATTTTCACTGATTTATGGGCGCAAAAGGGGGCGTGGAAACCAATTTTTCGTACAGTTACTGTCAGTAACTTCACAAACCAAAGTACCAAATTTAAGTCTTATACGACCAAAACCGTCTGAAATAAACCATTTTCATTTATTTGTGGGCGGTAAAAGGGGGCGTGGAAACCCATTTTTAGGACAGTTGTCGACAGTAACCGTACATACTAAATTACAAAATTTTAGCCATATACGATCCAAACCGACTGAAATATAACATTTTTATTGATTTGGGGGCGGTAAAAGGGGGGTGTGGCAAATTTTTTTCCTCAACCATCTCGTACCTGAAACAAATCGACTGCCAAAATTTCAGGTCAATCGGTTCAGTAGTTTTGGAGTCTATAGACATCACACAGCCAGACACACATCGTTTTGCTTTAAATATATATAGATATTGATTTGTGGGCGTTAAAAGTGGGCGTGAAAACATTTATAAATTGTGTTCGTCTCTTGGAGCACCTAAACAGCAAGTTTCACTGTAAAAATGTGCAGAACTCCGGAATTGCCATGATTTCGAAAAAGTGGGCGTATTTATATAACGACCACGCCCATTTTTTGTACAGTTACCGGCAGTTACCATCTGAACAAAATCACCAAATCTTAGTTTTTTACGATTGAAACCGTGAGATATTTTTCTTTTTTTTGTTTGTGATCGATGGAACAAATTTGGCTTGTATGGGAGGTACCACGCCCCCTTCTCCAATCGTTACTAAACCTCACAGGAACACTCTCAAGATGTGGCTTTATTTTCCCTGAAAATTTCATAAAGATCGGTTCAGCGGTTTTGGAGTCTATACGTGATATAGCCACATACCCACCCACATACCCACATACCCACATACCCACATACCCACATACCCACATACCCACATACCCACATACATACATCCACTTTTATATATATAGATTCTCTTCGCTGAAATGTTTGTTTGGTGGTTATGCTATGATTGGTGGCACAGTTGCATTATATGTAATAGTCTGTCAAAACACAAAAAAGCACAACCCTAATTTGCATTTTTGTACTTATTATACATATTTGTTATAGAATTAAAAATAAAATTAACGAATTAAAATATACGAACTAATATTACTTACTCTGAATTTTTATTATAATATCTTAAACAAAATGGTTTGCATATATCTGATATGCTAACTAGCTGTTTATGTTAAGGGTTACTTGAAGACACAATCAACTTCACTTTTAAATACTTTTACCTACTTTTTTTATGCTATTATACAAAATGACTACAGCCAGCACTGGAAAGTTCGGCATGTTTGGCGTTTCAATCAGCAATCAAAATGTTCGGTCCGAGAGCGAGAAAATGAATATGAGAAAAAGTTCATTTTTGCATTTTATACGTGAAACAATAACAACAAAAAATGTTCGGCAATCATGTTTGGCTAGCATAACCACGGCTAACAAACACGTGTGGGCATAAGCCAATCATACTTGAATACAGCATGAAAATTGTTGGTGAATAACATTTTTTTTTAAACGTGCAAAACCGAAAAATTCATGTAAGAAACCGAAACACTGATATTTTGAAAAAAAAAAAAAACTCTTCAGGCATTTGATCTTGTACTTTTGAGTTAATTTGTTCTAATACTTATAATTCACAGCAATTTTTTTTTTTTGGTGGGTCGGTGACACAAATGAACTTTTTTACGAAATACTGGAAGCGGTGGAAAGATTGGAGCATATATTTTGTATCGGAGACCCCTTAAGGGGTGGAGATGGGGAGTTTTTATATTCAGGAGAATTGTGAAGGAGAATAAATTAATGAGGGCGAGGCATACACTTACATCCTCTAAGGGCATAGTGGTAGCAGTAATTTTCATAAAAACGTCACTTTTGTATGGAAGCCCCCCTAGGGGTGGATAAGAATGGTAAATTTGTTTGGAAAAAATGTTGAGGATTAAAAATTAATGAGGGTTGGTCATATAAACCACCATTCTATGAGAGACTCTTGAGCAGCTGTGGGCTGATTTGTCTGAAAACCTCACAAATTTTTGATGGTTGTTAATTGGTACTCTCAGTTCCTCAGGAATTTAATTGAAAAAAAGTCGTCAATGCCATTGCAGGAATTATAGTTCGTAATTGAACACCTCCATTCCTTGGAATGGAATTGGAAAAAATTGTCCATTCCATTATAGGAACTGTAATTGGTATTTGAACATCTCAATACCTCAGGAATGGAATTGGAAAAAATCGTCAGTTCCACTGCAGGAATTGTAATTTTTAATTGAACACCTCAATTCCTTGGAATGGAATTAAAAATTGTCAATTCCATTACAAGGTATGGTAATTGTTAATGTAAGACCTTAATTCCTCATTAAGGAATTGGAAAAAAATCATAAATTCTGTTATAGGAATTGTAATTTGAGATTAAAATTTCAATTACTTTTTCATTAACTCAAAACTTTATTATGCATAAGAAAACTTTATTTGACTCCCACTGTTAGCCGGTTAAGGGAATGGTACTGTTTAAAGCCGAAAAAAGGCATGTTTTCATGACTTTTTTTGGAGACATGCATAATGTTGGTGTATTTATTTCATATACATTAGACCGTCCCATTTTTTTTTACTTTTTCGAAAAGTTCCCGGGGCACGTTGATTTCTGATTCTACTCTTAAAAACATGAATTTTGGTATATACCACTTTAATATTAACTAACGGTAAATAGTCGCGCAAACAGCTTAAAGGGTTTTTTGCTAAAAATTCACTATTTCGAAAAAACAAAAATTCCTTCATCAGGGTTTTGCATATAACTAAAAACTAATGAAACAATTTTTGTCCATTTATACTTGTTTAAAAGCTAATAAAATTTTCCATCTTATGCTACAAGAAAAATTGAATTTTGTTTAGTACATTTTTTTTAAGATACTCTGCAAAGTGAAATTTTGATTAAAATTTTTTCGAAAATTAGATGGCTTCAACTTACATAACCCCGCGTTACAAAAGCATGAGTAAAAAATTATGGATTATATAAATTTCGTATTTTGAGGAATCTTACAGCAAAAATTTTTATGCATAATTCGAAGATTAACGATACGGAATTTTTTGCAAAAACTAACAGAACTGCATAGAGAATTTTCACGAAAAATATGTGATATTATTTTTATTAATCGTAGCAACATAAGTATTTATGTAAATAAACATACGAAAAAATTATACATTAGTTTGAATTGCGAAGTATTGCACGTTCTGTGTTGTCCGGATGATTTTTTTTTTTTTAATGTTCAATTACTTGAATAACACTATTTTGCTGTTCTGCATCCATTGTCCACGTTTTATTTACCATATTGAGAAGCCCTGCGTCTCTTTCTGCTGGATCATTTAAAATAGTTAAATTTTTAACAATTTTTTAAATTTCCAAAAAATTTGCATTCGTATTCCACAAGGAAGGATGCATCTCAATAAATTCCTTACAAGATGAAATATTTAAAAACTGTATAGTATAGCTAGCGAAGGTCTCAAAGGCCAACTCATAGCAACAAAGCTGTATAACAACACAAAAATAACAGTAGAATACAATACAATGCATCGCAATGCTGAGAATATACTAGGTCGATTCATTTCTAGGTTTATTCTTGCATCATATCATTTGCAAAATGGTAGAACATATATTTGCTCTACACTAAGAAAATAAAATGGAATGCACTCACTAAGTTATTGCATATATACAACTCTTAAATCCATAGCTAAGATTGACTATACATCGCAATACTAAATTGCAAACTGACAGCTGATAATGAAATAAAGTAAATGCGGAAAAAACTTGATCGCAAAGAGTAAAAAAAAACAATTAATTGTGCTTAAAAAATTGTTCGACATGAAATTGAGTTAAGCAAAATTTCCAGAGCAAAATAATTTTGCTTTTCATCAATAAGCTGTGAATTTTATGTTTTGCAACAATTGTACCAAATTGTACCAAAAAGACCGTTCACAATTGATAGGAAATTTTTAAAATTTTTTTTCAATGTGCAAGTTTCCAAAATACACGAGATTGTGAATTGCCCTACTAAAAAAACAAGATCATTAAGGTCCGTGTTTTTGATATATTGTTGTTGTTTCGAAGAATGATCAATAGCAGATTAATAGCAAAAAAATCGTGATCACAACGAAGAATGACTAAAATCAAAATATCGTAAGATATCGATACGCCATTTTCTTTATTGCCAATCTTTGGAAGGATGCAGGAAAACACTTTTTACACTTAATAGAGAACCTATTATGTCTGCACATATTTTGTTTGTAATGGTTCATACATTTCAGCAAAAAGGTCGTAGTTAGTGCAATAAAAATATCGGTTTTTACGATACTTTGAATTTAGTCATTATTCCTTGTGACCACAGAAATAGTAATTTAAATAATTGCACATTGCAAAAACAAAGTTGAATATCTTGCAATTAAAGCTAATATTATATACATATCACTTTTACATTCTTACTCATGTAGCTACGTTTAACAAAAATAAAATTAAATATTTTTCAAAAAAAATTCAATATGCACTTGTTTTGCTTTTTGAAAAAAATACCGTATCTTCAAATTATTCATAAAAATTTTTGCTGTAGGATTCCTCAAAATACGAAATTTAAAAACTAAAAATAAACTGGCCATTTCAGCCCTTGGAAAGACTTTGACCTAGCTTCTATTGATCAATTGTGTTGTGCGTGTTATTAAATGTTTTTTGATCACAAATGACCGAGAACTGGACCTACGTGTTTTATGCCGACTCCGAACGGCTTATGTTCTCAAGAAGCTTTACATGGCAATTTTTACTCTCTGAGGTTTGCCATTGTCTGCAGAGAGGTGACGACCGAACAGAAAAACTAATTCAATTGAAAAAACTTTCTGTCTGAGCTGGAATTGAACCCGGGCTACCGCGGTACTTTAGCTTAGGGGCCACGCACGCTACCCACTAGGCTACGGTCGCCTAGTTTTGGTTATGTAAATACAAAATTTACATAATCAAATATGTCGGGGTATTGTGAGTTGAAGCTATCAAATTTTCGAAAATTTCACTTTGCAGAATTTCTTAAAAAAATGTACTAAACATAATGCAATTTTTCTTATAGCATAAGATGGAAAATTTTATTAGCTTTTAAGTAAGTATAAATGGACAAAAATTGTTTCATTAGTTTTTAGTTATATGCAAAACCCTGAAGAAGGAGTTTTTGTTTTTTCGAAATAATGAATTTTTAGCAAAAAACCTTTTAAGCCGTTTGCGCGACTATTCACCGTTAGTTAATATTAAAGTGTTATATACCAAAGTTCATGTTTTTAAGAGTAGAATCAGAAATCAACGTGTCCCGGGAACTTTTCGAAAAACGTTGGAAAAGTGGGACGGTCTAATATACATGTTATAGTTTAACTTCTTAAGTATATTTGGAAAAAAAAGATTCTCCGGAGGCGTCTTGAAAAAGTTTTTTGCGGTGAACACGATTAGAGGTTAGCGGATCATCTGAAAAAAAGTCAAAATTAGTTTAAAAGGTCATATGTTTCCCAAGGTAGTACCGAAGAGTTTTTTGTTTTTAAATGTTTTTTTTTTGTAGCGTTTTGAAGTCAAAAACTCTATTTTCGAAAAATTGAGATTATTTTATTATTTTAAAATATGAAAAAAAAGAAAAAACTCGCTTCGGCATTAATTCTTGATTTATGTGTAGAAATAGTGTAAAACATTTCAAAGCGATCGGTCTAGTAGATTTTTCGGCATCGTGTTCACCGACTTCAAAAATGTTATTTCCAAGAAAATCGATTTAAAGTTTTTTTATCGAAAATCAAATATAAAAAATCAATATTCTTACACAGATTCGTACACAAGAGGGTATATTTTTTTATTCTTACACAGAATCATCAATGCCAGCTCCGTACAGTAAAACGCTGTCATTCAGGATGTCCAATGCATTTGCTCTAGCCTGCGTTGCTTTCTACCCCTCTTTACTTGTACTTGCAGCTTGTTCGTCTGCTATGGTTATTAGTAATTCTCAAAATTAAACCAATTTCTGCTGATATTGTTTTGCAATTTATTTTTTTTTGCAAATAAATAAATATACTACAACAGAATATCGAAAAGAAATAAAAACGGAAAACTATGTTACAATTTTAGCGTCTCTGTACACAACCGCTAGGAAGAAAGTGTACCTGGCAACTGATTCACATACGATCTACCCTAAATATATAAAACTTCAGCTTACACACCTACAAATACACAAAAAAGTATAACATAATTTGGAGATTACAAAAGGACTTGAAGCAGATTTCAGGTAAGCGAATCGCGCAACTTCAAATCTTTATGATAATTCAACGTTGCCAGGCATGTATGTATGAAAATCACGATTTACTTCAAATTTTTACAAAATACTCTTGAAATGTTGTTCAATCAGAAAAGAATTATAAAAAAATGTTTTAAAATTTTTTTAAAACAGTACCATCCCTTAATGAAATATTTACAAATAAGTTTTTTATCGTAGATACCAATTTTTTTAATTTAATACCACATTTTGAGTTAGAGCAAAATATATACTTCCTACGCTGCCTGGTTCAATCCCACCGACTTTTTGCAAGGTGCTTGGACACAACACACAACTTCCAGACCCCTGTACAAAATTTCAATTATCTACTAACAAAGCGATGTTTTCCAATTCTATTCCTAAGGAATTGGGGCGTTCAATTCTCAATTACAATTCCTGTAATGGAATTTACGAATTTTTTCAAATTCCATTTCTGAGGAATTGAGATGTCCAATTATCAATTACAATACATGTAATGTAATTGGTATTACATTAGTATTATATTAAAAAGGAATCATTACAACCTAGCTCTTCTAATGCATTTTTTTATCAAACCTCACAAAATAAAAGGTCCCAGCGTATCGAAAAACCAATATTTAGAATCTCTATATGCCACTATTTCATAGCTAATGTGGATAGAGAACACGATCAGATGAGAAAAAAAGTTTGTAATCAAAAAATAAAGCATTGTTAGTCGTTCCGACTAGGAATGAAACGATAGCACGAAAGGTATCGATACTTTTACTCGATACGGTATCGGTGAAAAAGTATCGATGATACTCTGTATCGGTCAAAAAGTATCGATACTTACTCGGATCGACAAATTTTCTTTTAAAAATTGGAGACCAGGCAAAACAGCTGCGCTTTCTAAGCTTTTTAATGCTTCCTGAAAACAACAACTTTTCAATATGTTTTCCGTATTAAAAACAACGCTTTAAAAAATAACCTCTCGCCACAGAGGTGACAACAGTATGCAAATACATTCGTGCCTGTTTATATTATAATGTAAAGAATGATTTTATACCTAGTAAAAAGTGAATCACCCTATGAGCGATCTGGGAGGAGCAGTGGATTTCTCCTTTTTGAATAAATCTCGGCGTATTTTGTGTTCTCTTTTAACATTGCATATCCTACGAAAGGTAACACTCCTTTTAACATCACAGAGGATCTGGAAAGGAGCGACCAATGAATGTTCCAAACAAATCAGCAAAGCAACATTTAAATTTTTTTATTTTTTCACAGAAAATAGTAATTGAGTTTTCTAAAAACCACATGCACCACTTTGTTTTCCTTTATTTCATGAATTGCTCGCCTATTGATCTTACAAAACAGTAACGGAGCAAAAGACCACAAGTGCCCACTTTCTGATCCCATAAAACAACAAAAGAGCGCTGCCTTGCTGCTCCTCATGAGGCGACAGCATATTTTTTACTGGATAGCGTCACACAAACACACAATAAATTTCAGTACATACAACGAAATTTGCAAGGCTTCCAACTATAAACAAAATAAAATGCGTTCGTAAATCGAATTTTTATGGTAATAAAATGCGATTCAAATGTATACCTATAAGAGTACTTTTTAACGATACCTACTTGGTACTTGCTGAAAAAGTATCGATACCAGAAGTACTTGGTATTGAAAAAAGTATCGAGTATGTATTAGGGCATCCAATTTCGGAACGTTTCGACAATCCCGGGATTTCGGGATTAAAAAAACACAATCGACGACCCTTAGAAAATGAATTTTTTGGAAGACGTAATATGAAGTTCCAAATTAGTTATAGCTAAAAACACAATTTCGATTAAATGTTTGGATAGTATTTATTTTATATTTCTGACAAACAAAGATGAACTCTCAAACACAAAATTAATTAAATGAGATCATTCGGAAGGCTAACAAAATTATTTAAGAAACAAAAAAAAAAGGTATAATAATTTTAGCAATTCTAAGTACGAATTTTGTGATAGTTTGTACAGCTTGTTTAAGGAAGTTTTCTGTTAATTTTTAAAGTCGCATATAAGTTTTTTTAAGTAAGTATTTTGTAATAATTTGTAAGTTTAGTTCAAGAGAGGTTTATACTTTTATATTTTTCACGTCATATTTTGTACATATAGTTACAAAATATTTTTTTGTATTATTAAAATCACATTTCAGTATTTCTAAGGTAGTATCATGTGTTATTTTGTACAGATATTTTGAGAAAGGTTTTTATTTAAAAATTTTTAAAATCACATTTTGTTTTTTATTAGGCAGTATCAATGAACTTTTTGGTGGAATATTTTGGAATTTTTTTTGCAGTGAAGGCAATCTTGGGATCCCGAAATTCCTGGAATTTTAGGCCTTGCAAACCCGGGACTGTCGGGACTAAAAAAATGTCCGGGACTCCGAGATCGCGGGATTGGATGCCCTAGTATGTACATGTATTTACTCGTATCGTTTCATCCCTAGTTTCAACTGGTTATAATTGGTTATCCAGGATTAAAGTCACCATTCAAAGCTATTGTGGCACATTTAAGACTTTTTGGTTATAATTTTAAGCGCTTAATAAATTAATATTCAATTTAGTTTGAAAAGCTGTTTGTCTCCATATGAGTAATATATAAAACTAGTAAGCCCGTGTGGTGTTAAAACGCCGAAATCAAACATACCTAGATTTTATTTTAAGCTATTGAATAGATTTTCAACTGATCAAAATTGAAATTAAATTAATTTTAGCCTTTTTGCAATATACGCGGTATTCTTATTAAATTTTTGTGTAAATTTTTAAAAATTAAAATTTTTTCGACCAACTGTTTAGAAATCTTTTTTCAATGGCAAGAAATCATTCCAGTATCATTTTGATATTTAGGGCATTAATCTGTATCACGAAGCAGCACACCAACGACAAGCAAGACACGAGAAGCAATACTTTTTTCTATACGAAATTCTATTGCTTGTATGCACCTACAATGTTCATTTTTTAGAACTACAAAACAGAGTATTTCTGTTTTTTTTTTAAAATTTTTCTATTATAAAATTATAAATATTTAGTTTTGTTTTCCTTTATTCCACGCGCACAGAATTCGTTCGGAAGTTTAATTATCAATTGTTGGCTACAGTACCTATAAAACTTTAATGTGAATTGCAATAGAGATGATAAAATCGAAAATGATAGTATCGAACGCATAAAATTAACCAAAATGTTTTGCGTTAACACGATAAATTAAACTATGGACGAATTCATAACTTATGTTTTGTACAATGCGTTGTAAATATTTTAATAAACCAAACTTATATATGCGCATTAAATGACTGATGCAAGAAATTTTGGTATCATTCAAGAATAGCGACAACTCTCTTTTCAAATGTTTTTTGTTGGATTATGTATACGGATTTTAACCTCCTAAATCCAAATCCAAATCCAAATTTCAGGCCGCTGGCAACTGGTTTAGAAGTTATAGGCCTCCAAAGCTGCAAAAATGGCCTACAAATCTTGCTGTTTTTTTAGTGTTCCGCATGCGAGTACCTACCTATTCAACGAGGTATCGAACATGAAAATCCATTCATAACTTTTTAAGATATACCTTTCATTATATATACAGGGTCCGCCATCTAACGTTTTTTTTTCAACTAGTGCTTATTTCGTGAATGGTAACATTTAGCTCATGTCTGATTTGACAGATAATTAGTATTATTATTCCGCTGAACGAATATGGCTGTGTATACGCTTGAACAACGCTGGGAAATATTGCGAAATTACTTTGAAAATCATGATGCCGATTTTGCCAAAAAAATCATCTTTTCAGATGAAGCTCATTTTGATCTTGACGGATATGTAAACAAGCAAAATTGTCGCATTTGGGGCACAGAAAACCCGAACGCATACATTGAAAAGCCGCTGCATCCAAAACGAGTCACTGTTTGGTGCGGATTTTGGTCCAGAGGCATAATTGGGCCATTTTTCTTCGAAAATGAGCAAGGAGTGGCCGTTACAGTCAATGGCGATCGTTATCGGGCCACGTTGTTCACAAAAATTGAAGAGGAGGATATTGGCAACATTTAGTTTCAACAGGACGGCGCTACGTGCCACACAGCCGAAGCTACACTCGAAATTTTGCGCCCTGTTTTTGAAGATCGCATTATCAGCCGCAGAGCTGATGTCGTTTGGCCACCTCGGAGCTGCGATTTGACACCGTTGGACTATTATTTGTGGGGTGCCCTCAATGATAAGTGTTACGCCGACAAGCCAGAGACAATTGACGCTTTAAAGGACAATATTCGAAAGCCATTGGTGAAATACAGCTGCACACAATCGATAATGTGCTTAAAAATTGGACCGATCGTGTAGGCTACTGCATGGCCAGCCGAGGCAGCCATTTGAAAGAAATTATTTTTCATTATTAACCAGAAGAATTGCACTTTCAAATAAAAAAAGAAATTTGAAAAAATATTCAGTAGTTTTTTTTATAAAATTTTCAAAAAAAAAAAGTTATTTGGCGAACCCTTTATATATGATGAAATTATAAAAAATTTATACATTCTTTATTTTTACCTAGAATATTAAAAATTTTTAAATCTTTTATTTTTATTTTTCACAATTTAAAAAATAAAAAAATATCTTATGGCTATTTTTTACAATTTAAAAGATATACGATTTGAAAAATGTAGTTTTTTTAATTTTCGGTATACAGATATATAAATTTAATATGTTTTTTCCTATTTTAATCGAGACTGCGAAAGCAAAACCCAATTAGGGTAATTCGATAAAACCTAAAGCCAATTAAAAAAGGTAGCCTTTACACGAAACCGTGTAATCTTCACCTATAAATATCTTAAAAATGGCTTTGGTATTTTTAAAATAAATGAAATGTTTGGAATCAACTGCCTTACAAAACTTTATTACATCTTTTGGAATAACAATTTTTCCATTTTGCAGAGTAGTGAAATCAGCGAAAAATTCAACCATTCTTTCATGTGCTAATAGTGACCCTGTAAAATTATCTTAAAACACATAAAACTTTTTATTGTAACTATGATTTGCTAACAAAATTACCTTTCTTATAAAGAAAACGGATTCAAAAAAATTTATTCGTTCAAAAGTTAGAAATTTTTGAATACATAACTTGTCTAAAACTTGGCTGCGACCGTTGGCTAGTGGGTAGAGTGCGTGGCCCCTAAGCTAAAGAACCGCGGTAGCCCGGGTTCAATTCCAGCTCAGACAGAAAGTTTTTTCAATTGAATTAATTTTTCTGTTCGATCGTCACCTCTCTGCAGACAATGGCAAACCTCAGAGAGTAAAAATTTGCTATGTTAAGCTTCTTGGGAACATAAGCCGTTCGGAGTCGGCATAAAACACGTAGGTCCAGTTCTCGGTCATTTGTGATCAAACATTTAATAACACGCACAACACAATTGATCAATAGAAGCTAGGTCAAAGTCCTTCCAAGGGCTCTGAAATGACCAGTTTATTATTATTATTAACTTGTCTAAAAAGTGCACTATGAGCCGGATTCAAACTTTCTCCTTCTCAATTATAAGACAAAAGTCTTCACCCTTGAGCCAAGCAAGCATGTTGATTCTGCTGTAACTAACAGTAAGTATTTTTTTTTCTAATATTATCTTGATTCAAGTAAATTACGATTAATTTGAACTATTCTTGAATCAAACAAAATAATTTCTCAATACAACAAAAATTATTTCACTCCTTGTAACGCATAATATGTAAATATTTTAGGTGTATTAATCTATGTATGATTTTGATTATGATTTTAAAATCTGTCTCTTGCAACAACAGATTGTGTTGCATTTAAGTTTGAGTTGGTGTTAAGTATTTACCAGAGAATTGAAAAAAAACCTTAAAGAACGGTTTTTATCGGTTCTGGATTTTTGAGTGAAAGCTACAATTATTCCGTTCATTCGTATATCACTCTTCGATTCAATCAATAACACTATCCCTAACACGTCGAAGAAAGAGAGCGAAATGAAATGACAACGCTGTGTAATACGAGCACAAAACAGAACTGAACTAATTTGGATTCATTCGACAAATAATACTTATTTTATGGTAAATCCAAAATGATTTTCTTTAACACTTATGAATGAAGACACGGCATCATGTAAAAGTTGTCGAATTTTTTATTTTCCGATGCTCAAAGGAAAAGTTTTTCTAAAATACATTTTTAACCGAAAATAACAATAAAAATTGTTTAAGAAAAAAAAAACATATAATTTTGACTGTGAAAAGATAAATTCTGTTTTTTCCGCCTTGTTGAAAAAATCACTTTTGCAAATATTCTAAGTAAAGGAATTTCATAAGAATTGCTTACGCTGTAAATTAGCAGCTTCATTAGTGAAGGTGGTTACAATGATTTTGATCCAGTTTTTGTTTATTATTCGATTCTTATTATTATATTGCTTAAACTAACCTTGTTAGCACTCCTTCTATTTAGTTTCACTTTTTGAATGAGTGCAAAGCACTGTGCGGCGTCTTTTATAAAAAAATTATGGCATGCGTCAACCAATTATCTTACTGCTGTTCTGTCATTCGAAAAGCAAATGCGATTCAAAGACAAAATCACACGATGTAAATACATGAATTAAGATTACTAAATGGCAGTAACTTCTACCTCTGCTTTAAAATGCTGTTCTTGTCTGCATTGATTTCGAACTAATCAAAACTTTGTCAAAAAGCCATGTAAATATATGGTGTGTTTTTTTTCGAATAGCATTGCAAAGTAAGGCCCCAGGGTTCGCAAAAACTCTCAATTGAAGAGACAAATTGCACTCCTCCTCATAAGTGTATCCATTACAGCCTTTTCTAGTCTAGATTTAGCCTGTTTATTAGCGGATAAGCTTGTAAATATACTATTTAGCTTCATGGCTTTTTTTTCAGCCTCTTTTTCCTTTTGAAAAGAGTTGTTATTTTGGCAAACTGTCAAAAACGTAGCTTTACCCTGTAGTTCAGTGAACCTTTTACTTGGTATAAGAATTCACATACCGTCCGTAGTAGGGCCATGCCTTTCGCCTCGTATTTTGTATGTCCTTTTAACCCTTCGATATCATTGACAAAGGCGAACGGACCCAACGTGCATTATCATGGGCCTTACGATTCTTTTGTCCCATTGGGACAAACCTGTAAAGGCTTGAGAACTGGTATGTCCAAGGGCGTGTGCTGCCACCAGCCAAAGTACAGGATACTTATACAAATATTCTGTAGCCGTTTGTTTGATTTCCGTTATTAGAAATTGTCTTTACAGCCTAATAATAGACAAGTCTTCTGACATTTCTGTAAAAAATAGTTACTATAGCAAAAGCCGACAGCATATAATAGCAAATTTTTTGAAAATGATCAAATTAGAAGATTCTACTGCGGAGGGCTTTGTAAATATCATTTTAAAAACACTTCATGAATATAAATTAAGTAAGGCTAATTTTACAGGGCTAGGCACAGCAGGGCCTTCAAAGTGCTGGGCAACGGTTTTAATACTTTTTATTTGGTTTACTTTTTTTTTAATTCATGTTTTAGAAATTTTGATTTGGTGGGTGATTACAAGAACGAAGTACTTGATGTCAATGACCTTTGGAGCACAAAAAAATCTTCTCAAGACAAAAACATCGTTAAGCCATACATTAAGATCGGACTGTAAATGTCGAAAATATGACGAAACGTTTGGTTAAAAAAAAATATTCGGAATTACGTTCAAAAAATGCTTCGAATTAGATGGTGTGCAGCGAAGTTATTTTTTCTGGTGCGGTCTTGTACCTATATTAAAAATAAATGTTATGTCTAAAATGAATTAAAAACCACAAAACTATATGAAAAAAGATCTGGTTGTTTTTTAGCTTGTTTTTTCAAGTCATTTAGCTTGTTTTGACTTTTATTTTGGCCATTCTAGCTTTCTTATTTTTTAAGCTCGTTGCTACATTACTCATTATGAATATTATTCAATTGACGAACGATTCACTTTGCTTTGCTCATTCGTGAAAAAAAAAATTTGAAACGCTCTTTCCTTAAATATCCAGAGTGACTATATATGTGCTTTTTTTAACTTTTCTTTGATTCATTTAATTTGTTCGCGAAGTTTATTGGAATGTTTTTAGTTTACTTCGATTGACGAGCAATGTTTAAGTCGTTGCTTATTTTTTACATTTCTTTGATTAATTGCATGAACAGCTAATTTTGACAACTAGCCATCGCCGCTCGTGAGAAAAAAGCCAGTCTACGCTACTACCTTGTCAAATAATTATACCATGATTTATTGTTTCTCGCTGGAAAGTTTTTGCCAATTCAATTCATTGGAATTTTTTTTCGCTCATTTATTAACTCAACGAGTGATCGTGTTTATTAAAAATAAATACGTGTTTCATGATGATATTTTTCAGCGTTTTCTAATGAATTATTTAAGTACTTAATGAATTCTTGAAATATTCCTTTTTGTTAATTTATCTCAGTTTCTTATTATTTCAAAATATATAATGAGTTTTTGATTGAATACATTATTTTGAAAAATATTTCATATAAGTGATTTAAATCAGCGCTGGGAGCCCCATAGCTCACTGAGCGCTCTCTGAGCGTAACTTTTCTCATGTACACAAAACCATGGTATAAGGGTAGAGGTAGCTGCAGCGCTGACTGTGCTCTCTTTCCATACTGCCATGTCTGTCAATTTCAGTTGTGTGGCGAATGGAAACAAAAGAAAAGAAATAAAAAGTTTTGCTTCGTTTTGACATTCCCGGCAGTATGCTCTCATCTAGTGCATCTATCTGTATTCTTCTACCATGCACAAAACTCACAACAGAAGAAAATATAATTCAGTCGTTCGCTGACGGTGAAGCTGTGAAGATTTATGTCGGAAATATTATGTACACTCTTAAATAACCAATTTTTTGGTTTGTACATATTTATTATGTAAATATTTTTTATTTCGTAGAATTTTATATTATTCATATAAGGCTTAATATAATTCATTCATATTGCCTATTAAGATTCTTTGCATTATTTTTTTTTAGATTATTTGTATTCATTAATTTTCTAATATTTAATTTTATGTGGTTTGTATTATAATTTTAATGATTCGTATATATTAGGATTTAATAATATTACAACAAAAACCAAACACCTAAAAGTTAATGTTTGACTCTAAATCGGAATGCGATTTCTGTTCTGCAGAGAACCTTTCTTGGGAAGCAGAATGTGCAATTAGCCACTACAAGCAAACTAATATAATTTATTTACTTAAAAGAAAATGGTGGGGCAATAATGGCATAGAATAAATAGCGAACAATACCGATGACTAAAAATAAAAAATAAACACATATTACTGTATGTGTGGGGGTATAAAAATACAAACTTGAAAATCTAGATAATTGTGACAACTGTTTCTCTCAGTGTGTGCTATTTGAGAGCGCACCAATACTAACAAGACAAAAGTAAATGTGACTGTGTTAGAATACCCAGCCCTGATTTAAATCCTTTCAATTTATTATGTGGAAAGTGTTCAACAAAAGTTTCGCATCAAATGGAAGCGAGTGATGAAATGAGTTTATTTTTATAAAATTGACGAGCAATGAAAACTCAGCATCTCAGCATAAAATTTCACGAACGAGAAAATCGGATAAGAAGTTCAAAGAGCGATTATTTTATCCGCATACGGATAAAATAGAAATGTATACGGATAAACTAATAGCAAAGATAACTTAGACGAGCGGGAGCGCATTATGATTGCTTTACACAAAGCTCATTTATAAGGTTGTGGCACTTGAGAGATAGCTGGGTCGAACCATGGTATAATTATTTGACAAGGTAGCCGTGACAATTTTTTGGCGATTGGTAGTTGTCAAAAATGGCTAAAGGAGTTGTAGTTTGTTGCTGCTAGCTATGTGCTTATTTTTAACTTTTCTTTGATTCATTCAATTTGTTCGCGAAGTTTATTGGAATGTTTTTAGTTTGCTGCGATTGGCTAGCTATGTTTAAGTCGTTGCTTATTTTTTCACATTTCTTTGATTAATTGCATAAACAGCTAATTTTGACAACTACCCATAGCAAAGAGAGCGCATGCCTCTCAAGTGCCACAACCTTATAAATTCATCTTGGCCTTACACTCCCTGTTTTGAAGGCGCAGCAGCAGCAGTAAGGTAGGGTATACATTATCGCTCATGTATGTCAGTTAGGGGAGAATACGAGCATGAATGATAGTGTGTACACTTGAATGTTGGTTTATCAAATTATTTTGAGCACGTCCGTCACGGGCTCTCTCTTGCAAAATGCCTAACAATGAGTACCATATTCACCGCTTGATGTTCGCAAACGAATCATAGTAGAATTAGAGAAGGTACATATATGCATTTCGGAGAGACAGACTACCGGAACTGTCAAAACGAAGTTGACAGCTCATACAAAATCTGAAAATGATGAGAATGCGATAAGAAAGCAAAAATAGGCAAGAATAGCAAAATGCTTGAGTTTACAATTCTGGCTATGAGAAAAAGAGAGCAATCTGAAATGCATATACCTTCACTAGTTCTACCATGCAAACGAATGAATTGCATTGGCGTCGGAAGCGGGGGGCAAGGGGGGCAGTTGCCCCCCACCTTTTTAGCCAGATAAACAATTTAAAAAGAAAACTTCAAAAGTTATTCAAAATGTAAGTTTTTTTTACAACGTTAATATTTTTGTATTAGATATTTTCATCTTCTTTCTCTCTTCTTCATAAGCATGCTTGTCGATTACCATTTTCTTTCTCTGTGTTTGCAAAAATATAGAGCAAAATGTAGAGTTTCTACTGCAAACCCACCACTTCAGTTTAAAAGCACCCTGAAGTATGTAGCTTAATACTATAATATTGTAATCGAAGCCTTCAACGGAAAAGTGCCTTCTGAACAAAATCTAAAAACAAAACTAGATCTTTATGCAGATGACTTTGATGTGAGCGACCTCCACGCGCAACTTAAATTGCTGAAGCAATTGCCTGGCCAAACACATTCAAATTGTAGTGGCATTGTATTCCAATTTGCAAAAAATTCGGATACTGTAAAAAAACTATTAAATGAAGTTGAAAAACTTATTGCTTTGCTTTTGACTGTGCCTGCATCAGCAGCTTCATCTGAGCGTTTTTTAGTGCACAAAGACGACTTAAAACGTTTCTGCGAGCATCTATGACACAGAAACGACTCACTCATGCGGCACTTATACACATTCACAAAGATAAAACCGAAGAATGGAATTCGATGGAGGTGGTGAAAGAGTTTGTTTCTTGCAAGGACAGAAAGAAACATTTTGGAATAATTTAAATTGATATAACTTTTTGTACCTTATTGCATTTAAACCATGTAAAGATATACCTAGTCTTGCTTTATAAAAGCAACCATTATTTTTTATATTTTCATATTACCATATGAAAGATCCTTTGAAGAATGATCTCTAATATTGAAATTGGGAGAACTTTTAAAAATAATGAAATATTAATAATTTTTTATATATTTTTATATTTTTTTATTTTAAACTAAAATAAAAAATTTGTGTATTCACATTCATGTTTCTTTGAAGAAATTTTGGTGAACTTTTTTTGCACCACCATTTGTATTGCCCCCCCCCCATTTGTACTGCCCCCCAGATGAAATTCGCTTCCGACGCGCTTGATGAAGTCTAATGAAGGCAGCATGAATGAGAATGCTGCATCACTGCTGGTGATGCAGCAGAAAGAGAGAGAAATTAAACCAATTTCACTGACATTCATAAGCGATAATGTAGACCCCACTTATCTAGCATATAGCAAATATGTGCTAGTAAAACACAACGTTACCATTCTGTTTCGATTTCTCTCTTCTGCGCGTTGATGGTAGTGCTAGTCAAGATTCATTTATGTATAAGGTTGCAGCACTTGAAAGAAATGCACTCTTTTTTCGCCTTTGCTTGAACTGTCACTCTGCTTTTCTTTGTTCTACGCATTCATCTTCTTGATTTCTTTTCATCCATTCTGACAGTTCGACCGACCTCAGTCTTAAGTGCCAGAACCTTATAAATGAGCCTTGGTGCTAGTGTTTGAATCGAAGAGCCACACACGGAATGGAGAAAGAACGATTTTTGTGCAATTTTATACCGCTACGCATGGTGTAAGAAAACCAGGTGTTAGTGAGTTTTTGACAACACCATAAATTTCTTTGTTTCTGTCAAAAAATTGTGAGCGAAAGAGCGGAACTGTTGATTGTTGTCAAATTGTGTTATTTGTTTGAGTTGCTAAATGATGTACTATAGTTTTTATTGTGCGAATTAAGTATAAATAAATATTTAATGCAATTAATTGTGCAGTGTTTTGTTGACAAAAAGTTATTGCAGTTGTCTTCGCCGATTTGCCAAGTTTGTCATTAATGTTTTGACCATTTTATCAGAAACGTGAGCTGGAAGGTGGCGCCGACATGAGGCTTTGGCCAGCATGCAAATTGTCTTGCATTCACATCGTCCGCTTCAAGAACATATCGAAGAACATATTCTCACTTTAATCTCACTAAGAATTTTATAAACTTGCAGAAAGATACGAATTTAACAAAATTTGTTTTCATTGTAATTCACCATCAGCTGTTTTTGACAAGAACGGGGAAACATAATTTTATCGTTTTGAGAGAGAAGTGTCAAACTCACTAACACCTCTATTTCTTACACCATGCCGCTACGCATGATTCAATTATATATAAGGTTGAGTAAGCTGAGAGCACATATCTGTCGGCGAATGTCAAAAACAGCTGTTTGGTGTTGTTATATTTTATTTTGACATTCGCCGATCCAAATTCCATCCATCCAGCGTTTTTGTTTAAAAAGGTCTCTGGGCACTTTAAAAAAGGAAACCGTTTTCCTTGTTCCAATAGTTTTGGCGAATCGCGTACTTTTTCAGCATTTTGAAGCGGTAACAAAAACTGAAACTCCAAGAAAATTGTTAAAAATTATTTTAAACACAAATTTAATATTAAAATTCAATAGTTTGACTTCTAGTCAGAAATTTTAATTTGATTGTTTACTTGTCTTTTTTGCTTTACTTTGACATTTTGCGATCCAAGTTTTGTTGTTGTATGAGAACAATTTCATGGTTTCATAACCTTACACATAATTGAATCATGGCCGCTACGTATAAAATACTATTTTTCCACTCTCTGGTATTTATGCCGTTATTTTAAGGTGACATTGCACGTTGGGAAAAAAAAAACATACTCAATTCAAAGCATTTATTGTGAAAAGACTATAAAACATAGGAGCTTGAAATCTTTTTTAATGTAAATAATACAAAAAAAAACAATATTCTAAAAAAGTTTTTTAATGCATCTTCTTCCCGCTGGTGGCGTTATAAAAATGTTGTCAGCCGGGGTCAAGATATTTTGCTCCCGAATTACCGGAAACAAAATTAAAGTGCATATTAATAAGGGTAGTTGTTAATACTACCTATACTAGAATTATTAAGTTTAGTTACCATTTGCACCCGATACTCTGATCTAAAGAGCACTGTTGTCAATTTGGTGCTTCTTCCACCAGATGTGGTGCATTTTGAAAATGTTGGCGTAAGAGAAATGAGATTTGGTACCTGGTGCATTTTTTGGTGCTTTTTTTTAGTTTCGGAGGCACCAAATTTGCCTTAGTTTATGCCTTTATATTTGATGGAAAAAATTATGTTATAAACATATTATTAGTTGGCAACCCTATTATTTCAAAATTTTGTAATTTTGAAATCTGACAACGGGTTCGGATTCAGCGACCCATTTTTACCCTTTAGTTCGCGTCAGCCCCGAATTCCTTCTCTGATACAAACCATATATTGCCAGTGAACATGTGAGTATCATCCGTTGCCTGCACCACTTCATGACCAATTGAATAAATGAAGATCCAACGAGCGAGAAGTGAAGAATTGAAAAAGAAATGAATAGCAATAGTTTCTTCGCAAGAGTAAAAAATATTCTTGTTCACAAGCTGGTTTCCTCTTCTTCAGTTTATGAACAAAAAAAATCTGCTCAGCTCTTCACGAAAATGAGCTGCTCACTTTGATCTTTCTTCATATTCTTAAATGAATGAATAGAAGCAGAAATGAGCAGTTCATGAATGAGCAAATGCGAACCCTGCTTAATATTAATGACAAATTTGAAGCGGAGAGCACACCCAAAATAGTTGGTTCTATTGGAGCACAGCATGCCAACAGCTTTAGGTATGCCTGTCGCATTAGAAACGAGCTGCCAAAATATTAAATAACAGATGGAAATGTTAATCTTCGGTGGACAAAGATAAAAATCTCCCCTCCCTCATAATAATTGTTTATGAAGAATTCAAAAAAATTTTTTTTTCAACTAAACAATGTCTTAAAAATTAAACACATATATTGGTATAATCTTGTGATTATTTAAATTTTTATCTATTTTAATAAAAACGAAAATACACTGACAATAAAAACATATTTTAAAATAAAATAAAAAATTGTAAAATACATTTTTAACGCATTTGCGTTTCTACATAACAAAATTTTAACTATAAACCCATTATTATTTTTTTATAATTTTTCATTATTTCTTAAAAAAAAAGTCGTAATCTGAGATTGAATTAAAAAATTATGTGCAGTAGAATCATTGACCATTATTGCCAGACAATGCAGGCCAGGCTGAGAAAAAACCCAAAGCTTTACATTTGATTGTTTGAAAATGTTTTTGAATTGGTTTTACAAAAATTGAACATAAGATCAAATTAAAACTAATTAATTATTTTGATATTTTAAATATTTCAATATTTCAAGCTGCAATAAACGCAAACTTCATTGAATGGAGTCAAAATCTTGTATTCGAGGGGTCCCTGATCACAAATCTGCTGTCTAAAAATAAACAAAATTAAAAAATGGCATTGCAAAATTGGCGGTTTAATGTGATTGTTAAAATTATGTTTTAAAATATTTGTTTTCAATATTAAAGTTTTTGTTTTAAAATTTTTTTTTTAAATAAATATTTTTAAACTTAAAATGTTTGCTATAAAAGTATATTTAAATACATTGTTTCAAAAACAAAAACTTGAATTTTGAATTTAGCTTTAAAAACACCTATGTTTAACTTAAATGAAATTGTTTCAAGCTCTATTTCAAAAACAAATTCGTTTGATGTGAACATAATTTCATTTAATTTCAACACATATTTCCCAAAGTGTAATATTTAAGTAACTGTCAAACTTTGCATAAAAAAATATAAGAACATTTTGTCTACAATTTCAAACTGTTTTAAGTATACTTGTAGCTGTTGTACCGAAACTGGCACAGTAATACATTCATTGATTCTCAGATCTTATACATTTATCATACTGAAAATGTTTTCAAATGTTTCGTTATTTATTGAATTTGATATTATAATATAAATTACAACCAAAAACATTAGGCACAATATATAATTATTGTTAACCTAAACTTACATGTGTATTGATGATTAAGTTTAATAGATTATTGCAACAACAAAAATAAATGTAAATTAATCGTTTGATATTATATTTAACACTGTGGACGTCAAAGAGACACACGAAAATAAGAATTAAGTGGCATACTCAGTTTTTCCCAATCAGATCAAAATCTCGAGATATTTTAAGCGATTAAAGTTTGTCACTTTTAAACCCAATTTTAGCTATATATTCCTTGTTTTTGTAGACCAGAAATTTTATCCACTTCCGATTTGCTTAAGCTTTCAGAATTTAATCTACTTAATAGGTTAACAGTCCAAGGTATAGACTGAGGATTGTCTCACACGTCCATTGTTTTTTTTTTGTGCAAAATAGTTTTAAAGGGTTTTTTAAACAGCCCATATTATTTGTCAGTATAATCCAAACAAAAGTCAGAAATACGAAATTAAGATTTACAAGGCAACAACTGATGATGGATATGTTTGGAAGTATAAATTTTATAGCGGCCAGGATCCTCAAATCGCTAACTTAGATCGCTAACAAGTCTTCCATTAGCTAACTACTTGCTTCAACGTAAAACTGATCTTTATGGAACTTTGAGAACAAACCGTAAAGACTTGCCTTTATTGGTTAGAAACAAGAAACTAAAGAGAGGAGATTAAATCGCTGCTCAAAAAAGCCAGGTCATTATCCTAAAATGGAAGGACAAAAGAGATATTTTTATGATATCAGTATGCCGACTAAATTATATAAAAACACCAATTTGAGTAAAAATATTTAAAGAGTTTTTTAAGTTTTTACGTTCAACATTCAAGTTTGGAAGAAAAAGCGAAATTGCTTAACTTTTGAAAAATCATAGATTCAATAAGGCTAACTCGATTTTCACGTTGGAGGTATTTTTAAAAAGACAATAAAAATGAATTGTTAAAAACTATAAAAAATGTTTTAAATGAAAGTCAAGTGAAGGTCAAATATCAAAAATCTGGATATCTTGAGATTTTGATCAGATTTGGAAAATCTTAGTATGCCACTAAATTCTACGACCGAAAATTGAGTTTAGGTGTCTCGGCTTTTTTTTTTTTTTGTGTCTTCTCATAAGTGGAAAATTTACCTACAGTGTACTAATCAGATCAGTACCCACTACTAAATAATGCAAGAATGAATTAACTAGTGTCAACAGTTTTTTATACCGCCTTAATAATTAAGTGTTACCAAGCTGGCACAGCGGCTGAGAATGGGTTCAACGAAAGTCTTATATGCAAAGTGTAATTAATTCTTCCATATATTTCCGATTTGCAGTGCAATCTAAATTCCAGCAACCAAAAAATGAGCTATGTTATTGCTGGCATAAGAAATAGTTCATGGGCCGTTCTATTTTATTAACTTTTCATCCAAAACAATCTCAACTGTGATAACCTTTATGTCATAGACATTAATGGTGTCCATTGTAAAATAATTGCCTTGGGCACTGAAGTCATTTACCACGAGAAGAATAAGCTGTATCTGAAATAAACAGAAAGGTTTAAATTTATTAAGCAGCGGAAACATACACCTAACACCTGCTTAGCCAAAACGGCCAACGAATTAACTAGCTTATCTTGAAATGTATGTTTATGTATGTTTATCATAAATAAAACAAAGAAACCAGTTAAATCTTTGTTTCTCTGGAAAATTAACATAAAATGTAAATGTACTGCAAAGTGGTGTTGAACTTGTAATTGAGTTAAGATCAAAAGTTTAAGTCAATTTTAAGGAACCATCTAAACTGGACACAAGAAGCTAACTTAAATAATGCACTTTAAACACGTTGTGCACTTCTTCACTTTTTATAAAATCTCAAGGAATTAAGACTCTTTTCAAGTAATAGAGACACAGATACAAGATATAAACAAAATTTAAAAAATGATTGGCATACAATTTTAAAAAATCTTTGTTATTAAAAATTTGAAAAATAATTTCTTAATTAAGCTCATTATTTGAACTCAAAACAATTATTAAATTAATTTAAAAAAATTAAATATTTGTCTTATATTTTTAACGAGAGACACACACTTTGGGGCTTAGAATGATTTCAAGAATGTTTACCTGATCGTCGCTGAATTTCGTCACATTCCAAGCTGGTCCACTCGAGTTGTATTGAAAGCCTTATCTAAACGGCATGCTTCGCAACTAATGTCCCCAGCTTTATTCAGCCATAACAAAGGCATACGTTAACGAGCACGTATTTATAAAATACGACCATCCAACTCAAAGCCTTAAATACAACTGATTTTAGATCTACTTCATTTAACTTTTTCCCCTTTTTTTAGTTTCACAATAAATGATATTAGACTAATTTGCATACTCTTAGGCTAAGTTGATCTGGAAGCGTTTCAAAATCCAGCCAGTTACAAGTTCAAGCCCAGTGGGCATTTTAGCTAGCGATACGAAAAAGAAAGCATGCTGGTAGTGCTCTTATTGGCTTAAATATACCTTCCATGATCGCTGCATTGATGAGTGCTTCTGTAAGGCCTATGTTTTGAAGGTTTGGAGTCTTTTCATGTTATTTTATGTGAAAAATTTTTTAAAAATATTTTGAAAAAATTATAAATAAGCAGATCAATTAAAAAACAAAATAAAATCTTAAAGAAAAAACAAAAAAAATTTTTTTTGTCAGAGTTGATTCTCGAACCCAGGTCTTCGAAATCTAACACATTATATTTCCCGAAAGCTTTCCTTCATTTTTAATGATGCAAAATAAGCTGAAATTTATTATCAACTGCGGTAGACGAGTGGATAAGATGCCGGACCGCCAGATGAGAGGACGTTGGTTCAAATCTGGAAATTGTCAAAAGTTCTTTTATTTCTAGTTGATATTTATATTGCTTTTCTTTCTAATGCACATTCTGAAGAAGGGCTTCTAGCAAGCTTCTTTAGAGTCACGAGAGAGGAAAGAGGAAGGCCTAGAAAATTTTCTCGTTTCATATAAAAAAGTTAATGGGCTTGGAAACGAGCACGGAAGGGCTAAGAAATCCATATGATGGCCTGCTAGAAGTGCTTCAAAGACCTGCTTTTGCTCACTGAGAGTTTCTTTCAAGTTTAATTTCAAGTTGCAATACAATCATACATTTTTACTGTGTGTTGCAACTTGATAACAGAAACGCAAACCGCTTTCATCGACGAAGAGCAGTTAACAGAACTCAGCAAAGGGCACAAAGATAAATTTTTTCGAACCTAGATAGCGCTTATAAAAGAGGTATATTTCCACACAGCAAGTTTTTTTGCCAGCGAGTCGAAAATACAAACGAAATAAAATCACAGCATCACAGAAAGAACAGCACAGAAGAAAAACTTGCCTGTACCGCAGACTTGCTGGCAAGAAAACTTTCCGTGTTGAAAAGGGATCTAGCTAATGTTATAGTCAATTTTATTTTAACAAATAAAAAATAGCAATTTCAGCTTATTTCCGTTTATAAGAAGAAGAAGAAGAAGTTGATTTTGTTTCGTTTTTCTTTTTTATATTCATTAATATCTTACTTTGCAGTAAACAAAAATAATTAAATGTTTTTTAAAATTACACTCTAGTTCTTGTCTGGGTGGGCTTCAATATACGCAATAGCCTTAAGAATATGTTCTGGAATTGGGTGGGGTGTTGGCAACAAAGGGCTGTTGGGATCGGGATGATAGCCAGTCTCGTCAGCGGTGTAGCTCAATTGGATGTGCTCCTTTTCAGGTGAATCATATTCGAAGGATCCGCTGACGACCCAGTTATCTTTCTCCTTGAATGCGCCCTCTTGTTGAGCCTTGACACTGTTGTCCAATTCGTAGGCATACTTGAAGCTATCCGGGTTGACCTCAGCATCGTTGCGTATAACGTTGGATTCTTCATTGGCGTAGGCGAGCGCCAAAAAGCAAGCAAAGGCAATCTAAGTGCAGAAAACAAATTATTTATAGATATTCAAAGTTTTTTTCTACTAATCAAAACTCACAAAGAATTTCATATTTTTTTTTTGTGTGTGTGCTCGTTGTTAAATCTCAAGCTTTACTGATAATATTTTTCTTTTAAGTAACCATATTTATACTATTATGCTTTTGGAGTAAACTTTATTGTTTGTTTTGCCAATTTTTAGCATTTAAACAAGTCACAAAAGTAAAAACTTCCATATGAAACTCAAAGCGAAACACCCAGCAGTTCTTGTTTTGTTTGTCTTAATTTTTGCATACAATTTTTTGTTAATTTTTTCGTTTTTATATTTCTTTGAAATCTAAGTTCAGATAAGCAATTAAACAATAATAATATATAATATGTTCTATCAACATATAATAAAAAGTCACCAAAAATGTTACGATAATGATCTAAGATATTTGAAAATATATTTAAAACAGTTTGAATGTATAATGATCAATATTATATTCATTAAATCTTACCAGATGATAACTATCTGTAAATTATTTTGACAGTCATTAAAATGGGTATTTTCAGTTTCGCTTTCTTTGTCTTCATACACTTTGTTAGTATCGCATATTATCTGGATAGATAGTTCTAGCACATTAAAAATAACTATAATTAGATAAATGATATGTCTTGTTTTTGCTAATTTGCAATAAAGTTTTGTGCGATATAACAAATTATTTTTCTTTTTTTCTCTGTAAAATATTGCTGAGTTCATAACCAATGCATGAAAAGCATCTTTTTCGATTTTGTTTACGATTTTATTTTTGCGAATAGTTAAGTTTGTTTACGACACATAAAAACGAACTTTTATTTGCTTGCAAGCAGGTTATTGATTGCATTATGAAAACTATTTTTAAGATGTTACTATTTTAAATTTAACGCATAAAGAGTGACCAAAAACAAAAATAAAAAGCCTTGATTTTTCACATTTTATTAACACTTAAATGTCACACCCTACCTAAGTTACTTTAAGTGTCACACTTGTGCGACGGTTTTTGTTTGCTTACCTTCTGATCAAAAACTACCTGGAATACTTCAATGAAACGAAAACGGTTAAATTCATCATCGGTATTACATTTTTTCGCTGTAACCAATACACACATTCCATTTAACCACAAGCCCGATTTTGGCATAGACTTTAGCTACTTTATTGCCTCAATCGACTCAAAACACTTTCCGAAAAGTAGAAACTTGTGGCTGGACCCAGTATATGCACACTCTATTCGAAGCTTATAGTGCATCTCTGCAGCCAGGACATTTTGGACTTGATAGTAGCGGAGCGCATGGATTGGTTTATTTCGTCAATTAGTTCATTATTTTCCTCATCTTCTGTTTTCTCTTAAATATGTTTTTTATTTCTACGATGAGTATATCCCTCATCATAGTGGACCAGATATGACCGATGCTGTTGAGAACTTTCAGCTATTCTACCCGGAAACCATACCGACGCTGGAGTTATTTTAAATATAATTTTGTGAAAAAACTGGTAAAAACTGGTTTTAAATATTTTTCATTTCTGTTGTATATTTCTGCTGTTTTATGATTTTGTTTCGCAATTTGATTTGTATAGCGTTTTTGATCGATAACTTTTGTTTTAAAATTTTGTAACAAGGATGGGATTTTTTCTTTAGTTTATTTAAAAAGAAAAATAAATTGGCCATTTCAACCCTAGGAAGCACTTTAACCGAGGTTCTACTGATTGAACATTGAAAGCATGTTGCATTAACCGATCGTACCAAAGTCAAACACTGTGTAAGAGCCTGAACAGAATCAAAAATCGTTGCGACCGACGATTGAAATAGAATAGATTCCAAAGGCGAATTTACACGATTCACTATCATTATTCACTTTGAATGAATCAACTGATTTGAAAAATGTAAATTGAGTTTCATCATCAATCATGAAGATGATTGTCATCCACACTGAACAGTGAAAGAAATAGAAGGTCTTCCAACTTTTGATGAAAGTGAAAGCAAATCGAACTGATGTGTCATTCGTACTGAAACAGAATTGAAAGGTGTTAACATAATTTCAAGCAAAAAGTTCATATTTTTTATTTAATTGCTGAACTGCTTTTATTTATTTAAGTCGTATAAAATTAAACAACCAACGAATATTTTTTGGCATTGAACACCAAATCATCCATCAAATTTTATATTTTCACTTTGAAAGCAAACTTTGAAACTGATGTGTCACTCGTATTTAAACACAATCGAAAGGTGTTAACATAATTTCAAGCAGAAATTTTATATATTTTTTATATAATTGCTGAATAGCTTTTATTTATTTAATTTTTTTAAACGTCAATAAAGTCAATCAGCCAACGAATATATTTTGACATTCAACACCGAATCATCCATCAAATTTCAAATTTACACTTTGAATAATGTAAACAAAAAATTCATTCACTGTCATCGTTCAACGTTAAGGCGAATTTACACATTTCACTCAAAACGATGATAGTGAACGTTGAACGATGACAGTGAATCAATTTGATCAATTGAAAGTGATGATTTTTGATTCTGTTCAGGCTCTGATATGTTCTTCGGCTTCAGTGGAACATATGGATATTTGCATCAAATAATTATGTATATAAACCACAGTGCACGAACGGCAATCGTTATAATTATTCATTATTTTGAGTTACTGAGTTGAAGTTACAGAGTTACTGAGTTGAGTTGAATTACGAAGGGCACGGCGAGACAAGTGCCTATCAATCTTGTACAATTTTGCTCGATCAAGGATGCTGTAATTCGGCCCCAGCGCGTACACTGCATTTTTACTCAAGTGTTTGTAGATTACTTCAGTGTGAATAGAGTAAATAGTTTTTACAAGGGCTGTTAACATATTTCAGGCTGTCGCATAGTATGCTATCGAATGTTTATCTCAATTTCCATCCAGTTTATATAAAAATGTGCATTTTGATAAATATTTTAAAATATTTAGAAATTTGTATCTGATTTTTGAATCATTAGTACCTTAGTAAATTATTTATATGTGCACAAATATTTTTTTATTTTTTCTCCCAGGTTTATAACAACCCATTTTTTTGAGTTTGTCAAATTTTTTTTTTAAAGAATGTAGTTTATTGGTTGAAAGAAGAATTCTTCTCTTCCTCGTATTCGTAGTACCGGTAGTCGAAAATAGTGTGAAATCTCGCTTGTGCAATAGAAAATATTTATATGTGCACAATTGCTGTTTTTGTGCTTTAACTAGTACAGTACATTAGTAGTTACGACATTTTTTTGATAACCTTAGTAAGAAAGCCCATAAACATTAGTGATAATACATTTTTGGAACAAAATATGAGCACATTTTAGAGTTATTTTATTTTTCAAATAAAAATGCCAAGTGGAACTACTTTACCTGAAGAAAATCGTTGTAATATAAAAGGCTTAAATAAAGCCGGTATAAAAGTAGGTGCTATAGCTGCTAGTACAAATCGTCATCGAAACACCATAACAAATTTTTTAAAATACCCTGGCAACTATGCTATAATCAAGAGTAGTGAAAGAAAATCCGTGATTGACCAATGGTACAAAAGACGAATCCGAAGTCTTGCTGTGCAGATAGCGATGAGTTGTGGTGAAATTGCTACGCATTTGGATCTAAGGGTTACCAGAAGCAGAATCCAACAATTTTTAGATGAAAAGGCCAACGTCAGTTATGAATCGCCCTTCTCTCAATAGAGGCTTCTACCATGACACATTGCGGTCAGTCTATCATATGTCGAAAAACACAATTTTTGTGAGAAAGAATTTGGGAATGTCATATTAAGTTATGAGAAAAGGTTCAACCTTGATGGGCCCAACAGTTGCCAGAAATACCGGCGCAATTTGCGATAGCCACGACAAATTAGGTATGCGCGTAACCATGAGCGGGGATCATTGATGATTTCATCCGGTTTCAGATACTTTGAAAGTCTTCCCTGTTATTAATTTTGTGCAAATCGAATGCACAAATGTAAATTAAGTTATTAGATGATCTGTTTATTGAGTTCACATACTATAAATATCAGGATAACTGGACTTTTCAGCATGAAAACGCACCAACAAATTCTTCCCGAGCCACAAATGACTTTCAATAAATCTGAAATATACCCGCACGATAGTGACCTGCTGTTAGTCATGACTTGAATCCCATCGAAAGTTTGTGGGGCATTCTTTCGGCCCAAGTTTTTAAAAGCGGGCGCCAGTTCGAGTCGATGAAGCATCTGAAAACAGTTATTTAAGATGAATGGCAGAAAATTGAGGGCTCCATCCTCAGATCGTTAATGTACTTCATGCCTTTCACGCTTAACCAAGTTATATATAAGAAAGGAAGACATATTCTTACATAAAAACTATATAAATTTATATTTTATTCCATAAAATCAATAAAAATTGGTTTTGCACATATAAATATTTTCTATGAACTTTTTTAATATTGTACATTAGAATTTTTTAATAACAACAAGTTTTTTAAATAAAATATATCTTGTTTTACATATACTTCCTCAATACTATTTTAATAAAAAAATAATATAAAAACAAATGAATTTGTGTTTGCTTAGAATTGCATATGAAGTGTTGCACGTATTATTATTTTACTTGGGTACATTAAGGTGCCTCACCAAAAAAAGTTCTTCGGGTCGGTTCCTCAAAATAATCATTGGTTTATGTCATGATAACTTCCTCAATGTTTCGACTCTAGTGATAGCCATCCGTGAGCTGTAATGGTTTGAAATAACCACTAAAAATAGAGTTTTTTTGTAAAAATATTACCGCTGGTGCGGTAGTTTAAAAAAAACAAACGGCCATACATAATAGTTATGGTAAACTTCTTCCAATCTGCATCCACAAATTTTAAATTTGTGCATTCAGACTTAAAATAAGGCTGTGTTTAGTAAATTTTTCAATTCTTTGAAGTTTTTTTAATTATTTCACTAAAATAAAAAAAAAACTTAATTATTTATAATGCGATCCTACCAAACTTTCATGATATCTTCGGAAAGGTTTTGAGTGCTTGCATTGATGCCTAGTTAGAATTGCTTAAATTGATCGATGTTTAAACTAAAATATTAATTATAAAATAAACACCTTCTGAAAAATTAATACAAGAAATAAAAGAAATAATAATGAATTTGTTTGAATTTATAAAAATTTTTGTACGGAAATAAAATAAAAAAAATATCAAAAATATGCATGAAAAACAGAACTACAGTTAAATCTGGACACAACGAACATCGAAATAGCGAACAGCTCGAAAAAGTGAACGCTTTAGAAACAGACATTTCAAAGGATCAGAAGCAAAGTAAAAAAAGAAAGCTTTAAAATTTAAGAAATGCGAACAGTCTGGATACAACGAACAGGCATTGCAAAAAGTTGTTCACTATATCCAGATTCGACTGTATTTTTAATCCGATTGCAAACATTTACAATTTTTTTATGCAGATTGGAAGATGTTTTTCAGGCCAATAATTTATTACAGTTTATTTACAACTATTACACTATCAAGAAGGTGCGTTGAATGGACTTGAATGGTCTTAGCCTATTTGTACTCACTGTACTCGCTTCTATATCTTTCTAAATACCCTTTCGTCTATTTCACCACACGCAGATACTTTTTTTTTTTATTGAGGTCTATAAACAAAGCTACCCCTTTTTCGAGAGGCAATGTTTTTGATTGAAGGGACTCTATTGTTAAAAAATATGTTTAAAAATTGGCATTTTTAAATTTTTCAGTACGAAAAAAACGAAAAAAATATTCTATTAAAATCACACTTAAATGACCTAAAAAACCTTAAAAATGCTGTAAAAATTAAAAATATCAAAAAATGACAATAAAAATTTTCAAATCGATAAAAATTACCAAAAAATGCCTTAAAACTAGAAATTAATAGCAAATTTAAACCGATAAAAAATGACAAAAAATAAAAAAAAAATACGTAAAAACTTTTCATATTTGGAATTTAGGAAACATAAATAAATGTTCTAAACAACCATGAAATCTCTTAGAAGCAGCAGAAAAAATGACATTTCGTCGAAATCCTAGCCCTGCCAATGACGAATTTAGACTTCAAAGAGAGATGCAGACCATTTTTCAAACAGCGCCCATGTCGAAAATAACTCAAACAAAACAATTGACTTGAACAAAAGTTGTTCCTTTATCAAAGATCTGCATGCATAAAAAATCTTATCAAAATCAGTAATAAAAGGTGTTTTATACTAAAATGGCGTCTAATATAATTTTTTAAAAAACTAAATTAAACAAATATCTTTAAACATTTACTTAACAAACTGTATTGCAGACTCAATTAAACTCTAGAATTTATTTTAAAAAAGAAATCAGCTCAATGGAACTATTGGTTTCTGAGCTACAAGCTCTTAAAAGTCACGTAAAGTAACTGCAACGTTACTGCAAATACTTTGTGTTCGGAGAACAAAAGAAGCGCTGGGGCCGAATTACAGCATCCGTGATCGAGCAAAATTGTACAAGATTGATAGGCACTTGTCTCGTCGTGCCCTTCATAGTTTTGCTCGATCACGGAGGCTGTAATTCGGCCCCAGCGCTTCTTTTGTTCTCCGAACACAAAGTATTTGCAGTAACGTTGCAGTTACTTTACGTGACTTTTAAGAGCCTTCTTGAAAAGACCCCGCGCTGGGGCCGAATTACAGCATCCGTGATCGAGCAAAATTGTACAAGATTGATAGGCACTTGTCTCGTCGTGCCCTTCGAAATTTTGCTCGATCACGGATGCTGTAATTCGGCCCCTGGTTATCAAACCAACAACTCGAACATGCATTTTTCGGTCTTACGACACGCTCATACACAGTTGGCTTCAATGGTGTAAGTATGTTCGACACAACAATCGCATCGCTTGCGTAGTGCGGTCATACTGTCGCTGTATTTGTTGAGGGTAGATTGCAAGTAGCGAAAATGCCATAGCTTGCCTGGGACCGAATTACAACATTCGTGATCGAGTAAAATTGTACTAGATTGATAGGCACTTATTTCGTGGTGCCCTTCGTAATTTTGCTCGATCACGGATGCTGTAATTCGGCCTCTGGTTTGAACACAAATGATCGAGAGCTGGGGCCGAATTACAGCACCCGTAATCGAGCAAAATTACGATGGGCACGACGTACAATTTTTGTACAATTTTGCTCGATCACGGATGCTGTAATTCGGCCCCTGGACCTACAAGTTTAATGCCGACTCCGAACGGCTTTTTCGCAAGAAGCTGTACATGTCAGTTTTTACTCTCTTGCCATTGTCTGCAGAGAGCTGACTACCGAACAAAAAACTGGGGTCGAATTACAGCATCCGTGATCGAGTAAAATTGCACAATATTGATAGGCAATTGTCTCGTCGTGCCCTTCGTAGTTTTGCTCGATCACGGATGCTGTAATTCGCCCCCTGAATTCAATTCTGAAAAATTTTGTTTGAGTTGGATTGAACCCGAGCTACCGCGGTTTTTTAGCTTAGTGGCCACGCACTCTACCTACTAGGCTACGGCCGCCACATTTGTTTTTGAAGGCGTTTTATAATGCAGAAGGGCTGTGTAAGTATCAGACTGGGTTTTTTGACATTTAAATAAAATCTTTTTTATTGTCTGAATTGAACTTTCAGCCAGACCATTAGACCTTGATAATCATGGGCTTCATGTGCGATGTTCTATTTGGTTTTGCTGCGGCTGCCTTCGATGGTGTTGTTGTACAACATTTGCATTCTCCTTGGCCATTTGTATACCTTTTGTTGTTTCTAAAGCTTAACAGAAAGTAGGGATATCGGAACTTCGGATGAAGTAAACAGACCGACAGACGGATAATGTAAAATACAGATAAGCAGACGGAAATGTAAAAAGGCAGGCTAATAGTAAAAAACATATATGTATGTTTTTTTATTGTGCTTATGTTGCTTATTGTGATTTGCCAATGCTAAACTGACAGAGTAAGATACTTTCATTATACGTACTTGAAATTGATCACTATATGATATGATATGTGGACATGCCGCTTTTAAGTAATTAATTATTTTCTCCATTGCATGCCCCACAATTACTTTATATTGGCCATGCAAATTATCGTAATGCATAATTTTTTAATTTTACCTCTTTGATGCCGTGCCATGCCGTTAATTTTAAAAATAAAAACTTTTTTCATACATACTTCCAAAAATTTTGCATACACAAAATTTTATTCAGTGTAATCTTACGTTATATCTGTGTCGATGAGAAATAACATCTAAAGTCTATTTCAAAGTTTCCAGAAATCTTGCTTCAAAGTTTTCAATCGCCATATATGTTATGTGAGAGGGCCTTTTGTTTTTGCGTCATATCTTTGGCTAAGGTCATGCTAGTAGTTCTAGATTTTGTGTGTTCATAATGATATATACGTGGAACACAACTATATCAATAACTGTAACAGTGGTTTTATCTTCTGGCTGAGGTCAGCTCAGCCTTGCCAGGATCGAGTGGAAGATCCACAAACTTCCATTAAATAAGAACGCAGTCGGTGTTGGTTTAATATTATAATTTTGTATTTTATTGATATATTCTCCTTAAAAATACTTAATGCAGCGTGACGTCAGTAGCTTGGGTAAAAGTGAATGTAGGTGGTCAATTGTAGGCGGTCGGAGGTTGTGAGTCCCGTTGACGGCAAAATCAGTATTCGGTAAATCGGTGGATTAGCAATCGGTATTTCGGTAATCGGTAGATTAGCAATCGGTAATTCGGTGATCGGTAGAGCGGTAGTCGGTGGTTGATTGTTGCCAGGTGCTCGTGTCCTAAAAGAATCTGAAGTAATGCTCCCATTTAATATTTTTAGAGACAATCATGGTGGAAAAACCTCTATGAGGTTCGCATCATGTAAATAGATATAATCAATAAACAATTTAATATATATGCCGACTGCGTTGGACGAACCAAAGACAGGTTCTCACCGCAATTGCGACGTCTCAAACAGGACTCAAAGGGAAGAACCAGCAAGCTGGCTCGCCATTGAGTCACTGTGACCAAATCCAAACAACCCCCATTTAAGTATGTCGACTGCGTTGGACGAACCAGAGACTAGTTCTCACCGCAAGTGCGATAACTCAAACAGAGACTCTAAGGGAAGAACCAGCAACCTGGCTCGCCATAGAATCGCTGTGACCAAGATAAAATAAACAAACTAGCAAATAAAGGACGAACCAAAGACTGGTTCTCACCGCAAGTGCGACGTCTAAAACAGGTACTCAAAGGGAAGAACCAGCAAGCTGGCTCGCCATTGAGCTACTGCGGCTGGGCTAAAATAAACAAAACAACAAACAAAAGTATGCCGACTGCGTTGGACGAACCGGAGACTGCTTCTCACCGCAAGTGCGACGTTTCGAACAGAGACTAAAAGGGAAGAACCAGCAAGCTGGCTCGCCATCTAGTCCCGGCGCCAAAACCCAAGCAAACCCCCCGTAGAGTATGCCAACTGCGTTGGACGAACCAAAGATGGTTCTCACCGTCGGTGCGACATCTCAAACAGAGACTAAAAGGGAATAACCAGCAAACTAGCTCGCCATTGAGTCACTGCGACCAAAAATGCAGAGTATGCCGACTGCGTTGGACGAACCAAGTATTGGTTCTCACCGCAAGTGCGACATCTCAAGCAGAAACTCTAAGGGAAGAGCCAGCAAGCTGACTCGCCATAGAGTTACTACTTCGAGCTTACCTGAAGTAATGGTTTTGTGTCGCCCTTTTATTCGATATGGACAGAAAACCAGTTGGGAATTATACGTTTAGTTTTGTCTTTGGCCTGCCTGGCTATGCATAGATAGGCAATGTGTGTATTAATTAGCGGCTTATGCAGTAGTGCGGTTGTGTGTTGTCTTTGGCCTGCCTGGCTATGCATAGATAGGCAGTGTGTGTATTAATTAGTGGTTCATGCAGTAGTGCGGTTGGGTGTTGTCAATTAGTTTTATTGAGTAGGTATGTAGCGTGTGTTTGTTTCTATGGTCTGGTGTCGTAGTGCGGTTGTGTGTTATTGCTGCTTTAATAATAATCAGTAGAAATATTTAAGTAATATAATATGAATATATATATCGATAATATTTAGTATTATAGTTTACGTAGTGTGGAAATATAATATTTTTGACGTCTTTATAGTACTAAGTAGGAATATTTAAGTAATATAATATGAATATATACATCGAACTTATTTAATATTATAGTTTATCTAGTGTATAAAAGTATAAGTAATATATGTTACATAACTCAGTTCTGACTTAAATCGACTTAAGCCATTATTTCTTATCGACACAGATACAATATAATATATTCAAGGAACACGCAAGCGCGGATCTTATCTGCTTGCATTCGCTTGAACACTGAAGTAGGCTTGGGTAGTTCACTAACGAACTAGTTCAATTGAACTATTCGCACTCATGAACTATGCGAACTAATTTGTTGATTCTCGTTCTTTTAGTTCTTTTAGTTCAATCGATTTTGCAGCGAGTCAGATCGAAATGAACTAGAAAAACTTTGGTTTCATTCAACAATGGTTTGAGTCCGTGCTGATGCAGTTTTTCACTAATGAACGGTAAAAAAAAACTTGTTTGCAAAAACAAATTTTTGTGGCAAATATTGTGTGAAATGCCCCAGATGTAGTATTTTTACGTAAATTTCTTTTATGTCCGCAGTTACCGATTGATTCGGTCATATAGTTCGTTTCATTTTATAGATCTGATCATGAACGAGCAAACAAAACAAACTAAAAGACCTATTGAACTAAAAAATAAAACGAGCTAACATACCTAACGATCTAAAACACCAAACGAACTATAAGACCCAACGAACTAACAACATGAACGAGTGCACGAAACGAACTAAAAGAGCGAACGAACTAAATGAACTATATGAACGAACTAATTCATTAAACTCAACTGAACTAAAAAGAGCGATATTTTTAGTGAACTAAAATGCCCAAGCCTACACTGAAGCTTTGATCGTTCTGTAGGTGAGATGAATAAATATTTTACTGCACAAACACAATCTCAAGTGTGCAAAGCTGCCCGACACTGAATTAGAGCAATATATTTGAGGTTGTGTCTTCTAACGTTCGTGTTCTATCTTTTTGGCCAGTCCTTCTTGTTAAAATGCTCGGCACGAGTTCGACTGTTCCAAAGGCAGAGAAAACAACAATATTTTGTGTAACCAACCACCTTGCAATTCACTCAAAATGACAACCCCTTTCAAATTGCAACAAACTTTCCACTCATGCTCTTCATACTTATTAGTGCTGTTCACAATCCGGTGCAAGTGGTCTTGCATCATAGCATTTGCAAAATGGTGGAGAATATTTTTACTCTGCATAAACAAAATATATAGGGATGCATTCACTACGCTGTTGGAAATACGCAACACTAAAAATCATAGCTTATGTTTACTTTACTTATGCAATATTAAATTGCAAACTGACACCTGATAATGAAAAAAAGTAAAGGCTGAAAAAACTGATATGGAAGATAAGCAAATAAAAACAAATAATAAAATAAACTAAAAAAAACTAATTAATTGAGCCTTAAAGCTTTTTTTCGACATAAAATTGATTTAAGCAAAATATTTAGCAGGAAGTAATTTTATTTTTTATCAATCAGCTGTGCATTTCATGTTTTGCAACAAGTGTATGTGTTCGGATAGCGCGTGATAGTGGATAGATTCAATCTTAAATACACAAGATTGTGAATTGCCCTAATTTTTTCAAGAAATTTTGACATTGTCTCATAAGTCTCCTTCATATCGACAGCATGTGCAAATATGCCCAAACATGCTTCAAACGAACGCAAACTAAAATACAGGCATCTCTCAGAGATGCTACCGTCTTAAACCATAAAGTATGATTTGACCAAAAATGTAAAAAACAGCAAATATCGAATTTTAGTACCTTTACTCAAATGCATGTACTCCTGCCCTTATTTTTGCACGAATTTCTTTTAGCGATGGCTTATTTTCTCTATTAAAAGTGGTTAGGTTGGGTATCTTTAAGATCAAACTTTTTGCAGTTTTCGATTTTTTATGCATTTTTGAAGACATTTTTTACTTGAATATTTACGTAAAAAAATGATTTGATGGTGCAAAACCTACTCATATAAATGAAAAAATCTATTGAACAAATACGTAAGGGAACAAATACGGGAAACTGGGGGCGATGGATCAATGCAACATGTCTGACTGTCTCAACCTGGCGAGGCCAGCATAATCTTTGTGAAATCGCCTCAAGTCGACTCAAACCTCCACGTGGTGTTTCCTGGGCAACGTCAAAACTGAGAACCGTTAGTTTGGCGGCTAATCTGAGCGGCGGGCCTCCCTAGGCTTAAAATAGGTTGTGCGTCGGGTTTGAAGCCCACCCGTAAAAACCCATTTCAATGAAAACACAAAATAATAGAAGGAAACTGATCCCCAAATCTGATGACGACTACCGCAAACGAAAAACTGATAATGATTTACGGATATGCACCTGGAATGTCCGAACCCTTAATTGGGAAGGTGCCTCTATCCAACTGACTGATGTCTTGGGAAGATACAAAACTGATATCACTGCTATCCAAGAAATGCGATGGAAGGGACAGGGTTGCATTCGGCATGCACCCTGTGATATCTACTACAGCGGCCATGCGGAGAAGCACGAGTTTGGATGCGGATTTGTAGTTGGCAAGAGACTACGGCTCCACGTCCTGCGATTCACACCTGTGAACGAACGACTTGCCATAATCCGCATCAAGGTTAGATTTTTCAATATAAGCCTAATATGTGCGCACGCTCCGACAGAAGACAAGGACGATGAGATCAAGGAAATTTTCTACGAGCGCCTTGAAAATGCTTACGAGCGCTGCCCCCGCCACGACGTTAAAATCGTGCTTGGTGACTTCAACGCTAAGGTGAGCAAGGAAAATATTTTTGGTCCAACAGTCGGAAAGTTCAGCCTCCACGACAACACCTCCGATAACGGAATGAGGCTGATTGACTTCGCCGCAGCACGAAACATGGTCGTAAGTAGCACTAGATTCAAGCATCTCAATATTCATAAAGCCACCTGGATGTCCCCTGATCAAAAAACAAAAAATCAAATTGATCACGTTTTGATCGACGGAAGGCACTCTTCCAGTGTATTGGATGTACGCACGATCCGTGGTGCAAACATTGACTCGGATCACTATCTTGTTGCAGCCAAGATCCGTACACGTCTAGCGCAGCTAAGAATACACGCAACCCTACACAGAGAAAGCTAGACGTCGACAAGCTGCAATCGAAACAGACAGCCGATGCTTTCGCCACTCGACTCTCACTCCTGCTTCAAAGCACTCCTCCAATCGATGATATATGCGCGCAGTGGACACACATTTCCAACTCCATGTGTGCGGCTGCTGAAGGGGTGATTGGCTACCAACGCCCTCGCCGAAACCAGTGGTACGACCAGGAGTGTCGCGACGCCACTGCAGAGAAAGACGCCGCCTACAAAGCCACCCTGCAGTCGGTTGTAACGCGCGCTGCTAAAGAGCGATACAAAGAAAAGAGGAGGGAAGAGAGACATATTTTCAGGCGGAAAAAAAGAGAGGCAGAAAAGCGCGAGCAGGAGAAGATTGAGATGTATGGTGACAGGAATGAGGCCCGAAAATTTTTCGAAAAAATAAGACGCCTTGCCGATGGTTTTAAAACCGGGGCCTTTTCCTGTAAGGATGAAAACGGGAATCTAGTGACAGATGTCCAGAGTACACTGACGTTATGGAGGGAACACTTCTCTAAACTTCTAAATGGCGATGCTGACAACAATCCCGCTAATAGAGATGATATTCCGGAAACCCCAATTGCGGATGACAGCGTCGAGGTTCCGCTGCTCGACTATGATGAAGTTCTGACAGCTATAGCTCGGCTTAAAAATAACAAAGCCGCGGGAGCTGATGGCTTACCTGCTGAGCTGTTTAAGAACGGAGGCGAAGCTCTACTTAAATGCATTCACGAGCTTCTATGCAGAATATGGTCGGAAGAATGCATTCCGAACGATTGGAATCTCAGTGTGCTCTGCCCAATCCACAAGAAAGGCGATCCCACTATCTGTGCCAATTACCGTGGGATAAGCCTTCTTAATATCGCATATAAGGTCCTGTCGAGCGTTTTATGTGAAAGATTGAAGCCCATTGTAAACGAACTGATCGGACCTTATCAGTGTGGCTTCAGACCTGGAAAGTCCACCATCGACCAGATTTTCACGCTACGACAAATCTTGGAGAAGACTCAAAAAAAACAAGTCGACACCCACCATCTTTTTGTCGACTACAAAGCCGCCTTCGACAGCCCAATAAGGAAGCACCTGTACTCCACCATGTCTGAATTTGGTATTCCTGCAAAACTAATACGACTTTGCAGGATGACACTGAGCAACACCAGCAGCGCAGTTAAAATCGGGAAGGACCTCTCCCCACCATTTATTACCAAACGAGGTTTCAGACAAGGTGATTCCCATTGGTGCGACTTTTTCAACCTAATGATGGAAAAGATCATCCGAGCTGCTGATCTGAGACGTAGTGGCACAATATTCTACAAGAGTGTTATGCTGCTTGCGTATGCTGATGACATAGATATCATTGGCCATAATACGCGCGAAGTCAGTGCAGCATTTTCCAGATTAGAAAGAGAGTCAAGTCGAATGGGTCTGTCAGTGAATGCAGATAAGACGAAATACTTAGTGTCAACAAACAAACAGTCCCAGCGTCTTGGAACCCACGTTACCGTTCACAATACCTCATTCGAGGTTGTGAAGAACTTCGTTTATCTGGGATCCAGCATTAATTCAACCAACGACATCAGCATTGAGATCAAACGAAGAATAACTCTTGCCAACAGGTGTTACTTTGGGCTCAGTAGGCAATTGAGAAGCAGAGCCCTCTCTCGACGAACGAAAATCACGCTCTATAAATCGCTCATCATGTCCGTCCTACTTTACGCATCACAAACCTGGACGCTGAGCAGTTTAGATGAAAAGACTTTAGGAGCATTCGAGAGAAAGATTTTTCGTAAGATCTACGGACCAATCTGCGTCAATGGCGAGTACCGAATACGGTGGAATGACGAACTGTATGAGCTGTACGCTGACATCGACATAGTCAAGCGCATTGAAATCGAGCGGCCTCGCTGGCTTGGTCATGTTCAGCGCATGAAAGACGATGCTCCAGTGAAGAAAACATTCGATTCGGTACCCAGCGGCGGTCAACGCAGAAGAGGACGACCGCATCTTCGTTGGAAAGACCAAGTAGAGGACAACCTGACGAAGAATGGAATTTCCAACTGGCGCCAGCAAGCGAAAGACAGAAATGGCTGGCGCAAATTCTTAGATGAGGCCAAGACCGACATACGGTTGTAGCGCCAACTAAGTAAGTAAGTAAATACGTAAGCATTTTTAGTAGTTGTGCTTAAGTTGATAGGTTAAATTATAAAAATTGGATAAGTGGTATACAAGATATGTTTAAATATATGCAACTATTTCGTTTTAAGATACTCCCAATCTATAAGAAAAATATAGTGGTATGCCGTGTACAAAATTCGTGGCGCATAGTGTTATTGTCGTTTATATAGACATCTGACACCATGTTGTACGCTTAAATTCTCTTTATTGACTGATTTTCTGTTCTAAGGTGTTCTGTTCAATAAATTTTTTCTGTTCTAATAGCTATGTTTATAAGAACAATTAAATAACGATTTAAATAAACTAATAAAAAAGTACAATCTTTACACAATACTACCTCTACATGGATCCAATGCATTAGAAAGGGCGAAAGACCCCAGATGCTGCCTAACATCTTCTTTGATGCATATAGCGCAATGGTGGCTTTCTTCACCCTTTCTTCTACAATTTTTCTCCATGTCAGCTTGCTTTCGTGTGAGTTTTCGGTATGAAAATTGATTTCCCTTTCGTATATGCGTGCTGGTTTGTTGCGAACTGGGTTGCCACATTTCAATCAGCTGCTCGAGCGTTTCAATCACAAAGGAAGTAAGGCTAATGTAGTAAAGTTTACAAGTATAAAAAATACCAGAAAAACTTTTTCAGATTTTTGTTTGTTGTATTCTTTGTTTACTTCTTTATCACGAATCAATCTGGGCTCCAACAGTTTGCTGGTATAAATAATGGCAATTAACAATTTGCTGGCATGAAGAAGGAAATGTTTTCTGTGCACACTCATCATGACTAGATCATTGAAGCGATTTTCCCTCATAGTGCTTCTTTAACAGGTTTTTAGTCTCCTGAGGCTGGTAAGTTTCAAAATTTTCACATTTTTTCCATTTTTTCCATTAGGACAGTCAACTACGGTTAGGTTGGGTTAGGTTTATTATACCACAATTCAGCTAATTACGTTCAAACCCAGTGTTTTAACTCGCCGATAAAAAGTCACGGAAGAAGAAAAAACAAGATAAAATAGAAAAGATTTAAAGTTATAAAAGGTGGTTTTAAACTTGATTTTTTTTTTTACCTTAAATTTAAGCTCAAACTTAAGCTGCTGTCGCACAGTGGGGTATTGACCCATGAAGGATGGTATCAATTCAATTAGGAGACGGAGGAAACTTTTGACATTTTTTTTAGTTACAATGTGTCCAAATAAAACAAAACAATTAGTTGATATCTTATAGTGGTATTTTTTTGTTTTATTAAAAACAAATTTTTTAGACCTACAAATATGATAAATTTTCTTTTGCTTTTTTTTTTTAATAACTTTTATTCACTGTCGCTTGTTAAGTCTTTCTCATTCGTGTCAAAAAAATCGACATCACTACTTTCACCTATATTTTCATCATTGTCTTAATCGGATTTTTCCGTATCTTCAGCGTTGTCTTCCTTTGTTGGTGGTACAAACAAAAAAAGTTGCCATTTGAGGCAACCTTCGCAACTTCTTTTGCGGTAATTTCCTTTTGCTTGAAATGATTGGGTCTAAAGTAATTAAGAACCTATATAAAATATCCTCAAGGGTTTTTTCTGCTTATTTTTCTTGGAAAATGCTCTCTGAAAGATTTGAAGTCGTTGCTTCTTGCGCCTCCTCAGAAAGTTGACCAATCGACAATAAAGCATATTTTATGATTTCAGGGCCATGAATTAGGAATTTATGCACAGTCGGTGGCATATTCTCGAGCGCATAGTCTCGAAATTTTTCGATGTTTACTTCGTGTCCGCATGAAATTATGTTTAAAATAATATTCATTCTCTTAATAAGCTCTAAAGGGTGTTTTTTTTAGAGGTATAAAACTTCGAATTGAAATAAAACACAAGAAAATCGTTTTAATGTCCATCAATTTGGCTTTATTGGAATGATAATTTTATGCCATTGATGCTTAAATATGATTTCGGGCATGTGGCCGCCACGGCTGGCTCGAATAAAGCCAATTCTACAGGTCCAATTTTGAACCACTTTTTCGAGCATATGGAGCCGTATGTCGGCAATAACGCCACGAATGTTGGCTTCCAAGTCCCCTAACGTTTCTGGTTTGTTGGCGTAGATGAGCGACTTCACATATTCCCAAAGAAAATAATCCAATGGTGTCAAATCACACGATCTTGGTGGCCAATTGACAGGTCCATTCCGCGAAATTATGCGCTCATCGAATGTTTCCTTCAATAAATCGATCGTGACGTGCGCTGTGTGGTATGTAGCGCCGTCTTGTTAGAACCGCAACTCATCCACATTCATGCCATCCAATTCGGGAACAAAATAGTCGGTTATCATGGCTCTATACCGGTCTCCATTAACGGTAACTGACTCTCCAGCATTATTTCGGAAGAAGTATGGCCCAATGACTCCACCAGCCCATAGAGCACACCAGTCAGTTTTTGTGGATATAATGGCGTCTCAAGGGTCTCATGTGGATTCTCTTCACTCCAAATGCGGCAATTTTGCTTGTTGACGTAGCCATTCAACCAAAAATGAGCCTCATCACTGAACAAAATTTTGCGATGAAAATCAGCATCGAGATCAATCTCATTTTCGGCCCACACACCAAAATCACGACGCATTGCAAGGTCTCGCGGCTTTAATTCTTGCACAAGCTGGATCTTGTAAGGTCGCAAGCCAAGATCTTTGCGCAAAATCTTCCATAAAGTTGATGGACAAAGCTCCAATTGCTGTGCACGGTGGCAAATCGATTCATTCGGGTCCTCTTCAACATTTTGGTCTACAACGGCAATTGTTTCTTCGGTGCGCACTGTTCGACGTCTCTGCGGATGCGTATTATCACATAGAGTAAACGTAGTGCGAAAACGACCCATGGTTAACCGAATTAATTGCTCTGATGGACGATTATGTCGACCATAAAATGGACGGAGCTTGCGGTAAACTTCACGAACTGAACCATTATTTTCGAAATAAATTTGCACGATTTGCAAGCGTTGTTTTTTGTCAACCTGTTCATGATGAAATGGCAAACCAAACTGAACATAAATGACATGAGGTTTGACCACAAAATGCCAGTTTCATCTCTATTCGAAAAACAAACCTCTAAAAAAAACACCCTTTACATCAATCTGGGTTATAGATGCTGTTATTTCTGCATTTTAAAAAAAACGTTGAGGAGTATTGGTGTCATTCGACCTTCCAAACCCTGGCTTTGGTTTATCAATAACTAAACCAAGTTTTATTCTAAATTCTTTTCGAATTCTCGACTTATTTACTGATACAACCTGCTTCTCTGCCTTCCCTCTTATGAGCCATTTTTTGACTGGTAGCTTGTCAGCCAAATGTAACAAGCACTCCAAAAATCGTATCCAACCATGTAGTGTTGATAAACCAAAAGATTTTCGACTTTTACATCTTTTTGAATCTTTAAATCAATAGAATTGAATTCTTTAATAGTACCTTCACATAAATAGCACCTGTGTGTAGATGTTGTTTCAGTGAGTGCGTTGCATACCTTACCATCTACCATGGTTAACATAAGGTTGTGGCTTACCTTGATCAATCTTTCTCCACATTGTGCAGCAGATTTGCTGAGGCCACTTATTTGTGCTGCTACTCTATTTTTTTTTTCTTTTTTGGACACATCTGCTGTTTCTTTAATAAACTCTTTATGGAAGTTATAAATATCGATGCATCATTTGCATTCGGACCGTGAAAAGCTTGCTTGTAGATGCTGTTGCCCGAACTTCCGTCGAAATCCCACTTCGAAAATAAACAAAAATTAGAAAATTCATTATCATCCAAAGATTCTATAACTGGCTTTTGCAATATAAGCAAACACTGGATTGTTAAATTTAGCAAAGCTTGCTAGTTTACTTCGCAAAAAGTTTCAGAAATTGTTATAAATTCTCAGGAAGAATAACAATCTTTTTTGCGCTCAGCACAACGCAATAGCTGGGAAACTTTTCGGGTGCAACTCCTCTAATAATGTTGTACCGATGGCGGTATTATTTTGCTTCTACAAGCACAGCTAGAGCATCTTCTTTACTAATTTTAGTAGGATTTTTATATTTTTCATACGATTTCCTATATTTAATTGCCCTTTCAGGTGAAGATGTCAATTCATGTAACAATTTTGATGCTTCAATGTGACCTTCAGCACGCAAACGCATTTTTGTGGCATACGCTAAAGCTGACAATGGAGTTGAATCTCTTAACTTTTTACATTTCGCTCTTTTAGTTCTCTCGCAGGAATCTTCATAGGACAGGTCTTTTCGCCCGCGTTTCTTAGAATGGAGAATGCTATTGATGAAGCCAACCAATCGCGATTTGAATTAAGAAATCTTTCTTCAGTTCTATGTGCCCTTGTCCAACCGCATCTTAAATGCGGAAATAAACTGATTAATTATTTTATCAAAATCATTCATATATCCCTCCGCAAGACGAATTCGATGCATGATTTCGTCTCACAAATATTAAAATTTATCGCTAAATTGGGAATGCCCAGATCTTTTCATTATATCAAATAAGTTTTGACGAAATATAAACAACGTGTTTAAATCGGTTCCTAAAAAAGACTGAATTTTATGTTTATATTAAATGAACTGCACTCAAATACCCGAATACCCATTTAACACAATTATATTTCACTAGTATACAACAAAACAAACTATTGTCATATAAAACACAAGCATATGCAACAATGACTTTTCGGCATGGCTCAAACGGTTTCACATTAAAGACAAATAATGCACGCTACATTAAAAACATTTTTTTTTTAAATTTATTCGTCTTTTATTTTTTTAATATTAAAAGGAATATGTATTTCATATTGTAAAAGAATAGATCAATATCAATTCAATCACAGAATATTCAAAATTAGTAATTTTACATGGGTTTCATTTAAACAGTGAATACGTTACAAAAATAATTAATTTTTTAAGTCAGTTGTGCGGCCTATACCACACACCAACATCAACAGCTTAAGAAGAATAACAAACCAAAAAGAATTAAAAAAACATTGCATTGCATTACATTGTTGGTGGATGCCTGCCTGCACTTGCTTGTTTTTATTATAGCGACTGGAGTTCTCTTACAAAAAGCTTAATAAATTCCGAAGATGCAAAAATGGCACAACCAAATTTTAAACACTTATTATGGACAGTCTATATTTAAAGAAAATCATAATTAGATGACAATGGTGCACAAAAGAAAACACTTAAACACCACTTGAATAACAAAAAACTTTATTTTTTAATACATTTTTTAATCAACAAAAAAGAATTTTTTAAACATTTACTCAAAAAAATTTGTATGCAGTAAGAACCGCAATTACCCGAAGTTGAAGGTTACATTAAAAAAACTTTCCGCAAATATCTTATAATAAAATTTTATTGTAGAAAACTAAAAAATTTCCAGAATTTCACTGCGTGCGAACGAAAGTAAAAAATTTTGATTTTTAACCGAGATATCTTTTCAACCAGTAATGCCAGGTGAATAGGTTTTGTTGTTAGTGACGCAGAATTTTATTATCTTTAAACTGGTTTCAAAAAAAAGTTGGAACCTCAAACAATTTTTTTAATTATAGCCATAAAAGCCCATAAAATACCCCATTGCGTGTCGGGAAGGTAAGTCTTGCGTGCACGAGATGTTAAAAAAAGAGAAGGCCAGCTAAGCAGAAGGCCAGCAGTGAGGCTTAGTACTAAACTTAGTATTTTACTGTTGGTAGTTAGCAAAGGAGAATTATACAAGTTTCAGTGCAATAAAAACAAGTTCTCAAACAATAAATACCAGAATTAGATATTAAGATTATTAGTGATGGGACTTTTATAGCCTGAATATTGCTGCCCATCTTGCAGGAATATAACTGCAACAAAAAGCTAAAATTGTATACTTAAGATAAAATAGTTAAAATTTCAAATATATATGTATAGATAAAGAAAGTGGTTTAATTTGATTTAAAGGTGTTTTAATGTCTGCTACAGGAACGCGTTTGTTAGTGCCTTGGTAAACACGAAGAACTCTACCAAGGCGCCATTCTGTAGTTGGACGATTCTCTTGTTTAATTATCACTGGATTGTTGACAGAAACGCTTTTTTTCTAGTATTTCCATTAAAATCTCTTATGGAGCACTTTCAAATATTCTTCTTCCCATCTAACAGAAAGATGCTGAGCAAAAGCTTTGATTTTTTCCACCAATTTGTAAAACTACGTGAATTCTCGGAGATGCTCGGTTCTGTAGGAGCTAAGATTTGGCCACCGATAAGAAAGTAGTCTAGAGTAAATGCGACTAGATCGGAAAAGTTGTTCGACAAAAGACTTAATGGACTAGAATTAAGACAATCTTTAATACGGCAGAGAAGAGTTGATAGCACCATGAAGATATAGATTTGAGATATTGCCATTTTCTTGTCTTAAAACTTTTTACTTTTTTAAATTTGTTTTTTAAATTACTTTATACTAAAATATAAGAAAAGGCTAAGAATTTTTCCATATAAATACTTTCATATAATATTATATGTAAAGACTTAGAATTCGGAGACGTGGGTTCGAGACCCAGCTCGGACAAAAAATATTGTTTTTGTTTTTACAAATTTTTCTGTTCATTTAAAATTTTTCTAAATTTTTTTTAAAATTTATTTATATGATATGTCGTGGCGTCCGTAGCCTAGTGGGTAGAGTGCGTGGCCCCTAAGCTAAAGAACCGCGGTAGCCCGGGTTCAATTCCAGCTCAGACAGAAAGTTTTTTCAATTGAATTAATTTTTCTGTTCGGTCGTCACCTCTCTGCAGACAATGGCAAACCTTAGAGAGAAAAATTGCCATGTAAAAGCTTCTTGAGAACATAAGCCGTTCGGAGTCGGCATAAAACACGTAGGTCCAGTTCTCGGTCATTTGTGATCAAACATTTAATAACACGCACAACACAATTGATCAATAGAAGCTAGGTCAAAGTCCTTCCAAGGGCTGAAATGGCCAGTTTATTATATTATATATTTTTTATATGAAATGATATGAAAAGACTCAGAACCTTCAAAAGGTAGGCTTAAGAAGCACTCATGAATACAACGGTCATGGAATGTATTTTGACGCCAATAATAGTACACTAGCACAACTTCTTTTGCGTAGCCCCTAGCTTCATTGCCCAGTTCCCTAGTTGCCCTAGCTTCATTGCCTAGCTTCAAACTCATTCAAGAAATATTTTTTAAATATTATCCTAAAAGTATGCAATTTATCGTTTAAAAGAAGTACGTATCAAGAGTTTGCAATGAATAATAATTTTTTAATAGTTTGAAAAACTAATAATTTTAATTAGAAGTATTGTAATCGAATTCTTCGAAAAAAAAGAGTTTTCACCATTGGGGTTGTTATGAGAAATCTGGGAAGGAAAAATTCATAACTTTTAAATTATTTCAGATAATGTAAAGAAAATCATTCTGCAGATATAAATGCTGGTGGTTCACGTATATGTAAAAAAATTTTTTAAATCATATAAAAGCAACTTCCGTGTTTTACACGGTAAAAAATGTACACTACCGAAATTGAAATTAAATTCCGAAAACAAAGACTACAAAGATTATTTTCGTTCAATGTAGAAAATTACTTTAGGGATATACATATCTTTTAAAAAATTTGTAGATCCATAAGTACCAAGTCATTATCAACAACACAATATTTGAAGGACAAAACTAAAATCAAAAAAGTACGAAAGCATTGCTTCGAAGTAAAATTAATTTATACATTAATAATATATAATCAGATGAAGACATTGTGGGTTACCAAAAAATTAAGCTAATACTTTCCGTATAAAAATAACAGTAATTCAGTAAAAAATAATCATAACGCTTTTATTCGTTAATTTATTATTTAATATTAATCTTCATGTGGTTCATCTAGTAAATGTTTGTATTTTTAAAGATCCTTTCATTATGTGCAGACAAAGAAAATATTACCGGATCCGATGTAAAAAGTAATGCGTGCATAAGATCCCCTTTTATTTTTCTGGACTTGATTTTCGAGTGTTGAGATACTCTCGCAGTCTCCTAACATGCTTATTGCGAGCTTCTAAAGCTTCCTTTGACATCATTCCAATAGGTTGCACGAAAGTTCCCATAACTACACCACCATGGATAAGGATTCTATGCACACTTGGTGGCATAAAAAAGTATGTATGTAACAGGAGTACCAGTCATACAGTCCAACATACAGCTCAGCAATATATGTACAATATTCTGTAATTTGCTCTCTATTTATGTTAACATCATAAAACATACAGTTAAGAATTAATACAAATCTACGAATTAGCTCTTTGTTTTCTCACGTAGCTGCAGCCGCTAAGGCATATTACACAAAAAATCAAGTTTTTGTCAGTCGACGTTCCGAATCTCTGATTTGGAATATCGACGATAACATACACTCTAACAAAAATTCACGAGAATTTACTACAATAATTGCTGGCAACTGATTGCCTACATTTATTATCGTTTAATCCCATGAGCAAAATTATAAATATTTATCGTTAAAAATGCGTGAATCCTCTCACCTACAATTATTTCTTTCGCTCTCTTGTAAAAACTCTCTTCTAAAATTATTTCTTCCAATCTTGTCTGCGCTTATAAAAAAAAGCTAGAAACGCGCGAAGTCTCTCAAGTAAGTTTTGAGTATGGCAACAACAACAACTCTGTATAGAGTCAATCAGTCAGCAGAAGGCGCTACTCTTTCCTACTCCAGTAGGCTTGAGTAATTAAGCTGTGACCAATCTACTGTTTAAGTTGTATATAATTGGACACTTGTCCGAATAAACTCTTTAAAATCATATGACGTTAAAGCAGAGGTGTTTATTTAAAGGCGTAAAATACCGCTGCTACAGCGTTTTTAGGAGTATCTGAGCGAGAACACGCTGAAATAGTGTGAAAAGTAGGGAAAATATACATATTTTAAGACTCTCTGAGCGAAAACACGCTGAAATAGCGTGGAAAGTAGAAAATATACATATTTTAGAATTATCTGAGCGAAAACACGCTGGAATAGCGTGAAAAGTAGAGAATTTATATATTTTAGGGCTCTCTGAACGAAAACACGCTAAAATAGCGTGAATATTAGAGATATATACATATTTTAAGACCCTCTGAGCGAAAACACGCTCAAATAGCGTGAATAGTAGAGTAAATATACATATTTTGGAAAAAGACGCTGATTTTCAGACAAAATTGAAAAAACTCACGCGTGGTTTTTTACAAAATCGCCAATAAATGTCGTGAAATTTCACAACATTTATTCTAGAGATTTTTCAATCAGTTTTTAGAGTGTAGTCTAAGACAACTAAGTCCTTGTTCTTGCTGTCCAGTTCAGCAACCAAAATTTCGTAAAGCTCGCCACGTTTTACTTGTACCATTTCAGCTAAGGAGCCTGCTGGCAGATCAATCCTATTGGAGTATGTCAAGGAACAATCAGATATTGTTAAACAAATAAATCAGCGTAATGTCGGGTGATGCGTAAGATTCGCAGTCCACTAAAGTCATAGTTTTTTTTCACAACATTACAAGTCGTACACAAAGCTTGCACTGCATTTTTTTCACAAGAATCACACATACACTATAACTATGTTTTAAAAAATTGTCTAACCTTAACTTTCTACGGAAGATAATAAATATAGCCCTTTACTATTTTAAAATTAGCATTTTCTCACATAAAGAAAATACTTATTAATTGCGCAAGCGAAAAAAATTTGAAATACAAGTATTCCTGTTATAAAACAGCTGACAGCGTATCAAAATGACGAGACACAAAAATTGAGATTGCCGTTAAACACAGTGGTTATCTGACAATAACAGATCGATTCTGCCGTGGTAACGTTAATCTTATTACCGAAGAAATTCGCGTTATGGCAACTTTTACAACCTTTTGGTATTCTGCAACCAGAGAATATTAGCTGCGTTTTTTTTTCATGAAAGATTATGGAATATCATTTGTGAAAAAAAAACTTCAGTTAAAAAAACTTGATGTTCTTATGTAGCTGGCAGATAAATTTTTTGAAAAACAAAAATTGTTGTATGGAATCTGCTTAGCAATTTATCCAATTGCTTATGATATATAAATGTTTTCTTGTTAGCAATGCTATAACTACCAAAATTTTAAAATGTCAAATAATGCAGTACTGCCAGTTTTTACAATCACAGCTTCATCTAGCCGTCAATAACGGCTAAGTGTTGTCTACTTTTACAGTTGCGCCCTCAACACTTAAAAACATAGAATTGGATCAATTTAAATGATCCAGCTCACTTGCTGAATCATTTGTTGTTTTTGTTTTGCTTGCAAATGCGATGATATGATCATGATCTCCCATGAAAAAACGCAGCTATTGTTACCATCTCTTAAAGTGGTAACAAGCAAAACAGCTGACATTTGCATAGCTTGCATTTGGCGATGTGAAGCAGCTCTGGGTGGCTGCGAATAAAATAACACAATACTGCAGCAACGCCGGTGTAGCATGCAAATTTCCTGCTAAGAAAAGCAATTATTATTTTACAATTGAACAAAATTAAATTAATTCTTTGTACTTACTTTTCTTTAACTTTTTTTTTGTTCACCACGATATTACAAAGAGCAAGGTGAGCTTCCGACGTTAGACAGCGTTACCGTGTGCACAAAATACCGATTACTAAGACCGGTAACGAATTTCGGCAACAAGATTACTATTACCGGTAATGCACAGAATCGATCTTTAAGTAAAAACTTAAAAATTGGTATAGCTCTGACTTAAAAATGTTGATTAATCGCTCCCAGATTGCTTAAAAGTGCTAGGTAAAAGGGTAGTTTTTTAGAAAAAAGTCTATAACTTTTGAATCAGTTGAGATATTGAAAAAATTTTTTCTGCTAGATTTTGAAAGCAAAACTTGTTAGTTTTCTTTTGTAAAAAAAAACCTAATATGTTTTTTTAAATTATGACATGCTAAATTTTTTAATTATATTATAAAAGTAATCTTTTGAGCTTTTTCAAAAAAAATAAGATAACCTGGAAGCTCTAGGCATTGAATACTAAGGTTTTAATAAAAAATAATATGTTAGCGTTTACAAAATTCCTTCGGAAATGTCCAGTGGACATGAAGCAGCTCATTTAAATTAAATACATTTTCTTCGATATTGTAAAAGATATACTGGATGTGTCCAGGATATCAGTATGCCTAATCGAATTCTGGATCTATCCTGGATATCCAGTGTGCCCAATCGTATTCAGGAACGATTCGTAAGTTTGTTGCGAAAATAGTTAAAAACCAATAAATAAGAAAACTGAGTTCCTTTTTTTGCATTTTTGTCTGCTAGTGTTTTGTTGTTGTTACCCGCTTGTAAAAATTTGTCGGTGATGACATTGTAATGCAGAACTGTAAAGGGAAGCAAATTCTTACTTTTACTTACTTTATAATTGAACCTCACACTATTTTGTTTTGATTGTTCAAACCAGCGTTGCCAAAATGTGAAAATTTTACCAAAACTGGTAATTTTTTTTTCGATGTGAAAACGTGAAATTTAATTCCATTTTCGTAAATTTTTGGAGTGAAGAAACAAAACAAAATTTTTTTACAGAATGTTCCCTCACTCTTCGTTAAAGGTACACTGTTTTTGTGTTTCCTGCATAAACGCATTAAAATGATCGGCCTTTTTCAATGTTTGCTACGAAACAACAACACAAAATTAGTTAAAAACTTAATGACACTTCCTCACAGTTCAGCCATTGCTGAAATAATATTTTCAAACCTTTCTTTAATAAAAACAAAACTAAGAAAAAGACTCGATTTTAAAACCGTAAATGATATAATGCTTTCCAAAGTATTGATAAATAGTGCAAATAATCCGCACTTTGTATGGTCAGCGAAAAAATATACAATATGTAAGAGCATACATCTAGATTGACTTTTATTTACAAAAAGTGAAACAGCTATGTTTCAAACAATTTTCCTTTTATCTTTTATTTTATATTTTGTGCACAAAAATGATATATGAAAATTATTAAATTTCTAAGAAAAAGCTATTTTGTTTTAAATTTCAATAAATTTCAGTTAAAAACATTAAAAAAAAGCGTTTTTGGAAATTTCATAATTTTTACTTATCAATTTTGTGCGTTTTACCATCGATATTACGTGGGTGGCCAAATTAATAGGCACAACTTTTAAAATGCAAACTTATCGTTAAATTAATTCATCAAAATATTACACAAGATTTAGTTTAGTTGTACAAATAATTAAAATTCAAAATTGCATTTATAACTACCTTTCATTTAGTTAAAATGAATTTTTGTTATAAATTCACAATATTGTATTAGTATATTAAGTTCAATTTATTGCTCTCGAAGTGTAAACATATTTTAGGCACAGAAAATGAGTTATAACTATAGATTTTAATCGCTAAATAAATTTTTCACATAAATTATTCTTGAAGCTTGACTATTCTGTAAAAATTTATAAAAACGAGTTGAAGAAAATTAACTTTGTCAAAAAAATGACAGAAAAGGTGCAAAAATCAATTAATGTATCCATAAATTCACATTGTAAAGGTTGCCCCTAATAATTTGGACACTCACTCTACATGTTTCTTGGCTTTAACATTGAAAGTTTTTATGCTTTAAGAATAATAATTTTTTTTTAAATGTAACTAAGTTACTTTTATGATTTTTGTTACTTTTTGTACAAAAAAATGATTCAATATTGATCTCACGCAACCATATGTACAATTAAATAATACATTTAACTGAATGTTTGTTAGGGCGGGTCAAATTGTATGGAACGATTTTTTTCGATGGAGCGTATAGCAAAAACGTAATCTATAAGTGATTCTTAGAAATTTTGCTCAAGAGACCATAGCTCTAAGTCGGATTTGGAGCCCCCCAAAATTTTAAAATAGATATTTTTCCAGATATTTTCAAAATAGATAGAATAATTTAATTAAATTCGTCATAAAATCGGATAGAATTATAGTAGATTTCTCAATCTGGGCTTGTTTGAAAGGTATTATTATCACCTTTCAGAATCTGTATTGAAACCAATATTTTTTTTTTATTTTTAGTATAAATATTAGGAATTTTTTGTCGAAATATAGCCTAAAATGAACTTTTAACTAAGAAATTCTGAATTTTCTTCGATTTTTTTGAATTTTTTTTTTTGCAGATTATGAAAGTTCAAATAATTTCCAACAACTTTTATTACATCAATTTTTTTTTTGTTTTGAACTCATTTTTGTAGGAAAATCGATCTGAAAAAATCAACATTTTCAAGGTTTCAACAAAAAAACACTATTTTTACATTTTTAATTCAATTTATTTTTAAATATTATTCTCGACCTACAATTTAATGTTTTAACGTGGTAATTTTATTTTTTAAGGTTCTTTTTACTTTCCATTCGAGGAATTTTCTTACGACTTTCTAATGTCACTACCATAACTCCTTCACGATTCTTTTCTATAACTCGTTTTGAAACACTCGTTAATAATTGTACATGTCTTTCTGTTCCTTGTATGTGCATTGGAATTTGTGGATCAGCCAGTGGTGGTTCATCGAAATCTAAGTATTCTACCAAGTGATCATATGGAATCTATCGAGTAAGTGCTGGTTCAAATAATATATCGTCATTATTCATATCAATTGACATAATCAGTAGCATCGAAATTTAAGATATATTTTTTGTAAACTCTGAGTTTAGTTGGATCGTACAATTTTTCTCGATAGTGTAAAATCTTTTTGATAGCTCTATCCCGTATTGCTTTTCGATCATCAAATAACATTGTTAATAAGATATTTTCTGGATATGCGTAATATGAGTTGTTTTGAATTACACCATCTACAATATTACGTAAGTTTGGTTGTAAGTATCGTGTCCAACGTATAAATTTTAATAAAAGTGCACTGCCGTACACAACAGAGTTATAAAACTTCACATTGAAGTACATTGGCACATAAACTGTAATAATATAAACTGCCAAAGTTTTTAAATTGGTCGATGGTGTATTAGTTGTTACATATAATCGTAATAATCTACTTGCTTTGGTTAACCAACGAGAATGTGTAATTGTTCCTGGTTTAATGTTAGCTAAATCAACTGGAACAATACCATTCGAAATTGCTTTAGCTATTTGATATAAATATTTAACATCTGTTGATAGTTCGAGCTCATGTTCATGATCCATCATTGCAGGCATATTCTCCAGTAGTATTGGATCAAAATCAGCTACTACCTGAAAAATGAAATGTTTAGATCAATTAAAATGCAATTATTTTATTTTAACTTTATTCTTATCAAAATAATGACAATAAATAATGATAAAACATGATGATATTAAATAAAATAAAGTGTTACATACCTGCAATTTCTCGCATTCTTGAATAGCTTTGAATAACTTTCCACTTGCTGCTCGTGGTCCACTGCTGACTGTTTTGTCCAATGCTTCATATAAATGACGAAATGGCAGCTCATTGAAATGAAGCAGACATATAAACCAGTGAATTGGTCTATTTTACTGTTTTTCAAATAATCGTAAAACACCATTTTCTGTTCCAGTATTTGCTGGCTCACCATCACTGCCAATGACAATAAATTGGTCAACTGTTAATGTTTTATTGTTGAAAAATTCATTCAGTTTTTTGTGTTTGGTTTTTGCATCTTCTTGACTACCCAAATTTACATATCCAAGTAACTCATTATAGGGCTCTTTCAGAACAACTAAGTGCGGTTCTTTTACCATAGTGGTATGAAATTTGTCATTAATTTTCTCTGTAGTTAATGAGTCATCTTTTCTACCATCTAAAGAGAATGCAGTTATGGAAGAATTTTTATGTCGTGTACGAAGCACTGCATCTCTAGATTTAACTTTTTCTCTAGCCACTTTTGATTTATCCATAATACAAAGATTACCATGAACATCTCTAAAATTTATATCTTCGAATAAAGCTGTTGCTAAACATGAAGCGACTCTATCTGAAACACCGAATCTATTACACATCATAGCAAAATTTAAGGCATCGTATCTTTGAGTATAATGACCTCGTCTCATTTTAACAGTTGCTTCTGGAACTTCTGTTGTTGCTTCATTTTCATCTTCATCCATGTGTAATTCAGGTGGCTCGTATGTTGGATCATCGGTACCAGTTGTAAATGTTGGTATTGTTGTAGCTACTTCTTCAACGTCTTCCGTATATCCAGGTATTGTGAATTTTCTATCACTATGCTGGTCCATCGTAAATTCTTTTAGATGTTCTGGAATCAATCTACACGAGCATTCTGTTGTTTTTAATTTGCAATTACATTTGCCAATATAAAATAATTCGTTTAATGAATCAACAAATGTTTTAAATTCATCTGTTTTGTTTCTATGTTGTGCATGTTTCTGGTATTTATCAAGAAAACCAGTTAATTTTTTGAAAACACTCTTTCTATTAATGATTTCAATATTTAATTTACACCAAATTTGGATCAATTTATCTGTTACGTAAGGAGTAAAAATTTTATACGAGAACATTTTGTTTTCAAATTTAGCACGATCACTTAAAAAAAATAATATTTTAAAATGTCACATTTAGCAAACTAAGATCATTTCAATCACTTGATAAACCAAAAACAACAATATCTTGATGAGGCATCTAGATTCAAATCTAGACTCAAAACTTGCTGATGTTGTTGCTTCCATTTGCGAAGACACCGCAGACGATGTTGATGGTTCTTCACTCTTTGATTGTGTCACACTAAATTTAAAAATAAAAAAAATATTGGTTTTGTGATAACCGAGTTTTTATTTTAGTATTTTGGCAAACTGCGTGCGCATTGCACGATGAACGATTAAGGAACAAGGAAAAGCAAGCTGGGCAACGTTTAGTGTTGGTAAAGTCATTATTTTGTAACATCATTATTCAGTGTTACAAAGTTGTTCAATTGAACAATGCTGCCATTGACGACTTATTCTACAGGTATCAATACAGATTCTGAAAGGTTATAAAAATACCTTTCAAACAAGCCCAGATTGAGAAATCTACTATAATTCTATCCGATTTTATGACGAATTTAATTAAATTATTCTATGATATATGGAAAAATATCTATTTTAAAATTTTGTGGGGCTCCAAATCCGACTAAGAGCTATGGTTTCTTGAGAAAAATTTCTCAGAATCACCTATAGATTACGTTTTTGCTATACGCTTCATAAAAAAAAAAAAATTAACCCGCCCTAATGTTTATGTATCAAATATATTTACTATAAATTATATGTTCGTTGGATATCTTAAAACTTATTTTAAATAATTAATTTTTCGTGTGATGAGAAATTTTTTTGGAATTTTGGTAAAAAAAATTTAAGATGCGGCAACCCTGGTTCAAACAACAGTTTGACTTATTCGTCTGTGTAGCAACATAGTGTTTTCTAACATGAAGTTTTGCAGTGTAGTGTGTTTGTAAAAATTATAACTCTTTATGTTCAAACCAGAACAAAGTTTTAGGCACACACTAAAGAATTTCAAAAATAAATTCACACCGGTGAACGGATATTTACATTTTCTGCACCGAACGGTGTTAATTTACACCGCTTACGCGGTGTGAAATGACGAACTTATTCGATCGGTATGAAATTAGAAAGGCAAAGAAGAAATTAGAAGGCAAAGAGCAATATTGAAATCACATTCTCATTGATAAGCAAATTAAAAATTTAAATTTCCCAATATATATTGTTCATTTTAATTTTGTAAATCTTAATTAAAGATTCAAACTTTATTTTTGACACCTCGAAATAGACCCCAAACAAATTTACTTCATATGAAATAACTCCCAATTTATGGGGACAATTTCATTATTTTTGGGAAATATTTCATTTTTTTGTTTGGTTCGTATTCCATTATGAAATAAAGCCCAATGAACTAAGCCCCAATCAAAGTTTTCTGCGGCTTATTTCATTTGGCAATTAATAAACTTAATGACAATTTAATAAAAATTGTAAAAAAACATCTTTTCGAATAGTTAAAAATTACACCGTTCGGTGTTAAATAAAATTATCATTTTGCGTATTATAAATAACCACCTAACAGGGTACAAAACTAACATCCTATCTGATGTTTACTTTTTTATGCCGATCGGTTTGAAAAAAATATGCTCTTTCGGATATAAAATTCTAGCACTTTGACACGGTGTTTTTTTTAACACCGAACGGTGTAGGAATCCCTGGAACACCGATTGGTGTAAAGGCCCAACCAAGTTATGCTTAAGCAACCAAAAGTTTGAGAGCAAAAGCATGCACTTACACGGCAACATATGAAGTCGCCCAAGTTTTGTCTAAACATTCCTTTCGTTCAGTTTTATAACTTTCGTTTACTTTTTGAAACTTGAGAGATAGCGCTTGACATCGTAGTTTGCTAAGCAGAATAGGGTTACATTGGCATCGGAAGCGGGGGGAAAGGGGGCAGTCGCCCCCCACTTTTTTAGCTAGTTAAACAATTTAAAAGGAAAACTTCAAAAGTTATTCAAAATATCAGTTTTTTTACAACGATAATATTTTTGTATTATATATTTTCCTCTTCTTTCTCTCTTCTTCATAAGCATGCTTGCGGATAACCATTTTCTTTCTCTGTGTTTGCAAAAAGATAGAACAAAATGTAGAGTTTCTACTGCAAACCGACCACTTCAGTTTAAAAGCACCCTTAAGTATGTAGCTTAATGCTTGTTAATTTTGCAACTCTGGTAAGAAAAAATTTGACAAGTTCTTAGGGGCTTTCCATATTGGACGACATGTTGTACGATAAGTTAGATGGAAAACTAATGGGACTATTTGATTGAGCGTTCGAACGATCCAACTTGTAAAGCAACATCATTAATTGCAAGCTCTCAAGCAAAACACATCCGGCTAATAGCTAAGCAACTTTTAGATGCCCTAACAATTGAGCAGTAATTTTACATAATTGTACAATATTGTACAATCGGCAGAAAAAAACCAAAAATTTCGACTATCGTTTTAGCTTACGCATGGTACTACATGTTGTACAATCTGCCATGTTGGTCCAATGTTTTGGACCATGCGAAAGCCCCTACTGTGAATTAGCTGATGCAAATCCACCTCGACGCTTTGAAGAAACATCAAATCCGGTTCCTTCAGTACAGTTGCCATTATATGATCGGCTACGAAAAGATTATTTCGAAATTTTAGATCTTCCCTCAAATGAGATAACGGCTAGATTCGATCAAACAGGTTGATATTTTAATTTTTTTTTATTTTTGCATGTTTACACCAGCTTCACTCAACCGACTCACTTTGATTTAACATTCGGTGAGTCGGTTGAGTGAAACTAGTGTAAACTGGCACTTTGTAAATCTTATTGTACATTTAAACAGATCTTGACACTCTGGAATCGTTGGAAAATATTGTAATCGAAGCCTTCAACGGAAAAGTACCTTCTGAACAAAATCTAAAAACAAAACTAGATCTTTATGCAGATGACTTTTTTGCAGATGAAATTGCTGACGCAATTGCCTGGCCAAACACCTTGAAATTGTAGTGGCATTGTATCCCAATTTGCGAAAAATTCGGATACTGTAAAAAAACTATTAAATGAAGTTGAAAAACTTATTGCTTTGCTTTTGACTGTGCCTGTATCAGCAGCTTCATCTGAGCGTTCTTTTAGTGCACTAAGACGACTTAAAACGTATCTTCGAGCAACTATGACACAGAAACGACTCACTCATGCGGCACTTATACACATTCACAAAGATAAAGCCGAAGAATTGAATTCGATGGAGGTGGTGAAAGAGTTTGTTTCTCGCAAGGACAGAAAGAAACATTTTGGAATAATTTAAATTGATATAACTTTTTGTACCTTATTGCATTTAAACCATGTAAAGATATACCTAGTCTTGCTTTATTAAAGCAACCATTATTTCTTATATTTTCATATTACCATATGAAAGATCCTTTAAAGAATGATCTCTAATATTAAAATTGGAAGAACTTTTAAAAATAATGAAATTTTAATATTTTTATATATTTTTATATTTTTTTTTATTTTAAACTAAATAAAAAATTTGTTAATTCACATTCATGTTTCTTTGAAGAAATTTTGGTGAACTTTTTTTTGCACCACCATTTGTACTGCCCCCCAGATGAAATTCGCTTCCGACGCGCTTGTAGGGTTAATAACAGTATTGAGAATGTGTTTAATTAAAATTTAATTATTTGTATGCCAAATTTTTCAATGAAAAATATTGTTTCTTTTTTATTTGTGTATATTTAAGCAAATCATGGAAAATGTGTTTATTTTTGCTGAGAAATTTTGAGTTTGCCACAGCTCATAAGCCAAGCAGCACAATAAACATTTGTTAGTTGATGGCAGCCCTTTTTAACATATCTATAAAATTTTTTTTATCTGTCAATTGAAAAAATTACGTTAATTTATTTATTAAAATTAATGCAGATCCGAATTTTGTTGATAAACTTACAAAAATTACTTAAAAACATAACATGTATGAAAAAGCTGACAGGCATCATTTCAATAATTTTTTCAAAGTACTTTTGAACTTTTTTATTATATAAAAGCATTATATATAAGCATAAAATCAGTTAACTTGGGTGACTTTCCTACTTAATCATTTTTTTTCGTCAACTTTTCTCTGAGACTTTTATTTGCTTAAGCATAACTTAGTTGGGCCCTTATGATTAGAGAGGATTAAAATATACACGATAAAAGTCAATTTTAAGCGCATTAAAAAGCTCGAAGATTCGGTGAGGAATCGAGGAACTTCACTTTTCAGTCTTGGTGTTACTATTGAATAAAAACAAAACAAAAACTAAATCTTAAAACCTAAAAAAAAACATCCAATATTTAAGATTTATTAATCTTTAAAAACAAACAAATGGAGTTAATCATCGTTTTCTGATTCATTTAGGGCCGTTTTCTCAATGTCCGATTAGAAAAGCTTTTAACCGGGGGTTAGCTAACAGTACGATAACTAAAAAAACAGTTTCGTTTTCACTAAGTGTCGGTTAAGTAAATGTCGGTTAAGTCATTAATTGTTAATTTTTTGATGTGAAAGTTGTAAATATCTAACAAAGATTAATTAATAAATAATTTAAAACTGCAACAGAGTGCGGAACTTCAGTGCATATGAAGAAAGTGCATTACTCTTCCACGTAATCACGACTATGCGCATATGTCCTTTTTATATTTTGGATCGAATTCAAGTTAGAAAAAAATGAAATCCTCGAAATTCTTTCCATTTTTCACTATAAAATATATAATTATTTTTTACACTACACAGCTGTTCTTCCGATTAGCAACTAACCGGAACCTCAACTTGCCGTTAACTTAACCGGCACTTAAGACCTAACTGAACATTGAGAAAATGTTTTTTGCTAACCGCCAGTTAAAGTTCCGACTAGTGCTTAACCGGACACTGCTAAAACGGCCCTTAAACAGCTACAATAAACAACCAAATGCTGCTTTAAATTTTCCCTAGAAAACTGTCTATGTTCCTCTGTTAAAAATATGGATAGACACTCTGCTCAAAACCACACATTGGTTAAAAAGTGAAAATAAATACCAAAATTCATGAGCCCTCTTGATGATTTTTTTTTCTTTACGTTGCTTAAGAATAGTCTAATTAGCATGATAACAAAATATTTTGGAGAAATATTCACAGGTTTTTTGTGCAGACGTTTTTTTAACTAATAGTAGCATTATTGGAAAACATTTCTGCATACTCGAAAATTATTTTTAGTTGTCATTTTTATAATAAATTTTTTAAACAAGTCGATATGAAGATAAAGAGGACAATTAAATTTTAAGGAGAATATAACTATATCAGCACATCGCAGCCTTTCGTTTTCATTTATGGAATAGTTTTTGTTGGTCTTTAACTTAAATGTTTCAAATTACAAAAGTGAACGCTTTTTGCGTTTTTCAGACTATTGACAAAAACTAAATGCGTTTAGTGTATATTTTCAGTAGTGAGACTAACTAAGTTAGCAGTTTTATTAAGTATATTTTTGGTTATTGCTTAATACACCAAAGAATTTGAGTGAAACATACCCAGCGGTTGAAATAGGCCTTAGACAACACATTCTGTTTGGCCTGAAGGGTAGTGGTAAGGCCTGAGTATTCAACACACCACTTGATTTATTTCCCCATTACTTAACACCTGATATCTTTTTAAGCTATATAGCGTAAAAACTGTATAGCGTAAACTCATGCCTGAATATCCCCAAGAAAATTCGTCCGAAAACTCAGGCCCCAGGGAACGCTAAAAAATGAGGCCTTCTACTAGGTAGTGAATACTAGGTAGTGAATACGAAAAAGAAGGTAAGACTATTTTAAAATTTTAAGTCATCTATTACATTTATTTATAACTAGCATGCTTCGCCACGGAAGTTTTTTTATCAATCTTCTTGACACACCTCAAAGACGGGACAATTTTTTCACACATGTGTTAATTTTTACCTAATTTTGATTTTTATTAATTTTTATGTGATACAGCTAGTTTTGCGACATCCGAATTAGTGATTCGATATGGCATCATCGTCTTTATTGGGTTAAGACAATACATATCAAAGAAATAAAAAATGTTAAATTTTTCTCTTGTTGTTTGGTTTGGTTTTGTTTGGTTATGTTTGGTTTGGTTTGGTTTGGTTTGGTTTGGTTTGATTTGGTTTAATTTGGTTTGGTTTGGTTTGGTTTGGTTGGGCTTGTTTTAGTTTGGTTTGCTTTGGTTTGTTTTTTTTTTGTTTGGTTTTGTTGTTTTTTTTTGAGCGCAGCTCTGCATTTATATGTACCTCACTTTTCGCCTTGATCGATACTCATCAGCAGCGCTCGGATTTTGATGACCTAACAAACTGCAGACAATTACATAAAAAAATGACAAAAATTACAAAAATGACAAAAATGACCAAAAAACTGCAGAAAACTACCTTAAAACTGACAACAATTACCTGAAAAACGCAAACAATTACATAAAAAAATAAAGCTTTAAAAATAAAACATTACAAAATTTAAAATTTATTGTATTAAATTTGTATACATAGCGTTACAGTATATTATAAAGTACATTTTTAAGTTATTAAAATTGAATAAGCGTCGATTGTCTGGCAAAATGTTTCTACTTCTGCACTGACGATAGGAAAATATTTAAAAGGCGAAAGGAAAGTCATCGGATGTAAGTTCCTCTGCTGATTTCATAGTATTAATATTTTTACCTCCTAATATTTAAGAAATAGAGCATAAAAACAGATATAACTAAAACTAGCATTTTCTGAGCTTTTATCTAACACTTGTTTCATCTTTCTACTCGCGCTTTCGTCAGTTTCACAACTCACAGAGTTTTTTTCATCAAGGTCTATAAACAAAGCTACTCTTTTTGCGATAGGTAATGTTTTTGATTGAAAAACTCTATTTTTAAAGGAATATGTTTAAAAATGTTCATTTATTTATACGAAAAAACGAAAAAAATTCTATTAAAATTTCGCAACAATGACCTAGGAAGTCGAAAATGCTTTAAAAATTAAAAATGTCCAAAAATGTCATTAAAATAACACAAAAATCCCTAAAATTACCAAAAAATGCCCTAAATCTAGTTAAAATGACCTAAAAAATAAAACCGATAAAAAATGATGATAAAATGACCTAAAAACTTTTCATATTTGGAATTTAGGAGACATAAATTGAAGTTCTAGATAAGCAGGAAATGTCTTAGTAGAAAAAAGATGACATGTCATCGAAAATCAGTTTTTTTTTATGCGCTGTGCTAGCTGAGCACTAAGAGAAAGAGAAAAATAGATAACAACATGGAGTTTATTGAAAATCTCGCAACACAAACGCGTCAAAAGCCTATGAGTAAGCAATACCTTAATATATATATATAATATATATATATATATATTATAAAAATTTCGAAAGAAAAGTACCCCGATATAAATCTGTGGCATAAATATGATATTTTAAAATTTTTTTCATAAGTAACTTTTTTTAGAGTAAAGTCGTAACTTGAAATTTTCAGTTCAATTTTATATAATAGTATAGATATAGATATAAATAGATATAAATAGATAGATAGATAGATAGATACTATATACATACATATATAGAATAGTATTTTCATAAATTTTGCAATCAAATATTTTTTTTAATAATTTTATTAAATTTCTCCTTTCTTAAATTTTTAAGAATGAAAAAATATGCATGAATATTTCGCATTGCTTGATTTTTATTTTAATTTCCCAAAGCTATTTGGTGCCATTACAACTTCGCTTCTTATCTCCACCGTCGCTCTATACCTTCGCTGCCAAACTCAGGGGCATCTTCCGGTCTGAGATAAAAACTAAACAAATATTCACAGATTGGACAATTTCGAGAAATGTTCAGAAAGCTTGAATGGAAATGCTTATTCTTAAATCAGTAATGATATCATTCCCGAATTTTCAAAGCAAAATAGATCTCATTTCACTCTAGATTTCATCAGATATTACATACAATTGCTGACCACTGGGTAATTGCATGTTTTTTCACACTGCCAAAAAGTATGCTCTTAAATTTGTAAGATTTTGCTTGTATCAGTCTTTCAATCAGAAATAGTTTGCTGCAAAATGCATGAGGTTCACTCCATTTCTTTTTAATAAAAACGAATTGGTCAGTTCTTTTTTCATGGTTTTTGTTTTATTTTTCTTTAAAAACCCAAACAAATAATATTTTTGAATAAAATAAACTACTTAATTCAGCCGTTTGAATGCTATGCCTCATGAAAGTTGAAATTTAATAAATCACACATACTGATAAATTTCTTATGGGAGATGGCATAAAATAACTATAATAATTTTTATTTTAAACATATATTTTTAGAGTTTTAAAGAGTGGTTTTTATATCGGCTCAATAACAAAAATATAGCGTTTTTAATTTCTTATAAGGGAAGTAGGCGTGGCTATAGACGGATTTAAAAATTGTTCATATGCAATCTCTTATATTTAATTTAAACTTATGTGACAAATTTTATTGGTCTACGTCGAATCTTTCTATATATGGTCACTTTTTTTGTGGTGCTCAACCACTGTGCACCGCAGGATGAAGCGGGGAAATATCTTAAAAATGACAATTCATTGGGCTTTAGCTTATTCAGAATTTTTTCAACACTCTTAATGTCCTTAAACAATACATTAATAGGAATTGAATTTATTCAGAAACTTTTTTCATTGAACTTTTGTTCAATATGCATTTGCATATTTTAATCTTCTCTAGTTATGATGCAAAGCTTATATTTAAGAATACATGTTTTAACATTTAATGCTTTTTTCAATAATCAACAGCTCGTTTATTTTTCAGGGACGTATTAGTATAGAGCAAGAGAGTACACATTTATAAAAGTCGAATTGAAGTCCGGTTTAATGCTATTGCTTAATTCATTAAACTAGTCAAATTTGTATTCAAATATCATGTAATCATTTAGTATAATTCAGAGATGCATGCGAAAGAATTTTTACTGCAACTTGCAACATCCTCAACAACAACAACAACACCTACTGATGCAAATACAATCAACGCCCCCTACACTGAAAGTGTGATTAAATAAAATTAAAAATGCATAAACTTAAATTGAGTATGAAAACAAGTGCCGGTGACCGGTCTTTATGTTGCCAATAAACTTTAATATTGTTTGTATATTTTTTAACTGTTCTGCGACATGAAGCTGTGGCAGAGAAGATCGTTAAAGCCAAGTCACAAAAACTTAAAAGCTTTGAACATTTACAAATTGCTGAGTGACCGCGGAAAGCTGAAATGACAACAGCTCCAACGTCAAGCATCGGTGGCTGCTCTTGACTGTTGTCGTTTTGCTATCAATTTTATTGCTGGATTTACTTCCCAGTGGTAAATGAACACATGACGTAACCAATTAATTCTTATATACAATGTAGCTGCAAGACCTCCAACACTTGTATACAAATTTGAGCTACATTTGCTCGGGCGTGGTCGCTAAAACACTGATGACATCTGCCTTACGCAATAAGCGACAATAGTAGTAGGTACATGGTAGGTACGCACAAGATAGGAGAGAACAAAAAAATTGGAAAGAACAAAAAAAAATTGAATGAAAATTCTCTCTACGTCAAAAACACAACGAAAACTAAAGTGAACACACTGAAAAGAAACAAACAAAAGCAAATGACGCCACAAATTATTTGACAACAAGTTTTACAATTTAACCCGACGTAGTCCATTGCTTATCATTTTTCAAATTCCGTTGCAAGCAATGACAATATTGCAAGGATGGGTTTTCTCATTTTATTAAATCAACATATAGTTTTATTATTTGTTGTATTGAACTTTATATTATTTTATAAAGTTTTTTGCGCGCCACTTCATTTTTAAGATACACACAATTAAAATTTTGAAGAAAAATGCAAGATGGCTGTCAAACAAGAAAAAATACAGCTCATTGCGAATCCATCTTGGCAATACATGGCATACAATACTACATGCCATATATTGCCAACTACGGAAATTGAGTGGTCTCCATTGGCAATATTTGTTGTTTGGCAGATGATATGCAATGGATTATTGCCCGTTGACACACCGGGTAATGAACGAATTTATTACCTTTTAAAGAGAATTTCAGAAGTAATGTTTAATAACACTTTATTATTTTAAACATAAAACTATGTTCTGGCTTAAACATATAGATTAATTATTTTTAACAAACACGCTTCACTGCAAAGCTTCTTGTTAGAAAACACGATGTTGCTACACAGACGAATAATGTCAAACTGTTGCTTGAGCAACGAAAAGAAAATAACGTGAGTACAAACAAGATGTTGTTTCTACATACAGCTCTGCATTACAATGTCATCACCGACAATTTTTTACAAGCGGGTTTATGTTTCTGTGGTAATTGCTTGATAAGAAATACTTGGTTGTTTTTGTTGTTGTTGTAAACATGGCTCTGGTTGTGGTCTGTACTTAGCTCGATGATTCCGATGCAGTTTTTTCTGCTATCAGCCCAGCATCTATCCGTCAGTTTGTCTGTTTCGCGCTGCTTAAAACAATAAATGAAACATGAATTTTTCTACGATGTCTTTGATTTTTGTTGTTCTTGTTGTAATTCATGTTGCTCTGCCGTGAAGTCTAGCAATTATCTATCTGCCAGCACAACTTTGTACATACTTACGCTCAACCATTCATTCATGCTACCACCACAACCTTTTGACAGATTTTTGTTATTGTTCTTGTTGTGGCTGCATTGGCGTCTATATCTGCTGCCGCTGCAATTTTTGTTGCTTGCATCTTGTGTAAAGTTCACGTGTTCTCTATTTTCAGCTTTAATTTTTTCGTATAAATATTACTGTAGAGTAACTACAACTTCACAGTAACGATTTCAAGCCCAAAGTTCTTCTTTTTCGCTCGTATTGGCTACTTTAGCGGTTTCGCCTGCGCGTTAAATTGTTTTCAATTATTCAAAAGAACAACACATAAAGGATAACTTCGACAAATTCAAGGATACAATAGCATAAAATGAAGTTTATAGTAAGTGTAGTGATGAAAAAGTACACGATCTGATATATGAAAATTGTGAAAAGTGACATAATCTCAAAGAGGGCTGAGAAGTCATTAAATAGTAGCATATTTAACACTTTTTGCAAATAAAAACAGAACAATGCATAGATTTAGACCTTAAATACTTACTTTTAAATTGTTCAAATACAAAGAAGGACAAGCAAATCAAACTCTCGGTCAAAGGGATTAGTTTAATGGATTAACGATATAGTAATACAAAAACTATCTACAAGGCTATTCAAAGTTAAAGCGTGCATTCAAGAAATCGTATTTTTAGCATTTGTTATTGCTGAAAATGTGAGCACTCCGCCATGTGACTGTCGTATTTAATAATTAAGCAACCCTGTGATGTATGTATGTAATTATGCGGCTGTAGACAGAGCCATGGTATAATTATTTGATAAGGTAGCCGTGACAGTTTTTTGGCGATTGGAACAGCTAAAGGAGTTGTAGTTTGCTGCTGTTGACTAGCTATGTGCTTATTTTAAACTTTTCTTTGATTCATTAAATTTGTTCGCGAAATTTATTGGAATGTTTTTAGTTTACTGCGATTGACTAGCTATGTTAAAGTCGTTGCTTATGTTTTCACATTTTTTTTTTTTTATTAATAGTATGATCAGCTAATTTTATCAACTACCAATTGCCGCTCGTAAGAAAAAAGCCAGTCTACGCTACTACCTTGTCAAATAATTATACCATTTGCAGAGCATAAAAATACGAGGTACTTTTATTTACGCGTGTTTGCGTATTCGTATCGTTTGCATGCAAAGCAACAACAAAACCGAATACGCTTTCGTAAATTGGCGTACAAATAAATAACAAATCGTAAAAACAACAGACCAGCGTTTTCAAACTGTGAATAGCTTTTATGTGATTTGAAACTTATACGCTCAGTTTCAAAAGCATAAGGCCACTTTATATAAGGAAAATTCATAGTTTTCAGTGAAAATTTTTTCTGAAGAAGCTTAAGCAATTTAAGTACATATCTAAGCGCATTTTGCAGAATTTTCAAAAATATAAGGTTTGTGTTGGTGTTGCCTTAAAAATATTGGATATCGTAACTTTTTGTCGCTCAGTGTTGCGTATAAAACAAGCTAGCTGGACAAAATTTAATCTTTCATTTTATAAAAATAACGGAATATTTTTACAACAAATATTCTCAAAGTCGGGGGATCAACAATTGTTTTTGTTTTATGTTAAAGTACCTCTACACTATATGTTTCATACATATGACACGTCAAAAAATTACAAATGGTTTTTAGCTACAGATAGTGTGGAACATATGAAAATGTGGTTTTGAAATGTCGTTTGTATTTGCGTCTGTAAATTTTTGAATTAGAACTGTCTCTAATTTCGTATGTTTTTCTATCTGTACAAAATGTCAGTTTGATAAATTTTTTATTTGAAAATGGAAGAAAAGGCAAATATGAAGATATATATTCAATACATTGATTTATAATTAATTTATTCTTAGTTTGAATGGCTACAAGAGGACATTTAAGAGCTTTAAGGTTTACAAAAATTTCAAAAGCTGTTTTTTATTTTCAAATGACGTGTCGATAGTGTGGAGACAAAAGAAAAAAGCTGTCTGACAAAAACTTAATTCTGACACACAGATGAAATTCGGTATGTAATTTTATTTGACATGTCTTATGTATGAAACATATAGTCTGGGGGCACCTTAAGTAAGTTTACAGTGAAAGAAGTTGTTTTGTTAAATTATAATTCTGCTCAGTTGGACTTGGCTGCTAGTAAAAATATGTTCACTTTTTTGTTTGTGCATAATTTGAAGATATTTTCTAAAGGATTTCGAAGTTAATAGTAAGTCCCAATGAAATTAACATAAAAGTTCAAAAATATTTTTATAGTTTTTTAATAACAGTTTTACAAACTTGAGTCTTAAAAACGTTTTTTATTCTATTTATATTTCTAACTTTTGAAAAGTAGAACTGTTAGGCTCATGTTATCACCATTTTTTTTTTTATGAAAACTAAATTCTTACTCTTCCTTTGGATACCATTATCTTTTTGCAAACTTTTGCATTTACATTTTTTTTTTTGCTTGTTTTAGAGTACATATTTTCAATAAATAAGTGGAAGATGTTCCAAGAATGAGAAAAATACCCCAAAAGTGGTAAAAAATTAAGCATGTTTAAGCTAGTGAGTACAGTATAACCTTACTTTATTAAGTATGTTTAAGCTAGTGAGTACTGAATAATCTTACGGTCGCTGAGGGTAGCTAAAAAAATAAAATTAAAATTTCAATGTTTTGAGCAAGATTGCTAAAAATGAAACGCTTGTGAAAAATCGAAAAAACTATTTTTGGCTAAAAACTCAGACCTTCTTAATGGAGATTTTGTGTTTAAAATTTACAAGGACGTACTAAATCCGTCGAAGCGATCCGTCCCAAATACAGGTAGGCCCACCAAATCCTTTGTAGATTCTTCATTTAAGACGATATCAAAATCCTTAAGGAAATTATGGAGCTATTCGTTGCACCTGAAATAGAAAGACCCGAAACGGAATAAATTAACTCAAGTGAGTATGAAATGAGCGAATACGATGAAACAACGTCATCCTCAGATAATTAGATTTTTTGTCATATAAATATTAATTTGAAAGTAAAAAAACATTCCTTTTCAATTAAAATTATTTCATCATTTCTTATTTCTTTTTGTTCTGTTTAAATGAATATTGTAGACACATTTTATTGTTTTTATGCTTCGGAACGAACAAAAACAAAGAATAATTTTTTTCGGTAAAAAACTATGGATGCAAAAATGAGGCACTTGATTCAAAATAATTTGTTTTTTGTTTTGACCCCTTAAGTACAAAAACGTAAAAAAATAATTTTGTCCAGTTAGCTTGTTCTAGACGCAAGCAACACTGTGCATCGGTTTAGTCTTAGATCATTGTTAAAATCAGCAACAAACAGTTTACAGTTGTTGAAAAATACTGATCCTTGTTATTGTGAAATTGTATTACATTCAAAAAATTACTATTCAAATCACCACCAACATTTTTTTTGTAAGTTAGTATAATGCTTTGCCAGACTTTTCTTTAGAATTTCTTATTATTAATAGAATTTATTCATTTAAATAAAATCCGTTGTCGGACATAGCTTTTTTAAAATTAGAGAATCGAAAGAACATATAAGATATATAATGGCAAAAATGTAAGGTTAAGAGCATGGTTTAATATCAGACCACCGGATTTTAGTCTGAAAATCGTAACAAACCATTTGGCAACACTGGCTGGCAAACCAAAAATTCATGTGGTTTTTAACCAACTTCAAAAAGGAGGAGGTTCTCATGTTGGCTGGTTTCTTTTTTCTTAATGTATGTAATTATTAAAAATTATGTTAAAAAAGTGGGCGTTACTCGACAAAGGGCGTGGCAATATTAGAAAAACGCTGTAACTCGAATAATACTGACACTAGGGTATTCAAAGTAGGTACAGGGGTAGGCATAATTATAAAAATTTACTGTGAAGAAAGTAGGCGTTGTTGAACAAAAGGGCGTGGCAATATAAGAAAAATACTGTAACTCAGTTGATATTAACACTAGGGTACTGGAAATTGGTACAGGGTTAGGTACAATTATTACAAACTATGGTCAAAAAAGTGTGCGTAATTCGAAAAAAATGGGGCAATATAATAAAAACGCTGTAACTCGAATAATATTGACACTAGGGTACTGAAATTAGGTACAGGGGTAGGCGTAATTATGAAAATTTACTGTGAAGAAAGTGGGCGTTGTTGGACAAAAGGACGAGGCAATATAAGAAAAATACTGTTTTTCAGTTAATGTTGACACTAGCGTACGAAAATTCGTTACAAGAATGGGAAAATTGCTATCGTAATAATTAAAAAGGAAGAAATAAAAACTTTTTAACAAAAAAAAAAACCCAAATTCAAAACCAGTACAAACCAAAATATAATTTTAAATTACTTTTCACATTTATGCTTGGTCAAATTTTTTAATTTATTTATATATATTATTAAATTGGAAATCTTATTACTATAAATTTTTTCAATTTTGTATTATGATCATAAAAAAATTAATTTCTGTATGAATATAAAACCTACCCAGGCGGCCGTAGCCTAGTGAGTAGAGTGCGTGGCCCCTAAGCTAAAGAACTGCGGTAGCCCGGGTTCATTTCCAGCTCAGACAGAAAGTTTTTTCAATTGAAATAATTTTTCTGTTCGGTTGTCACCTCTCTGCAGACAATGGCAAACCTCAGAGAGTAAAAATTGCCATGTAAAGCTTCTTGAGAACATAAGCCGTTCGGAGTCGGCATAAAACACGCAGGTCCAGTTCACAAAATAATCATTTGTGATCAAAAAATTTAATAACACGCACAACACAATTGATCAATAGAAGCTAGGTCAAAGTCCTTCCAAGGGCTGAAATGGCCAGTCTATTTTTTTTTATATAAATAAATTAAAAAAACTTTCCCAAGAATTAATGTGATAAATAATTTAAAATTATTTTTTACTTTGTAGGGGTTTTGAAGTTGGTTTCTTTTTTTTTTGTTAAAAATTTTTTATTAGATTATATGTGTAACTTTTTTAAAAGATTATACCTTCATTGAACTAGTTCTTATGACCAGACTTTAGAACTTTTTAAGCAAGTTATTAGAGTAGTAAGTCAATGTTCATCTCAGCTTTGATCCTACTTCTAGTCAACGCTGATATATTTTTTTTTCATTTCCATAGGAATTTCTGAAGGCCGGACACATTTCCAAATTTCTTAACCGTTTTTAAGAGTCGAAAATAATGATTTTTATTTATTTTAATATTTGACATACAAAATTGAGTCAATTACTCAGTTTTGAGCAGGACGATAAGTATTTAATTAAGTAAAGCAACGATACCAGATATTTTAAAAAGATAAACATGTTTATGCATACGAGTAGTTAAAGAAACGAAGACAGTTGTGTGGATCGCGAAGACAATTTGTCATTAACAGTTTCTTCGATCATTTAAAAAGATAGCCTTATGAGCTAAGCAATAAGTCGTTCCGTTCCAGTAGCATTTCGAAGTCAATTTTTCAAACACTTTCACGTGCAAAAGAAACGCGGAAGCTGTACTACAGGACAAAGTAACACTTATTTCCATAATCTTGTAAAATTGCAGAAACATCCATCTCTTTAATGGTGTTTTCTTTTCTCGCCAAAAAATTCTGCCCTCTGAGAGAGCAGAGTTTTTTAAATTTTGACCTGTTCTTTGTCGAGAAAAGAACATAAAAATGCAACTTCTTTTTCAATGTTGTGTTGGCTGCCCTGCTCTATAGAGATACATAAAATAAATTGCAGAAATCTTCCGTGAAATAGCAATCCAGTAATTCATTTTTAATAAAACAGACCACTGATGTGGCTACTTCGCTAATATCAGCCATTTCATGTTTACTTATAAAAAATTTTTGTTAAGAAGAAGCTCACTCTTTAATAAAATGTCAATACAATATTCAATATTTTCTTAATTGAAATCTAAATTTCATTTAGTAGCATTTGAGGGCAGAATTGTGAAACCGTTGATCTTGAGAGTGCAAAAATTCTGCATTTTTTATACTTTTCAGGTAAAAATTTTCGAGAAAAGAGCACGATTTATTTTGAGAGGTCAAAATTTTTTTGAGAAAAGAACACAAAAAGTGCATATTTCTCAAACAAGGCAGAAAAAATGCAAAATTTTTTCGAGAAAGGAAAAGCCATAAGTTAGACAGACTTTCTGGTCATTGCAAAGTATTTTGTGTGCAAAGCTATTGCTTGGAAGTGAGAATTACCTAAATGCGGAATTGTGTTTACCAACAAAATGTCTTGCAAACGGTAGTAATTTCCTTCAAAAGATATTGTTGAACTTCTCAATTATTAAAAATAAACAATAATACTAGGAAAGGCTGCTACAAACCATTGAAGTTTCCCTCAATCCACTACAAATATTTATTTCAACAAAGAACTATCGTTCCAAAAAAATAAACTAGCCGTAATTTAAATTATCTGGTATATCATGTACAAGTCAATTTTATCGTAAAAGTATGTCTTTTAATAACCTTAACATTAACATGTCTATTAAAATTGTTTTTTTTTTTAATTTTTATCTAAAATTGTTTAAATTGTCATATCTGTTTTATTCGAATTTCGATCTGTTTTTAAAAGAGGTGATGACAAAGTTATTGGAGTGTTGCTTAATTTTTTCATTAAAATAGCTTTATTGTTTTTTATAATATAACCCCTTCTGATTAATAGATTTTTGCATGCCTTTGAACCATTTGTCATAACATTTATCCCGTTCTGTTTGAGACACCTCCAAAACATAGTTTTTGAACACATCAACGCACAGTGCAGAACAAAAAATTGACTATTGACAGGAGTATAAATCGACTGGTAATAAATTGCATAGATCAGACAAAAAAAAAAGTATTTAAGGGAAAGACTTAGTTTTAGCTACGCTGTTACACTTCAAAGTTGTTGTATTTAAAAAAAAAAATAATGTTTTGTTCAATTAGTCTTGGGTTCTCTAAAACAAATAGTTGTCAAACATTTGTGTTTTGATTAACCCGAATCACCCTGAGTAATTTTTTTTTAAATTTTCAGAAGGACCTGTTAACGCAAATATAAAATGATTTAAACTAAAATAAACCCATTTTAAGTGTTTGTGTTTGCGTTGCCATACGGCAACGACAGGGTGTTTCGGGTAAAAATGAGCCAAGTAAATTTTCTTATTACAAAAAATATTTGAGTAAATAAATTGAATAAAGAAATTTTACAAATTGTGAAATGTCATACATATTTTAGGGATTTTAATATATGATATTTTCAAATAAAAAATTTTAGCAATTGACAATTTCAATGAAAGGAAAAACAAATTCTATGAAATTAAGTGCCTTTTTTTTAATCTACTAATACAAATTCTATATAATCAGGAACTGCAAATAACTTTTCCTATTTCGTGCCACAAATAATTTTTTTTTAATGCTTAAAATGAAAAATTTACAAACAAAATTAAGTAAAAAACGTGCAACGTCTTCTTCTGGCGTCAAAATCGTTATCCACACAGTTTGTCCTCGATGAGCGGGACTTAAAAAAAGCCTTTGGGGGCCAAATCTGGATTGTAATGTGAATGACTAATTTATTTGTTGTATTGCGTGCTGAAAAACGTCTTTGTTTGAGCTAATAGGTGGGCGCTAGCATCATTCAGCCCTATTACAGAATCCACCGTAGTGTGCATATTATTTCGGATTCGTAATAACGTCGAATTCTGCAATCCGAATCATTACATCGTATTCGAACATTCCTAGCATTGCTATTCCACAATCCGAACGCATCAACTTTTGACAGCTGTTTTTCGGATTTTTTCACGAAAGCTTTGCCTCGACGGATTTGTATACGACAAAAGAAAACAATTGCATTTTTATAGAACTAGGCCGCAAAATAAAAATTATAATTAATTAAAGTTTTTTCTTAATGACCTTGTTATTTATTATGTTGATTTTATATGATTTAAACACAAATTCTAAATGTTTGATAGTTTAAATCATACTTGATTTTAAATACAAATTCTAGTTGTTTGATAGTTTAAAATCGTTTACTGAGCTTAAAGCCAAAGTTAGAACAATTAATTGTTTTAACCCTTTCCAAAGGGTTGATTTAATCTCGCAATATTCTTCTATGAATTTTCATAGATTCTCTTTGTGAGAAATCTTCCTCTTATTGTGAGAAAATTTAAATTGCAAAGAAATCCATTTAAAATCACAGCTAAAAAATAAAATGTTGATCAAAAACACTTCAGTTTTTCAATTTTTCTTATTATTTATTTGTTTGTTGTTGAAATAAGTTGTTTTCGAATTCCCGAAATAAATTCGAAAAAGGGAAGTTTCGTTCGGAATTTGGATTAGCGAATTTGTCGAATTCGTAACGTAGCTTTACGGTCGGAAATTCATTACGACGGAATCTGGAAAAGGGCTGATTGTCTTGCTGAAGAATGATTTTTCGGCGCTTGTTTGTTTTCCTTATTTCACGAAACACTTCTAGCAAAAAAATTACTGTGTACTTTTCCGAATTGACCGTTTTTCGTGTCTAAAGTTGCACCATTTCCACATGACCAGTTTTTTAGAAGAAGCAGGCGACCATTTGCTTCGCAGTGCTTCGTTAATTTTGATAGACCCAAATATTTGATTACTGTTTACTTTCAGGCATAAAACCATGATTCATAACCACTGAGCCTTTTTTTGAGCGATTGTCAAACTATGTGGAATCCAACGTTAAAAAATCGTTTTCACAACTACTTGTGACACGCTCAGAGCAAAAACATACTTGCACTGGTACGTTTCCTTTTTGCTCTGAGAGCGTCATGTGTGTTCGTGTAAAATGGTTTGTATATAGGTGGAAGTAATGCCCAGGGACGCCTCAATATCTCCGTTTGTCAGATGACGATCAAGCATTATCAGTTCGCGCACAGTTGAATTGAGTTCATCGGTGCATTCTTATTGAGATAATTCACGTCGAAATACGTAAAAAATAAACTCACTACAATGTTCACTTGCTAATTCCACTTTTTTGGTAAAAAATACAAAGGGTATTCATGGGTTGTTGCGAATTCCAAGAGTGTGAAAATGCAAGATATTTTGCACACTAACGCGTGAACATCAATATTGCAACTTTTTTATGCAATAAAAATTATGTGTTGAATGAACAGTAAATATATTGCCACCTTATTTCAAAATCACAAAAAGTTGTTAAAATCAACGTACAAGCTTAACCTTTTTAAAGTTTTACGCAGGTGGCAACTATGTTTGAAAACAACCAAAACATGAATCAGCTATTTAGCATCACTGCTTGTGAGTTCTCGCAGTAGGTTTGGGCAGTGCGTAATTCAAGAATATGTAGTTGCAAAATTGCTTCTAATGTGATTGTTGTTGGAGTGATGCGAAAGTTCGCAAATTTGCATTTTCACATCGTCGGAACTGAGTTTCGCATCAACCCGTGAATACCGCTACAACTTTAAAAGCATTGTAAACAACACAATAAGCCTATGCACATCAAAATGTTGTGAGTGCTCATAAGCTAAAAAATTATAAACTTTACAATGGAAACGTCAGATTGACTGGAATGACATTGGCTTCGCCATATTCTGAAATATGTGTAGCAGCCTACGTACTTGTGGTATGTTGATTAGAATAAAATATGCCTTTAAAACTGAAGACTCTTATATTTTCTGGCATAAATTTCGCTTGATTTAAAAATAAATTTCCCTAAAAATGAATACAGTATAAGATATTAGGCGCATTTTTTCCAACATGCAAATTCGATTTCCATATAAACTAAATCCTGCTATGGACTTAGGTTTTGTGAACTTGTAGTTTGAAACATCACAGCCAGGTGGCGTATAATGAAGTAAGTGATCGAAAAAAGCATTTCTGACATTCACATGTTTGCATTCAACGCCATTTAGTTGTCAAATGCTTTTCATGAGCAGCAAATCAAAATTCAAATCCAGATTTGAATGTTGAAAAAACGCAACTATTATTGAAATAAATGGGCTGCAAAAGTATTTTAGTGAACTTTTTCTTTAACTGTTATCACAATCAAGGTTTTTAACTTTTTTAAATTATTTTATAACAATTTATTAAATACAATATTTTAAAACGATTGCATTTTGACCAAATTGTTATCTTTTTGGCTTCATTTAAAGTTTCTTCGCTTTTTTCTTGAAAGTTTTGAATAATTCTACAACATTAAACCAAACTACGAATTGGTTTAAATAAGTTTTGGTTGCAACCTGTTGCTTCATGAACTTTTCAGTTGACGTTGCATTGCTTGATCACTGATTTTTATTTCAGTTTGCGAATTGAATGTTTAATTGATGCTACCGGAATGAAGAAAGCGATCACGTAGAGAAATTATTTTTATAAGGTACTAGCTAAAACCCGGCACGATGCTGCCACTCTCCCTATTCAAACGCCCATAAAATGTTATCAGTTAAACAGCATGTCTAAATTGAGGTCAAATACTGAATTCCGAGACTGTGCGACCTATATCCACAAAGCTTTTCGATATAACAATTTTGGGTTGTATAGGAAGTGCCACGCCCTCTTGATCACCCCTCATAGAATGTAATCAATTAAACTGTATGTGTACATGGAGGTCGAATACCGAATACCAAAACTGTGCGACATATAACTCCAAATACATTCGATAACACAAATTTGGGTTGTATGGGAGGTGCCACTCCCCTTTTCCCTACGCCCGTAAAATTTTACCAATGAAACTGCATGTGTAAATTGAGGTCAAATACTGAATTCCGAGGCTGACCTATAACTCCAAATAAATGGGCTGCAAAAGTATTTTAGTGAACTTTTTCTTTAACTGTTATCACAATCAAGGTTTTTAACTTTTTTAAATTATTTTATAACAATTTATTAAATACAATATTTTAAAACGATTGCATTTTGACCAAATTGTTATCTTTTTGGCTTCATTTAAAGTTTCTTCGCTTTTTTCTTGAAAGTTTTGAATAATTCTACAACATTAAACCAAACTACGAATTGGTTTAAATAAGTTTTGGTTGCAACCTGTTGCTTCATGAACTTTTCAGTTGACGTTGCATTGCTTGATCACTGATTTTTATTTCAGTTTGCGAATTGAATGTTTAATTGATGCTACCGGAATGAAGAAAGCAATCACGTAGAGAAATTATTTTTATAAGGTACTAGCTAAAACCCGGCACGATGCTGCCACTCTCCCTATTCAAACGCCCATAAAATGTTATCAGTTAAACAGCATGTCTAAATTGAGGTCAAATACTGAATTCCGAGACTGTGCGACCTATATCCACAAAGCTATTCGATATAACAATTTTGGGTTGTATAGGAAGTGCCACGCCCTCTTGATCACCCCTCATAGAATGTAATCAATTAAACTGTATGTGTACATGGAGGTCGAATACCGAATACCAAAACTGTGCGACATATAACTCCAAATACATTCGATAACACAAATTTGGGTTGTATGGGAGGTGCCACTCCCCTTTTCCCTACGCCCGTAAAATTTTACCAATGAAACTGCATGTGTAAATTGAGGTCAAATACTGAATTCCGAGGCTGACCTATAACTCCAAAGCTAGTCGATATCGCAAATTTGGGTTAAGTTGGAGGTGCCACACCCCCCGACAAACTCTAAAAATTTTATCAGTAAATTTTATCGGTCAAATACTGAATTCCGATGCTGTGCGACCTATAACTCCAAAGCTATTTGATAGCACAAAGTTGGGTTGTATGGGAAGTGTTACTCCCCTTTTCCCTACGCCCATAAAATGTAAGAAATGAAAGTGCATGTATAAATTTAGGTCGAATACCGATTTCTTACGCTGTCAACCTATAACTTCAAAGCAATTCGATATTGCAAATTTGGGATGTAAGGGAGATGTCAGGCCTCCCTGTCCAACGCCCATAAAAAAAATCATTGAAACTGCATGTGTAAATTGAGGTCAAAAACTGAATTCCAAAGCTGAATTCCTATAAATTCAAAGCTATTCGATATCACCAATTTGGGTTTTATGAGAGGTGCCCCTCCCCCTTGTCCAACTCCCATAAAATTTCATCACTGAAACGGTACGTCTAAATTGTGGTCGAATACCGAATTTCTAAGCTGTGCAACCCATAACGCTATTCGATAACACAAATTGTTTTTATATTAATGGGAGGTAAAAGAAGGTGTGGCATTTCTTCTTAAACCATCTCGTACTCAAAGCAAAGCCACTTACAAAATTTGAGCTCAATCGGACCAATAGTTTCGGAGTATTGTGATATTTCCAAAAGTAGGCGTAGATGAAGTGTGACAACGCCCGTTTTTATTAAAGTTAGTAACAGTCATCATAAGAACTTATTTACCAAATTTTAATTTAATACAACCAAAACCTTCTTAAATATAGCATTTTTATTGATTTGTGGGCGATAAAAGGGGTGTGGCATTACTTTTTTCCTAAACCTTTGCGTAGCAGTTACGAACAAACCAGTAGAAGGAAGTATCCTATTTGGTCTAGTCGTTTTCAAGTTTTAAGCATCCGAACAAATCACGATTCATTTTTATATGTACAGATATTGATTTGTGGGCGCTAAAAGTGGGCGTGAAAACATTGATGTATCGTGACTGCCTCTTGGAGCACCTACATAGCAAGTTTTAGTAAAAAAATGAGTAGAACTCCGGAATTGCCATGATTTCGAAAAAGTGGACGTGTATATATTGCGACGAAAAAGTGATTTTTGTACAGTTACTGACAGTTACCATCTGAAAAAAATGATAATATCTTAGTTTTTACGATCGAAACCGTCTGATATATATCCCTTATTTGGTTTGTGGTTGATAGCGCAAATTTGGCTTGTATGAGAGGAACCACGCCCCCTCGTCCGAACGTTACCAAACCTCGCAGGAACAATCTATCTCCTCGGCAAACGTTGTTCTGCCACAGACCGCCTTACTGCCATACACGAAAATGTCAAGAAATATCAAATATATTCACCATTTCCAGTATAGCTGCCGAAAGTAGCCATGTGCACTAAATAACCACATTTTAGTCTAATACGATCAAAACCGTGCAAAATATAGCTTTTTTGTTGTTTTGAAAGCGGTAAAAAGGGGTGCGGTAAAATATTTCCCTTGAGCCATCTCGTAATCGAAACAAATCGACTGCCCAAATTTCAGCTCAATTTAGGTTAAGCCTGGCGCACTTTACTTCACTGGACGCTAACTCCCCGAAAAGTGAGTTTAACTAAAGTAGGGCAGGCCTATTTTAAGTGCACTTGCCGAGAGTAACCATATGTACTGAATTTCAAAATTTTTGTCTAATACGACCCAAACCGTTGAAATAAAACGTTTTCATTGGTTTGTGGGCGGTAAAAAGGGGGCGTGGAGACCAATTTTTAGTACAGTTGCTAACAGTAACCGTACAAACTAAGCCAACATTTTAGCTCAATCGACCCAGTAGTCAATTTTGATGGTTTCTTAAAAAGTGGGTGTGGCTATATAGCGATGACGCCCTTTTTTAGTACAATTTCCGAAAGTAACCATACAAACTTAAGTATCATATGTAAGTCTCATACGGCCAAAACTGCATGAAATATAGCATTTTCACTGATTTGTGGGCGCAAAAGGGGGCGTGGAAACCAATTTTTCGTACAGTTACTGTCAGTAACTTCACAAACCAAAGTACCAAATTTAAGTCTTATACGACCAAAACCGTCTGAAATAAACCATTTTCATTTATTTGTGGGCGGTAAAAGGGGGCGTGGAAACCCATTTTAAGGACAGTTGTCGACAGTAACCGTACATACTAAATTACAAAATTTTAGCCATATACGACCCAAGCCGACTGAAATATAACATTTTTATTGATTTGGGGGCGGTAAAAGGGGGGTTTGGCAAATTTTTTTCCTCAACCATCTCGTACCTGAAACAAATCGACTGCCAAAATTTCAGGTCAATCGGTTCAGTAGTTTTGGAGTCTATAGACATCACACAGCCAGACACACATCGTTTTGCTTTATATATATATAGATATTGATTTGTGGGCGTTAAAAGTGGGCGTGAAAACATTTATAAATTGTTTTCATCTCTTGGAGCACCTAAACAGCAAGTTTCACTGTAAAAATGTGCAGAACTCCGGAATTGCCATGATTTCGAAAAAGTGGGCGTATTTATATAACGACCACGCCCATTTTTTGTACAGTTACCGACAGTAACCATCTGAACAAAATCACCAAATCTTAGTTTTTTACGATTGAAACCGTGAGATATTTTTCTTTTTTTTTTGTTTGTGATCGATGGAGCAAATTTGGCTTGTATGGGAGGTACCACGCCCCCTTCTCTAATCGTTACGAAACCTCACAGGAACACTCTCAAGATGTGGCTTTATTTTCCCTGAAAATTTCATAAAGATCGGTTCAGCGGTTTTGGAGTCTATACGTGATATAGCCACATACCCACCCACATACCCACCCACATACCCACATACCCACATACATACATCCATTTTTATATATATAGATTCCTCTCGTGGTGTTTTTTTTAGACCTTCCACTATCGCCTTTTCTAAAAATGTAGCACCCTGTATTGTAATTTTGTATTACATTTCGTAAACTCCATACGTTTGTATTCACATGACATGCTATTTCCCTGATGGACCCTTTACCCTTTTTTTAATCATTTCACCATTTCATTAAAAAAATAAGACCATAGCGTTTAAATTGAATTTATTGAACTCTTCTGTAAATTTATTGAAAAAAGTAAAATAAATAGAAAAAATCTATAAAAATAAAAAATTGAAATACATTTTTATTAATGACTAAAAATAGCTTAAAACTTTCCTGTAAAAGTTGAAAAACTTGCGACATTTCGAGTGCGTGGGTTTTTTTGTTGTTTGGTGTATAATTTTTTAGAATTATAAAATTAAAAATGTACCGAAAAGAAACTGCACACATATTTTTGCTTGAAATGTAATTATTTTTATTTATTTTCACTTCAAACTTTTTATTTATCAAAACTAAATATATTTCCATCAATTTTTCATTTAAACTTATATAAAATACCTATTTTCATAATTAACACCGAATTTTTTGTTTAATATCCTTCATTTAATTCTGCACACCTTCATTTGAAACGGCAGTGTATGCCTTAAGCCATTTTTTTTAAAATACTTCAACGTCACCGGCAACTCTACCATCCTTCTTTAAGTTTCGTTACAATGGCCCCCCCAATACCTCTGAATCGGATGACATTCTGTTGAATTGGGTGGACTGTTTTGAAACAAAATTGATGTTTTTTTCTTGTCGCAAATCCAATGTAGAACGGCGTAATGTGCAATGACTAAATCAGGCCAAAATATTGTTGACACATTGTGTTTTTTATAAAATGGCATAAGGTGACGATAAATACACTTCTTTTTGTAAATTTCAACTGAAAAAGTGCCATTTGTGAAGAATGAAATGGTCCTAAAGCAGCAAGAGCAATAGCCTGCCAGATAAGGATATTTGCGCCACAATTTTCTATTCCAATTGCTGAAACTGACTCAGGAGTATCACCATTCTATTTTGTGTAAAATTGACAACTTGCTTATATTCTTGAGTCCGTTTTAACGCAGGTTTCATCGTCAATAAAAATGCGCTGATCATTATCTTGAAGTAAACGGTCATACAATTTTCGATTGTTTTCGCCACTTTTACTTCTTTATCACTTTTTTCCCAACTTTACCACTCCTTGGGAACTTTATCTTTCCTTGGATCATGGTAAAACTGGTTATTTATGTACACTATTGTAGTCATCAAATTAATGAAATAAAAAAAAATAAAAAAATAAACAAAAGCTCCACTGACGGAAAAACAATCTCGTAAAAAATCTGGCGCGAGTTGCGTAACCGTAACTTGCTGTGAATACAGTACAATCAATAAAAATAATTATAAATTCTGTTATGCAACGTAATGTCAACTTACAGTACATAAACACAATAATTCACTTTAATAAAAACAAACAATAATTGTTTTGGTAACCACATTTGCATAAAAATGGAGTAGAATTAATAGATCTTTCAAGTACATCGGTTTCATTAGTTCTTTGGAACCCTCTCACAACTATAATCAGAATATTTAAAAAAATCAAGAACCTTGGTTAACCCTGCTGTTAGATTAAAAAAAATTTACGAATCCTGCATTAAGAGACTATTTGTTCCATACTGAATTTTTCGTACAAAATAGCAATTTATTGCCAAATATTTTATATCTATTAAATTGAAATGAAATTAATTTTGGCCTTTTTGCCAAAATACGCGTTATTGCACGCACAACAACGATATAATGTTGGCATATTTAATTTCATACCCAAATTTATTTTAAATATACAGAAGTAAGACTATTTCTTGATATCCAGGTGAAAAATTCTTGAACAAAAATATTTCATTACTAGTTTCAAATTTCTTATTAAATTTTTGTGTAAATTTTTAAAAATTACAAAATTTTCCGACCAACATTTTAGAAATCTTTTTTCAAATGTAAGAAATCACTCAAGTATCACTTTGATATTGATTACATCAATTCATAGTTTTAGCTGTGAAATTATAAAAGATTATTCGACGGTATAACAGTTTCATAGCTATTGAAAAAGTACCTTACATATTTTTAGGCATTTGCCGAAATAAAGAAGAGAAAAATCAACATAACAACAACAATTATATGCAAACTTTAACTCGCTATAACTTAAAAAATATTAATTTTTAAGAAATAAAAAGTCCAGTTTGCACATCTACAGGTCTAAACCTACCAAACCATACTAAATTTATTAAGATAGGACTTGTACTTAAAAAGTCTTACGCCGTACAAAATTTGCGTTTGCGTAATATATATAAGATGTTCATTCAATGCTTCGTGAATATAATCATTTACAAATTTTTATGGAATGTGGAATGTCTTGTCCTCTGTCATAAGCACAACACAGCTGATGTTAATTTAGTTGTGGGATTCCCCTTATCTCATTTTGCTATGAAGACGCATGCAAATATGCATTTCTTTGTTAAGTTTGTGTTTGTTTGGTAAATATCGGACTTGTTTGTGACGTAAGGCAAATCAACGTTATTTGAACGACGATGATATTTCGGATTGTGAACTAGACGTGGCTGCAGCTAGCTCTGTTGATTCCTTTTTTTTCCCAGACCAGGGGCCCTATTCTGGTTGGATGAGAAATGAGAATGAGAAAAAAAATGTGAGAAACTAGGTTTTCCGATTCTTAACTAATGAGAATGAGAAAATTTTTGGCAGGTTTTCAATGAAAACGTTCATTGTGAATAATAAAATGAAAAACAACTGTCAGTGAGAATTTTCCAGTGAAAACTTTAATATCCGATTCACGTTGAGTGGAAATGAAAAATTTAAACGTCAAAAACTTCTCATTCGAATTTAAGTTTTCATTGAATTTGAAATTGTGAGAACGAACAATTTTAATACTTGATAATGCAAGAAGGATCATGGTAAGTTAAAAATTATATAAAATAATTATTGTTTCATAGTTTTGATAAGAAGCTTTATATTTTAAATTTTATCTTTATCTAGCACAAGCCGAACGCTGCCGAAGCGACCATCGCAGGAGCAAAAAGAGGCGCTAATAGATTGGCTGGAGCGCCACTTGGATGTGGCCAATGATAAATTCATTGGAGTTGATGGAGTCCACCAAAGGGATGAGATGTGGGGGTCCGTTGCCTCCCAATTAAATTCACTTGGTGGAGCTAGAAAGGATGGGGCGAAATGGCGAAAGTTTTGGATGGACTTAAGGTAAAAAACTGTTATCAATAAAGTAATGCTAAGTACGGCAATCTAACACCTACATTTTTTTTTACATTTTTAGAAGCTACACCAAAAACAAAAAAGCTGAACTGCGACAGGCAGAAGAAAGGAGCGGAGTGAATGGAACACGAAGAGCAAAACCTCTAACTGCGATCGAAGAGAGGATTGTAACCCTAATAACGCCTGTAGCCATTTTTGGAATGACTGCAGTGCCTGAGTTGGGTTTGACAACCGGTGATGAAGATGTGGGAGAAATTTTCTTTGCAATGTCAGAAAATGCAGCTAATGAAGACGAAGCAAATGTAGTCGAACAGAGTGCAAGTAAGCAGCCAATTAGGAGAAAGAGGAAGCAAACTCAAGGAAGGACGGCTGTAGACAACTATAGCAAAATTTTGAAAACTGAAGAAGCGAAATTAGAAGTAGAAAAACTTAAATTAGAAGAAGAAAAAAGAAAACAGCTATTTTTGAGAATATGCTAATTGAGCTTAAGGAAATAAAGAGCATGCTTTCCACTAAATAATCAATACGTCTTCTATAAAAAGGTTCAAATGGGCTTACCAGATTTTTAAATAGTTTTTAAATAGTTTAGTTTATTCTTCTGCGAACGGATTAAAAACAATTTCAAGAAAAATAGTTTCAATATGAATTTATTTCTTGTTCATCAAGATATTGTACAAATTAAATTTAAGCACTCGTGTGTCATAAGAACAAAAAAATAATTTAAATGCAAATTTAGGAAAAATATGTTTCAATAACACTTGTTCGAATAGCTACTCCAGCATTGTTTGGACTATGAATGTTTTCTTCATTTTCAAGTTCATCGTTTTCTTCACTGTCCATAGATACATCATCTGGAATAGGAACTCTGGCTGCAGTGAGAATATTATGCAAAACTGCTATTGCGTTGATTATAATCGCTGCCTTATATGGACAATAGCAAAGGGTTCTTTCCTTAGCGATGCAGCGAAATCTACCTTTCATTACACCGATGCCTCTTTCCACAGTACTTCTTGTGATCTTATGAGCTCGGTTATATTTTTGCTCAGCTTCAGTTTCAGGATTTTGCATCGGAGTTAATAACCATGGTTGAAGAGGATATCCACTGTCACCCAGTAACCAACAATTTCTTTCGCCAGCCTCATATCGGGCTGCCAAAATGTTTTGTATTACTGATTGTCGCCACACATAAGAATCATGAGTAGTTCCTCCAAATTTTGAATTAACATTAAAAATCATATAGTTTGAGTCACAGATGATTTGCACATTTAAAGAATGTGCAAATCATCTGTGATTTTCTACAATAATAAACGTGCTCAATGTCTTTTTTCACATAACTTATTTTGATATGGGAGCCATCTATTGCCCCAATAATTCCAGGGAATTCGCTTATATCATAAAAAGGTCGCTTAATACTATAATAATCATCCATACTTGGAAACTTTATGTACTTATATGCTATTCTATTTGTGGCTGTGGCAACTTCTGTTACACAACGGCTTACTGAGGGTTGAGACATTGACGAGAGGACGTCTTGGCCAACCGATCTTTGAAAGCTTCCCTGAGCAAAAAAGCGCAACGCACTAAGTATCCTGATGTGAACAGGTACTCCATTCCTTCTTGCTCTTTTCTTCATAAAGGGTGAAATTTCATTGATGTATTCAAGGCAAAGCGCTTTTGGAAATCTGTATAGCTCCCTAAAATATTCCTCTGTTATTATTTCAAATGGATTGTGAGAGTCTCTCAAGTTTTTAAAAATTCGTCTAATATTTATGCTAATAAAATGATAAAATGTGTTAATTAGTGCCTGCAGGTGTGTAGTATTGCATTAACGTGTTTTTTGTAGGGGCACTTGCCTTTGTTTTATTGTAGTTAAGGGTAAATGCAAATTACTGAATACAAAATTAAAAAGTAATAATTTAAATGCCTTAAAATAAAAGTGTTATTTTTCAAGATGCTTTTCCCTCATAAGTTGACACGATAATGCATAACATCATTAAAACTAGATTTATTACCGCTGCCATCTTCGCCTTCTCTCGTGCTCTAACTGAACCAAAATCAATGAAGTCATCCTTTGCAATTCTTGAAAATGTTAACCTAAAATTGATGAAATTAATATCGGGAATTTGTTGATAGGTAAAGAATCAGTAAGCATGCATCTCAAATGTGCGTTTTAACCAAAGCTAGGATAGATTGCGCAACTGCTAAGGTTTAGGTTAAGACGCATCGGTCAAAGAGGCTGTTAGCTTGCTTATGATTATGGTTATCTCACCTGTGAACCCTCTATGCCAAAATTTAACGGAAATGGCAGACAATCGCGGTCTCGTGACAAAGCCAAAACAATGGTAGTGGGTCCTTGAAATTGGTGGCGTTCCAAGTAATTGCAACGTTTCAAACAATTTTAATTTTTAAGTTAAAAAAGCGCAAACAGAAATGACAATAAATAATTTTTTGACATTTCTCATGAGAACTTTCCAATATATTTTTTAATCACTGGAAGTTTCTCACAATGTGATTTAGAATCACTTTTTTTGAATTATGAGAAATCAGAATGAGAAGTTTGAAATGAAAAGTAAATGAAATCTTTTTTCTCATTCTCATTTCTCATCCAACCAGAATAGGGCCCCAGAGCTAAAAACAAAATGATATGGAGTGACACTCCATTACTTCAGCGCATGGATACTGCGGCTGAGAATATTATCTCAACCCAAGCGGACCAACTCGATTTGCGGTATCAGGTTTTTTGTTATTTTTTCCGACTCCACTAGAAAGAGTTATTATTGAAAATACCAATAAGTGCGGCAAAGTAAAATTCGGTGGGAAATGGAGCGATATTGATAAAAACGCTTTACGAGCATATATTGCTGTACTCATTTTTGTTTTACCTATTCAGTAAAATAGTTTACTAATAAAAAATTTATCTATTGTAGCGGAAGAAATGAAGAAGTAGTGTGTTTGATGCAACTTTTGGTCGGCCAATATTCCGATCAATTATGTCTGAAGGAGCTTTCCAAATGTTTAAAAGTGCGCTTCGTTTCGATGATGCCTTTAGTCAAAAACAAATGCGTAGTAGCGACAAATTGCTCCAATCGGTAAATATGGGACCGTTGACCTTCTTCCAATGTTTTATAACTGCCACGAAAATGTAACCATTGATGAGCAACTTGTCGCATTTAGGGGACGATGAAATTTTCAGCAGTTTATGCAATCAAAACCTACAAAATATGGTTAAAAACTTTGGTTATCGGTGGACTCAAAGTCAGGCTTCGTATGGAAAATACAGCCATACCTTGGAAAATCAAGAAATACAAAGCCTGAACATAACCAAGGACAACGCGTTGCATTGGAGTTTATGGAAGGCTTGAAAGGCCAAAATATAACAGGAGACAATTTCTTTTCCACTTTTGAATTGGTAAAAGCACTACTTAAAAGAAAACTTACATGTGTGGGAACAGTAAGTAAAAATAAAACTTTCATTCCTCTGCAATTGCTCATTGAGAAAAACCTCCCATTGTATAAGTCTACATTTGCGTTTAATGACATTGCGACATTAGTATCATAATTCAGCAACAAAAACAAAGCAACGATATTGATAAGGACAGCTGCAGTTGATGAGAGTGGATCAAAGAAAAAACCTGAGATTATTTCTTATTACAATTCGACAAAGGGTATGCTGTTTTGTTGATCGTCTATAACCTTTCATGCCATTTGGTTTTTCGCCTATAATTTCTTATGCTCCGGCGCTCTTACGAGGCGTAGATACTTCTGATTGATACTCCTACACCACAAAAAGTAAAACAAATCGATGCCCGAACATTGTATTTGCGAATATACTAGATATATCCGCTTTTAATGCATTTATACTTTTCTCTGCTGATCAAAATCGCAGTAGACCAGAGTTTTTGCGACAACAATTTCTTTGGCTAAGGCGTATATGATAAAACGGAGTATATTACCTCAGTAACAGTTCTCAGCACAGTTATTGACTGAAATACAAACACCATCCTCAGTTTCAGTTGCTTCTTCAAGTAATGGTACTTCTGATTCGGGGGCTATAAATCGAGAAATTTGTAGTTTTTTGCAAGTCTAAGATTGACAACGAATTCTCTATTGGTGTGAACTATGTTTGTAAAAAAAAACCGAAATTTAATTTCTTCAGCACGTACTTAATTTCAATCAAAGAAGAATGCATTTGGCCAAATGGTCCCTTATCTAAGATAAGTAAGTTTTTATTTTTCTCAGTCTTGTTTTATTATGCCAGACAGTTATTTCCATAAATTCTATGGAAATAACACTGTTTTATAAAAAAGCCACGTGAGCTAAAATTTAATGGCAATATGTATACCTCAGTTCAGAAGTTATAAACGAAACGAGTCAAAAATAAGGCCAAATGGTCCTAATTTAACAGCAGGATTAAAAGTTTTAAAAGAAGATAAAATCGTTTTTATTTAGAGATCGCAGCCATCAGAGAAAACTAACACGTTCTTCCGCACGTTTTTATCATTTATTTACTTACTTCTTCAATATTTTATACTCAATTTCGTTTTAGCCTATCACTTACTGAATACACAGTTGCACGGTTAAAAATGTTGGACTACTTTTTAATCCAAACATTGGTTTAAAGGAATGTTTAATCTAACAAGTACTATTTTTTAATCCCTTCTTTAGTTTAATTGAGCTGGGTCTAAAGCCCACGTTTGATGCAAAATAAGCTAAGCTTTGTCAACATCTGAGTTGGATGAGTGGATAAGGTGTTGGACCAGCACATCATAGGACGTGTGTTCATATTATGAACTGGTCAGAAAATATTGCGGGTTAAAAGCTAGTCTTTTTTGGATTAGAAAATTTAAAACTTTTCCTTGGATTAAAAAGTAATTTTTTTTTTGTGTTGTCCTATATGTAATAAAAAAAGTAGAAAATTAAGACCAAGATTTTTAGCCTTGTGGTTACAGGACAGTGATGCCGCCAGTGGTATAATTGTATCTTTTGGGGTACACTATTACTGCCGCCAGTACGAAAGTACGCCTTTTTTCAAAAGATATTCTTAGTCTTAAGTTTTTGAGAGCTTATAGCTCATAAAATAGTGGTTAAATTTTGCTGATATCTTTTTTAAAATAAATTCTGAAGTTTTTTCAGTGAGTGATTAAATTTTTTTATTAATTTTTTAAAGATATTTTTTAAAACTACTTATTTAATCATGTCGTCATGCAGGACGCCTTTTTTGCATAAAACCGCTTTCATCGCTCCGATTTTGATAAAATTTCACATGCATACAGATCTTTGAAAAAGCAAACAAGTTTTGTTCAAATCAATTGTAATATTCGAGTTATTATCGATATAGGTGCTGTTTGAAAAAAATGTTTTGCAGCTCTCTTTTGAGCCCATATTAGTCAAAATTAATGATACGGAGTCGTATAAAAAAGCTCAAACACTTTATTATTCAAGTGATTAATAAAATTGTCAATTTTATTGATTTATGTACTTGCATTTTTTTAATTTGTGGCACAAATTATCTATTTAACACATATTTTTTTTTCACAAAAGTGCTATAAATGTTTTTTTAGTTTAAAAAAAGTAAATGATGTTTTGTCTAGTTTTGTCACATTGTTTGTGACAAGAAAATTCTGATTGTCTTGAGAAATTTATTGTAAAACTGCGGTTTTTTAATCTTATTCGTCACATGAATCGGTTGACTTGCTTTCAACGTTTGTTTCTTTTTCAAGCGGTAATATATTTTCGAGCTTATTTGCATTTCCCGGTCGCATGAAAGGCGTGCAGAACGTAGACAAAACATCCCTAATTTTTGGTTTTTCTTTTATTTCGTTTCCACTTCTTATGTTTTTTTTTTTATTTATTTTTACCACCTATTTTTTTAGAAATAAAATCTTCTGATTGATGTATGAGGTTTCTGACCCGGGTCCGCCATTTTTTGGGTCTGATTTTTTATCAAAAACCTTAAAAATCCATCATCAGCACTACCTTTTTAGCAATTTCACTACCAATTAAATATTTTTTTTTTTTATATTTTTGGTATATTTGATATATTTCCGGGTTCGATAGAAATCGATCTCGTGTTATTCATATATAGTCCGCACTCCTAGTAATTTATAATTGGCCAACACTATCAAATAGCTGTTAAAATAGCTCAAATATCGACGTTTTGTCACACGCCCATATCATATGAAATAATGGTGCAAAAAGGGCGTGAGCTTAACTAATGTGTCGGATAACTTATAAAACGACAATAAAGTTCTTCTTATCGATGTGAAGTTTTCCAGGACGTTAGCTTATATTAAAACCATTATCTGCTATTCATGCAAAAAGGGCGTGAGAGTCTCACACGCCCTTTTTTTTGCAATTTGCATCAATTGGTCTTTTATAAGTTTTGTTTCTTAATAAATTTTATATCTACATGTGCTACCTACCTTTACATTTAGTGTGTAGGAGCCCTAAACTAAAAAGTGCTACCAATAAATAAATCGATGATTTCAAGCTATAAACAAGTAGCTTGTTCTGCTCGTCCCTGGCTGTTCGTCTAAAGCTTCCCACCTTTAGCTTTACGTCATTTTTTGTCAGAGATATTTTTTGTTCAACAAATTTTTGATTTTAATTTAAGTCAAATTGGAGGAGATTAAATTTGTTTTGATAATTAAAGATACGCATTAATGCTTTTTAAAATTAAAAAATTACGTTTCTTTGAGTGGTTACCTTTAGTAAAAACTTAACAATTATTTCTTAGTAAGATTTGTGTTAAAAAAGTACGTTCTTAGTCAAAAAGGTAAATTTTTCTCAATCAGAAAGGTTCACTTTAAACTTCACTCATGGCATCACTGTTACAGGAATGACAAATTTTTTGTATATAACCTATTAATATAACAAATACGTTTAATTTTGCACTTGAGCTTCGCATTCAAAATCACTGGTGCATTTGTGAAACTTGAACATAAGTAGTGAAAAAAGCCACATCGAGAGGGCGCTTAAACGATACTTCTTTCTTAGTTTTACTTATTAAGTGCGAGCTTAAACTCTAGTCAAGATAACTGAGGTTAACTCACCAAACTTAGACGTTTAAACTCGGTTTAGGCAAAAAAAAAACACCATTATATGATAACTTAAGCCAATCTAACTTCAAGAATGCTAAAATATCTAGTTAAACCGAGTTTAAACGTCCAATTTCGGTGAGTTAGCCTCAGTTTAATTTAGGTAGAGTTTCATCTCGCACTGAAATATTCGCCCTAAAAGGCTCAAAATTCAAAACGTGCTAAAATCGAGAGACAAAAAGTTTGTAGATGAATATATGTTAAAAAACTTTTATAGTTATTTAGAATGACCGAAAATGCACACGGTATACGCAATATTTAAACCTTGTCATCTACGTTATGTAGAAATTAAAATTGCGGAAGCTAAGTTCCTTGAATTGTTATAATATCGATCGAGGACAGGTTGCAGGAGTGACATTTCAACATTTTAGGCCTAATTTGGGCATTTTCATCTGCAAAATAAGTTTTTCATGACCTGTTACAGCATAAACTTCAAGAAAAAACTTTTTAAAAAAAACTGAAGTATTTTAAAGTAACAAAAATGGGTTTTTTATTACTCAAAACTGTAAGGACATGTTAATGGGTACTTTTGGCGGAATTGCCCATATGTTCAATAAATACGAGCATCTTTTTGAAAAAGGACTTTTCTCTGTGTGAAAAGGACTAAACCACATTTTTTTGTTACCGACCTAAGTTATCCGACCTGAGTCCAAAGACGTTAAACACATAAAAAATTTTTGCAAATTTTTGATAAAGCTATGCAGTTTAAAGAGATTTTTCATTCTTATCTTCACAGATTTCTTTAACGTTATCAACGCTACTGATGTGCCTGGTTTCAGCACGTCCACAGGGTCAAGGTACGCCCATACCGATCATACGACAAGAACAGGAAGTCAATTATGACGGCTCCTACAAATACTCCTACGAAACCGGAAATGGCATCACGGCAGAAGAGGAGGGCTACTTGAAAAATGCTGGCTCTGACACCGAAGCTGAGGTAAGCATATTTAACCAAAATAGAAAGCTAGTCATATAGTCATTAACAACATCATCATCATTCATTGCCATCTATCAACACATCATCAAAATGTTAAATTTAATAAAATGCTTGAAGAAGACGTGAATATTTTAATACCTGCCGTTTAAAATACTTCAAGCTTCCAAAATGCTCAATGCAGAAGTGTTTAAATGCAAATGCTACAAGTTGAAGATTGCTAGATTAACAGATTGGCAACAGAAACGCCCATTTTAGTCAAGTCAGCAAAATAGTCTTACGACTTCAACCTCACCTCAACAAATAGCATTCAAAACAATTGCTTGCCAAATGGCAGCGCAGAAATGTGGGCGAACCCAAGCTGTGGCATTAAAATGCGATGCAATAATTTATAGCTGCCAGATTGCCATGTTGCCTGCCACTTGGCATTTTCATAGACAAATTAATGAAAAATTCCTAACATTTTACGGTGCAATATGAGTGCACCGCGTCTCGATCAAACTCTGAACTCTAGCTATTACTTGGCAAAGGAGATCATCGATCGCTCGCAGACATCGAATCCAAAAGGCCAAGCAAGCAACGAAGTAGAATAAGAAGAGAAAGAAGACGCTAGATGATTAATTTAAGCACAAATGGCAACACGACTTGTTGAAGTTTGTTTATGTTTTTGCTTATAGACTAACATTTCTTTCTGGATAAATTTGGTTTTTGACTAAATTGTTCCCTTCTGCTCTTTGTTTATTCAGGTTGCTCAAGGCTCCTTTGCCTACACCTCTCCTGAAGGTGAACCCATACGCATCACCTACATAGCCGATGAAAATGGTTTCCAACCTAGTGGAAATCATCTGCCGACACCACCGCCAATTCCACCAGCAATTCTGAAAGCTCTGGCTTACATTGCTACAGCGCCTCCACCACGGGATCAACCCAACACCTTCGGTAATAAACGAGGTTAAGCGAGGATGACAGGGACACTGGCAGCGAGATGGACAAAATAAATTGGATTGAAAAACAGAGAGGACTGTATACGAACAGAGGGGCAACGATATTTTCAGCATTGATTTCAGTGCATGAAAAATTAATTTTTTTCATTGAATGATGAGGTGTGGTTTTAATTTTTCATTTTTGTTAATTGTTTTTATATTTTTAAATTTTTATAATTTTATAATTGAACTTGTATGAAGAAGACATGAATTAGGCAATATTGATTAAATGCCAAAAAAATTCGAAATTTATTTTTGTTTTAATGTGAAAGTTAATGGTAATAAATAGAAAAAAAAATAAAGGACAAAATATTTAACAGATTCTGCGAAAATATTTAGGTTAGAAGTTATACTTCTCCGAATTTGACGAGACAACAGCGCAATATCAAGAAAATTGAAACTGTGAAGTGTGTTAAATCGAACTAGGCTTTGTTTCTTTCAACTACGTTTGCTGAAGTAAGTTTTCATATACAATATAATTTTATTTTAGTATTTATTTTCATTCTTTCATTATTGCGCAAGAATAAAGAAATTATGTTTATCATTGAAATTGTGACTCTTGGAACGATTATATGTTTTTATGTTTTTAATCAAATTTACCATTTTTTAAAAATGAACATCTTTAACATGAATAACTTATTAAAAATGTGAATCTATAACATGAATAAGTTTTATGTAGGTGATCCAATTTTTTTATTGGTCCCATCCAAGTTTCTGAAATTAAACGAAATTATCTAAGTGGATCTCAAAAACGAAAACTAGTCGAAGAAAAGAGACAGAAAATAAAGAAAATTGCTAGGAACTTTCCAGAATTATCATAGGTTTTCCGACCATCTGCATCACCTTCGAGCAGTGTTGTATCTGAAAATCTGATTAGCAAGGTTCTGAATGACTGGATTGTTATAATTATTATTGCAACTTTTTCCTCTGCTACATTTTTCATTTTACACTGTAGGGACGTCAAAGACACACAAAAACGCCCAGACATGTGAACTTAATTTTCGGTAGTAGAATTTATTGGCATACTTAATTTTCCCCAAAGATAAAGTTGCGATAATAATAAAAAAAAAACCAATAATTCAGAACCGTGCTAATCTGGATAATAGAATCAATGATCCTGGCAGATTGACTGCACTTGATTAGGGTGACATCACCAACTGGATAAATCTACGACCTCAACAATGTCAAACCATTCAGGGCCATGTGAAAATTCGCGCAGGACATTTCAGAACGTTGCGCAGTAGATTGTTGTTTGGAAGCTGTACATTTCTTTCATTACTGCAATCGTTATACATATTTTTTTCTGCTTCAACACACAAATAAAATGTACAACTAGAACATGTTGGCAATGCAAATCGTTTAAAGAAACAAGCTAACCCACATAGAAAACGTTCTTAGACGTCTCTCTAGACCATAGCTTTTACATTTCTTGCCTATATTCTATTTTGATTTAAAAAAACTGGTTCTTCAATAATACTCCTCGCATATTAAGAAACATGAAATCCTTTGTTAGAAAGTGGTGCCAAATAAGTTAAGATATTATCCTACTTTCAATGGGGGCTGCTGCTATTACTTATTATTGTAACAACTTCGAGATTTCAGAAGACAATCAGAAACACAATTTGGAAGAAATATGAAACTAAAAGTTAGATACTCATTCCGTATTCCTTCATTTAAACATTCATCATATTTAAAACTTAATAAAATTTCTTTCTCAATAATATGTTTTAATAAGTACATGGAAGAATTTAGATGTAATGAAACCGAAATTTTAATCTTTTAAAAATGTTTAGCCTAGTGGCCTTCAAAATTTTATTTGTTTGATTTAGAAGGTGATGCTATACAGGGTGGGCCAAATACAAGTTGTTTTTAAGAATGCAATAATATGAACAAAATTAAATTTTTCCCGTGTATTATGGCTTTAGTAACAAGAGCAAATATTCCCATTAAGTATGGAACACAACGTCGTTCAAGTGACTGCCTCGACTGGTTTTGTCGAAGCGCTTTCTGAATTGGACAACGGTTTTGGCCGAAAAATCATCTTTTCTGACGAGGTGCACTTTCATCTCGGCGGCTACGTTAACAAACAAAATTGCTGCATTTTTTATCAGCCGTCTTGGCGATGTCAATTGACCGCCTCGGAGCTGTGATTTGACCCTTTTGGACTTTTTTTTATGGGGAACATTGAAGGACCGACGTTATTCCAATAATCTGAAAACGATTCAAGCACTTAAGGCCAATATCATCCAAAAAATCCGTGAGCGACAGCCCGAAACCATAAACAAGGTCTTTGAAAATTGGAGTGAAAGAATGCGCTACTGCGAAGAACGCCGAGGCGGCCACTTGATCGACGTTTTGTTCCATAATTAATGGGAATGTTTGCTCTTACTTATAAAGCCATAATACATGGAAAAACTTTAACTTTCTTCATTTTATTGCATTTAAAAAAAAACTTGTAGGATCCAAGTATCTCTGGTGAGGCGTTTTGATACCATAATATAGTGTACCTGTAGAGTGTATAGTGAGTGCACTGTTAGTTTATAACCATCCAGTGTAGTTGAAGAAAGTTAAAAGGTTTTTGATTTTTGCTGTTAAAAATTCCTCTAGATTACTAAAGAAAGGCTTGCCTAGTGCTCTTAGTCTAGACCTGGCTAGGACCAAGCAGGTGCACAGGAAGTGAGTCAGTGTTTCCTTTTCACTTGGGTTGTCGCAGCTCCGACCGTGGGCGTTGAAAGGCAGTCCGATTTTTCGGAGTGTACACAGATGCAAAAGTGACCCGTAATAAATGCGGTGATTCTGGATATATTGGGGGTTGGAATTAATTTTAAAGGTTTTTTTCGGTTTTTGAGCATTTATTTAGAAACAACGGTACAATGTATATTATTCAAAGTATTGTCCATCGTTAGCTACAACATTTTCCCATCTTTCTGGCAGCATATGGATTCCGCGCCGGAAGAACGATTCGTCTTTTGAGGCAATCCAAGAATCGACCCATTTTTTGGTATCCTCGTAAGAAGTGAAGCGCTGCTCAGCCAAGCCATGCGTCATCGATCTGAATAGGTGGTAGTCGGAAGGGGCTATGTCTGGGCTATAAGGCGGGTGGGGTAGCACATCCCAATTCAGCGCCTCCAACGTTTCCTTGACGGTTCTTGCAACATGTGGCCACTTTGTCGTGTCTTTTGGCATATTCCGGCCGTTTAACCTTTAATGCTCGGCTCAATTGCATCAATTGTTGTTGGTAGCGTTCCCCAGTGATGGTTTCGTTAGGTTTTAGCAGCTCATAGTACACGACACTTTTCTGATCCCACCAAATACACAGCATAAGCTTGGCGCCATGAATATTCGGCTTGGCCCTCGATGTTGATGCATGGCCGGGTGGTCCCAACGATTTTTTTCGCTTAGGATTATCGTAATGGATCCACTTTTCATCGCCAGTGACAATACGATGCAAAAAACTCTTCCTTTTATGCCGTTGAAGCAGTTGTTCGCACATGCAAAATCGCCGTTCAACGTCTCTCGGCTTCAACTGGTACGGCACCCAATTTCCTTGCTTTTGAATCATTCCCATGGCCTTCAAGCGTTTGCCGACCGTTGTGATAAGTCGACTCCCAATGATTTTGACAATTCTTGAAGGGTTTGACACGGGTCTTCATCGAGCAAAGCCTCCAATTCCTCATCTTCAAACTTTTTCGGCTGGCCCGGACGCTCTTTGTCTTCCGTATCAAAATCACCACTTTTAAACCGACGGAACCAGTACTCATAAGTAGAAATCGATGGAGCATAGTCCCCGTAAGCCTCAGTAAGCGTGCGTTGTGCTTCAACCGCTTTTTTCTTCAAATGGAAGCACAAAAGTAAACCTTCCCGCAAATTGCGTTTTGTTGGAACGAAAGTCGACATGTTCACAGATAAAAAAATATATGTTGTTTACACTTCAGTGGAAAGACACATACTGAAAAATGAAGCTTAGACAATGTGCTTTGAAATGAATATAGTCACAGGTGTGCTCGATGCGATCTATTGATAGTTACGCCATCTCTTAGAAAACCTTTAAAACTAATTCCAACCCCCAATATCATTCCGGGATCCTAAGAGCATTTCCTGAGCTCTACCTAGGTTGTAAAGGGGTCATAATATCCTTGATGTGTTGCAGGTTGGCAAACCTCTCAACCTATGACCGTTTAAGGCCAAGTTATAAGAGTGAATTCCTTAACCTTAACACCGTTAAGGGAGGAACCTCGCCTAACCAGTTCATCCGCTTTTTCATTACAGTATATTTTTCTATGCCTGGGAATCCAGATTATGGTAATGTTAAGTTCATCCTTACACCGTCAAAATAGCTGCTTTTAGCTGATTGGTGTTGGCTCTACTCAAAGAACTCAGAAAATGTAAAAACAGGTTTTCTTGGTCAAACAGTATGTAAAACATATATATCGCCCATTTCAGATTGAGGTGACCTATCAGTCGCTCTGATTATCTCCGATTTGGCTCAAAATTTGTTTTTAGGTTGGTTGTTTGTTAAGAAAACCAATTCCGGAGTTTAAAGTTTCAAAAAAATTTTTCGAATGCCAAAATAGGGCCTATTTTAGACAACGTAGCTCAGTCAATTTAAATCACATTTTATTAACTAAGGAATCATTGGAATAGTTATCTCCTCTATTTTAAGGGTAAAATATAAAACTTTTAAAAAAATTGCTGTAAATTGACCCATTGTTAATTTTAAAGTTTAATGCCATGCCACCAACAGACGCTATAATTTTTCTTCAGTGTCTTTATTTTGGTTTTTTGTACGTTTCGATACCTTTCCAACGATATAAAATTAAGGTATGCTCTTGAAGGGTTCAGAAGTTATGGCGTTGAACGTGCAGTGTTAAAGAATTTTCAATACAAATTCAATTAGCTATCAAAGCTTTACAGCATACATTTTTTTTCCTTTTGTTGAATTTGAAAAAAAGTTGAATTTGTTCAAAATTAGGCGATCACTTACAGCAGCTTGTGTTTTTGTGTACGTGTTTTAGTTTTTGCAAAACACAAGTTTATTATAGAAAACAACTTGTATGGTGGGAAAAGCGGCGAAAAGGACTACTTGCTGAGCATGTATGTTTTAAAGCTTTGATAGCTAGCTAGTTGAATTTTTATTGAAAATTCTTTAACACTGCACGTTCAACGCCATAACTTCTGAACCCTTCAAGAGCACTCCTTAATTTTATATCGTTCGAAAGGTATTGAAACGTACAAAAAACCAAAATAAAGAAACTGAAAAAAAATTATAGCGTCTGTTGTTGGCATGGCATTAAACTTTGAAATTAAGAATGGGCCAACTTACTGAAATTTTTCCAAAAGTTTTATATTTTTTCCTTAAAAAAGACGAAAAATCTTTTCCAATGATACCTTATTTACGAAAACAGGATTTAAATTGACTGAGCTACGTCGTTTCAAAATACACCCTATTTTGGCCTTGAAAAATGGTTCTAAAAATTCATAATTTCGGATTTGGTTTTCTAAGCAATAAACCAATCTAGGAACAACATTTGAGCCAAATCGGAGATGGTCAGTGCAACTGATAAGTCACCTCAATCTGAAATGGGCGATATAATTTCCTACTACCAAAAGACTAGATTTAATACTAGATTTACGAACTGAACCAATTTCACTCATTTAAAAATTTATTGCTATATATATATAAAACTGAAATATTATTTTTTAAATACATATATTGGTTTTTACACTCAAATAAATTTATTAGTAAAATTTCTATGAATGACATTAGTAAACAAAATATTCGTACATTCTACAAATATGCGTACAATATACAAAGTATTTTTATTGTGATATCTCTACGAATTCATTCGTAAAATCTTTCTAATGCCTGATGCAGTATCTACGAATATATTCATTTTATATACTAATGATATTCGTAAACAAAAATTAATCAATTCGTATTAGTGCATTGTATGAATGATTGTGTACATATAAATAATAATATTCGTAAATTTGTCGTACGAATAACTTCGAAATTTCTTTCATTACATTCGTAGTATTTACTAATGCTTTTGTACTATTTACGATTGAAAAATAATATTTGTAGAAACAATTCATTCGTAGGCTGGCCGTGCGAATTATTAGTAGAATGTACGAATTATTAGTAGAGTTTCAAATATTGAAAACCGAAATCGTTCAGCCTTGTTTGTAGAACATCTACAGAACATAAGGAACTGTGTGATTGTCAAGTGACTGTAGCCTACTGGAAGAGTGCGTGACCCGTAAACTAAACAGCCGATGTTCAAACCCCAGCTCAGACAGAGGTTTTTTTTTGGTTGGTTTATTCGAATAAAATATTCGTAATATGTTCTAATATACGTCGATTCTACGAATCCTATTCGTGGCTGAAAACTACGAATAAAATTCGTAGAATGGACGCAGTTATTAGTAATATTTACACATAAATATTTTTGAGTGTAGTTACGTAATAAAATTTAGGTAAATATAAGTTGTTCCCCTCCTCCGAACCCCACGTTTCGCATATTCGAATGTGGTAAGCCTATTTTACGGCTATGAGCCAAATTGACTAATAAAATGATTTAACAGTTAATTGTTTTAATCACATGAAACTTATGGCTTACACAAAGAAAGTTCTTACCAGAAAGCTGATGATTGAAAATTCATGATCAATTTTGTCAATTTATTAGTTAGCTAGTGTCAAAAGGTGTCTTATTTCCCCAACTCTTGCATCATTCCGTTTTATATATCGTGTGAACAGACGTTTTTCGTGAAATAATATAATATTATAAAAGCAATTTTTTGCAACACAAATTTGGTCCACCAATGTAATTTCAATATTTATTTGAAAAAGTTATTTCAATTGATATATACAAATTAGTATATACATCTTTCACGAAGTAAGGTCCGGTTTTTTTCTCCAAAGCAATGTCAAGAGATTGATTCATGGACGTACTGCGGTTCACACGTTTTGATAAAAAAAAATGAACGCAGTGAAAGATTGAAAACTGGAAAATTTGCCATAATTTCAAAAATTAACAACGCAATTGTTCCCAACTAAAGCCAGATGCCGATTTACACAATATATGCCAAACAAGCGTGATAAATTTGGCATACAATTTTGGCTGGCATCCGAGGTTAGAAGCAAGTATCTTGTAAATGGTTTTCCATACTTAGGCAAGGATGAAACTCGTGAATCAAGCATTCCCCTGAGCGAATTTGTAGTAACTAAGCTTGCAGAGCCATATTTAGGTTGTGGACGAAATATTACAACAGACAATTTTTTTACAAGCGTTTCACTTGAAAAAAGTTACTAGCAAAGAAAACTACTTTGTTTAGCACTATGTGACCAAACCGAAGAGAATTACCTAAAATTGCAAAATCTAAGATAGATAAAGTGAAACGGTTTTGAACAAAACTTAATAAATCTATAATTTTTACTCTAACCATTTACAAACGCAAGCCTAATAAAAAAGTCCTACTACTAAGCTGAAAAGATAAAAATATTATAAATAAAAAAAAATAAAAAAAGTTATTTCGGAAACAGAAGCATTTTATAATAGCACCAATTATGATGAGGATATACTTGAGCAGATGGTCACAAAATATAGCGTTAAAGCAGGCTCTCGCAGATGGTCTCTACATGATTTCCATAACATCCTATATTTAGCAGAAATCACTGCTTGGATTCTATATAAAGAGACCACCCAAGTAATGATTTCAAAAAAGGATTTTATTTTCCAATAAACTGAAGAGCTAAGAGAAAACTATAGACACAATGTCGAGAACACTTCCGTTTCCATGTCGAAAATTAATGCTGTTGATACGCGGAAAAATTGTCAAGTTCAAGCATTATGCAAGAGAAATAGATGTAAGAGCCTTTGTGCTAAATGCAATACAAATGTTTGCTTAAAATGTATTTAAAAAACAGAGTTTATAAGTAAAAAATTAAGTTTTTAATAATAAATCTTTTATGTCAATTTTTTTTTTTTTTTTGCAAAAAGATTCAATTTTGTTGTATGACTCAAATTAGCTCACTTCAGTAAAAATTTATGTATAATCAACACCCGTAAATCTAGTGTTAAAAATGAAAATTAAAAAAAATAGTGAAAAAGTTAAAAGGTGTGGCTAACAGGCGACATTGAAAGTTTACCATGTGCATTTCTTCGGTAAAAAGGCGCTAACCCTCCCCTCCATTTCTAACAAATAAAACCTTCTTTATGGGAAAAGTATGAACAGTTAAAAATATTAAAAATTGCAAATTTTAATTTGTTTTCATGCTCACAATGTTGACTGACAGTTTGCATCACTTTTATCGCACATCTCAAGCCTCTTAAAGTGTAGAAATGGATTTGAAAGTTTGCAGAGATCTCTACGAGTCGTTGACGAGTTACTTGCACTTTACTATCTTCGCGAACATTTTGATAAATTGGAAAACATGGCGAAAGTAAGTTAGCTGACTTTGATTATGGACAAAACTATACTCGAAAACGTACTCGAAGAAATCAGGTAAATTGTAGATCAGCGGAAGAGTCTTCCGGGAAGACATAGTTTTGTGTGCAAGAGACAAATTTCCCATTTCAACTTTTTATGCAATTATTGAAATTCTTCGAGCTGAGATGAAAAGCAGAGGAGCGGTTTATAAAAATCAGGTAGAAAAGTTTTCTTTCTTCTTAGATATTTCTTTATCCGGCTATGAGTAATCATCCAACGTCGAAACGCTTGTCGCATCGTATCTTGAGGACTTGGATTGGAATCTTGCCGGTGAATCAAAACAATTAATGGTGGTACCAAAAATAACCTTATATTTGAAATCATAACATCATTGAAATCGTCAACATACTATGATTGCCTCAACTATTAGTTGCAATAAAAATGTTGTAGTTCTGTCAATCATGATAAATGTGAATATTATTATCATGATAAATGTGAATATCATGATAAATGTGAATATTATTATAGAGATAAACATATTAGAATTTTAAATGTTCGTCTGAACTATTCTTTGATTGTTGGCAAACGAAGCAGAACATAACCAAAAATTGAAAGAATTTATTGTGTCTGAACAGTTTGCAGGAAAAACTATCACTTCATTCAGACACAATAAGTTTTATCGATTCCTAGCTATGTGCCATGTGCTATGTGATGTAAATCGTCTTATCCTAAAAGATAAAGCACGCAGAAAAGTGACATTTTCGACTTTAATTGTAGCAAACATGTTTCTATTTACCGTAAATATATTTCGCAATTCTGACCATATTTTGTTTATCACAAATATTGCTATTTTTTTGACAATGCACTTAATGTACCATGTTTATGAATGGCATTAGTCAGGCGAGCGGTAGTAGCGGCTGTGGCTTACTGGTAGTGTGCGTGGCTCGTAAACGAAAAAGCCGCGGTTCAAACCCCAGCTCAGACAGAAAATTTTATCAAAAAGATTTTTCAATTGAATTAATATTTCTGTTCAGCCTAGTCAATGGCAAACCTTTGGAGAGATATCTTAATAAATAGCTGTGGAAATCAGAGTGCATAAAAATAAAAAAAAATTAAATTATTGTTTCAATAATATACTGGATCCAAAAAATAAATTCATAATATAGTTGTTGCAATCATTCTATTTTCGACCCAATAAGAGAATAATGATTGCTTCAATAATATTTTGGTTCCTACAGAAAAGTTTCTTTTCTAAATATAGTTGTTGTAATCATTTTATCATGATCAAGGAAAATATTATATGTTTAAGAACATGTTATCAACAATCATAATCCGAATCATTCTACGATCCTCTTAACACTTCTGTTACCTTAAGGACATTTCGGGAAAATTTTGCGCTTATTTTGTTCCTACTTCCTGAAGGAAAAAGTATTTTGGAATATCTTTTTAGGATATCGTGGAAAATTCCTTCGAAAAAGCTTTAAAATAAGCTTTTGGTTTTATCAAATAAGTCACAACTCCATAACTTATGTGTGTGACCTTAATGGTCATTCAGTGACCATGTAACGGCGGCGAAAATTTGGAGTCAACATGGACGTTAAAATTCAAAAATAAATTTTAATTTCAAAATTTTAAAATTTTGGTTGTTGTGGAGCGGTGCTACCATCTCTGCGAGAGGGCGGCCCTGTGCATTTAGTTTGAGGGCGCCTTTTTACAGCGCCCCTGGTTCTCGATGACCAGTATTAAAAGGCCGCTCACTCACAGAGGCGGTACCATCGCCCCGGTCCAGTGACCCGCGGACACTAGGTTGGCCACGGCTGCACGTGCTAGTTAGCCATTGCTAGCAGTTCGGTGAGATGTGGGGTGGGGTCTTGTGGCCGTCCACGTGTACCCTTGCCGTACAAATGTCACGTGCATACGTCATCGGCACGTCGGTGATTCCAAATCAAAAATACCAAAAAAAATTTTTCTCTGAAACTAGAAAATATCAATCAAGTAAAACAAATATAAAAAGAATAAAGGAAACCGTTTGGGCACCCCTGGCCCAATCATCCAACACCTACTCGTTGAGCTCTGGTGGACGAGCTCGGCCCACACTTTTCCCACCCTTCCGTGAGGGTTCAGGGGCTAAATATAACAAAAACCCTCCCAAAAGCAATCATCTTCTCCCTTGACCAAATAAAAACGAACTTAGTGGTTCATTTTGACAATTTCAATTTAATAATAAAAGAACAATTTGCAATTACATATCTATAATCAGTTGTGCAAATAAAATTAGATTTTTAGTTGTATTATATAGTATAAGTGGAAATTTGGCCTACGTTTTTAATAGGTAGTTTTATTTTTAGAAAAAAAAATAATCTTCAGTTTTATTTTCCTTTAGATTGTTTAGTTTTCTTTACTTAATTTTAGTTTGAAAATTTAGTGATGTAGGTTATGTTAGGGTTATTTTTCTTGTTAAATTTTAACTTTAGTTTACCTTAATTTTATTTTAAAGTTTTAATTTACGCCTAGTTTATTTTGATTTTAGTAGTATATTTAGTTTATTTTGAATTTAAATTTGAATCTCGTTTATTTTAATTAAATCTTATTTCTTATTTATTAAAACTTATTTAAATTTAGTTTAAATAAGTTTAATTTTAAAATAGTTTTACTTTAGTGTAGTTAGCTTAGCTTAAGTTAGTTAAATTGTGTATCAATTAAGTTTTAGTTATATTAAATTTTATTTCAATTTAGTTTTAATTAGTTAAAGTTAAAGATAGTTTTATTTTAGTTTAGTTATATTAAATTTTATTTCAATTTAGTTTAAGTTAGTTTCATTGTGTTGATTTTTGTGTATTGCGTTCTATTATGTTTATATATTGTACATATTATGTTTATGTTAGTTTTATTCGTATTTTAGTTACCAATTTACATTATGTTATATTATTTTTAGCCATACTGTAGTTTCGAGTTCGTTTTAAAAGTATATTTTTCTTAATTTTAATTTACGTTAAATATCTATTTCATTTAGTTCAAAAAAAATATATTTTTGCTTAATTTTAATTTACGTTAAATTTCTATTTCATTTAGTTCAAAAAATATATTTTTGCTTAATTTTCATTTACGTTAAATTTCTATTTCATTTCGTCTTAGCTTTAAAATCTCGTAAATTCGGTCAATTTAATATTAACGTACGGTGGTACCTTAAAAGATCCAATACGCCCTACGGCTAAGTATTTATAAAAACGCAAAACTATATATCTGAATAAATTTCGAGCCCGTCTTTCTGAGTGCAACAGAAATGACAAGTGCGCTCTTTTCTTATGTGACCCATACACAACACCATCCAATCGTCAATTGTGTCCCTCAATTAAATTGATTCTCGGTCACACTGCCAAACTGATCAATTGAAAACACCATTCACGATTTGATTTGACCCCCAAACGACTCAGTTGACGACAAGATTGTACCGTGTATGGCTCACATTATCTGCTAAGCAGTTATAGAGAAGTATTTCCCAAGAGTAATAAAATCTACATAAAAAAAATTAAACCTGTTTGTTTTCGTTTGCTTTTGTGGTTGTTGTTGCAGTAGCTTTATGCTTGGCACTGACGTTGTGGGTTGCTGCACTGTTGGTGGTGGCTTTGGGGTTGGTGCTGCTATTTATGCAGCGTGCTCCAGTGCATCCGACGCAGTGGGTGCCGGTGCTACAGACGCTGAGCTTGCGGGTTATGCTGTTGCTGCTATTGTGGTTGTGGTGGCTTTATCGTTGGTGCTGCTTATTAAAGCCAGTCGATGCTACCTGCCATTTATTTGGTCCAGTCAATGCGTGTCAGTGCTGCGGCCAGCGGAGCACTAGTTGGAGGCGCTATGGTTATGCGGATTTTTTTTTTTTTTAATTTAGTTGCCAGCATCAAGTATAACACCACCCATAAAACACTAAATAATTTAGGTTAGGCTAGTCACTAATTCTTGAAGATTGATACACGCCAACAAAGCGCAAAACGCAAACAGCCAGGTGATGACGCTACGTTCCTGTGTTAAGAGAACCAGAGGTTTGAGCGTTTAATATGTAATGCACAACTGTTTTACTTCTACCAATATAGAGGAATTTTAATTATTCATTTATATATAACAGATTTTAAACCATACCAACGACCGGCCACAATTAGGTTTTTTTTTTTTCTTCTAGCTGGCAAACATTTTTTCTTTGTCAATCGTGTTTCCTCCAAAAACGAAGTCATGCGGTAGCGTCAACTAGCGTCGAGATAACAACGACGCTAACTACAAGTAACCAGGGGTCGTTTTGCAAGTGAGTTTTGTCAGTGCGTTTTGTCCCTACGTTTACACATGCAAGTCGTATGGTATAATCGCACCTCATACACGCTGTGTGACACAATGACTACGGCAAAACGGGTTGCAAACAAACAGTCATGATTTTCAAAGGTGGAAATAGTGTCAGTTGTCATGTTTGACAACGTGTCAACTGCCACATTTGCCAAGTTTAGAAATGTGTCAGCTGTCAAACAGCAAATTGTCAGCTGTCAAATTAAAATCCGTCAGCGGTCAAACAGCAAATTGTCAGTCCACACTTTGACACCGTTGCGAGTTAGGGTCGCTCACGATGCTGTGCACCTGAGATTACCTTGTGTATCTGAACCAAATAAAAGGTTTTATCAATGGTATGTTCACGCTAAGTGGTAAAGAGTGAAAATGTTATACCACAATGATATGACAAATACACCACATCGTGAACAACCCCGACAACGCAAATGGTGAGATTTGGTGCCGTTACAAAACAGTTATTCGGAACCGACCATCACTCGTTACAAGAACTGAAGGCACTATTCTCGAATATCTTTAGCGTGAAATACCCCAAGCCGTTTGTTCGCCATGTCAGCCAGCTCATAGTATGCCGAACCCATCCTCTTAGTGATCCTAGCTTTCTCGAAAACGTTTGCCAACTTTGCGCTTAAATGCTCAGAGGCCTTGCTTTGGGCGAAACTTCTTCGGTAAACAATCTGACCAACTTCAAAACTCACGGGACGTGTGCGCATGTTGTAAATTTTCTCATTTTTCTCAAATGCCTGTCGCAGATTCTCTCTCACTTGTTCTCGAATCAACTCAGTTCTCTCTTCAGGTTTTACCGCTGCTGTGGGATCTTCCAGCATTTTTAGTTTTCGCAGAAGTTCGTAGCTTTTAGCATGACATATCATATTTTGTCCGAACACAACAAAATATGGTGAAAAACCTGAAGAAGAGTGAACTGAGCTGCGGAGAGCGGCACTTATCGCATATAAATTTTCATCCCAATCTTTTTGGTCCGGATGAATATATGCGCGAACGGCTGCGATTATTGAAAGATTCACACGTTCGACAGCATTTGACTGAGGAGAATAATTTGCAGTTAAATTATGCTTGACACCATATTTTTGTACTAAATCTTTAAACCTATTAGATCGGAATTGTACGCCATTGTCAGAGGTTATAATTTCGGGAACACCGAAAATTGCGAAAACTCGCTTCTCTAGAAATTCGACAATCTTTTTGGCAGTAAAGGTCCGAATTGGTTCCAAGAAATGAAACTTCGACAGGTGGTCAAGCACAATCACGAGACCCACGTTCCCTGAGCGTGACCTAGGGTAAGGCCCTAAAAGGTCTACGTAGAGTCTCTGAAAAATTCGAATCGAAGTGAGCTGTTGTCCCATAGTTGGACGAAGTATGTAACTAGGAGCTTTGGTCAGTTTGCAAACTTCACACGCCAGCACATAGTCGCGGACTTGTTTTGCCATTCTTGGCCAAAAATACAACATTTTGAGTCGCGTAAGCGTTTTGTGAATCCCACCATGAGAACTCATTGGGTGATCATGAGCTTCAACAATGAGAGATCTTCTCAATTCCTCAGGCACCCAGAGTTTCCATGACTGTTCTTCTTGGGTGGGATCACCACTTGCAAATTCACAACGCTTGTAAATTAAGCCGTCCACAACTTGTATGTCTGGTTGTTGCTCGTCATTTTTTGAAACTCGTCAACCAGTTTTAGATAATTTTCTGTTTTAAAATGTGCAGAAGAAAAATCCAAAACTGGCCAAGTCGTAACTGCAGTTTCTGTCAATTCTGAAATTTCGACATCCTCCGGCGAATGCACTCTCGATAAAGAATCGGGAACTACGTTTTGGCTACCTTTGCGATGAATGATTTTAAATGAGAAACCTTGAAGTTTCAATGCCCAACGAGCAAGTCTGCCATGCAGGTCGGTTTGGCCCATTAACCATTTTAAAGACGCGTGATCAGTGATCACTTCGAATTCATGCCTTTCGACGTAAGCTCGAAATTTTTTTATGGCCATGACCGCTGCAAGACATTCTTGTTCTGAAACGGTATAGTTTCGTTGCGCTTGGTTAAATTTATGTGACATATACGCAATCGGGACTTCATTTTCATCATCATCACGTTGAGCCAGAACGGCTCCGACTCCATACTGAGAGGCATCGCATTGGATTGAAAACGGACGCGAAAAATCAGGGCTATGAAGCACAGGTGCACTACTAAGGCTATTTTTGAGGGTCTCAAAAGCTGCTATCGACTCCTCAGTCCAAACAAATTTTTTCGCTTTTTGCAGCATGTTGGTCAACGGTGTCGAAATGGAAGCGTAATTTAGCACGAACCGTCGGTACCATCCACAGACACCGAGAAAACGACGAAGCTGTCGCACAGTTTTTGGCAAGGGAAAATCTCGAATCGCTTGCACCTTTTCTGGATCAGTACTGATGGTTCCATGCCCAATCACGTGACCCAAATAACGAATTTGTTTGAGTAAAAATTTACTTTTTTCAATATTTATCGTCAGACCAGCATGTCGAATACAGATGGCTACCTCCTGCAGCAAAGCTAAATGATCGTCAAAGGTCTCGGTTATCAAAAGCAAATCGTCTAAGTATACAAAAACTTGTGTTCTCAAATGAGCAGGTATGACCTTGTCCATCAAGCGAGACATCGTCTGCGGTGCGTTACATAGGCCGAAAGGCATTGTAACAAACTGGTACAACGGTCGATTGGGCACTGTGAAGGCTGTCTTATCCCTTGACGCTGCATCCAATGGAATCTGCCAGAAGGCATCCTTCAGATCCAAACTCGAAATGAATTGAGCCTTAGGAAGCCGACTGAGAATTCCATCAATGAGAGGCAGGGGATAAGCATCCTTCACAGTAACCGCATTTACCTTACGCGCATCGAGACACAAGCGCACTTTATTAGGTTTGACGATCAAGGCTACAGGTGATGACCAAGCGCTTTGCGACACTTCAATGACACCAAGTGCCAACATGCGGTCGACCTCAGCGAAAAGAAGTTTTTCGACCCCAGGAGAAACCGAAAAGTGTCGTTGTTTGACTGGTTTTGCTTGCCCTACGTCAATGACGTGACTAATCAAGCGGGTGCGGCCTAAGCCTTGTTCAGAAAAAGATGGAAAATTTAAAATGGTGGCGTTTAGCCTAGCCTGCTGACGAGCAGTTAACACATGGTGGTTGGAATCAACTTCAGAAATCTGGCTAACAGGAAAGCAGTGGTAATTTTCCAGAAAGAGATCTCCAGCCAAGCCAAATGCTTTTACGAAATCAACTCCCAAATACAAGTCTTGAGACAAAGTGGGAACTATCAAAAACCTGAGGGGTTTGGTGACTCCTCGAAAGGTGATGGTGGTGTCGAGGACTCCTGCAGAAGCATGACTCGTCCCGTCCGCCGTCTTCAGATTGATCGAAAACCTTTTCCACTTCAGCGACTGGTTAGACAATAGTCTTTTTGCCAAATTATTGGCTATGCAACTGATAGTAGCGCCAGTATCGATCAATCCTACTAACGTTTCGCCGGCTAATGAGACCGGTGCGTAAGGACGAACATCATTCCTCGGAGCAAACGACAAAACCGCCGAGCACGCAAACTTTCTCAAGGCTCGGACCTTTTTCCAAAATTGCCTCAATCTCGCAGTTGATCGCCGTTTCTTTTTGCATTGAATTTGAATGGAGCCCTCGCTCTGAAATATACGTCGACGCGCAGCGTTATATTCGAGCCAACGAACATGCAACGGTTTGAACGTCCGTTGTGGCACAGTAGCAGCCTTTTTTTCACGTGTTAAAATTCGAATTTGGGTATTTGGTACATCCGGGATTGCTTCAGTTTGGCAGGCCACCTCAGAAGTTAATGAGGGGCAGTTGGTAAATCTAAAAAAACATCATTATTCTTATTGGTAGGTGTAGCGTTCGCGTCACCAGGCTCGCATGCCAGCTCAGAAACCTGACGCTGATTTTGATAGTTGCGAGAATTCCTCCCGTACTCTTCATCAAGCAATTCACGTTTCTGAACAAACGCGCGAAGCTGGCTAACACTTTGTATGGGAACATACAACAAACTACGCCTAACATCCAAACGCAAATTCCTTTGCAGAATTTCCAGCAAAACCTGAGAGTCAAGAGGCCGTTGTAATTTATCAGTCAATTGCAAGACTGCTTCGTAGAACTCATCAAATTTTTCATCAAACTTTTGCTTCCTATTTCGCACCAGATCCATGATGTCTAGATCAGTTCTGCGATCACAAAATTGACTACGAAGCTCTGAGCACAACGCACCCCATTCGATTCTAGGCACACTTCGATGGTAACGCCAGAACCATTCCAGCGCCTTTCCAACGAACAACATGTGCGCATAACAGCATAATGCCCCAAAATCTCCCCGCAAACTTTGCATCGTCAGAGCGTGCACTCGATAAATAAATTTATCAACTGTTAAGGCATCTTCTTTGCCACTGAACGTGACTTTCCAATTGGAAATCAAACTGGCAACGTTCTCTGACGGTACAAATTGCGAAGCAGGTCCTGGAGCATTGCGAACAGGTCCACTGTTATGCGGCATACTACTCGGTGTGTAATGAGCTGGCATACTCTGGACAAACTGTCGATTGTGACCCGAAGTTGAAGGTGGAGCGGGCATAAAGTTTGGTGGGGGAACACTATAGTTGTTTGGGGGTACAGGAGTCATACTTGGCATTGATCCCAAGTCCTGATGAAAGCTCTGCAAGGGGTTGCTACCGGATGGAACTCCATAAGGAGTATGTCTGACTTGATTAATTTGCAATTTAGCGAGTTCAGTGCGAACTGCCTCATTGATCAAGTGCTGCAAATCACTATCCGAATACTGATGTTGAGCCATTGAAGGCTGAAAATTATCAGTAGGAACAAGATTTGGTGCGCTATGTGCGCCAGCAGCTTGACGGGAGTATAGGTCGACTGACCCTTTTTGCACGGGTTGCATTCCCGACATGTTCAAATTTGAATTTTGTGCCTGGCTGAAACCTAGGTTTCGTTGGCTTCTAGTGGCCGGACGTTCTTTACGGACTGCACCGTGGCTCTCCGTTGCCTTACCAGGTGACAACGGAGGATCGACCACCAGAGTCGGCTGGCATGGCTTCAACTTTTTCACACTGCACAAAGTGCGACATAGTGGGCAGCTGTGCGCTTTTGTTACCCACGTAGAGATGCATTCCCTATGGAAAATGTGCCTACACGGTGTTGACACCATGTCGTCAGCCTTGTCGAAGGACTGCGAACAAATGCTGCAACAATTTTCCGCCATCTCCAACTGAGCAGGCAAATTTTCATCGCTATGATGCAAAGGCATGGTAAAAAAAATCAAAAATTTATAAATATAAATGTATAGGTATTTTTTAAATGTATAGGTATTATTTATTTGGTCTTAGAAGAGAGAGATTTGCTTTGAAATTATTTTGAGCGGTTGTTGGTTGATTGAGTCAGGGGGTCCAATAGATAATAAAAAAAACTTGTTAATTAACCGGAAACTACAACTTAAATGGGCTCACGTGATGACACGAAGTCCAGAAAAATAGTCCCGAGTGAAGCGGTCGACATGCGCACTAAACGCAACAACATCGCAATTCCAGGCAACACTCGACACTACCTCCGAACCCGATATCATCACGCAAGAAAACAAAAAAAAATTATTTAATAAATTTAACTATTGAAAATTTAAAAATTGAAATTTAATATCAATCACAGTTTCATATCAAACACAAAGGAATTAATCATTTCAGTGATTTGACTGCGGATTCGAATGCAGATTAATGTCACAGACGGATATTCCAGCAGCCAACCCTGACTATCCAATTCAAAATATAAAAAAACAAAATCACAAATTTTTGATAGGAAAAAAAAACTGCTAGAAAAAACAATGTACTCTTTGGTTGGAATCACCGACGCGCTACCGAACATCACAAAAAAAATATTTACGGAGAGAGTCGATAATTACAAAATTTTTATCGGCCCCACGTTGGGCGCCAATTTGTAACGGCGGCGAAAATTTGGAGTCAACATGGACGTTAAAATTCAAAAATAAATTTTAATTTCAAAATTTTAAAATTTTGGTTGTTGTGGAGCGGTGCTACCATCTCTGCGAGAGGGCGGCCCTGTGCATTTAGTTTGAGGGCGCCTTTTTACAGCGCCCCTGGTTCTCGATGACCAGTATTAAAAGGCCGCTCACTCACAGAGGCGGTACCATCGCCCCGGTCCAGTGACCCGCGGACACTAGGTTGGCCACGGCTGCACGTGCTAGTTAGCCATTGCTAGCAGTTCGGTGAGATGTGGGGTGGGGTCTTGTGGCCGTCCACGTGTACCCTTGCCGTACAAATGTCACGTGCATACGTCATCGGCACGTCGGTGATTCCAAATCAAAAATACCAAAAAAAATTTTTCTCTGAAACTAGAAAATATCAATCAAGTAAAACAAATATAAAAAGAATAAAGGAAACCGTTTGGGCACCCCTGGCCCAATCATCCAACACCTACTCGTTGAGCTCTGGTGGACGAGCTCGGCCCACACTTTTCCCACCCTTCCGTGAGGGTTCAGGGGCTAAATATAACAAAAACCCTCCCAAAAGCAATCATCTTCTCCCTTGACCAAATAAAAACGAACTTAGTGGTTCATTTTGACAATTTCAATTTAATAATAAAAGAACAATTTGCAATTACATATCTATAATCAGTTGTGCAAATAAAATTAGATTTTTAGTTGTATTATATAGTATAAGTGGAAATTTGGCCTACGTTTTTAATAGGTAGTTTTATTTTTAGAAAAAAAAATAATCTTCAGTTTTATTTTCCTTTAGATTGTTTAGTTTTCTTTACTTAATTTTAGTTTGAAAATTTAGTGATGTAGGTTATGTTAGGGTTATTTTTCTTGTTAAATTTTAACTTTAGTTTACCTTAATTTTATTTTAAAGTTTTAATTTACGCCTAGTTTATTTTGATTTTAGTAGTATATTTAGTTTATTTTGAATTTAAATTTGAATCTCGTTTATTTTAATTAAATCTTATTTCTTATTTATTAAAACTTATTTAAATTTAGTTTAAATAAGTTTAATTTTAAAATAGTTTTACTTTAGTGTAGTTAGCTTAGCTTAAGTTAGTTAAAATTGTGTATCAATTAAGTTTTAGTTATATTAAATTTTATTTCAATTTAGTTTTAATTAGTTAAAGTTAAAGATAGTTTTATTTTAGTTTAGTTATATTAAATTTTATTTCAATTTAGTTTAAGTTAGTTTCATTGTGTTGATTTTTGTGTATTGCGTTCTATTATGTTTATATATTGTACATATTATGTTTATGTTAGTTTTATTCGTATTTTAGTTACCAATTTACATTATGTTATATTATTTTTAGCCATACTGTAGTTTCGAGTTCGTTTTAAAAGTATATTTTTCTTAATTTTAATTTACGTTAAATATCTATTTCATTTAGTTCAAAAAAAATATATTTTTGCTTAATTTTAATTTACGTTAAATTTCTATTTCATTTAGTTCAAAAAATATATTTTTGCTTAATTTTCATTTACGTTAAATTTCTATTTCATTTCGTCTTAGCTTTAAAATCTCGTAAATTCGGTCAATTTAATATTAACGTACGGTGGTACCTTAAAAGATCCAATACGCCCTACGGCTAAGTATTTATAAAAACGCAAAACTATATATCTGAATAAATTTCGAGCCCGTCTTTCTGAGTGCAACAGAAATGACAAGTGCGCTCTTTTCTTATGTGACCCATACACAACACCATCCAATCGTCAATTGTGTCCCTCAATTAAATTGATTCTCGGTCACACTGCCAAACTGATCAATTGAAAACACCATTCACGATTTGATTTGACCCCCAAACGACTCAGTTGACGACAAGATTGTACCGTGTATGGCTCACATTATCTGCTAAGCAGTTATAGAGAAGTATTTCCCAAGAGTAATAAAATCTACATAAAAAAAATTAAACCTGTTTGTTTTCGTTTGCTTTTGTGGTTGTTGTTGCAGTAGCTTTATGCTTGGCACTGACGTTGTGGGTTGCTGCACTATTGGTGGTGGCTTTGGGGTTGGTGCTGCTATTTATGCAGCGTGCTCCAGTGCATCCGACGCAGTGGGTGCCGGTGCTACAGACGCTGAGCTTGCGGGTTATGCTGTTGCTGCTATTGTGGTTGTGGTGGCTTTATCGTTGGTGCTGCTTATTAAAGCCAGTCGATGCTACCTGCCATTTATTTGGTCCAGTCAATGCGTGTCAGTGCTGCGGCCAGCGGAGCACTAGTTGGAGGCGCTATGGTTATGCGGATTTTTTTTTTTTTTAATTTAGTTGCCAGCATCAAGTATAACACCACCCATAAAACACTAAATAATTTAGGTTAGGCTAGTCACTAATTCTTGAAGATTGATACACGCCAACAAAGCGCAAAACGCAAACAGCCAGGTGATGACGCTACGTTCCTGTGTTAAGAGAACCAGAGGTTTGAGCGTTTAATATGTAATGCACAACTGTTTTACTTCTACCAATATAGAGGAATTTTAATTATTCATTTATATATAACAGATTTTAAACCATACCAACGACCGGCCACAATTAGGTTTTTTTTTTTTCTTCTAGCTGGCAAACATTTTTTCTTTGTCAATCGTGTTTCCTCCAAAAACGAAGTCATGCGGTAGCGTCAACTAGCGTCGAGATAACAACGACGCTAACTACAAGTAACCAGGGGTCGTTTTGCAAGTGAGTTTTGTCAGTGCGTTTTGTCCCTACGTTTACACATGCAAGTCGTATGGTATAATCGCACCTCATACACGCTGTGTGACACAATGACTACGGCAAAACGGGTTGCAAACAAACAGTCATGATTTTCAAAGGTGGAAATAGTGTCAGTTGTCATGTTTGACAACGTGTCAACTGCCACATTTGCCAAGTTTAGAAATGTGTCAGCTGTCAAACAGCAAATTGTCAGCTGTCAAATTAAAATCCGTCAGCGGTCAAACAGCAAATTGTCAGTCCACACTTTGACACCGTTGCGAGTTAGGGTCGCTCACGATGCTGTGCACCTGAGATTACCTTGTGTATCTGAACCAAATAAAAGGTTTTATCAATGGTATGTTCACGCTAAGTGGTAAAGAGTGAAAATGTTATACCACAATGATATGACAAATACACCACATCGTGAACAACCCCGACAACGCAAATGGTGAGATTTGGTGCCGTTACAACCATCAGCTCTTTAGTGATCAATTGTGAATTCTTGACATTTTAAATAATATGTAAAGTGAATTTTTTTTCAAAATGCAAAGAAATTTAAATTCAGTATTTTCATAATTTTTGAAGTGAAAACATCTTTAGGCGCGTTGAACGATTTTGGTAGAGGGTAAATCTTTGGTTTGCGTCATTGTCTTTTTTCGAGTAACTATCGTCATCAATACAGACAACAAAGATAACAAGATAGGAAACTTAAAAAACATAAGCAAGCAACCATCAATAAGTTCCTCTGCTGACGCATCGTTCTTTCCCCTCCCTTTGCTCCGCTGCGAAACATTAGCTGCATTCCCGTGGCACTAGATCAGATCAAACCTTAGTAAAACAACGTTAGTTCAACTTTATATCAATTTCTCATCAAAGTCTTGAAACAGCTGTTTTAAGAACAATAACAAAAGAAAACAACAATACCAAAACGCCCATTGAGCGGTGAAACGTCAAAATAGGAAAATGAATAGTTATTTAGATTTGCCAACTATGTTCGTTTTGATAAAAAATGATTGAAACTTGGCAGCATTTTAACTGTGCGTTTAGACCGCCTGAACGAAAGAAAGAAACCTCGTTTGTTCGCTCGGTTTAAACACTTTGCCCGAACGAACAGTGTTCGCTATAAATATATCGCGAACGATGTTTGCCCGGTGTAAGCAGTAAATTAGGGCAAACGAACGAAGATTCCTTCGTTCGCTCTGATCGAACAACCTTCGATCTTTTTGGGCGAATCCGGTGTTGCGCTGTGTTTAAAAACAGAAAAGTAGCAAAGAGGAGTAGCTTAAGATAATAAATTATGAAAAGTACCAAAATATGTAGTAATTTATGTTTTATGTTTTTTAAAGTGTTCTGTTAATTTTCGCTGCAATATAATTGTGTTGTTTAAATTTTTTAAGCGGAAAAATCCTATATTTAAAGTTTCATTTTAAAGCGAGTGTTTAGTTGAGTTAATTTTCTTTTTAATAATAACTTTATAACTTTTAATGAAAATTTTGAGTTTGTGGATAGCAAATATTATTTAATATAGCAGGAGTCCGCAATAGAGCTTGTACAAATAAAATAAAAGAAATATTTTAGGTTCTGCTGAAATTTAATCGAAGATTTTAGAAAAATTTGGATATTAACCAAAATGGTAGTTGAAAATTCGATTTGTGACTCAAAACAATTCTTTAAAGTTATAACATAAAAAGTATTATTCTAAAATAAAAATCGAACGACTGAAAGTACCAATTGTATTTGCTTAATAAGTGCATACAATTTGGTAGCAATTTTTATTTAATTGACTTAAAATTTACGAAATTTATTGACACACGAAAAATGTGAAAACATTTAATTTTTGTTTGTTGAAAAACTTAAATAGGCACTTAAGTTAAACACACGTCTTTTCTATAATAACTAATACGAGTAATATATTGTTATGGAGTGGCAAGCCATTTGTTGTTGAGAAACGGAGTATAAAATTTAGTACTAATATAAAAATAAGGAGTTACCAACCCTGCTTTTATTGATGTTCGGCCAAACGCACAAATTGCAGTTTACACCGCCTGAACGTACAAGATGGCGGCCAATGTTTGTTCGCGTTTGATGTTCGTGCGGTCTTAACAGTACTCCAAACGAAGACTTTATTGCAATAAATTGTTCGCGATAAATTTTTCGCTCGTTCAGGCGGTCTAAGCCCACAGTAAGATCAGAAATAGAGCTAGAAATCGAGCTGGAGCCGAATTACAGCATCCGTGATCGAGCAAAATTACGAAGGGCACGACGAGACAAGTGCCTATCAATCTTGTACAATTTTGCTCGATCACGGATGCTGTAATTCGGCCCCTGGTTTTAATTTTTGTTTTTGTTTTGTGAATAGAGTCGCGCTCTAGATCAACGACCATGGGAATGCAGATATTGAATGTTAGTGTTTTTTTTTTCAATGTAGAGCTAGCTGTAGCTAAAATGAAATAAATTTGCAATTTTTCATATTTGTATTTTGTTGACTGGTCGTGAAGTCTCTTTTAATGCCTCCACTTGAGATCTTGCTACCAGGCAAACAAAAAACATAGCAAGCAAAGTGCTGTTTATTTTCCGCCGCCAATTCGGTTCATCTCCTCTAACGTTGCGAAACCGATGTGATACTGCTCTTCTATGTTCATCGTTGTAGTAGATTTGCTTGGTAATAGTTGTTGTAAATGTATTTTAGTTCAGCTACAGATCTACATATACATTGACAAAAAAACAGTATATATCCTTCATGATTTCTTTATGAAGGAGCGATTTGTCAGCAGATCAACTTATTGATGGTTGCTTTCTGCCATAGTAGAATTAGACAAGGTAATGTTAGGGCTGAATGTGTTCTCATTCTAAGTGACCATAACTGTCAAACTCATCTTTTTTGATATATTTGCCAATTCTTGCTTTCATATTGCATTCTCATTGGTTGCAGATTTTGTATGAAATGCCAACTTCGTTTTGACAGTTTCGGTCACCGGCTCTCCGCCCTAACACTGCCTTGTTTAATTTTGCCATGCTTGCTGCATTTGCTGAGTACCTGGTAGCCAATATCCAAGAGCGTGTATTTGAGTTTCATGACCAACATAAAAACAATTGTAGTTTTATAAATGTCGCCAGCATATTCTCTGACTGGAACCATGATATAATGAGTAATAGGTAGGAGTGACATTTCGTGTTTTGACATTCGAGTCAAACAAAAGAAAACAAAATAGAGAACGTATGTCACACACATTGGCCGCATTCAGAGGAGTTACCTGCTGCGAATGGATCATTTAATTGCAAAGGTTTCTCACTCAAATTAAAAAAAAACAGTTGCCAACTATTGACTCCGCTGAAAGCTGCCAATGTGTGTGACACACGCACTTTATATTGTTTTCTACCTAATAATAATTTTATCATGACTTTAACATGATCGTGGGACTGCATCGTCCAAAATTTTTTGTTTCTTATTTCAGCTACCATAAGCCTATAGTATCTTTTTAAAAATATAATGCAATGATTAGTGATGCAAACAGTGAAAACAATTTAAATAAAATTTAATGAAATGTATGACAATACAAATTTTTTGTATGTACGCATTATTATGTATTTTAAGTGTATATTAATTATTTCAATAAGTTTAATTTATATTTTTGTTTATGTTTTACTTTGTTTTTTATGTAAAAACCCATAATTTAAATTATAATGAAGTTGTAATGTTTTTGTTTGAATTTTTATGTTGTTAAGTGAAAGGACCTGCCTCGAGTTTTTGCCGGCGCTTAAAAACGCCACTGGCTCTAAGTAAATTATTTTATTTAGCCGGCATAAGAATGCACTTAGGCTTGAAATATTATTTTTATTCAGCCGGCATAAAAATGCGCTTAGGCTTGAAATAAATAGATGCAGCTGATTTAAAGCTTGTAGAATTAATAATCTTTATTTTCAATTTTCGATGCTTATAAAGACAAACAACGGTATTTTCTTAAAATCTAAAAAGTGCATAAATTTTAACATAACAAGTGCGTGAGTGAATAATAAATATAAACTTAATGTGTAAGTGCGTAATACAAAATAAATATAACAAAATATATAAACATTAAAAATGCGCGAGTGAAATACATAGAACATTAGCTTAGTGCGAAAGTGCGTCATGTAAATCAAATATATAACCACGGGTCATTGTGCGTGGTGAATATAAACATACATAAATACAGTGCAACCAAATAGTTTGTGTACGTTTGGTTGCTTAAACTTGGTGCACACTACACCCCCATCCTTAAGATAAAAATTATTTGAAAAAAGAAAAATAATTTTTAAAATTATACAATTCAAACTTTCTTATTATAATCCAATATATTATTTAATCTTAAAATATAGTACTTGTTTCATGCATTTGAAATATTCTTATTAACTATAACAGATTATATTTTATATTTTATTACAGAAATGGTTTCAAAATAGATATATGATATATGTTATTAAAAATTATACAAATTCAAATTGTTTATGAAATTTATACAATGCAATTGTTTTAGTTAATAAATTTTTTTACTTTAATTGAAAAATTTGAATTAAATCCATCTTTTTAATAAATTATTATGGTATTCTTTGATTTTACCATCTACATCAACTTTAGAATTTACTCCATTTTTATCAACTATAATATATGGACCATGATATGGTGGTTGGTTTTTCTTTCTATTTATTTTCTTTATCATTACTTTTTCACCAATTTTTATATTTAATGGTGCAGATGTGACATTATTTTGAATTCGTTTAATCTTTGCTATATTTATCAATTCTTTCGTTTTTTCTAATGAGTATTTTAATCTTACTCTTAATTCTTGCGCATAATTATCTGTGTTGTAACATTTTGAATTATCTAGATTATCATTTGGTAGGTTTGCTAATTTGCCAAATATAAGTTCAAAAGGAGTGTAATTAGTGTCAACATGAGGTGTTGTATTGTAAGCAAATGTGAAGTATGGGATCCAATGGTCCCATTCATCATCTTTGCAAAAATTTAATAAAAATTCGTTCAATACTCTGTGGTTTCTTTCTATTGAACCTAAAGTCTCATGATGATAAGGCGTGCTAAATATTTGTTTAATGTTAAGCTGTTTGCAGATTTCCGACATCAATTCATTGGTAAATTCAGTACCCCTATCTGATTTAAGAACTTTAAAATGACCATAGATTAAAATAACATTTTCTATTAAGGATTTGGCTACAGTCTTTGCGTCCTTGGTCTCCATTGGACAAGCAATGACATATTTCGTTAACTCACATTGCATAGTTAATATATAACGTAAATTATTTGATAATCGCAAAGGCCCTACAGTATCTATTGATATTGTTTCAAAACTAGTTCCTGGTGTGTCTGTCAAAGTTAATTCCTCTTTTGTATGTCTGGTTTGTTTGTTGATTTTACATTGTTCGCAATTTAATATATATTTCTTTATCATTTTGTTCATGTTTTTCCAAATGTATTTTTGTTTCATTTTTAAATTTGTTTTTCTAATGCCCATGTGTCCTCCATGAGCCGAATTATGATATTCTTCAATTAATTTATTTTGTATATCTTTATCAATTATTCTTGTAGGTTCATTGTATATTAATGTAATGCCATGTAATGTTTTGTCTGAATTAGTGTTTTGTGTATGTTTATTTGTAACCATACTTCTTGTTATAGCCAGTATTTTGTTATCATCATTTGCAGGTATTTTACTATTTTCAATGAAAACTCCATCATTTATTTCCTTATTGAGGACTCTACTATCCTTATCAACCCTTATATTTATGGGGATCACTGCTTCTGATCGAGCAGGTACTGTAAAATTTTTATAATTTAAAATTATTGGTAAAGTTAGTTCTTTTTCATTTATTAAAAATGTTACTGTGTACGTTTCAAAATCTATTTTAGACATATACTTTCTCAACATGTCACGCCCTATTATGCCATCTGTTAATATTGGAAATTCATTTTCTACTATGTGGAAACTGTGTGTTATTTCCTCCGTTTCAATTAAAAAATTTAAATATGATGTGCCTATGCACTCTATACTTTCATTTGTTATACCAGTTATTGTTGAAATGTTTCTTGTTTCTATTTTATTCACGCTTCTTTTCTTGCAGATAGAAATATCTGCTCCCGTGTCTATTAGGAATTTCAGATTCTCATTAGTATTTTTGCACTTTAATATAATAAAATTGGTTAAATTTTTAGTAAGTTGTAGGATCAGTTTTGGCCTCTGTGGGTAACAATTCCTGCTACCCGGCCATATCCGTTTCCCTGCGCATTGTTGCTGTTTCTAAAATTTGTATTTCTATTGAAATTATTATTTCTGTTGTAAAATATGATTATGTTTATAAAATTATGATTATTATTTCCGTTTTCACGGTGAAAATTATTGTTATTTTGAAAATTGTTGCTTCTGTAATTGTTATTATTTCTGTAATTGTTATTTTGATTGTTGTTTTGAAAATTATTATTGTTTCTGTAATTATTATTTGAAAAATTTTGATTTCTGTTTTGAAATGTATTATTTCTATAATTGTTATTATCTCTGTTGGAAAAATTTTGATTATTGTAATTTCTGAAGTTTTAATTAAATCTATTATTTTGCTCATTATAATTTCTTGAATTATTTCTATTCTGTATATGTAAAATATTGTTTCTATCTGTTGAAAGATTTTGCTCAATATTCAAGCATCTTTCAGTTGCTTCATTAAAAGTTTTTGGCGGATTCGCCTGTAAAATAGTTTTATATTCTGTCCTGACACCTTTTGAAAAGATATTAAGTGCCATACTTTCGTTGACCTTATATATTGCATCTTTTGTCTCTTGACTGGGTTTCTCTAAGCTTTGTAGCTCTAAATTGCTTAATTGCTCTGATAATTCTATTATTTTTTCTCTATATTCGGAAATTGTTAGATTATTCTGTGATATAGAACTAAATTCATTTAGCATTTGCTGTACTGTTTTTGGATTGGGATAAGATTTCACCAATAAAGATTTTAATTCAATCAATGTCGAAGGTCTGTTCAAACGTCCAAGTATACTTCTAACTTGGGTAGTTAATTTAAAATTGTATACGTACTTAATAAAAATGGCCTTATCTTCATCTTTTATTAAATCATGAAGCAATTCTGTTTTTACTATAAAATCATCTAATTCTTCATAAATTCCTTTAAAAACTGGTAGGTTTTTACCTACTACATTTATGTCAAAGTTTGACATTTTTGGCAAATTAATTTCTTCCTCCCAAACCGATGATAAATCCAAGTTTATTTTATCTTCTTTTCGTGTTATTAAATTTTTTATGAATTCATGTAATTCATAATAAATTTTATTAAATTCTAAAATAAAATGTTTACAATCTTCTAAAGTTTCATATTTGACTATTTCGTTTTTCAAATTTTCAATTTTTTGCAATTTAGCCTTTTTATATTCTTCAGTATAAGTTCGATTTTTATTTTTTCTTAAATTTTTCTTTAATTTTTCAAGAAATATTATGTTTTCTTTAATTATGTCCATAAATTTATGTCATGACATCAAAACATTAAAATTTTTAATTTTTTATTTCACTTGAACCACCCTGTGATTCATAGTGCCAATAAATCATGCATGCCAACATTTAAACATGTGTCTGCAATGATTAATTGCGAATATGAGTATAAAGAAAAAGTAAAACTGACGTTTCAGTTTTATGAATGAAGAACATAATGGCGGTCGTAAATATTTTCGCGTAGTGTGTAAGAAAAAAAAATTTAAATTTGTTTTAATCGATCGCGGCCAAAGAATACGCAAAGGTAATTAAGTGAACGCATTATTTTAATATTATAATTATATTTATCGTGCGCGTAATTTTCGTATAGCATATATTCGCTAAATATATGCATTTAATTCAATTTTAAGTGTAGTGTTTCGAGCAACAAAGCAACAAAAAAAAAATATATAGAAAGAAGCAAATGTTGTTGTTGTTGTTGTTGGCAAAAAAATTTTGTTTTGCTAAAATAGTGTTTGTGTGTGAGTGCAAAGAAGTGCAACAAGTTGTTATTGTTAGAAATCAACCACCAAATTGAAAAAATATAAACTAAGTTTTTACAAAAAATGTGCGTGTTTAAAAATTCATTATGGAAAAAAATGGATTTACTTCATTTGTTTATTTGTTGATTTACATTAATAATATTAAAAAAAAAATAACTTGAAAAAAAATTTAAGAAAGTGTTATTATTATCCTCATAGTATTACACAGTGTTTTGCCGTCGGCTTATTGATTTCTCTTATTTTCTTACTGTTTTCATTAGGAAAAATTTGTTTATAATAAATATAAATGTAACAATTAAAGTAATAATTAAATGTAAATGTAGCAATTAAGTTAATAAATTTAAATTGATAAATTTTCATTTTTGTTGTTTTCAAAGTTAAACAATTAATGTGAGAAAAATATTTTTTTTTTTTTCTTTAGTTTTTGTTGCCCTCGTAGTGGCTCTTTAGTTGGAACTCCAGTTCATCGATGTTTTCCATAGTCCTGGATGCTTAAATCTGCATATCCACGGTACATATGGTTACGCGTCGATCGTAACAATCAGGTACGTGCTCAGGCACATTCTGTTTTGCCGTCGGCAAACTCTTATTGCCGTGAGTTGGCAGGATCGCCATGTAATGTTTTTGTTTGAATTTTTATGTTGTTAAGTGAAAGGACCTGCCTCGAGTTTTTGCCGGCGCTTAAAAACGCCACTGGCTCTAAGTAAATTATTTTATTTAGCCGGCATAAGAATGCACTTAGGCTTGAAATATTATTTTTATTCAGCCGGCATAAAAATGCGCTTAGGCTTGAAATAAATAGATGCAGCTGATTTAAAGCTTGTAGAATTAATAATCTTTATTTTCAATTTTCGATGCTTATAAAGACAAACAACGGTATTTTCTTAAAATCTAAAAAGTGCATAAATTTTAACATAACAAGTGCGTGAGTGAATAATAAATATAAACTTAATGTGTAAGTGCGTAATACAAAATAAATATAACAAAATATATAAACATTAAAAATGCGCGAGTGAAATACATAGAACATTAGCTTAGTGCGAAAGTGCGTCATGTAAATCAAATATATAACCACGGGTCATTGTGCGTGGTGAATATAAACATACATAAATACAGTGCAACCAAATAGTTTGTGTACGTTTGGTTGCTTAAACTTGGTGCACACTACAAAGTGATAAAAGATGAAAATAATGTGCATTAATGATGAACCGGATGTACGGATAAACCGAATCGGTGGCAGAAAATAAATCGCACTTTACTTGCTATGTTTTCTGTTTTCCTTGTAGCAAGATCTCAAATGCAGGCATTAAAAGAGACTTCAAGACCCATCAAACAAAATTTCATACATAAAAAAGTAAATTTATTTTATTTTAGCTACAGCTGTACATATACATTGAAAGAAAAAAAATTAAATATCCTTTTTGAGGTATTTTTCATTCAATAGCATTTTATTTCAATATCAACAATATTCAATTTAAATGTAATAATATAGTTTGGTGTAATAATAAAATATAAATGCTATCTGAATGAAAAATATTTTGAAAGAAATAATCAAAGGTTGAGGGGGTGAAAATATAGAATTTTTTCCGATTAGCATGAAAATTCTTATATAGCAGTAAGGCGGTCCGTGACAGGACAAAGTCTTCCAAGGAATACTAATATTTCACTTATTTTTAATATTTTTTTATATATGTTTTCGCTTCGGTCGGCAGTCCCCTCACTGCTAAACTTTTTTTTACTACTTTTGTTTGATTTTGAGTTTTGACTGAAATTTAATACAGTGGATGCAGTTTCTGACAGAAAGCGAAAAACAGCAGATCATCACAGAAAGTGACGAAATCGATGAGTGCAGTGACATTGCGGACGAAGACTTTGTTGTGGAGGAGATTGCAGATGACGAGAGCTCTGATGAAGATGTTCTAAGTGATGTCGAGGAAAGTATTGAAGAAGCACTCTTAGCAAGTGAAGACAGCATCCCCAAGTACTATTCTAAGGACAAGGGCATTATATGGTCGACGGAACCTACTTTTCCAGTTAGTAGTAGGACCAGAACAGAAAACGTAATTCGAGGACGACCAGGAATTACAACATATGCAGTTCATCAAAGATTCATTTGATTTATGTTTCACGGTGAAAATGAAAAAAATTGTTGTACAATTCAGCAACATTGAAGGCGTTAAAAAACTTGGAGGCGAGTTCAAGCAGATTGATGAAAATGAATTAGATGGATACCTGGGAATTGTTATTCTAACATGTACTTGGATAATAAACTGTTTTGTACATGAATACTATGCATGCCAATAATATAAAACCTTATACAATTATAGGCGTACATCGTTCACATGGCGAAAGCCTGTGCAGCCTCTGGGATGAAGTGCACGGACGTCCGATATTTCGCGATACAATGTTACTCAGAAGATTCCTCGAAATAAGTCGTGTGCTAAGGTTTGATAACAGGGATGAATGCAGAATTCGTAGACTGAATGATAAGCTTGCTCCAATTCGGGATTTGTACCAGCAATAGGTACAAAACTTACAGTTGTTATTCGCGCCGTATGAAAATATTACAGTCGATGAGCGACTTATTCCTTTTAGAGGCAGATGTCTCTTCTTGGTTTATATGCCAAGCAAGCCCTGCAAATACAGCATGAAAGCATGGGTAGCTGCAGATATGAGCACAAAATACTGTCTTAATTTCCAAATTTATTTGGGTACAGAGTCTGCAGCGGCTCAACCGGAGCGAAACCAAGGCCAGCGGGTTGTATTTTATCTAGTCAGCAAGTATGAAGGACGGAACGTGACAACAGATAACTTTTTCACCATTCGAGATTTGTCATTGGAGTTACTAAAGAAGAAAATAACCTTAGTAGGCACAGTGTGACGCAACAAACGATTTATTCCAGTTTGCGCTACTCAGCAGGAACTGAAGCGCTTGCCAGTCCTTAGCTGTCGATATTTTTTTTTTCAATGGACCAGTTACCATCATTCAATACATTCCCAAAAAATAAAAAATGGTTACTTTGTTGAGCACTCTACATCATGACAAAAATATTCTTGTGAAGCACCCAAAAAAGTTACCGGAAATGATTAACTTCTATAATTCTACAAAATCTGGAGTAGATATAATTGACAAGCCTGTAGAAATATATACGTGCAAGAGCCAAACCAATCGTTGGCCTATAGCCCTGTTCTCGAACATCGTAGATATCTCAGCGCTCAATGGCTACGTCTTGTGGGTAGACATTAACCCCAATTGGAACGCGTCAAAAATATTCAAGCGCAGAATTTTTCTCGAGAGTTTAGGCTTAGACCTTGTTCAAAAAAATATTCGTAGTAGGAAACGTCTTCCAAGAAACCAAGCATCAGCAGATATCGTGCGAAATATGCAGCAAAATTCAGAATAGGCCAGCACTTTGGCAGGTTCTAAGCCCAAAAAGAGAAAGGCTAGCCAACGAGTTGCTTGCACCGCTTGCCCCAGATCAATTTGCCGTAAAACTTTTGAGCGCTGCTCTGTTTGTAATAAACCTGTGTCCACAACATCGCACCACGGTTAAAACTTCTTCAACTTATTGCCTGGAGCACAAAAAAATAAATATATACTTTATTGGTCTGGTTATTTGAATAATCAAAACAGTAGAAACTAATGAATTATCAGTAAAATTTGAAACTTAATAATACTTAATAAAAGTTTAAAATTAATCAATATTCATTAATATATAAAAAATTATTACCAAAAGTTTAACTCTTACTGTATATCCAATACCAGGCCATATCCATAAACGCTTGGTCATTTCGTGACCTAAAGTTAACAAGTGTGACTTTTTATGAAGGTAACAGAAGTGTTAAAACATGGTTGTTGCAACTATGTTTTTTCTCTGCGTGTGCAGAGCGATATTTTTACTGTTAACAAATAGTAGTATTTATTAAAAGTAAAAATTATTTTTCTCCTTCTTTGAGGACAACAATGCGACAAGATTGAGTTCGTTGGCTCTTTTGCCAATTGAATCAGATCTTATGAGTCGACTTAATTTTGATGGTTTGATAAGAGATTTCGCTGGTGAAAAAAGCAGAAAAAAGATGTTTTAATCCTCACTTATCCACCCTCCTTATAATACCATAAATACCCAACCTGAGTCACCAGGACTTAGTCTTTATTTTTTGCAAAATAATGCAACATATTTTAAATTATCACATTCTTTACCTCCTAAATGGTAACCGTGTTTCCTTAAAAAAGAAAAAAAAAGTTAGTTAATAAATTGTGATCCATTACACGGTGTTACAAAAAATAAATTTTTTTCTGTCCTATGAACCAAATGCACATATTCGGAAAGAGGGGAAAAAATAAAAATACACGGGTATCGTCGATTTTCATATACACGTCAGAATTTTTTTTTTTTTAAGTTTGAAGTATAAAGCTCGTAGTGGCCTGTGTGGAAGCCTTTGTACCGATTTTGAACCCTTTTTCAGTGATCTAATCGAGCTGATTTTTTGCAGGCAGACTCGTGGAAATGTCTGTAGCACGTCAAATTTTTAAAAACAATTTTTATCAATTCTCAGATTTTCCCCAATTTTTATTATTTTTGAAAAAAAAATATTTTTTCACTTTTCTTAGCATAACTTGAAGGGACTCCAAATTTTTAAACTACTAAAGCGTTAGGGAAAAAAAATGTTTTTTGACCCATCCTACTCGATATAGTTGTAGTTAATCAATAGTAACCTTCTAACACTAAACAGTTTTTGACTTTTACAACACTTACAACTGGTCTAGGGGCCCTCAAACGATACTACATGTCCATCCAACTTCCATCGGACATGTCCATCCACCTTGATTTCTTGCACACGAACGATACTACATGTGTGATGACTTGACAGATCAGATGGACATGTAGTATCGTTTGAGGGCCCCTTCTGACAGATGAAATAAGGAATTGCAATATTGTTTTAAGTTCTGTTGTGCGAAAACGTATTTCTATATATTTCATCTGAAAAAATGCAGTGTCCGACGCGAAATAACTTTTGTTACGTTTGTGGCTTATTCGCACCAAGTAAAAATTTCAAAAATATTACTAAAACAGTGGTGAATTCGTTTCAGAAAATATTTAAGACTGCTTATGTTCCTTACTTGTGGTATACTCCGGAAGTCGTGTGCGACTATTGCTACAGAAATTTGTGCAAGTTTATTGATGGAAGGTCAACAATAAAGTACGCTGTACCAACAATTTGGCTACCACGCACGGAGCACTGCAATGAATTGTGCTACTTTTATGTAACTTTTGCTTAAACAAAAGGGTACCAATACATTCACCGCAACAAAATTCGCTACGCTAATGTAGAATCGGTAATTCCAGCAGTTCTATACTCACGAGAAGACCGTGTAGCGGCTTCAGTGGAGATTTTTGATAATGTTCCCGAAATAAGCGATGCAGAATCAACAGTTGTACCAAAACTGCTATCAACTTTTCTTCCATCGAATGCGAGATGCGAGAGTCCTCAAGTATCGGAATTTGTGGCAACACCCAGTGAAATTGGGACTGCAATGCCGCATTTTATAACGCAAGTCGACTTCAATGACCTCGTACGAGACGGAAATTTGTCGAGGAGAACAGCAGAACTCTTTGCATCACGCTTTAAGCAGTGGAATATAGTGGCGGCTGATTTTAAAATAACAGCCGCTCGTGATCGAGGTAGCACTATTCCATATGACCAATTTTTTAGATTGCACGAAGATCGGGAAAAAAACTTGGCTTATTGTTGTGACATTGATTCGCTGTTTGCAAAAATCGGTTACCCACATATTTCAGAGGAGTGGCGACTTTTCATCTATGCATCGGTCAACAGCCTTAAAGGCGTGCTGCTTCATATCGGCAACACACATCCATCTGTCCCGATCGCATATGCCACAAACCTCAAGGAAACATACGAAGGCATGGAATTAATATTACAGTTGATAAAGTACAAAGAGCATAATTGGAAAATATGCTGCGATCTGAAAGTGGTCGGTTTACTCATGGGTGTTAAGCGTGGATTTCCAACCCACCAGTGCTTTTTGTGTACATGGGAAGGTCGAAAAAGAGATGAGCATTACACTGAATTTAAGTGGAAGCCGCGAACATGCTACAAAGTAGGCGTAGAAAGTATAGAGAATCTACCATTGGTGCAGCCGTCTCAAATCATTTTGCCTCCATTACACATTAAGCTCGGTCTCGTATCAAATTTTGTTAAAAAACTGGAACGTGGTGGCGAGGCCATTGCAACTTTGCGCAAAATTTTCCCGAAATTGAGCGGCGCAAAGATTCATGCAGGTATTTTTTTTAAGAAGTCATTCAGTAACTTTATATTTTTTAATGATTTCTTTGACTTAAGGTGTTTTCAATGGTCCGCAGATAAAACAAATAATTGCAATTTCTGAATTTTTATCAAAATTAAATGCTATCGAACAACGTGCATGGAAAGGTACAGTTGCCGTTATTGAGCAGTTTCTTGGCAACAAACGTGCTGCCAATTATAAAAATATTGTCGCAGAAATGATTTCGGCATATGGCGAAATGGGCATTTTAATGTCGCTAAAGATCCATTTTCTTCACAATCATTTAGATTTTTTCCCTGATGATTTAGGAGCTTGTAGCGATGAGCATGGCGAAAGGTTCCATCAGGACATTGCGGCTATTGAAAAGCGCTTTAAAGGAAAAGACATTACGCATATGCTTGGCGAATACTGTTGGTCTATTTGTCGCGATACTGAAGCAAATGCTTACAACCGCAAAAATAAAAGGCCTAAATTTCTTTAAAAACATTAAAATTTTTAATGTAACAATTATTTATTTTTATAAAACAAAAGTAATAAAAAAAAATTTTTTTTAACGAACTGAAACCTTAAAAAACGATAACCAATAAAAAAAAATATATACTTCAAACTTAAAAAAAATTCTTACGTGTACATGAAAATCGCCGCATATTACACGTGTATTTTTATTTTTTATCCCCTTTCCGAAAAAGTAAATTTGGTTCATAGGACAGAATGTGTGTAACACGGTGTTATTTACATTATTGTGTGAATTTAATTGCGAGCTTTAGATCAAGTAAGTTTTTAAGAAGGCAACAACTCTGTGTAGAGTCAATCACTTAGCTGACCAGACAGTCTGTTTCAGAAATCGCTAATTTCCTCTTTAGTAGTCTTTGAGTGATGAAGCTGTGATCAACTCACTGTTAAAGTTGTATATGCTTAATAAGAAAAAGTTCCTTAGATATACAAAGAGTTAGGTTGACGGATAATCCAATTTTTTAAAAAGTTTACATAAGTTGTGTTTAGAGGTAATCAATTTCTTCGTAATTGCATGCAGTTAAATACAATTACAAATTATAATCGCAATCTTAACAAATAATAATTACGATTACTGTAGTCATAATCGAAAAATTTTTCATTAAAATTACTGTAATCGTTATTAATAAAAAAATAATAATTAGAAGTAATTATCAGTAATGAAATTAAAAAACAATTATTATGATTACAGTAATCGTAATTGCAATTTTTTATTCATAAAGATAGCTATAATCATAAAAATGTTCATTATAATTACAGTATTCGTAGTTGTAATTTTACATAAGTAACGATTTCTGTAATTGTAATCAATAAACTCTTCTATTACAATTACAAAAGTTATCGCAATCGTAATTTGTGAATATACCAATTACAGTAATCGTATAAATGCTTTTTTTTGCACTACAATCATAGTCGTTAATCGTTAATTTTTTATAGATTACGCCTAAAGTAATTGTAATTGAAAAATAATTTTAACTGCAAAATACCCAAGTCTGCTTATAAGATCTGCTACACTAAAATACAATTTAATAATATGAAGTTTAACTATTAATGAACATATATGAAAGATAAGACATTTATGAAAAAATATTTTAGGAATAAAAATAAACAAATTTTAGAATGAATAGATAGAATAATAGAGTTATAAATAGAAATATGGTTACTGTATATGAAGATTTTTTGCCAATCATCTCCTACCCCGACCACTTTTTAAAAAGTTTTATACCGTTTTTCACTATGTACCCCATTTTACTCTCGAAATGTGAAAAATTTTGGAATTATAATTATTTCTGGAAAGGGGTCTTGGTATAAAAAAGCGTCCTTCTTTGATATTAGTTTCCAACCGTAACCATATGGATTTAGTAACCTAATTATATCTACGATGAAAAACTTCTGATATATTAGTATTTTTATTGATTTGTGGGCGGGCAAGTGTCTCCGCTTCATCCCATAGAATATATGTATGTGTCAAATTTGGTACACATCGTTTGAAATACATATAGATTTATTCAAATAACCCACATAACAAAAGCACACGTCAAAACATACATACAAACATTTTTTTTGCTTAGAAAAGAGCAAAGACAAGCTCAAAGCAAGTTTTAATGAGATAATTAGTTGAACAACAAATCTTGCTGTAATCAGAGTTGCGATTTACTTTACAGACAACCTCATGCAACATTGTTGTTATAGATTCGTGTTAAGATATTTTAAATAGAATAAAAACTGGCTAGTTTGGATTTGCGTAAAAAGGTTTTAGATTTGGTCATCCATTGACCGCACACGTTTTAAAATAATCTGACTCTATTGAGTCGTGGCTTGATTCCTCTCCTTCTTTATCTGCTCACAAGTCACTTCAATGACCAGTGAGACTTCCAGTGAGACTTACATGATCCGCATCACAAAAACATTGAAAAGTGACTTTGCCGTCATGAATATTCAACACCCTAAAAGTATGCAAATCTCAAATGAAGATCATCTGAGTTTCTAGGTCAAAACAATTTTTACAAATATCAGCGAATAAATTTAGAAACTAAGGTGCTCTGCAAACTACATGCAACATTTACAATTGCAACACACCCTGTTTGCATTCATAGCAATCGTTTGGAAAACTCTCTGAATCTATTTAATGGAAAATCGTCATAATTTTCTAAACGCATGAAAATTGACGGCAAGATTGAAATTACTGATGCTTCTTCACATAAATTCCAGCACTTTATTTGAGCAGGTTTTTAATGCAAATGCCATGAACAGGGGCTGTGATGACTATTTCAGCAACAATTACAACAACAACAACGTCTAAAACAAGAATAGCAACAAGAAGTGAGGGCATTGCCATCACCTACATGCGCTAAACATGATTACTGTTGATAATGGGCAGGTGCTATAAAAGCTCAGTCATGTGCGAGATTCTGTTCATATGTGCAACACGTAGCAAAAAACAGCAAACAACATGCGTGAACATTTTGTGGTAAGTAGATAATAATTGAGAATCAGAGCTCAAAGGACCATGGAAAATAATTTCAGATCTGCATGCAGCTGCTGGTGCTTTTCTTGGCCTTCGTTGCCTGTCAAACACAGAACTTTGGACGAACACGTCCAGTAGTGACAAGGGTGCGCGCAGGCGCTAACCAAGGACGCTACAACCTGGCAGGCGATGGCAAGTACAAAGCTTCGAGCGATGGTCGGTATCGTGGAGCCAGTGATGGCAAGTACGTGCATCAGGATGTGATTTATAAGAATGACGATCGGCCTGATGCTGGCTACTCCGGTACTTCTAACCCCTATAGGCCTGATAAGAGCCGTGGTGGACCAGGCATTGGTGGCGCAGGTGCTGGCGGAGTTGCAAGTGCTGTTGGTGGTGCTGGACGTAGCAGAGTCAGTGGCATTGGCAGTCGGCTGAGCATTGGAGCTGCTGGAACTAGAAAGGGAGGTGGAAGCGCAGCTGGATCACGAGCAGGTGTTGGAAGCGCAGCTATAGCGGGAGCATTTGGAGGTGGAGCAGTGCGCAAGTCATCAGCTTATAATTTAAATAGTGGAGCTGTCAACGCTGGGCATCCTACCGTTCAAGGAAAGGGTACTAGTGTAGGTGGCAATGGCTGGAAGATTATTCGTTTGGAAGACTCAGTGAAGGCTGATGGCTATCATTATCTGTAAGTATGATCAACATAAAATTTGGTACAAAAAGCTCTTCATATCTCTCGAGCTTTTAATGAGCAACGACAACAACCTTATCTCTTGAACAGCGAGCCTATAAGTATGCATTATATTTCTCTCTTCTGGTTTTTAGCTATGAAACCGAAAATGGCATACTTGCCGAAGAAGCTGGACGCGTTGAGCCGATGACCAGCGCTGATGACGGATTGCGCTCCAAGGGTTTCTACGAATATACTGGCGATGATGGCCTCCTCTATCGCGTGGACTATGTTGCCGATGATAACGGTTTTGTGCCGCAGGGTGTCCACATTCCGCCTGTCCCTCCTCACATACCAAAGTTGCTGGCGTATCTGGCTGCGAAAGCCGTCGTGAAGAAGTAATAAATTCCATAGGGTAATTTCGAGATCTTGTTGCTACGTTGCAAATGCAAAATTAGCTGCTTTAACAAAAGGCTGTTGCGTGACGTTATTCTAAATAAATATTTTCATTTTGCTTTGACCACCACCACCAATACTTTTTAAGCACCGCTGATTGAGCAGCTGTCTTCATTGTTTACATTTTAAGTGACAAAAAAGTTTATTATAATCAAGGTGCATTTATAAGGTTGAGGCTTTTAAGAGAAATGCATTCTTTTCCAGCCTTTGCTTGAACTATCACTGTGCTTTTCTTTGTTCTATGCATTAATTTTTTGGTTTCTTTTCATCCATTCTGACAGTGCGATCGAGCTCGCTTTTAAATGCCACAACCTTATAATTGAGCCTTGATAATAACAGTTTATAATAGAAGTGGTAAGGAAATGGAGGGAGTTTTAGGCGCCTATTATGTACGTATTATGTATGCGATGGTATGCGATGTTGACTCGCTTTAACTAAATTTTTTTCATATAACGTATTGCATACATTTTAATTGAACCATGTAGTTTGCTACCATCTATTAAGAATTTTCAAACGACGTAGTTTAACTGAAATGTATGTAATAAGTTATACGAAAAAAAATTAGTTGAATCTAGTCAACTTAAGTTGAGTTGTAATACATAATAGGGGCCTTAAATAGAAAATGAGAAGAAGAAAATGCCATCACGTTTACGAAACACTTTTCGATGGATGATGAAAAAATTATAACAAAAAAAAATGTTGTAAATCAATTGCTTTATCTACCCTTGAATAAGAATTTGAAGAAAATCTACTCTTGCAACAACGCATTTGTAACGATGCAAGAAGACCGTGAATTACTCTCATGTCATTCCATGTTTCCTTTTGTATAAAATTGAAAATTTTCCCATACATATTTGACTGTATATTGTAAAAGATGAAACGAAATAAATTCTTTTTGATAAGCCCTTGCAGAATTTTAAAGTTATTATTTTCTAGGAGATTGACGTAAACTATCTTTCGATACAGCGTATTTATATTTTTTGTTCAGATATTTTTAAATAAAGTAAAAATGTCTTAACTGAAACTTTTAGTTATCGGATAAGACCATTTTATGCCGTACAAATCTCAAGTAATAAAAGAGAATCTATAAGAGGAAGAAAGTATATAAGCTACATTACTCTGCATATTTAGCCGATGAGTTTACTGTAAAAATTTTGTAAATTGGCTCACGAAACTCAAAATATTAATATCTTATTTCATAACCTAATTGCGTAATTGCATTTAATTTAACCCCAATCAGCCAAGCAAGCTTGGAATAAGCTTTAAACAAGCTTAGAATTAGAACCGTAAGCATCAAGCTTGGAAAAAGCTTAACATTACTATTGGAAAATGCTCACAACCCAATCGGCCATTGAGAAATAGTGATTGGATTAAGCTTTTATACAATGCAAGCAATACAATGCAAGCACGCTTGTAAAACACTCTCGTGAGTAATACATTTCCAAGTTGCTTTGTAGAATTATTGCGTAAAAAACAAAAAGTAAGTGTTGTACAATAATACTTTTAAAGACTTGCTTTAAGTAAGTGTTTCCTATCATACTTGCAAAATGTTCAAAGTTGCGATTGCTGTTAGCTGTTGGCCTGTGTAGTCTAGTGGAGAGTGCGCTAGACTATCGACCCAGACGTCCCCGGTCCGAGTCCGGGTTCGGTCATGGTTCTTTTCACTTTCTTTGCACTTTATTTCATTTAAGAGTTAATTGTGGAAAATATTGAATTTAAAGAACAAGAACCACACAACTGACGGCTTAAAAGCAACAAGGCAAGTTTTCTTGAAGGCAAGTGGAGTTTGATAGTGAGAAATGAGGACGTGTAAAGAAACACTTGGAAAAAGCTTATTCAAATACTAATTTTCAATTGTAAAGAAACACTTGGATCACAATTCCACTTGTGGATTTCTATGTTTAGTTTCCATAATTCTTAAATGTAGTTAAGAGCAAAGAAAATGAAAAGAACCATGACCGAACCCGGACTCGAACCGGGGACGTTTGGGTTGATAGTCTAGCGCAATCTCCACCTAGACTACACAGGCTAACAGTTAACAGCAATCGCAACTTTGAACAGTTGCAAAATTATTACCTTGGCTAACATTTTGTAAGTATGATTGGAAAACACTTAAAGCAAGTCTTTCCAAGTATTATTGTACAACACTTACTTTTTGTTTTTTGCGCAATAAGTCTACAAAGCAACTTGGAAATTTATTACCTACGCAAGAGTTTTACAAGCGTGCTTGGAAAAGGCTTGGTTTTTGCATTGTATGTAAGCTTAATCCAATCACTTTTTCTAAATGGCTGATTGGGACGGCTTTAGAGCAGTGTCAGGCAAACAAATACATTCACATGCATTGTTGTGAGTGTGCCTGAGAGAGCGGAAGAGTTATTTTTTATTGTGTTCGTAACAGTCCAACCTAAATTGGTGCGTCAGCGTCATTTATCTGTCAAAATTGGTTCATGCACATTAGGGCGGGTCAATTTGTATGGACGAATTTTTTGGAGGTCTGGCCCAGCGAAATTCGAAAAAATACATGTAATTTCAAGACTTTTTCTCCACTACAGCATACACAAATTCTGAAAAAAAGCTGTGCGGACTTTCGTAAATAGATTTTGTTCTCAATTATAAAATATGAATGTATGAATGTATGTGTATGAATCTATTTACGAAAGTCCGCACAGCTTTTTTCAGAATTTGTATATGCTGTAGTGGAGAAAAAGTCTTGAAATTACATGTATTTTACGAATTTCGCTGAGCCAGAATTTGACCCGCCCTAATGCACATACATTTTGTATGAGGCCTATTGAAATACGCAACTCGATTCGAATTTCCAATTTTGACAATGCGTTCGGAAGTGAAGTTGGCTACGACAAAGAGAACGAAAAGAAAAACAAAAACAAATGTAACGATTGTTAAAGTTCACGCAGCGTTCAGTTTCGGATCCGTTCATAGAACAAATGCGAAGTCTTGGTTTCATGAAAGCCTAACTGCATTGTTCTGTAACACGAAGAAGCACACCAACGATGAGAAAGACACGAGAAGCAATACAATTTTGTATGGAAGAAAGTATTGCTTCTCGTGTCTCTCTCATCGTTGGTGTTCTTCTTCGTGATACAGAATAATGCAGTTAGTCAACTGACATGCTTTTCGTTGACAAAATTAATCTCACAGTACGGCTGAACATAATTTTTCGTACGCTTTACAAAGAAGCTTATAATGTACCTAGGACAGCATTGCGTCGACAGGAATTGTAGCCTATTCACATGTGAATAGGAAAGTGGAAAATGCCTCATACTGCTTTAGAATAATTCATAAAGTGTTCTGAAAAATGTACAAAAAATAAATTCTCAAAATGTGCGCTCTCTTACGCGGTTAAACATTTTGGACTAATTTTTTTGTTTTGAAAAGTCAAACTTGTTGAGCGCACAGGGCTGCACAAATACAGCAAGGTAGCGTTTACACCGCAACATTGTTTATATTTTTTTTCAAACATCCATTCTCAAAATTTTAAACTTTTTGCGGATTAAAAAGTAATCCTATTTTGGATTAGAACATTTTAGACTTTTCCTTGGATTAAAAAGTAATCTCTTCTGGTGTTATTCTACATGTAATACAAAAAAGTGTAAAATTTTGTCCAAAATTTTTAACCATTTACGATTGATAATAACCTAGGTGTTAGTCATTTATACAACTTGCCGGTATCTTTCTATAAGTAATGGAGAATCGATAGGATAAAACAAATTTTATTATTCTTGCAAGGCACAAGTACATATATTTGTAAAAGTTAATGCATAAATTGCAGTATTTGTTAATTTTCGGGCAATATTTCAGACGCTTATAGTTAAAAACTACGGAACGCTCGATAATGAAATTTGGCGAATTGATTCTTCGGGCTGTCATATGAGATTTATTCCAATAGGACGATTAATTCTTAAATTCAAGTCCTTAATTCGTCGTTCAGATAACCTTGCTTTTTAAATTTCCACTATATGCCTCAGAGAAAATCTTACATTGCAATGACTTTTTAGAACAAAATCATGTAATAATAATTTAAACTCGGAAAAGAAATAAGTCCGTGGGTTTTCGATCGAATCAACATTTGTCGCGAAATTCAATCGACAAACTCCATTCCGCTATTATGCACAGTGGCGTACACTGTTAAAAATCTTAGACTAAGTTTTAAATTTTTTTATTAGGTACATACACTGTCTTAAAACTACTCAAATGGAGATATGACTCTTTTACTTAGGAGGGTAGTACAGGACAACACCAAAAAAAGATTAGTTTTTAGTCCGCAAAAAGTAAAAAAAAGGCAATATAAATATCAACTTGTTTATATTGAGGCGGCCGTAGCCTATTGGGTAGAATGTGTGGCCCCTAAGCTAAGAATCGCGGTAGTCCGGGCTCAATTCCAGCTCCGACAGAAAGTTTTGTCAATTGAAATAATTTTTCTGTTCGGTCGTCCCCTCTCTGCAGACAATGGCAAACCTCAGAGAGTAAAAATTGCCATGTAAAGTTTCTTAAACATAAGCCGTTCGGAGTCGGTATAAAACACGAAGGTCCAGTTCTCGATAATTTGTGATCAAACATTTAATAACACGCACAACATAATTTATGAATGGAAACTTGGTCAAAGTCCTTCCAAGGGCTGAAATGGCCAGTTTATTTTTTTTTTATATCAACTTAAAATAAAAAATTACTTAGACCATTTCATGGTTTAAACACACGTCCTCTGATCGTCCAACTTTTTTTTTCTATAAAAAGATCAAAGAACCAAGGTATGCGCCTTACATAAATAAGGTTTGGTCTTTGACCTGAAAGGAAAGGGATAGATTATTTAGAGGAATTGATTGGAATCATACGTGAATTATTGATTAGGCGAAACATACGTGAAAGACAATTTGAATTGCTTTCTCGGTAGAAATTCAGTTGTTAACAAGATTTCGCTTATTCGCATGATTACAAATGCAAATAACTTCCTTTTAGGAACGTGGGTTCGAGACCCAGCTAAATTGAACTAAAGTTGGGATTAAGAAATAGTACTTTTTGGACTAAAAATAACTTTAAACCAAAGTTTGGATTAAAAAGTACACTAAAAAAATCAGCTACCTTAGAATTAAGAAACTATGGCTTCATTTCAGAGACAGAGGCTTTTCTATATTCTATAGAGGTTTCTCCTTAATTAAAAGAATTTTTACATAATTTAACGACCTCACGTCTTGATTTCATTGCAACGTTAGGAAAACAGCTTCTTAGTTTTTACTTAAATATAAGAGATGAAGGTATGATAAAAATAAAATTCCCAAAAATTGTATAAAAGCAGAAAAAGTTTGAAGAAAACCTGTAGTAATTTCAATTCCAATTGCAACATTATACAGCATGATTTCTTAAGTTACAATACATGGATATTTCAGAGAAATACATGTAAGTTTTTCTTTATTTTACACTACAAGTGATTTTTTAAGGATGTTTTTCATATCGAGGGCTTATATTCAATAACCTCTATCTACAAAAACACAATTTTTCAGGAAAGCCAAAAAACTGTTTTATTCGCAAATTAGCAACAATTTTAATGAACTCATCTTCCACAATATTAACAAAATGTGTCTTACAAACACCCTAACTAAAAATTTTGTTGAAATTCGAGTTATTTTAGCTTCTTTGGTAGATAGAGGGTATTGACTCACAAATGAAATCATTGCGTAGGAAAATAATATGTAGATAGAGGGTATTGCCTTATTTTAAAATTAAGTTTGTTTTACGGTTTTTGTATGGGGATCCACAAAAAGGTGGGAGATAGGGGGTAGATATGTTCACAAGAAATGTTGGGGATGGAAAAATGACAGGACCTGTTCTAACATTTGCACCCTACACAGAAAAAAAAACTTCTGTAATTATAATTTTGTACTGAAAGCTATATTAAAGGATTATAATACATTTTCAGAATTTTTACTGCGCCTGGCTGAGATTATCATAGAAATAGTGATACTCCTCTGGAATTACCACCTTTAGATCCTGTAAATGTTTCCATTTGTTTTGCTGGATTGGGAGTCGACCGGTATGCAATAGCTTTGGTTCTATGTGACCTTCATATTGCTTGATTCTAATAGGTAGTTCAGTGTAATTATGATCAAAATTCACTTTAAACTGAATGCTACCACTTGGCGAATATAAGAGAGATCTTAGTTGGGATACTGTCGGATCATTTTTTGCTCGACCAGGTCTAATACTTGAAAATCGAATAAGGTTAGTATCGTTATAGTTTTTAAAAAAACTATAATCTAAATATAATGCATCAAATGGCTTTTTATTGATTTTATTGTTGATTTTGACTGTTTTGCGGGCATCTTTGGTTACTCTGACGTAGTCGTATGGCAAATATATGGTCTGATTTTTCAACTTAGCCTCTATCTTTGCATGAGCACTGTCACACTCCATCTGTGTGTGTCCTTTCTCCAAGTATTTTTGTTCTATGATTTTGTTGTTTTCTATTGAAAAATTGGACAAAGCATTCGACAAATAGTGGTTACGGTTTTGGTAACCGCAACCATCTGAGTAAATTATTATTGGAAGAGTATCTGTTAGACAGTGTGTTGACAAATGGTGGATTATGCACGAAATAAACGTCGAAGCGGACAGATCTCCATCAGTCTCGTTCCACCAGTAATTTGAACATTGATGCGTGGCGAGATTGTACACGGTAAAGTTGTGTACTTGTAGGCTTTGTTTATAATAAATGGCTGAGGCGTTAATGTCGGGGCAAAGCTTTACTGCTTGTGCATCCATGGTAAACACGTGACATCGTCCTTCTTCAGCTGCAAGTTTGTCTTGTTGTTTTTCAAGTTGAGCCCGTTGTTTATACATGATATGTGCATCGTATTATTCAATTTTTATTGGCTTGGCCTTAAACCCCACACAAATATCGCACTGATCTTTGCGAGGCATAAAGAGCGCTAAATTTTGTTGGGCAAAAACTGTACAAAATTTAAAAATTGAAACGGGCTTTACTGCCTTCGCTGAACATTTTTCAAGGTAATCTTTAAAAACATCTGCTTTGGTTTTAAAAGTGGTGGCTATGTATATTTTAGTGGTGTCCTTGCGACAATAATGGCTTTCCATCTTGTCTAAATTCTGCAGATATTTAGACAAGAAAATTTTACAACCCCCCTTCTGGGATTTTTTTTTTGGTGCAAGTGTCGCCGAAATTGGTTTATCGTTCGAATTAATCCATCCTTTAACCATGTCAATACGTAAAGATAGCGTTGATAAGAACATGGGTCGACATACCTGCAACGGAAATTCGTTGTGTGGTAGTTTAAACATAAAGCTGTTCTGTTTTCTACTGTTTTCTACCGTGCATCTTTTTTTCATAATCTTTGTTACATACAGCTTTACAAACTCTTGCTTTGCTTCCCAAGTCTTGTTCCAAAATGTTTCAAAAATTTGTTTCCTTCTTCTCTCATCAAAGTTTTGGCAGTGTCTCACCTTACTTTTTCTACAAGTGCGCGATGAACATGTTGGGCCTATTTTTCTTTCTGCTTTTGGGAAGTTCTGTTTGAATCCTGCATCAACCGTTGAAAATCCTAAATATTGTTGTCCAAGCATTCGCTTACTAGCATTCACACTCCGTTTTTTTGACGTAGAGTTATGGACTCTTTTAGATCTGTAGCGTATGGGCACATTTTCGATAACGTTTTCGTTTTCGGAATCTGGTTAAAATTTTGGAGTAAATTTGAGTAATTATTAGGCACATATTTTCATGTAGTTTCATATTACTTGCAGTTACGAACCTGTAATAAATACGCCCTCACTATCTTCGTCATTTGAAGATACGTAATCATATGCAATACGTTGTAAGGAGTTACAAGTAGCCATATTTTTAAACCTTCAACCATAACAATCAATCAATCAATGTAATCGATGTAAGTGTGTACATTACTTACCCACGCTCAAATTCTGGAATCACGCAATAACAATCTCAAAAGAAAGTATAACATCAATTTCTCACTACGAAAAAACAATTGCTTTTAATCTTTTGGAATAAAATCTGACATATGTCAAAAATGACAGAAAGACAATAGGTCACTTAGATTTTAATTCGAGGGGAAGTGGTCAATTTCAAATCAGTACTATTAATTTAACTAAAAAATAGCCTGAAATTAAATAAAACGAAACAATTATATGATGTAGATAGAGGGTTTTGCCTTTATAAAATTCATAAACAAGTATCTTTGTAGATAGACAAATGATAAAATACAGCATATATAGTACTAAAAATAGGTTTTTTCAATTGAAATTTTTACAGTAGATGCAGATGGGGTCAGTGATGAGTTTGGCATAAAAAAAAAATTTCGTCAAAATGTAGATAGAGGTTATTGAATATAAGCCCTCGATATATTCCTAGAAAAAGTGCTTTAAAAATACATACTTACTAAGTGTACGATTCTTAATGAAGCAAACCAAGTGTCGATTGTTTAACAACTGCGATGGTCGAATGGATAAGCTGCTGCTTATCTTACACTCACGAGGCCAAGGTTCAAGTCTCTGGATAGTGGTAATATTTCAATTTAATTTAATGTTAATAATGGTAATAATAATGTTTGCAATTTTTCGTCAGTATTAAAATCATAATTCTCACAGTATGTTGTTTAAAGTCTTAAAAAAGGTTTTTTGTTGCAAAAATTACAAAATTTTTCCATGGATTCGATGAAAACTTTCCTATTTTCAGAGAAAATGTTTCTCGTAGTTATAGACGATGATTATTAAACGGTAGCAAATTTCTTAGTTTTAGAGAAAATATTTCTCTTAGTTAATAAAGCTAATGATAAATAAACGGTAGAAAAACTTACTCAAATGTTATAAGATTTCAACACAATTGCGCTAAGTTTCTTCAGTTTAGCGAAATAGTTCGTAAATTATTGAATATTTTTCCGAAACTTTTTCACACTTCTGGTGTCAATTTAACGAAAAACATATATGTACCTAATTTTTCTGCTATTTTTCTAGATTTTCTGGAAATTTTTTCTGAGTGTATTTAAAAATGTTTTCAACTGGGTAGAATAGCACATATTGCACCAAATTTAAAAAATATATAACACCTTAGGATTTCGTCTGAGTAAACGCCTATTGGCATAAGACGTAAACTTCTAATTTAGCTCATTATCCTTGTCATAACCTATTTTAAACTAGTGTATAATAAGTTTTAATAGCGGTCTCAACTTAAATTGCAGATCGCGTTTAATCATGCTACTTGTTATGGCTATGGCTTACGTAAATTTGATCATTTAGCTCAATTAAAAAACTGTATAGTTTGAGTGCAATATTATAAGCTTCTCTAATGCCAGGAATTGTTTATTTTTACACACACTCATACACCACAAAACTCCATTCTACTTATTTGAAAAACTGCAATTTAATTAATCTTAAAGAAGCCAAGCGCTTATTATACCTAGTTCTAACTTTCCTAACTCCACAAGACTATTCTCTAACAATGCCGTTAGATTATGGAATTCTTTGCCTACACTCAGGGAAAAATACTCTTACCTGATACAGGTTTTTTTTCCTGACGAGTTTGGTTGGGAGAGTCATCCACATCGTATTAACCCGATCCACTTTAGTTTCACCTGACGGATCGGTTAACAGAAATACATGTAAGAAATAGTGGAGAAAACTGGGTAGGGTTATAACGAAAAAACAACCTACTGCGTCAAATTTTGCTCTAGTGATGCATAATTTGTAACAAAGGGAACCTTGGGATAAGGTAGGTGAAATTATCCTTTCTTTTAGTGTTCAACTTTATCTAACTTTATGGTCAGTTGGTCTAAAAAATATTAAGTGCTTAGTATTCATTTGCTCTAGCTCTCCCTCTGGGCACCGCTGGGGGCAAAAAGGGTGTTACTTCTAGTCTTAATTTTATTTTTCGTGTTATGATTGTTGAAATATTCCAAAATTTTCATTGAGGTAAAACATGTAAACCTAGCATTTGGTTAGATAATCCTGATTCAATTCGATGTAACCACAAATACTGGTGGAAATTCGGTTGAGATAGCAACATTTGTCAGTTTCATTAAGCCACAAAAACGGTTTAAATTGACCTGAATGGCATGTAGTAATCTAAGCCTGATGATTCATATTGGAAAGTTTTAACCAGAAATTTAGTTAAAATTTGATTAATTTACCCAGATTTTTTTCTGGGTGTAGTAGATTAAATTTTATAGCGTCCAAACACCCTTCAAACACGTTATTTTGAGGCACTTTTCATCACTTAATACTTAACAAAATGTCTGTTCTCTAGCTCTATATCACTATCTTTTTTTCTCTCTCTCTCTCTCTCTTTCTAGCTCTTTCTTAACGTTTGTGTTTTCTCCGACTCATCAATTTACATTTGTTTTAAAATGATTAAAGTTAAAATGTTTAATAATACGTTTGTTTTAAATTTTATTTGTTCTATAAAATAACCGTATTCTTACTGTACTTATATAATAAACACAAAAATAAATAAATGAAAAAATATATATTAATTTTTTTAAAATCAATGTCATCTGAAAGGTTAAAATTAATAAATAAAGAATTAAAACTTTTATTAAATGTTTTTTATCTATTCTTAGGATCCAAAGCAAATTTACAAATAATAAGAAACATTAATTTAACGTTATTACGTTTTTAAAAAAAAAAAACACAGACACATTTGAAAAATATACGGCATAAAAACTCTTTCAAATTCTCGAAAACTTAGTTCAATGTAGGTATGATGTTTGCTTGAATAAATTCCAACAGCTCTCTGAGAGTATCCTGTATATTACTGACCTATTAAAAAAAGAAAGCTATTATAGTAAGCATAAATAAAACAATCAGGGCCCGAATTACAGCATCCGCGATCGAGCAAAATTACGAAGGGCACGACGAGATAAGTACCTTTCAATCTTGTACAATTTTGCTCGATCACTGATGCTGTAATTCGGCCCCAGATCAGATCAACTTGACGTACATCCTGTTGATGTTGCTTCTCCGTATGCATGTTTATCTGAATGTCATCATTCCTCACATACTCTTCCGTTACATGCATATTATTTTCACTATCAGTCGCCGTTTGGTCCGATTCACCAATGTTGTAGTCGTATCCAGAACTTTGTGGCTCCCATAACTTGTTCTCCTTTACATAGTTATATTGGCGATCCTCGTCACCATCTCGTACCCACTCGAATTGTATAACCTGCAATCCACTGCCATTATAGTTGAAATCAATAATGAGCCGCAAATGATCCCTCATTCCCAATGCAAAAGGATGTTTAAATATTCCACTCAGATCGTGTTCGTACTTTTCACCACGATCACCATAACCACCATCGTAAGGTACATGTATGTGTTGATAGAGGCCTCTGTAATCGGGCGCGTATTTCCCAAGCGCAGCTCCGTATAGCTCAGGCACATATTTTCCAGGACGTACCGCCACTTGTGACTCTTCATGCGTATCGTCCTGCGGAGATGTGAGTACAAGCGGCAGTAAAATAATCGCGACAAATACAAGTTGTTTTTGTAAACACTTAAGAACCGACATTTTGTACAAACTAAAGATTTTGAATATCTATTCTTTGTTTTTTTTTTATCTAAATATATTGTATGCAAAAGCCAACGTTATTTTACGCGTTTTCGTCACGTCACATAAGCATCGACAGCTCTTTTGCAATTGAAGCTTCGCTGCTGATCATAGCTATTATTTTATTTACCAACAGGTTCTCATAAGATATGACAATATTTTAATTACCTTATTACTGATGTCTCGAATAATCGCTTCAATTAATAAGCGTAATTTTTTTAACAGAGAAATTTCCTTGGCTAAATGATAATATTTATTTCTAAGCTCAATGCCTTTGATTGGATATCTGTGAGTAGGTGGGGGTGTGTATTTTGGAAGCAGTGTTGGATAACAAATGCTTTTGAATGCATTATGGATGCTACAATGATTCTTTATAATGTAATTATAAACATAACTAAAACTCAATAATTAGGAATCCCATTTAAATTCAATAATTGGTAAAATAATAATAATATTTAAGCCAACTATTATTTGAATAGAAAGATCAAAGATATAGTTCATAACTTGGCTAAATATAAAAAAGATCTAGTTGGAAACTATTGTTGAAAAACTGAAAATTATTTCAGAGGGATTCAAGTTTTCCCTCAAACTTTGGTGCCACAACCATTTTTTAAGCTTTATTTTTTAAGTACTAGTGAGAGCACAGAAAGAAATTGTAGAGCACAAAACTCTACGTCAGTTAAAACTTTTCTTAAAAAACAACTCTTATATAAGGAATTGATAAGCAACTACCCAAAAACAACACATTTTTTAAATTTTTTAACATTTGCAAATAATGCAAAAACCGCTCATTCCAAACTTTTCCCGGATTAATTGGAAAACATGTGGAATTTCACGTAATTTTCTAAGAAATATTCAATAACAAATTAAATATTATTAAACAAAAATAGAAATTTGTTCAAATTATTTCCTGATAGTCTAAGATCCGAAGAGGAAACGACCTGCACCGATCCGTTAACTCGAGGAAAAGTATTTTATATCAAATTTTAAATGTTAAATAATATATCGCTAGAGGGTTGTCTATAGAATTTCTGTCAAGACTGTAATTAATTAAAAATTCGAATTACAATTTTTTAAAAAATTGTACTCATTCGTTTACGATACAAACTAAATACTAATCGAAAGTTTCAATCCTGTTAAATATGTAAACGTTAGGATGCCTATTTTTTCTCCGTCGGAACCAGGGCCGTATTTAGGAGGCTTTCAGGGGATTTGCTTTGAAAGCTTTTCGGAAAATTCACTTGTAGCTTGTTATCAAAAAAAAAAAACACAGAGTCAACATTAGCAAAAGTGACGTTTTCTAGATGAAGTTTTAAATCAACTACAAACAAAATTTATTTTTATTTATTTATTATACAAAACTGAATAGTTTTATACCATCTGTTTGCTGCGATTAAAAAACTATTTAAAATTATACGACTTTTTTGACACCGAAACATTAGTTGCAGAATTTAATATGTGGAAAACAAAATGGAATCAAGAAGAAGCTGCATTGCGTCCTTTATCTGCAATAGAAGCATCAAATGAATGCAACAAAGAATTTTTCGTCAGTTTTTTCTCTTTTAAAAATATATGCCAATATACCATTTAGCTCTGTATTGCAGAGCGATCCTTTTCAACATTAAAAAGGCTAAAAACTTTCTTGCGGAACTCAACAGGACAAGAGAGATCACCCGGCTTGGCGTTGATGACTGTGCATCGAAGATTTGATATTGATAATGAAGATTTTATCAACGATTTTGCAGCAAAAAAGGACAGGCGGTAGAATTTTTTTTTATAAGCTTCAAATTTATTTTTTCTTTACTTAACTACTTTCTTTTTCCATGTTATTCTTGCTTTTGTTATGTACCTATGAATTTTAGTTTTTGATATATCTGCATTTTACCTTTTTTATGTTTTTATGATCTAATATATTTTTGTTAAAAAATATTTTTTCATATCATTTTGACGATTTTATTTTCATTTTCTTTTTTAACGTTTTATTCTTATTTGGATTGTTTTTGAGCATTAAGCATTAAAAATTAACCTTATTTATATATATATATATTTTTTTTTGATATGAAAACAATAAAAATACACTTTTTATTTAAAAAAAAAATTTAAATAAAAAAATTAAATAAAATAACTTTTTTGTTTATATTGGTTCCAAGATGCATTTTTTTAGCAAAAATATAAAAAAAAATTATACATGTCCTTATTTCCATTACAGTCCAAATTTCCAATATATTAAGTTATACTTATAACTTATATACTAGGTAAGGTAAGGTTAGGTTAAGGTGGCGGCAGGTCTTACGACCAGCCCACTTAGACCCATTATTGATCTGTTGTGATACCACAGAATGGAAGAAGGAAGTAATCAAGTGAAACTTTTATGTAGGATGTTTTTAATGTGGCAGAAGCTGTAGAAACATGTGATACATATTAAATCTGAAGTAAGTGTTATGCCTTGCCCTCAGTCAAATCAAGTTACTAAGCGTTCCTCTCCAAAAACTTTTCCTACCACCACCAACTACAACTATTCGTCGTAAATTGCCGTGTTTTAAAGTTTCTTTGATTAGAAATAAGGAAATAAAGGTTATAGCGTAGGACCATGGACCGGCCAGGATTCGAACCTGGGTCCCCTGTGCGACAGTGAAGCGCGCTACCACTAGACTATCGAGGCCGCTAACTTATATACTAAGCACTTAATGGTACTTAAGCCACATCTAACTCATCAAATCAAATCAAATTTAAAATAGTGTAGCCAATTTGAGGGAAACTGGGGGCGATGGATCAATGCAACATGTCTGACTGTCTCAACCTGGCGAGGCCAGCATAATCTTTGTGAAATCGCCTCAAGTCGACTCAAACCTCCACGTGGTGTTTCCTGGGCAACGTCAAAACTGACAACCGTTAGTTTGGCGGCTAATCTGAGCGGCGGGCCTCCCTAGGCTTAAAATAGGTTGTGCGTCGGGTTTGAAGCCCACCCGTAAAAACCCATTTCAATGAAAACACAAAAGAATAGAAGAAAACTGATCCCCAAATCTGATGACGACTACCGCAAACGAAAAACTGATTATGATTTACGGATATGCACCTGGAATGTCCGAACCCTTAATTGGGAAGGTGCCTCTATCCAACTGACTGATGTCTTGGGAAGATACAAAGCTGATATCACTGCTATCCAAGAAATGCGATGGAAGGGACAGGGTTGCATTCGGCATGCACCCTGTGATATCTACTACAGCGGCCATGCGGAGAAGCACGAGTTTGGATGCGGATTTGTAGTTGGCAAGAGACTACGGCCCCACGTCCTGCGATTCACACCTGTGAACGAACGACTTGCCATAATCCGCATCAAGGTTAGATTTTTCAATATAAGCCTAATATGTGCGCACGCTCCGACAGAAGACAAGGACGATGAGATCAAGGAAATTTTCTACGAGCGCCTTGAAAATGCTTACGAGCGCTGCCCCCGCCACGACGTAAAAATCGTGCTTGGTGACTTCAACGCTAAGGTGGGCAAGGAAAATATTTTTGGTCCAACAGTCGGAAAGTTCAGCCTCCACGACAACACCTCCGATAACGGAATGAGGCTGATTGACTTCGCCGCAGCACGAAACATGGTCGTAAGTAGCACTAGATTCAAGCATCTCAATATTCATAAAGCCACCTGGATGTCCCCTGATCAAAAAACAAAAAATCAAATTGATCACGTTTTGATCGACGGAAGGCACTCTTCCAGTGTATTGGATGTACGCACGATCCGTGGTGCAAACATTGACTCGGATCACTATCTTGTTGCAGCCAAGATCCGTACACGTCTGTGCGCAGCTAAGAATACACGCAACCCTACACAGAGAAAGCTAGACGTCGACAAGCTGCAATCGAAACAGACAGCCGATGCTTTCGCCACTCGACTCTCACTCCTGCTTCAAGGCACTCCTCCAATCGATGATATATGCGCGCAGTGGACACACATTTCCAACTCCATGCGTGCGGCTGCTGAAGAGGTGCTTGGCTACCAACGCCCTCGCCGAAACCAGTGGTACGACCAGGAGTGTCGCGACGCCACTGCAGAGAAAGACGCCGCCTACAAAGCCACTCTGCAGTCGGTTGTAACGAGCGCTGCTAAGGAGCGATACAAAGAAAAGAGGAGGGAAGAGAGACATATTTTCAGGCGGAAAAAAAGAGAGGCAGAAAAGCGCGAGTAGGAGAAGATTGAGATGTATGGTGACAGGAATGAGGCCCGAAAATTTTTCGAAAAAATAAGACGCCTTGCCGATGGTTTTAAAACCGGGGCCTCTTCCTGCAAGGATGAAAACGGGAATCTAGTGACAGATGTCCAGAGTACACTGACGTTATGGAGGGAACACTTCTCTAAACTTCTAAATGGCGACGCTGACAACAATCCCGCCAATAGAGATGATATTCCGGAAACCCCAATTGCGGATGACAGCGTCGAGGTTCCGCTGCCCGACTATGATGAAGTTCTGACAGCTATAGCTCGGCTTAAAAATAACAAAGCCGCGGGAGCTGATGGCTTACCTGCTGAGCTGTTTAAGAACGGAGGTGAAGCTCTACTTAAATGCATTCACGAGCTTCTATGCAGAATATGGTCGGAAGAATGCATTCCGAACGATTGGAATCTCAGTGTGCTCTTCCCAATCCACAAGAAAGGCGATCCCACTATCTGTGCCAATTACCGTGGGATAAGCCTTCTTAATATCGCATATAAGGTCCTGTCGAGCGTTTTATGTGAAAGATTGAAGCCCATTGTAAACGAACTGATCGGACCTTATCAGTGTGGCTTCAGACCTGGAAAGTCCACCATCGACCAGATTTTCACGCTACGACAAATCTTGGAGAAGACTCAAAAAAAACAAGTCGACACCCACCATCTTTTTGTCGACTACAAAGCCGCCTTCGACAGCCCAATAAGGAAGCACCTGTACTCCACCATGTCTGAATTTGGTATTCCTGCAAAACTAATACGACTTTGCAGGATGACACTGAGCAACACCAGCAGCGCAGTTAAAATCGGGAAGGACCTCTCCCCACCATTTATTACCAAACGAGGTTTCAGACAAGGTGATTCCCATTGGTGCGACTTTTTCAACCTAATGATGGAAAAGATCATCCGAGCTGCTGATCTGAGACGTAGTGGCACAATATTCTACAAGAGTGTTATGCTGCTTGCGTATGCTGATGACATAGATATCATTGGCCATAATACGCGCGAAGTCAGTGCAGCATTTTCCAGATTAGAAAGAGAGTCAAGTCGAATGGGTCTGTCAGTGAATGCAGATAAGACGAAATACTTAGTGTCAACAAACAAACAGTCCCAGCGTCTTGGAACCCACGTTACCGTTGACAATACCTCATTCGAGGTTGTGAAGAACTTCGTTTATCTGGGATCCAGCATTAATTCAACCAACGACATCAGCATTGAGATCAAACGAAGAATAACTCTTGCCAACAGGTGTTACTTTGGGCTCAGTAGGCAATTGAGAAGCAGAGCCCTCTCTCGACTAACGAAAATCACGCTCTATAAATCGCTCATCATGCCCGTCCTACTTTACGCATCACAAACCTGGACGCTGAGCAGTTTAGATGAAAAGACTTTAGGAGCATTCGAGAGAAAGATTCTTCGTAAGATCTACGGACCAATCTGCGTCAATGGCGAGTACCGAATACGGTGGAATGATGAACTGTATGAGCTGTACGCTGACATCGACATAGTCAAGCGCATTAAAATTGAGCGGCTTCGCTGGCTTGGTCATGTTCAGCGCATGAAAGACGATGCTCAAGGGAAGAAAACATTCGATTCGGTACCCAGCGGCGGTCAACGCAGAAGAGGACGACCGCATCTTCGTTGGAAAGACCAAGTAGAGGACAACCTGACGAAGCTTGGAATTTCCAACTGGCGCCAGCAAGCGAAAGACAGAAATGGCTGGCGCAAATTCTTAGATGAGGCCAAGACCGACATACGGTTGTAGCGCCAACTAAGTAAGTAAGTAAGTAGCCAATTTGAAATTCTCCGCCTTTAAAAAAACACCGGTTATGAATGAAATTTATGGTTTACGATAAATACATACTTTTGATTTTAAAGCTTATGCAATTAGAATAAAATAAGGTTTTTTAGTAAATTTTTGTTCTCACTACAAAAAAAAAAAAAAACATTCACACCAGAACACTACAGGATGGGAAGTAAAAAAGGTCTCTACAGTAAATAATATAAGTAATATTTTCGTCTGTTTTAAAAACTTGGTTTTGATTTTTATACTGATTATTAGTATTATTATCAACTTTAGAAAAATAGTGAATGCATATCGTAATAATTGCTTACTTTTTGTTTATTTAATATTAACTGTAAGACACTTCACTGTAAAATTGACAGACTCTATCGAGCTGGACAGATCTAACATCCAGCGCACAGTATAAGATTTTGTGAAAGTAGGAGCACTTAATTCATTTTTTTTTTAATTTTCGATAAAATTATAATGCAATACAAGAGGGCATATATTTATTATGATATAAATAAAAATATTTTTCGAATAGCTGGCATCACTTCGGAATAACGGTACTGTGAATGTCCACAAAATAATGACTACAAAATTGAAAACGAAATTTGTACGCTTTAGAGTGAAGTTATTTATATTATTTTTCTTTTTAAATTAATACTAAATCAAATTAATTAAAATATTACAAACCATTTAAAACAAAACGCAACAATTGATTTCTTTTCTAGCTTTTACATTATTGATCTTTTTTGTAAGTATTAAAAACAGTTATCATATTTTGGAAAGCAAAATCTTTCTTATATCGCAAAATATAAATGAACCACTTTAAATGTGGTGTTATGTGATATGTCTTCTAACATATTTGCAAAAAAATTTTTGCCCCTAGGTGCCCAACCCATATACAAAATTTTAAAAATAAACAATGACCTCAAAAATTTCGAGACAACAAATTTTCGATGTGTAGTCATCTTTTGATAAAGATGATCAGTTTGAGCATACCTTGGACTGGGTTTGTGGTAACATAAGCTTAGGATCACGCAGTGAAATAAATTTTAATAAACTAAAGCCTTATTTGAGATCTTTGATTCAAAGATTTCAGCAAGAATGGATAAGCGCACACAGAACTAAAGGTCGCTTTATCACAGCTAATAGTGAATGGCTTAAGGGGCAAATTACTTTATCTGAATTTGTTTCTGATAAAAAATAAAAGATTAGTGTTGGTAAACCTACATTAATCTGTCATTAATCTACACATGAAAATTTTACATTGCTGCACCCTGTACTGGATCCTATGCTTTACAAATAAAAAAATTTCTTATATACTATATATACCGATTTGTATCTTAAAAATACTTCTGCAAAATTTCATAACCTTATTTTAACTTTTACTCAAGATACAGGGTTCAATAGCCTTTCTCATTGAAAATATTGCACGGTTTAAAGCACCCTAGGGAATAACTTTATTTCACCGATTTCTGTAAATTGTCATACTTACAAATCTAAGTACCACCTAAATAATACTTCCGCAAGATTTCGTTGTTCTTTATAAAATTTTACTGAAGATAGAATTAAAACACACTTTATATAGCAAACTATCACTTTATTAACCCTGTACCACACTATGTGTTTTATCAATTTCAGTAATTTTTTCAGTATTACTTTATATACATTTTTATTGATGATTTATCCATGAAATGTCTTCACTTGCTCAATAAACAAAAATCTGACCCTGTAGCAGACCCTGTATTTCAGCGATTACAATCATTTTTTACTTCCATATAGACAATTACTTTTGTAATACCTTTGTGAAATTTCGTTGCTCTATCTTCGTTTCTACCGAAGATATAGAATTAAGTGACACTAGCAATGCAAAATCTTACACTGTGCAGCGGTCAGCAATTGTAATACCTATTGAAATCTGGTGTAAAATTGGATCTATTTTGCTTTGAAAATTCGGGAATAATTTCAAAGCTTTCTGAAAATTTCCCTAAATTGTCCAATCTGTGAACGTTTTGTTTTATTTCGATATCAGACCGGAAGATGCCATTGAGTTAAGAAGCGAAGGTATAATGCTGCCATACGTTTATGAGTGCTTTGAATTAGCCAAAGCCTGAATTTGCTTCGTATTCGCGCCTGAGCGACGGTTGAAATTAGAGGCGAAGTGGTAATGGCACCAAATAACTTTGGAAAATTAAAATAAAAATCTAACAATGCGATGAAGTCGACGCATATGTTTTCGCTAAAGAAAACGCTAGCCTCCATACCCGATAAAATCTTTTAACTATAGGCGTTTTCTAGGATGGCAAACGAGTCTGCCAAACGAGCTGCCGAAGCAGCAATGCTGTATGCATCTCGCGGCTTTAATGCTACATTCATCACACGATATTAATTCTGCATTCTTAACATGAGATGCATGCTGCATTGCTGCTCATCATAAGGAAGTTAATTTTACATACATAGAGTCCAGTCCTGCAAAAAAAAATATAATCGGGTATGGAGGCGATCATGTCTGCATACAACTGCGTATATGATAAATAGTATGATATGATATGATATATAGTATAGTATAGTATAGTATAGTATAGTATAGTATAGTATAGTATAGTATAGTATAGTATAGTATAGTATAGTATAGTATAGTATAGTATAGTATAGTATAGTATAGTATAGTATAGTATAGTATAGTATAGTATAGTATAGTATAGTATAGTATAGTATAGTATAGTATAGTATAGTATAGTATAGTATAGTATAGTATAGTATAGTATAGTATAGTATAGTATAGTATAGTATAGTATAGTATAGTATAGTATAGTATAGTATAGTATAGTATAGTATAGTATAGTATAGTATAGTATAGTATAGTATAGTATAGTATAGTATAGTATAGTATAGTATAGTATAGTATAGTATAGTATAGTATAGTATAGTATAGTATAGTATAGTATAGTATAGTATAGTATAGTATAGTATAGTATAGTATAGTATAGTATAGTATAGTATAGTATAGTATAGTATAGTATAGTATAGTATAGTATAGTATTGTATAGTTAAGTGAGCTACATTTTACTGTAGTATGTATATAAGACTTAACAATCATTTCATAGGTCATTAATATTGATGATATAAGTCAGTATTTTTTAAAAGCACAACAAGCAGCAGCATCAATAAAGGCGGCAATAGGTGGCAAAAAGTCTACGGTTGTCATCAGCAGGCCGATGCTACACTTCCAACATCGAGTGGACATCAACTGTGCAACAATAGGTCTGTTCCCGCACTACTTCAGTTAATTGAAATAGATTAGAGAGTGTCATTTTGTATGTTATTCCTCTCTCTCGAGCTTCAAAATAAAGCTTTTAAGCAACTTCAAGCTACATGAATCCAGTGCGGGAACAGACCTAATAATTGCAAACATACGCTCCATGGGCAGTAGCAATATTTATTACAGCAATAGCAACAATAATCGTATTGCGGAAAAAGTCAACAAACAATAGGTCTTTTCCCGTACTCGATTCAAGTAACTTGAAGTTGCTTGAAAGCCTTATTTACCAATTTTTGAAGCTCGAGAAAGAAGAATAACATGCAAAATGTTACTATCTACTCCATTACAATTACTTGAAGTTAGTACGGGAACAGACCGTCCAATAAAAAAAACAAACAGATGAGATCTGTTTCCGTACTAACATATTGTAATAAAATAGAGAATGACATTTTGCATGTTATTCTCTCTCGAGCTTCAAAAATTTGTAAAATAACGCTTTCAAGCAACTTCAAGTTACTTGAATGGAGTGGGGCAAGGTTCATTTACAAGGTTGTGGCACTTGAGACTTTTTCCGCCTTTGCTTGAAATGTCAACTGTGCCTTTCTTTGTTCTATGCATTCATTTTCTTGATTTCTTTTCATTCATTCTGACAGTTTGACCGAGCTCGCTCTCAAGTGCCACAACCTTATAAATAAGCCTTGGAGTATGGAAATAAGCCTGATATAAGAGGCAGTACCAACATAAAAAGATATACTTCAAATAAAACTAAAATGTATAAGAATTTAGGAAAATGTACTCATAATCCTGAACTCTTACAATCTGGTAACACTGTTTTTTCACAAATATTCACGTTAAGAGGATTAAAGTAACGTAAGCAACGTTATTGTGGACGACGACGCAAGGAATAAATACATCAAGCCAATTTTGTTCCGATCTAGTCCGCAAACGAACGAGGTTTAAGACGAATGCTCCGTTTTACATAAAAATGCTATTAAACTCAGCCGAATTTTGCATTCCACTATATATACCAGAATATACGCTATATACCAGAAATGCCTAGGAAAACTATTTGAAGAGTACAACAACAAATGCAACAACAACGATACTGAATTATAAACAAAGAAAAGCACATGAAAACAACAAGTATTCTGGCGATCGCGCACAAGTTCAAATTGTTAAAAACAAAGTTGATTCGGCGAATTTGTCCCTCAAAATTAACCTGAATTTCGCATTAGCAAACATGATACGTACATCACTTTCAAAAATTTCAAAAAGTGAACTTCTAAACATAAGATTAAAATTATAAACTGCCACATTTATTTCATTGGCAGTCCTACTATGTTTTTCTTCTGGGTAGTTGTATCCTGCAATTCGAAATTCGGCTTACTGTATGCAATATGAATATGCAAAATATGAATATTTTTAAATAAAAAAATGAATTAAAATTAAATAAAAAAACGTTTTTGTTTGCTTGTGTATTAGGAGCATTTTACGGTTGGTACGGGACAAATTGTACTTAAAATTCTACTTTGAAAAGTTAAGATCTTAAATTAAAAATACACTGAAATGTTACCGAACATCTAGTATATTAATTTTGTGTGATGGAGACTTATCAAAGCAAATTATTTGTTCCTTAAAATATGCATAATTTATATAAAAAGTTGTTCGTTTGTAGGTAGGGCTGCCCCTAGTTCACCACACTTTTTATTCATTGACATATTGCAAAATTTTAGCAAAATTAATAATCTTTGTAAAAAATAAATAAACTTATGCTGTTAATATGTTATAATTTAAATTAAATTGTTTGTATGGGACCCGTGCGAAATTCAGATATTAAGAAATAGTTTTGCTAGTTTCGATTTTCATTTTTTAAATGAAATCTTAATACTATGATTGTCTTAAGCGTGTTTCTAACATGTTACTTTATAGCCATCAACTAAAATTGTATGATATTTTAATATTCCCGGGACAGGCCAGGAAGCTTCCCTTGGATAGTAATTTTTTAAGGAATATAGAAAACCCTTGTAAAAGGTACTAAAGTGATTGCTAACCATACCATTTTGTATTTTCTAGAAATAGAGCTCAATTAAGTAACACGAAATCTGTTTTTTGAATCCGAAGGAAGGTCCACTAACTCTATATCGCTCATTTACTTGAAGACCATCAAAAATAAAAAACACGGTTTTTGGGTTAATGATGCGGAATCGTTCTTTATATTGACCCCTTAAATTATCGTAAGTGCCACAAGCAAAATTTTACAGTAGAGAGTTTTTCTACTTTTATGTGCTTTAGCTTGCAATATCAAAACTAAATTTAACATGTGCTTAGATATTTAACTATAAGGATTTCATCTCAAATATTTTTCCAAGAAATGCATTGTGGGTTGTAGAACAAATTTGCATCAAAAAGTCAATTTTGAAAAAATTGCACATACTATTATTTTGAATACTCTTCGCGTGATATGAGAATATGCCTTTCTCTTTCCATACAAGGTGCGAGTCAATTGAAAACTTTAAATGCATTTTCTGCAAAATCGCAAATCGGAAATTTTCTGCAAATCGGAGTTTTGACGGTCTTCAAGTTAATGATATCGCTCATCCGCATGCTTAAAAAGTTTGCCATTTTCAGCTTCAAAAATTCCCTCAAATCAATATGTAGCAAATGTGAAGATACTGTCTTTATCTTATTGTTTTGTGTCACGATTACAAACGTGAAAATTACAAACGTTTTATATTGGGATTAAAAAGAATGAAGCAGCTGTAAGCAGAGTAAAGGTCCATTTATAATAGAAGTAATGTAATGTGATCTAGTGTCAGTTGAGCAGTGCGTTCTTTCACTTATTATTTGAAACAATACTTTCTTACACAAGTGATTATAATAAACTAGTTCCAAATAGATCCGTGGAATTTGGATTTCTATGTTACTTTACATTGCGTCTTGTCAAAAAGCAAATTAACATTGAGGTTACATTCGATTAGTGTGCTATTTGTATTGTTGAAACTACGTTTGTTGTTGAGTTGTCGTTACTAATGTGATAGTTCTATGTATCCACAGCAATGGATGATGAAGTTTTAATTGAACTTGTACGGGAACGTGCAATTATTTACGACAAACAACTGCCTACTACCTATTATAATTTCTATAACGTTTTCTTACATTGCGTCCCGTCACTATAACAGTTGACAACATTACGTTACGTCTATTATAACTGGACCTTAACATTTTCTCTGTTTCATAAAGCAGATTGAACTTCGATCTGGTACTCACATGAATATGACATAGCTAAATCAATCTGGAGAATCCTAATTTTTTACTGTTTTTGTCGTTCTTATAATCGTTTTCTCGAATTTTTTAATGTTTACATGATGCAGAACTCCAGGTAACTTTGCAATTAAGTTTTCATGCAGCTCTCCCAATCTTATTTCTTTCGTTTCAAACTTTATTCTGTAATCGTATCTTGTTTTCCATTGTTTAAAGTCAATTACTTTAGCCGGGTAATTAGGTAATTGGATTTACTTCCATTTTTAAATCCGTCACAGTTATTTTGCTAACAGTTTAATTTAACTCCGAATAACATAAAGTGTTGTTCCAGTAGTAGCTTTCATAGTTTTTCTTGAAACATTTTCATTTTAGGATAAAATTCTCAAACGTTATACAATTTGCATTGCACTAATTGAGTGTCTTTTAGTAACAAAGCATTATTGGGCCTTAATGCACAATAGCTTGAAAACTGTATTTCATTATCTGGAAACTCTTCCTTAAATACAGAAAATATTGCGAGCTAATGTTTTTATAACGGTGTTTTCTTCCCATCTATCCAAGTGAACATTGTGTCATTTATACCAGATATGTATAAACCAGATATGTATAAACTCTTATCTGGAAGAAAGTACAATTTTTGCAACATAGTTGTATGTCTTTCTCTTTCGATGTTATTTTGAAAAATTTCTCCATTTCGTATTCTATTTTTAAGCCAATTTTTTGGCAACGCCCATAACTACATCCTTTCGTTTCCCAGGCGATATGGAAAGCACCGCTGTCACCTCTGAATTGATTTGGCATAAGTTTGCTAACATTTGCACGGCGAAAACTCGGAATGCGGTGTAAAAATATTTTCGTCAATAAAAGTTGAATGCACTCGGGAAATATCAAGATTTCTTACCAATTTCTTAGCTCGTTTGATCTTTTTTATATCTTTCTCATACTTCTCAAGTCCTCACAACTTCACAAGTCTTCAACTGCACTGAATCGTAAATACCCTTAAATAACATTTTCACTGGAATGCTCCATAAGCATTAAAAACAAGGAAGATGGAAGCAATGGCCGAGCAGAAGTTACTATTTTTATTGTGAAAAATTACTGCTTCCATTGTTACCAAGAAATATTTCCTAATACTATACAAAACCTTTTTGAAGCTTTTCAACACTAACAACTTCATTGCAAAAATCGGTTTGTTAGAGACTGTGTTTCGAGAATATTACAAATTCCTTGAGTTCATCGATTAAACACTAATTGATAAATGAAAAACGTGTCAATAATTTATAAATTTAAATAGCAATATTTCTGTTTAATTACTTCTAAACCAAAATCTTACACTCAGAAAAAACCTATCTTTTTGTGATGAAAAATTTCTCTATTTTCGATAATAGCAATTTTCTCTATTTCAAATAAAATTTTTTTCATTTATAAAAAATTTTCACATATTCGAAGAAATATTTCTTCAATTGAGGGAAATGAAAATATTTCATGTTTTCTAAAAATTCTAATTTTTAGAGAAAAATTTATAGAAAATGAAAAGTTTCTAGAATATTTATAAGGGGTCCCAAAAAACAATGCCACAAAAATAATTCTATCTCTACCTCTAAACATATTTTTAATTAATATTTTTACAACCGAATCACAAAACCATATTTATGCTTTTACTTTGCGTAGAACTGAGTTAAAACAAATGTTTAAAAAAAAATTGTAATCGTAATTGCAGATATTCTTTTTTGTTTTAGAGAAAAATGTACGGAAAAAAGAAATATGTTGTACCAATATAAAGAAAATATATCTCTCTTTTAAATAAAGTTTTCTTATTTGTAAGAATCTTTAAACGCAACTTAAAGACAAGATTTATTAAAATTAATTAAATATTTCTCTGTTTTCAGGAAAAATTGGCACAATAAAGACAACGGTTGAACATGTTATAAAGAAATATTTTTCTGTAACTGGAAGGTGTCTTTATTGATGAGAAAATATTTATCTTTTTCACGGAAACTTTTTACCATTTGTTGGGAATTTTCGGGATCACATTAAGAGAAAAACATTCTCTGAGGCAAAGTCAATACCATTTTTCTGTAAATATGATAATGTTCTCTCATATTCCGAGAAACTCTTTTCTGAGTGCAAAACGAAGTGTGTTTTAAAGAAATTTAATCGTCTAAACTTATGGTTTCCAAAAATTAAACGTTGAAATCATAACGGCGTTGCATGCAATTATAACTTGCTAAGAACAAGAGTTACAATAAAGAGCTACAAATAAGAGTTATAATAAATTAGTTATTATTTTATTTAATTTTCATTATTTGTAAAACCAATTCAAAAATATTTTCAAACAATTAAAGTTAAAGTCGGATTTTTTCTCAGCGTGGTCTCAACTCTCTGGTCAATGATTCTAAAGCACATCATTTTTAATTCAATCTTAGATAGCTACATATTTTTGTTTATTGTTGAAAAGTAAACACAATTGTTTTAATTTTTTTTTTTTTTGTAGAAACGCAAATGAGTTAAATTTTAAAATTTTAAAAGTGTACACTGAGAATAAAAACATACTTTAAAATTAAACAAAAAATTTTCAAATAGAAATTTAACTCATTTGCGTTTCTACAAAACCAAATTTAAAACAAGTGTGTTTAATTTTTAACTATAACCTCATTTCTTCTGTTTTTTTTTTATATATAATTTTCTCTTATTATTTCCTTCCAATAACAAAAAAACGTCGCTTTCAGAGATTGAATTAAAAAATTATGTGCAGTGGAATCATTTAAAATTATTGCCAGACAATTTAGACCCCAATTTTACATTTGATTGTTTGAAAATATTTTTGTATTAGTCTTACAAATAATGAACCAATAATGAAATAAAAACTTACTAAATTAAATTGGTATTTAAAATATTTCAAGCCGCAATAAAACGCAAACTTCATCAAATGAAGTCAAATAATTTGTTATTCGGGGAGTCCAATGGATCGCTGATCACGAATTTGACTTCAAAAAAGTTAAAAAATTTCATAAAAAATGGCAATTGAACATATTTGTTTTTAATTTAATAACAATATCTTTAAATTGTGTTTCAAAATATTTGTTTTAAATATTAAAGTTTTTGCATTTAATTTTTCGTTTAAATAAATGTGTTTAAACTTAAAATTTTTAAAATGAAAGCATATTTCAAAACATTGTTTTGAAAACAAAACTTTTTTAAATTAAACTTTAAAAACATTTGTGTTTAACTTAAATGAAAATCTTTCCAGCTCTATTTCAAAAACAAATTCGTTTAATATGAACACAATTTCAATTCGCACATTTGGGCAGGGGCTTCAAGATCTTATTTGAAGCTTCTGGACCGAATTCAACGTCGTGCGATATATTTGATAGGAGATGAAAGTATTTCATCCTCTCTCAACTCTCTTGAGCATCGACGTAATGTAGGTTACCTAAGCCTTCTGTATAGGTATTACCATGGAAAGTGTTCAAGGGAGATACATGGCCTGACGTCACCAGCTCGTGTGTTTCCCAAGTCCACTCGGGCAGCTGTCCAAGCCCACCTCTTTACCATTGCATCGATGCCTAATAGAACCTCGCATTACCGCGATAATTCGTTCTTTAGTCGCGCGGTTAAGTTGTGGAATAGTCTCCCTGCGAGCGTGTTTCCCGGCAGTTTTGAGCTGTGCAAATTCAAAACAAATCTTCACCAATACTACTCTATTAATCCACCCTCCAACTAACTATCACCCATCTTCCGAATCAACACAATGCTTACGCATTTATAGGGGGCATCCCCTGAGCGTTGGTTCAGTCTAAAAAAAAAAATTAATTTTAACACATATTTCGCTTAGTGTAGGCATCGTCAAATCATTTTCTAAATTTCAGGGCAACATTTTTTTTAACCAAACCATACACTTTGAAAAGATAAATATAACATTGCGAAAAAATTGCAAACACCTACTGTACATGAGACGTGGATAACGCATTGGTGCGTTTTTGTCTTAAAAATTTACCTGAGCTATTGCGCTAATATGCTTATTTAATTAAAATTTTTATTAGGTATATTCGTTTTTCTTTCTGCATAAATACGATCTTCTTGAATTTCAAAAGTGTAAGCAAACTTGAATACAACTTCAAACTAGTTTTACAAACTAGTATTGTTCATGTATCTGTTTGATTGCTCGTATAAACTATGAGTGAAGAACAGTTTGGTTGCATGCTTAAAAATTAGGTTGGTGAATATGAGCTGAATGCTGAGCTCAGCGCAACGTTCAAATAAGCTTATTTCTTTAAGGGGTATGAGCAGTGTAAAAGTCTGAAATTGAAGTGTTTTTTTGATTATTTTATAAATAGAAATCAGTTTGATGAATTCATATTAAACTTTGTTCACATCTTTCGAAAAAAATTTAATTTTTTATGATACTTTGAAAATAGCACCTCTTAATCTGGCCTCAGAGTCGTTAACAGCAGTTCGTTCACATGGATCAACTCAGGACAAAAAACGAAAAAGATTTTTAAAATATATATTATTGGCTATAGCCAGACGTAGGGGATTTTCAAAATATTGTGTAGAAAAAAATGGCGACCATTTGATAGAAAAAATAAAAATTTTCACATGTTTTTCAATAGAAAATTGTTAAAAAAACTTAATAAAAAAAGTTAAAAAACAGCTACGTCAGGCTGAAAAGGCACATTTTTACAACAAAACCCATTTTGAGTCAAATCAATCGGACAAAAACTGTCTTAGCTATGATGTTAATCAGGCAAAAAAAAGTGATTTTGAGTAAACGGCGATTACATTTTTAGAAGCGCTAAGAGCGCTCGAATAGCATGACAGCAATTGGGCGCTCTATTCGATTACTTAACGTTCGAATTTTCACTTCAAACTTGAGATAAATATTCTTTGAGGGTTCAAACTAATAATTAATGTAAAAAAACAACACTTTTTTAAAGTTTCATACTGTTCATACCCCTTAAAAGGAAATGATACAGGTGCTTTGTGAATTTATTTCCAATATTCCATTCTTAAAATATACTTCCTTTTACTTCTTCTTCTCTTCTTTAGTATAATTTATTGGTACTGTTCTTTGATTTGTTAACTTTTTCTAGGTGAGACCAAACCTCATTGCTCTACGCACTATCCAACACAAAATCTACCTGCGCTGATTGCATAAAGTCCTATAGATACAGAAAATATTTCACTTCACATCACCTCATGATGCAATCGGGTTAAAGCATTACGCTGATAAATTAAACGGCTTTTGGGTCGGTGTCTCTATGTATACAATGGCAAACCTAAGAGAGTAACAAATAGCATGTAAAGCTTCTTGAGCATTGAAACTCTTATATATGAAGTATTTCTAATGAGAACTAAAATTAATATAATTTTAATTTTTTTTTTTAACAAGAAGTATAACTGCATTTTGATGTAAAACGAAACGAAGACTAAACGTCGAGTGAGAAACAATATTTTTTAATATGGAAAAATGTATTGCTTACCGTGGTTCACACTACGTGCAGCCTTCGGTTCGTTATACATAAAGATGCAGTAAAACGTACGTAGCACCCTGTTATAAGTTCGTTGCCTAATGAAGCTATACAATTCTTTATTGCTTACAACATGCATTAAAATACTCAAACATCAAATTATAAGCTCCTCGCTATAAATTTAAAATTTTTATTTTCTAAACGACAGCCAATGTTTTTTACTGTTTTTGGCACACTGCTTCACATTAAATTTTCAATTATTTATTGCTAAATTTTAAGGCATGAACTCTAAAATGCAAATTAATCGTAATATACATGCCCAACTTGTAAGCAAATACAATAAATAATTTGTAAGGCTTGCAACGTTTTAATGAGTTCAAATACCACCCACACGCTTAAACAATTGATTTTATTTCGATCGTTGCACTGAAGGTGATACGATCTCTATCAGCATTCTTAACGTACAAGTTATTCAACTGAAGAAATATTTTCACATAAATTAACAACTGATTTAAGAATTTTTTATTTTTTAATCAATGTTTTATTGACGAACTCAGGGAATTTCTGATGATCAGTTAATGTACTCTTCACTTTTTATATTAAATATTAGTATTTTTATATTAGACTAGTGAAGTGAATAAAATAAAAGAAAACGATGGGATTATTCGAAATTATTTAATACTAGTTAACCCGTGTGGCGTTAAAATGCCAAAATCAAACATACCTAAATTTTATTTTAAGCTATTAAATAGATTTTCAACTGATCAAAACTGAAATGAAATTAATTTCGGCCTTGTTGCAATACACGCGGTATTTCTTCTTAAAGTTTTGTATAAATTTTTATAAATTAAAACATTTTCCGATCAATTAGAAAAGGCTTAGAAATCTTTTTTCAACTGTAAGAAATCACTCCAGTATCACTTTCTAACTACACGGAAATTACGGATTTCTACGGATATTTAGCCTTGCACAGATAAACGGACAACAGTTGCAAAATAATTTAAATCTACTGATTTTTAATAATATCACACAGAATTTTCGTAGATTTCGCTTTTTTCACCAAATTTTATGTCAAAAATTTTGGAATGGTAAAAAAAATGTACCTATAACTAAAAATGTATTTACATAATTTATTAAAACTTTGCGCTTATCAACACTTACAAATAAGAAAACTGTTTTAAGGAAGCTCATTTCGAAGTGAGCCAGTGGGCAGCCTAACCCATTAATGCTCACCACCAGAACTCGTTGAGTTCTACTGTTTTATTACTGTTTTATTACAGTATTAACTGTTTGGTATTACTGTTAGACTGAAAACTCGGAAGTTTAAGAAAAAATTTAAAGGATTTGGGTGTGGCGAAGTGTGTAAACGTATTAGATCATAAAGGTCTGTATCATAGAGGTCTGTAAGTTAAGAAATTAAAAAAAAACTAGAAAAATTAGAAAAAATTAGAATTTGGAAAGTTTTCATTTCGTAGCGCAGCCGTTCAACTCTAACCTACTGCAATTTTTTAAATTATATTTTCTTTCTTCTTGATGTTTATAAAAAAAATAACTCGCTAGAGTGGAATTATTCACTTTACTTTGAAATACTGCACTTAAAACCGGCTGGAAAAAATAGACAAAAAGGCTTTAAAGGCAAATTTTAGAATTTTTATGGAAAAAGCATATTTTTTGGCTTTCTCACTCTGTTGGAAGCAAAGGCTTTACAATGACTGCGAACTTTTGAAAAATGCTTTCATCGCGTATGACATATCAGACGTTGTCATTAATGGGTTAAAACAAACTTAAAGTGCCTGTAAAATGTATTTCAATGTTATTGTATTTATAATGATTACAGATTTAAAAAATCGAATGTTCCGTTTTATGTTCTGTTTTTAAGTTTTAGCTATACATAACTAAAAGTAATAGTTGTAAACTATTTTTACTTTAAGTTATATTTTACGTTGTTTGTAACTTTTATAAGTTTAATGCAATTTTTATAAAAAAAATCAAATATGCAAACAATTTGTAAAAAACTATTAATGACTTCAATTGAGTAATTTTATTAGCTGTTGGTTTTAAATTGAAAAAAAAAAATATAAATTTGCTAACACGGATTTACAAGGATTTGCATTTGTGGATTTTTGGCGCCTCCTCGGGTTGGCATGACTGGTTACAGCTTAAAAGATTATACGTCAGCATAACAATTTCATAGCGGTGACGCTAAGTGCCTCACACATTTTTAGGCATATGCTGAAATAAAGAAGTGAAAAAGCAACTTAACAACAACAATTATATGCAAACTTTAACTCGCTTTAACTTAAAAAATATAAATTTTTAAGAAATAAAAAGTCGAGTCGATAATCAGGTTTTGTTACTCTTTTTCATATAAGAATTTTTTTTATTACATACATATTTTAAATTAACAAGCAGACTTGTGTAACGACCCTTTTTCCGGCCGAGGATTCGCTCGCCGGAACCAGGGTTCGGTACAAGAATTTGTACTTACGTTTCTTTTCTGGAAACGGGCACCAAATAAAATTCACCGGTCTCGGAACTTGATATTTTATTCAACAAAGTCTAAATACGCTTACCTCTAACATGGATGACTTAACCCTATTTGGTCGCACTGAAGGTGGACCACAAGTGCCTAATTGTGGGTAGATTTTCCCGAATGATACAGGAAAATATATAACTTAAAAAAAAACTAAAATATATAAATTAATATGTAGTCGAGTGATTCACAAAATCTTATTATGCATTCTTACTCAATTTACTGTATTTATGGAAATACATAAAGTATTACTGTATTATGCAATGTTTGCTCATGAAATATTTACTGAATTTCGTGGTCTCACTACTCAAATGTACAAGGAAAGTCTCTAACCAACCTGTAGTCTACATTTCAAACAATTTAGGCGTACTATAGTAAATACTTTCAACTATTTTAATCAAATATAAATGTAAAATTTTATGAGGCGGTGGGTAAGTATGGGGGCACTCCCGAGCGGTATTTGTAGGTTCACAGTGATATCGTCCTTCGTTTGTGGATTTGGTGAATATGTTATTGACAAGCATGCACTACTATTAGTGGGGTCTCCGTTCACGTTCGTCGCTCACGAAGTACTCTCCTCGGTTTACAACCTCAAAGTCAAGGCTGGGTGCGGTTCTGCCCACATTATCCCAGATCTTAACTTCAACCTTGCCAAATCGAGTATCTAGTGATATCTGGTCCGTTAGCACGAACTGTCTCGTCGTATCGATGTCCTGTTCCCGAAAGGGATGATGGTGACCTTGAACGGGTGCGGTTCTGCCCACATTAGCCCGTCCTCAGTTCACAATGTCAGTACCCTACAATTGTATCACGTTATCGGCTCTGAGGGAGCTCTTCGTAATAACGCCGAGAAGTGAAACGTCCGGGTGCGGTTCTGCCCACATTAGCCCGTCCGTCCACTTAAGTTTACCGCGTTCGCGTCACTATTGTCACTTTGATTAAATCACTTTCTTCACTCTCTCGATCTCACTGTTTCCCTTTACCGCGGTTTGGTCCAGACTACTTCATTTTAAGCCCCTCGGGAGGCCCACACTTACCCACCGTCCGTATTTTAATTAATGCATGTATGTAATATATATATCAAGGATACTTTAATGGTGTTCAGAATCTCCTGCGCTGTTGTCGTACTTTCACGCTCGTCGTTAGGGAATTAGCTGGCGATCCTCCACGGCCACTACGCTGACGTCGACGTTCACTTTTCCTCCAGGTACGTTGACGCAATCAGTCGACGCTGTCGGCGTCGGCCTCTCCTTTCCACTATATATATGTTAGCGTCGCTGCTGGTTGGTACGGCCGCGTTCACTGTCGCTAACGAGTCCTATCTCCAACTCTGCTGCTGTTGATGTCGCTGCTGGTTGGTGTGGGCAGAACTTTCTGCCACCAACGAAAACTATTGTTTGGTTTTGTCTTCACTCGCGTACACTTGAAACACAACTCATCCAGATTTACTCTTCGTTGGCCCTTTTATAACCAGCAGTCTTCTTCTTTGTTTGGAGACTTCTCGAATTATCGCGTGATGTTCCCGTTCGTTGGTTTAGCTTTCCTTTGTTACTCTCGCTAGTTGCCTGGCGTGTGGTTTCGATGCCCGTTATCGCCATGGTACATGAAAGAACAAAAAAAATAAAATATATAAAACGAGTATAAACAAGAGCATCACCCCTGTAGGAATCTACCCACACATGACCCTGTGGAAGTGATTGATCAGGTCTGCTCTTTGGCCTTATGAATGATCGTCTTTGAGGCCCCGTGTTGATTCTATGCTTTCCTATCCTAGCTAATCATCTTGGTATAATATAATATAATGCGTAGCCTTGCTTATTTGGTTATTTTAAGATTCTTTAAACGTTTTCCTAAGGGATATGTCCCACGACCAGTACCTTCATAAATGAAAAATCCATAATATTGATTTTCATAATTCAATCTATGATTTATTCATTTTAACTTTCCTTAGTATTCTTATTGGCTACTGGTTATCATATATTTTATGATAAATTTTTTATATAAATTTAAATTGTATTCTTAAAATTTATTATTATTAAACTTAAAATTCTAAATTTTAGATACACATTTGAATGAGTATGAAGTGCATTTTATGTCATTCAATCGTGAAGTAGGTAAAACATTCTTAATTTACCGAATGTTTTCCTTGATTATAAAATAAAAATGAGTAAGAAATTTATTCTCTCTGAGCTCCATGGTCGGCGGTCCTAGTGGGATTCTTATTTCGCTCTTTCGGTCGAGTGAGCGACCCAGTCGCCAGCTGCGGCAAGTCTAGAAAAAAGGTAAGTGGTGAAGTAAGGACACATGTGGGAGAAAATTTACACAAAATTTTGTTCCTTACATCTCCTCCTCACTTCGGGGGGTATGGCGTGATGGTGATTGCGCCGCTTCGCTGGATCATCACCTTGCAGTTCCAGCCGCTGATGGTCGCCATGAACCGCATGCGTCGTCCTCGTCGCCAAGCTCTATAGCGACTGTCGATGGCGTCCATAATTTGTACGCTGCTGTTTGACTGGAGGTGAAGATTTATTATTTAGATGGCGGTATCAGTGAGAAAACAACATATGCTTTAATTAGGGTTGGTCTGGGCCTCACTGCGAAGTTTTAACTTTTCCCTTATGAGCGAGATTAAAACAACCTTCTTCTATTTGTATGGAGCATTTCAGACTTTTATTTTATGAAAATTTATTACTTTATCAAGATGTAATTTTGATTATTTTACCTTGCGACTGAATAGTAGGTTCCGATGACGCAGGTGTATTGTAGAGTCGGCGTTGTCACTCGTGAAATTTGAATGATGCTGACTCGGGCTGGCTGATGGTAGTAAATCTTTTACTATGGCCAGCTCATATGGTGAAGTCATGGAGTACTGCTCTTTCGGTGTCCGTCCTGTGCGTACCCGATGGTTCCTCTTCTTGACGTCACTGCCGTTGGTGTGGCGGGTTGCTGCCGCCCGCTGTTGTTTACGCGGTTGCCGCCGCGGTGAACTTAAATTTAAATTGTAACATCGTGGAGTACTGCTCTGTCGGCGCCCGTCTTTCACGTACCCGATGGTTCCTCACGTCGATGTCACTGCCGTTGGTTTGGCGGTTTGCTGCCGCCCGCTGTTGTTTACGCGGTTGCCGCCGCGGTTAACTTAAAACTATGGCGAATGTTGTCGCCTGCTGCAGAATGAACTTATGCGGATGCTGCCGCCTATCACAGTTTATTACGCGGTTGCTGCCGCTTTTGGCAGTTGTTTACGCGGTTGCTGCCGCTCCTGGCAGTTGTTTACGCGGTTGCTGCCGCTCTTCGCAGTATTTTAACGTGGTTGCTGCCACCCTTCGCAGTATTTTACCGTGGTTGCTGCCACCCTTCGCAGTATTTTACCGTGGTTGCTGCCACCCTTCGCAGTATTTTACCGTGGTTGCTGCCACCCTTCGCAGTATTTTACCGTGGTTGCTGCCACCCTTCGCAGTATTTTACCGTGGTTGCTGCCACCCTTCGCAGTATTTTACCGTGGTTGCTGCCACCCTTCTAAAAGATTTTGAAAATGTAAGATTTATGTATTTGTGTCAGTCTCGCCATAAAACTTTTTCAGTTCACTTACGTGAGCGTTGCGTAGCCTGGTCTCGCCTTCCTTCCGAACCTGGATGATGACGGGTGAAATGTATCCAACAACCTTGTAAGGGCCCTCAAATTTTGGGGCCAGTTTAGCGGCGAAGCTGTTGATGGCGCTGGAAAGGTGGTGTTGTCGAACTAGCACTTGGTCGCCCACGTTCGGTTTCCAGTCTCGCCGTCGCAGATTATAGTGGCGTGCTTGGTCGCGCGCGGCTTGACTAAGGCTGTGACGAACTAAATGGAAAATTTCTTGAAGTTGGGTGGCTCGTGCTGATGGGGTCTGGATCTCTCTGCCTGTGCCGGTGGTGCATTCGTCGTAAAGGGCTCCTGGGAGTCTTGGCTCGCGGCCCTGTACCAAAAAGGCGGGACTATATCCGGTCACATCAGATTTGCTGCTGTTTAGTGCGAGTGACAGTTCTGGTAGTTGTTCATCCCAGGTTTTGTGTTGTTCCTGACAGAATTGGGCAATCATTGTCTTCAAAGTTCTGTTTGTGCGTTCCGTGGGATTCTCCTGTGGAGTATACGGGGCGGTAAATTGTTGTTTGACTCCCATTTCTTGTAGAAACTTTTTGAACGATCGGCTGGTGAACTGAGTGCCGTTGTCTGAAATGAACACTTTGGGTGTGCCAAACCGGGCTAGAATCCGTTCGCGGAATCCTCTCTTCAGGCCATCACTTGTAGCTTTACGTAGGGGCACGATTTCGGTCCATTTGCTGAACTTGTCGAAGAGAACTAGTATAGTCGTGTTCCCATGTTTCGACCGTGGCAGGGGTCCGACGAAATCAGCACAGACGACAGCCCATGGTTCTTCTGCAACGCGAGAAAGCATTTTGCCGGCAGGAGCCTGTTGACTGACCTTGTATCGTTGACATACTTCACACTGTCGTACATAGCGGCTGACGTCACGAAATAGCCCAGGCCAATAGTACCGGCTAGTGATGCGGCTGATGGTCTTCCTGACGCCTAAATGTCCGGCGCTTGGCTGGTCATGATTCTCTTTCATGACTCGTTGTCTTAGTTGGGTAGGGACGCACAGCTTCCACGGCGCGGCATCTTCATCTCCGATCTGGTTCGGGATGTGTCTGTACAAATGACCATCAATCTCTAAATAGTCTGAGTATTTGGTGGGGTCATCGCGTACGGCGGCTTTCCGTTTTTCGAGCCATGCGCAGAGTGACACGGTGTCGGTCGTGTTGGTTATCCTACTGAGGTCTTCTAGGGGTCGTCTAGACAGGGCGTCGGCTACCACGTTCAGTTTGCCCCGCCGATATTGGACTTCAAAATTAAATTGCTGCAATTCCAGTGCCCATCGCGCTATGCGTCCTGATGGGCTTTCGATTGAATTTAGCCATTTTAATGATAGGTGGTCCGTTATCACGACAAACTTGTACCCTTCGAGGTAGCAGCGCATTTTCCGGATGCCCCAGACGATCGCCAGGCATTCCTTTTCAGTTGGGCTGTAATTTTTTTCTGCTGCTGTTAAATGTCGGCTAGCATATGCGATCACTCGTTCTACGCCCTCGAAGTTCTGCGTCAGGACAGCGCCCAAACCGTAGTCGCTTGCGTCCGTCTGTAGCACGAAAGTTTGGTTGAAATCTGGGCATGCCAAGACGGGTGCTTCCGTGAGTTTTTCCTTCAATTTTTCAAATGCCAGCTGCTGTTCAGGGCCCCACTTCCAATGCTTTCCCTTCTTCAACAACGTCGTCATCGGGTGGGTGATCGCAGCAAAATCAGGCACGAAACGGCGGTACCATGACGCAACTCCTAGGTAACTTCTCAATTCCTTGAGGCTGGTAGGGGGTGTCAACATTTTTATGGCGGCTATCTTGTCGGGATCGGTGTGTATGCCATCGCCACTCACCACATGTCCCAGGTATTTCGTCTCAGCCTTGAAAAATTCGCATTTATCGACGTTTAATCGCAAATTTGCTTCTCGTAGTCGCCGGAAAACCTCTTTCAGATTTCTGAGGTGTTCTTCCATGGTGCTACCGGTTACAATGATGTCGTCCAGATAGGCAAACGCGAATGGCTCTAATTCTGGGCCGATGACTTTATCTAATGCCCTCTGAAATGTAGCCGGTGCCGAATGTAACCCGAAAGGCATCACGCGCCATTGGAAGAGGCCACGTCCAGGTACTGTGAAAGCCGTGTACTGTTTGCTGGCGGGATCCATGGGGATTTGCCAGTAGCCGTTCTTTAAGTCTAGGCTGCTGATGAAGCGCGCGTTCCGTAACCGATCGAGGATGTGATGAATTCGGGGTAGCGGATATGCGTCTGGGGCTGATTTGGAATTCAGCTGCCGATAGTCAACGCAGAGCCTCCAGGTGCCTGTTTTCTTTTTGACTAGGACAATTGGAGCACTGTGCGGACTGTGTGAAGGTTCGATGTATCCCTTAGCTAGAAGCTCGTCGACTTCCTGATTGATGATTTCCTGCATGGCTGGATTACGGGGAAAATATCTTTGTTTCAGTGGCCTATCATCTAGCATGACGATCTTGTGTGGCGTCACTTTGGCCGGCCCCTGTAATTTCTCAAATTTACCCAATTCTTCGCGCAGGAAATCGTCTACTGTGGGTTCTATCGACACATTTGTGCAGGCGGGTTCTGTAACTTCACTCGTGCGCTCGGTCCGTAGAATGATTGTTTGACCACCACAACTGAACTTGGCGTTGGCTTTTGTCAAAAAATCCATTCCTAAGAGGAGGTCGTCAGCTACGCCAGGTAGGATTAATAACGGCGTCTCACAGGTGGTTGATCCCATGGTAATATCTACGAGAAGGCACTCGGTGACTGGTTTTATGGTTCCATCTGCTAATCGAACGCTCGTGTAAACAGTTCTTCGGTTTGCAGGGGTCCTTAATTTGGCTCCCAAGGATGGGCTCACGAAACTGCGGGTCGCACCCGTGTCAATAGTCGCATTCTGTGTATAGGGTCCGACTTGAACGCGTGCGAATATACGACGTTCGTCGGACTGTAGGTCGTTTAAGGTTGAGTTGGAGGGTTTGGTAGGGCCACGCTCTCGCCTCCTTTTGGAACGGGCCCATCGCCGTTTCCCGTCACGTGACGTGATTCATGTTCGGCCGGTATACTCTTATCACCAGCTATTACCCTCTTATTCCAGCATTGTCGGGGCATGTGGCCTCTCTGACCGCAGAGCTGGCAGGCGGCTGGGTACTGCCGTCGACTCGAAGATCCTTGAAAATTTCTTGAAGGTGGTTCAAAGTCCTCTTCGGGGTATAATGTCAGCATATTTCGGTGTGGTATAGTTGGGATGGCGTTTCGAGGTGGTCCGCCTTCCGGTTGCGGTGGGCTTCTCCCTTGACTACTCTCGTGACAGAGGATTTCATAGTCTTCGGCCATAGAAAGCAACTCGTCGAATGTACTAAAATCGCGGCGTTTGATGTAAAGTTGATATTCGGGCCTACAATTCCGAAAAACTCGTTCTAGTCCTTGGGCTGGGGTGTACTTTGCATGCCGCATCATTTCTAGTAGATCCAAGCTGAAGTCCTTAAAGCGTTCTTGTGGCCTCTGCGTCCGGCCGCGGATTTGATCTTCAAGGCGTTCGAAATACCGAACAGGTAGAAAATATTTCAAAAATTTCGTTTTGAACTCGTCCCAGGACTCCTGGGGGGATCTGTTGTTTCGCCACCAAACTAGGGCGTTGTCCTGTAACAAATCTGGCAGCGTTCTAGTTAGACATTCGCTGTCCAGGCCATAGGCGTCGGTCAGCTCCTCGATGCGCTCTATGAATCCGATGGGGTCTTGGTTACCATCAAAACGGACCGCCCACCGTCGGACTTGGTCAATAACATAACCATAGGAACCATCACGGGGTCTACTTCGGTGGAGTAGATTGGCTGCTGGCACTATAGATTGGGTGGTTGTAATAGCCACGGGTGTCGTGATCATGTTTACCGATGTCGTTGGCAACATAGGGGGTGAAATTTTCGCTTCGGTGTATTTGGCCTCGATGGTTGGCATGGACGGCATGGTCTCCCCTGGTGGCGTGATGTCATTCGTTGAGGTGGTTGTCGGAGGTCGCGGTGAGATCGATCGCTTTTCCGCATGCTTCAGCTCCAATTCGGCTAGGCGTTTTTGTAGCGACGGGTCCTCTTCCACGTCTACTACTGCAGCTGCAAATCGTCGACGAAGTTCTTCGACGGTTCCTTCGGCGGGATACCCGAACTCACCAGCGTAGACTTGTAAGTCGTCTTTACGCAGGAAGTATATCCATGACGTCTTGACCATGGTTGTGGATAATTGGCGCGTTCTTATTGGATTAGTTGGTAAATATTATTTTTGATGACGGTTGGTTCGCATACCCTCTCTGTTCAGAGGTGGATATAAGGAGACGTTGCTCTGCGTAACCAGTCTCTGGTCACCTGTGTTCTTAAATTCAAAAAAACAAAATCAACTTACTTGCCTGAGTTGACTGAAAAGTGTTTAAGTGAAATTAAATTATATATAAATCTATGAATGTTATTGTTTAATTATAGTGGGGATATGGTAATTATGTAAAACGACTAATCTTTGTCGCAGTTGTCAGAATCGCTTAGGGTTCTGGCACCTAATAAATGTTTGACAATCGCTATTCAATGAGTCACCGTTAAACTCCTTACTTTAAAAAGAAAATGTTCACAATTCTTCATGGAAGTGTGCTCAGTGTCTAATTGAATATATGACCATTCTCCCGGTTGAACAATAAAATTCAATCTTCAGACACAGGTTTTATTTATTTTATTATTTTAAAAATTTCTCATAGGTAGTCAGCTGTCGACTAACCCGCTCACTGGTGACGTGCAAAATTTTGATCGGGGTTCTTTGTCACCCACTTGGATCACTATAGACGTACCTGACCAGTGAACCCACTTTGAGAATAATTTATGGTTGATCGTACTTACGATTATCTTGTGATTACGATCATATGCAACTAAATTTTAAATTTATTTATGATCTGTTACTTATTATTATCTTCATTTTCTAGTCGTGATGACCATCCGATAGTTTAATGCTTAATTACCTAAAATTTTTCCCCTTATGCTATTAAACAAAAGAGAATCTAAATGTTCGAAGGGCCTTTTCCTTCAACTCCCTTTAGCCTAAGCTAGAACCAATGTTCTGTATTTTATTCGTTTATAATTGTATTATTTTCTTTGTTTTCCAACAACATTTTTTTTTTTTTTTTATTTCTTATTTAATCCCCATAAAAAAAAATATATATAAAACCAAATTTTCTTGGCACGGCCCACTAAATTCAGTCTGTGTTGAATCTTTCGCCGTATGTGGGTTTTAACTTGGCTACCTAGCGTACTCAGAAATTGTCAAGTTAAACATCATTTCCACTAACCGCGCTTTAATTCGGCTACCCGACTGAATTAAATTTGGTGTCCCTGCTCGGGCGCCATTGTAACGACCCTTTTTCCGGCCGAGGATTCGCTCGCCGGAACCAGGGTTCGGTACAAGAATTTGTACTTACGTTTCTTTTCTGGAAACGGGCACCAAATAAAATTCACCGGTCTCGGAACTTGATATTTTATTCAACAAAGTCTAAATACGCTTACCTCTAACATGGATGACTTAACCCTATTTGGTCGCACTGAAGGTGGACCACAAGTGCCTAATTGTGGGTAGATTTTCCCGAATGATACAGGAAAATATATAACTTAAAAAAAAACTAAAATATATAAATTAATATGTAGTCGAGTGATTCACAAAATCTTATTATGCATTCTTACTCAATTTACTGTATTTATGGAAATACATAAAGTATTACTGTATTATGCAATGTTTGCTCATGAAATATTTACTGAATTTCGTGGTCTCACTACTCAAATGTACAAGGAAAGTCTCTAACCAACCTGTAGTCTACATTTCAAACAATTTAGGCGTACTATAGTAAATACTTTCAACTATTTTAATCAAATATAAATGTAAAATTTTATGAGGCGGTGGGTAAGTATGGGGGCACTCCCGAGCGGTATTTGTAGGTTCACAGTGATATCGTCCTTCGTTTGTGGATTTGGTGAATATGTTATTGACAAGCATGCACTACTATTAGTGGGGTCTCCGTTCACGTTCGTCGCTCACGAAGTACTCTCCTCGGTTTACAACCTCAAAGTCAAGGCTGGGTGCGGTTCTGCCCACATTATCCCAGATCTTAACTTCAACCTTGCCAAATCGAGTATCTAGTGATATCTGGTCCGTTAGCACGAACTGTCTCGTCGTATCGATGTCCTGTTCCCGAAAGGGATGATGGTGACCTTGAACGGGTGCGGTTCTGCCCACATTAGCCCGTCCTCAGTTCACAATGTCAGTACCCTACAATTGTATCACGTTATCGGCTCTGAGGGAGCTCTTCGTAATAACGCCGAGAAGTGAAACGTCCGGGTGCGGTTCTGCCCACATTAGCCCGTCCGTCCACTTAAGTTTACCGCGTTCGCGTCACTATTGTCACTTTGATTAAATCACTTTCTTCACTCTCTCGATCTCACTGTTTCCCTTTACCGCGGTTTGGTCCAGACTACTTCATTTTAAGCCCCTCGGGAGGCCCACACTTACCCACCGTCCGTATTTTAATTAATGCATGTATGTAATATATATATCAAGGATACTTTAATGGTGTTCAGAATCTCCTGCGCTGTTGTCGTACTTTCACGCTCGTCGTTAGGGAATTAGCTGGCGATCCTCCACGGCCACTACGCTGACGTCGACGTTCACTTTTCCTCCAGGTACGTTGACGCAATCAGTCGACGCTGTCGGCGTCGGCCTCTCCTTTCCACTATATATATGTTAGCGTCGCTGCTGGTTGGTACGGCCGCGTTCACTGTCGCTAACGAGTCCTATCTCCAACTCTGCTGCTGTTGATGTCGCTGCTGGTTGGTGTGGGCAGAACTTTCTGCCACCAACGAAAACTATTGTTTGGTTTTGTCTTCACTCGCGTACACTTGAAACACAACTCATCCAGATTTACTCTTCGTTGGCCCTTTTATAACCAGCAGTCTTCTTCTTTGTTTGGAGACTTCTCGAATTATCGCGTGATGTTCCCGTTCGTTGGTTTAGCTTTCCTTTGTTACTCTCGCTAGTTGCCTGGCGTGTGGTTTCGATGCCCGTTATCGCCATGGTACATGAAAGAACAAAAAAAATAAAATATATAAAACGAGTATAAACAAGAGCATCACCCCTGTAGGAATCTACCCACACATGACCCTGTGGAAGTGATTGATCAGGTCTGCTCTTTGGCCTTATGAATGATCGTCTTTGAGGCCCCGTGTTGATTCTATGCTTTCCTATCCTAGCTAATCATCTTGGTATAATATAATATAATGCGTAGCCTTGCTTATTTGGTTATTTTAAGATTCTTTAAACGTTTTCCTAAGGGATATGTCCCACGACCAGTACCTTCATAAATGAAAAATCCATAATATTGATTTTCATAATTCAATCTATGATTTATTCATTTTAACTTTCCTTAGTATTCTTATTGGCTACTGGTTATCATATATTTTATGATAAATTTTTTATATAAATTTAAATTGTATTCTTAAAATTTATTATTATTAAACTTAAAATTCTAAATTTTAGATACACATTTGAATGAGTATGAAGTGCATTTTATGTCATTCAATCGTGAAGTAGGTAAAACATTCTTAATTTACCGAATGTTTTCCTTGATTATAAAATAAAAATGAGTAAGAAATTTATTCTCTCTGAGCTCCATGGTCGGCGGTCCTAGTGGGATTCTTATTTCGCTCTTTCGGTCGAGTGAGCGACCCAGTCGCCAGCTGCGGCAAGTCTAGAAAAAAGGTAAGTGGTGAAGTAAGGACACATGTGGGAGAAAATTTACACAAAATTTTGTTCCTTACACTTGTTATAATAAAATGTTTTTGGAACGAAGTTCCTTTGCGCAGCTTACGGGTAGTGCGAAAAAAATCACGTAACCGTGTGATTGCTGTTTGTATGCGTGCGAGAATCCAGCAGACTACGCTGCAGGAAAATAAACTAATTTAAAAGTAGTTTAAAACGAATTTTTTTTTTAACTACAACTAGTTGAGATTCCAACTTTTTTTCTTGTCACAAACTGATTTTTTAACATTTCTCATGTGAATAGGAAATTCGAAAATGCCCGACACTGCTTTATAAACATGGGGTTGTCAATGGAGTAAGTCAATTGTCGTACTGTGCATGTATTTTCAACTACTTTAAAAGTACTTACTTAAAAGTACTTTATTTTCTTATACTTTGAAAGTAGTTTGAAGTCAATTTATTTGAAAGTACCTTATATTCAAATTATTTAAAATTGGTTAATTTTATACTACTTGACTGCTTTAAAAGTAATAGTCTTTAAAAAACTCATATTGTGGAATTATTTATATATATGACTTCCTATTTTATTTAATTTCTGCATAAGATTTTTTCAAAATAAATTCAAAAAAATGTATTTTCAAATTGAGAGCTGTTTTCTTTAAAGATACTCTGCGTGAAAGTGACGCTTTTTGTCCGCCTGGAAAGTCTTTCGAACAATGTTTTTTGGGTCTGTCTCTTCCATAGAACAGAAGGGGTCTAGTAAAAGGAAAAATAAAAAAATTATAAATTCTTGTAAATGAATTAAATAATTTTCTTATAAACGTTTACCTTTTAAAGCTGTGTAAAAGTTTGTGAAGTCTTTAAGCCTCTTTTTACCGTGGGGCCCATCGATGTTGTAACTGACAATTATATAATAATTTAAGACTAAAATTAGTTTTTTCCATCAGAGACTTTACTGCTTCATTCTACGGAAAAAATACAGTATATAAAATTAGGCAAATAAAGTTTTTTTGCATATTTAATGTGGTGCGCGTTATTTTTACAAACATGCTGCGTAAGGGTATAAAACGTTGTCACTCCGTTTGTAACGCCGATAAGGAGGCGTGGCAGGTATATATATTCTTGATTAACATCACCACCTGAGTCGATTTGGCCATGTCCGTCTGTCTGAACACGATTACAGCCGTTATTTTAGAGCTATCGCAACGAAATTCAATATATGAACAAACTCTTCATATGGCTGATATTTTTATCTTCTCATCGCCTTGGATGTTATTTTTTCCAAGATAAATAAGATTTCCTCTTTCTGTTTCTTAAATAATCTTTTTAAATTTGTTTTGCTGTAACCACTGTTCATTTTAATTTTTTATTACTCACACCTTTAATTTAATTGAACACTCGCACTTCGCACCGAACTTGCTAACTTTAAATTAAATTCTTGAATGTGTCCGGTTTAATTTTGTACCCCCGAATTCATCCAGCATATGTTGTTGTTGCCCGTGCTGCTTGCTACGGGCAGGAAGAATGCCCGTACGGGCGACTTTGGACACCCCTAATTTAAAGGATTTAATTTAAAGTTCTTCATAAACCGAATACAAAGCTTAAAATAAGGCTAATAATATTTCTCTTTTTTTTTCCCAATTGAGAGTTATTCCCCAAGATCCCAATTGAGAGTTATTCTGAAATAACGCCTGGCTGTACTTTTTTTCAATTAATATTTATTATGCTAACAGAGATCTGCCTCAATCCAACCTCAACAGTTTGATAATGCATTAAAATAAATTAAACATCATTGTATGGCATCTGGTTAGATTTTATTTTATAGGTATTTCTCAAATTTATTCAGATTTATGCATAATTAGAACAAACAATAAACTTGAAATTCATTATAAAGGTAACGTCAATTAGCAAACAATTTTTTTCTGTTTTAGAATATGCATACAAAAATTAAAAAAACAAAATCTTAAAAGAATAGTGTGGACAAAACTAAACATGGTTTGTCAAAAACTGGATCAATCAACAGCAAAATGTTTAAGTTTTGATGAAAAAACAGTTCTTTTGACCAATTTCAAGTTATTTAATATTTTCGTCAAGAAACGGCAAAATTTATTTTTTTATAAATTCAGCATTAAAATGAAAATTATAAAAAACACTTTAAATGATAAAAGTTTATTAAAGATTTAACACATCTATCTATATTTGAAATGTTAGATAGCGAAAATGTATCAGATACTTATCTATGAACAAATTAAAAATAAAATTCAACAAAAATGCCGTTAACCGTTTCCACCGTGTATTCTTAAAACATAATCCAAAACTGGTTAAGACCATTTAAACACATGCCTTTGTTCAAAAAATCTCTAAAAAGAATACATTAAAAACGGGTTACTACTTTTCAGCCGTAATTTTGGTGTTACCGTTATGATAATTTTACTTTCAAAGATGGAATTTATTGAATTCAAAACTTAAATAGGATGTCTACTTCACATGCAATGAGACGTCATTATTAAAAAGAGCCGTTTTTTGAAAAAGGGGCAAGTCAATTTTTAACAAAAAATTGAGATAATGATAACTAAGTATTAAGGTGATTAAAAAAACAAATCGTGTTTGATGTCCGCGGCTTTAATACTTCCACTTGATCTAAAGAACACACTCTGTGAAGCGCATCTCACAGCAAATCGCATGAGTACCTTTGTTAACAACTGTAGCTTTTTTGATGTTAACTTATCGAAAGGTCAACTCAAAAGTAGATTGAAAACTAATGTATGATTAGATCTATATTAACGCATGGTTAGTTGTTATGTCTTGTGTTGTCCCTGAGCCCAACCCATATTATGGTGGGTAAATTTTTCTCACTTTAGATTGTTTTGGACCACTCTTATCGATATCATTAGGGCTATTCACGGTTTGAGCGTACTTTTAACAAATCGTATTTATAGCATTTGTTATTGTTCAAACTGTGAGCACCTCGACATGTGACCGTCGTATAAAAAAATTGTGCAGCCCTGTGATGTATGTCATTATGCGGCTGTTGACAGATCATAAAAATACGAGGTACAAAAAACACGTCTAAGGGCTGCTTTATTTCCGCGTGCCTGCGTATTTGCGTTTGTATGCAAAGCAACAGCAAGGCGCTTTCGTAAATTGGCATACAAATAGCGGATCGTACAAATGGCGGACCAGCGTATTCGAACTGTGAATGGCCTTATTGAGATGTTGTAATGTTGTTTGGGCTGGTTCTTAAGATGATCTAATGCGGAGAAAGTGCGAAAAAGCTGTAGTATCTGAACTCTATTGTTATTGCATGTAATCTCACTTGGTAAAGGTTTAGAGGTCACGAATTTATTTTCTCATTTTTCCATACACTATGTATGGGGAAAATCCTTTTTACTGGTAAATTGAATTTTGGGTCATTATATTTTTAACAAAAAGGTTACAAAAAGAGACGTGCCCCTCAAATTTATCTTTTATGACATATCCAAATTTCATTTTCATCTAATTATTATTTGGTGGTCTGTAGCTCACTCCTAAGAGCTACCTGCATAAATTAATTCTTTTACTTACAAGCATTTCTAAAAAAGTCAATATCTCTTAGAGTATTTCATTTTGATTATTATTATTGGTATTAAATTTTAGATAATGAAAGTTAAAACGCACAATGAAGAAAAAATTCATAGGGTTGTAGTATGTTGACATTTGCTGATTTATTTTTCAATATCTTATATAAAATTCCTTAAATAGGATTGCATTTGGCTTTTACTGATTTTTTGAATTGAGTGCTGCAACCAATAATTTTTTCATTGTTGTTATTTTTCTATTAAATTATTTCAATTAAATATAAAAATTAGAGGGCTTAGGAGAAAATTTATTGGTTAATTTTAATGTAAAATTCATAGACACTTTTGGGTACTTACTTTCACTGAAATTGCACTAATTTTCGAGTAAGTTCGCGAAATGACAATGCAAAGATTTGCTCTTTCTGAAAGGCTATTGAATTGATCAGAGAAAAGAGTGTTTTAAGTTTAACAAACCTTTCATAGCAAATAATATTTTTTTTCAACAAATATTTTCTTGCAATAAGACAAAACTGTACTAAAGTATAAAGTTATTGATTTCAAAATTATAAACATATTTCTTTCTTTGAAGTGTTGGAAGTTAACAAATAATTATCGAAACATTACATGTTATGTTATAGGTACTTATTATTATTTTAAATGCTGTCGAAATATTTTCCTTAAAATAGCTCAAACCTAAGATGGACTTGCACCATTTTCACAATAAAGATATTTACAATACCATTTCTACCTAAAACTTACTTTATCCAAAAATTAAGGCAATCTGATTTTCTTTATCATAAATTGTTTACAGATAAAAAAATCATATTAAGTTTTATACATATATACTTATAGCCGCTTTACATTGTCCTACTGTATGTTACGATATGTGAGAAAGAAAGTATAATCGAATACTATCATAATGTCATTTTTAATTTTTGAATGAAGACATTAAATTTTTTCCCATTTAGGGCCGTTTTGTTCATAAGAGGCATAAATATGATTTAACTCGTGGATAACTATCCCTAGGTTAATTTTATTTCAATTGTATAAACCTCGAGACAAAAAATTGGTTTTGTTCACATTTTATCACGACTTTATGCTGCGAGCATAACTTCGATCTCAGTTTTTAACGCTTTCCATTGGAATGTAAGAATGTTCCACATTAATTCAAAAATGTATTTGGATTTTCAAAAATACAACCGAAATTTTTTGACGTTGTCTGGTTTACACTCGTCAAGACTTGACGATCAAGTTTTGCATATTCCCTTTTGAACTTGACGCTTCAATTTACACTCGTCAAGAGATGACGGTCAATTTTTTCTTTTGCTTCTCCCTTTTCCATCTCAATTTTGCGCTGATGACGCCGAAATAATATTAAAAATAACGGGACAACCAACGAACACAAAATGAATTGCCCAAGAATTGCCAAAGAACGCCATGAAACACGAGGCTTGACCGTCAAGTCTTGACGAGTGTTGGTACCGGTTTATACTCGTCAAGACTTGACGATCAAGTCTTACCTTTGTGGATGAAAGACGTGGACATCAACGTGAAAGAGGAGGAAGTTCAAAAGGGAATGACCTAGAATTGATATCAATTCTTGACGAGTAGAAACGGGACATAACCAGGGGCCGAATTACAGCATCCGTGATCGAGCAAAATTGTACAAGATTGATAGGCACTTGTCTCGTCGTGCTCTTCGTAATTTTGCTCGATCACGGATGCTGTAATTCGGCCCCAGGACGTTCCGTATATTGATTTAATTCAGTCGAAGATTGTTTTTTTTTCTTTTTTTTCTGTTTGTAAACATATGGTGTTTTTAGAAAAATGGACAGAAGAAATGCGCCTTAAATAAAATAAATTGAAAAACTTCAAAATGATTTATTAGTTATTATTTATTCACGCTCCAGGATAGATGATGTTAAGTTGTACACGAGGAATCTCGCAAATTTATAAAATTTCCTGCTGGCCGCCAACCTTTCATCCTTTATGAGTAGCATTTTGATGAAATTTGATCGTAGCTGTGCAATCGCGATGGTCACTTTGGACAAAATAACACAAACTGATGTTATGGAAACGCCGGCGAAGTCAGCTATGCTCTATTGCATTGATCCAAGCACCTGAGTGACCGGTCGTATATATCGTGATCTGCAGAGACAAAATTGATCAGCATGGAATCATCTAATTTTATAACATTTTAATTTTGTCGTGAGTGTTCCAGAGATGATTCAATCCATGGGCGTCCACAGGATTTGTTCTAGGGGACGACAATGGCATAAGGAAATCTAGAATGAACATAAACAAAATGTAACCTATATAATGCTATTTACTCCGATTTTTGGTACTAATTTTGTGAACGTGATACGCACACTACACCGGTGTGCCCACGCTAGTTCACATAAAAAAATCTAATATATTTTAAAGATCGTATAAAAATCTTTCTCGTATCATAACGTCTCGTTTCTTAAATGAAATAATGTAAGGCCTATATCCTTAAATGAAATTGCATTAATTACTATTGAGCGCCCAAGTTTTCAACTTTTAAAATAAGAATGCAAAAATTTACTAATGTTAAACCATAATTTTTTTTATTTGAAAACTAAAAAACAAACTAAATTTTTAGTCCATTTTTTAACTTTGGCGCCCTTCGAGCGGAATGAAATTTTTCAGATTTGAACTTAGGAGGTGAAAATCCATATCAAAAGCAAAAATTAAAAATTTGAGTTGTCGCTATTCTTGAAATGTTTCCCGCATTCTAAGGGAGATATTTTTTAACGGATCTCACACCGCATTGACACCCATCTACTTATTCCTTTTTCTATCATAAATCAGTTCTAGCAGCTTGCAAGTGCCTACAATCGAGTAAGAAAATATACCTATTATCTGAATGATTTAAGAAATGTATTTTTTTAATTCAAAACGTATGAATAAATAAATAAAGAGGTACATGTATAATAGATGTGTTTTGGGTTTCATACATTTTCTTAACATATTCTAGGAATTCCTGCAAGGCTTGATTCTGAATCCTGGTTTACTATAAGCACGTGACGCGAAAAAAAGTCCAGAAAATTCTGAAACTAGGTGGGCCGCTAAATAACGTTAATTTTAAGAAGAATAAAATGATTGTTTCAAATCGAGTTTCCTATTAACGTTTATGTCATAAAAACTTTTGACTATACCAAATTCTTTTCGACAAAGATTTTTTCGAAAATTAGTTCTTGATCCAAAATTGCTTTTTTTTCGCTTTTGAAGCTTTGCTCCCGCATAGATCGCTGTAACTTTCTAAATATAAATGCTGCAGGATTGTTTTCCATTTAAGTAAGTTTAGGGAAAACTAAAAAAAAAATACAAATTGGATCATCTTTATGATAGGAAAGCAAGCCGACTTTTTTGAAAACATTAATTTTTTTATTAAATTTATTTTCTTTGTCTTCTGCTTGTTTACAATAGCTTTAAAACATAAATTTGCTTATCGTCAAAGTTTATATCCGTTATTGACTTAATTGCCCCATGCTATCTGTTGCTACGAAGAATGATCTTCGACTAATAAGAAATATCATTCCTTAACATTCGTCAATTTCTCGTAGGAATAACTTCGTAGTTTCTTTCATCACATTCGTAGTATTTACTAAAAAAATCATTCGTAGGTAGACGGTACTCATTATTCGTAAAAATGTACAATTGAAATCGTTCAGACTGGTTTGTCGAACAATTACCGAATATAAGGAAATGTGTGATTGCAAGGTGGCCGTAGCTAAATGGAGGAGTACGTGACCCATAAGCTAAGGAACCGCGGTTCAAACCCCAGCTGAACACTAGGTTTTTTTTCGTAACTAGGTATTAGGATCATTCTTAAATGTATTCGTACAATATACATTTGTTTTTGTACGAATTCGAATAAAATATTCGAAATGTGTACCAAATTACGTCCATTATACAAATTCTATTCGTGACTGAAAATTACTGATAAAATTCGTACAAAAACTCTTTTTAATTTCAGAATACGTATTGAAAAGTGTTTGTGAAACAAGGGTAAATGAAATGGTATCGTGACTTATTAGGCCGTGTTCATATTACGCGTTTTTGTAGCGATTGCGACACCGCTCTACATTTTTTTTCGCAAATGCGACTGAAAATGAAGAAAATTAAATAAATGAATGTATTAAAATACATACAAAATTCAGTATTTTTCAGCCGCTTATGCGAAAAAAGTGCTTGATATGAACACAGCCTTACAGCAACAGGTGCAACATACTATTTAAAAATTAATGGTTTAGCTCAGCTATACTAATAAATTATCATAAAAAATGTATTTTCGTATTCTCTTCAAAATATATTAAATACATAATGAACATATCGTCATATGAATTCAAAAAACCGTACTTAACAAACAATTCAAAATCGAATTTTTTAATGATTATGATGCACCTTATCAAAATACATGTTTCGCAAAATTTTACACTTCTGCAAATAAAAACGACATTTTTATTAACAAAGTTCTCAAAGCCCTAAGTTTAAGCGCAACTTACAATTTTTTCTTCTCTTAAAATTTTCTTATTTAAACTTACGGCTTCTTTGATTTAATATGAAGATATATAAAAAATGTTCATTGTCTAGGGGGATGCTTGTCTTCCCCCTGCAGACGCCCATGACGCAATTAATTGGAGTACCCGTATAACAGCGACCTTCGGCAATCGGAAAAGATAAACGAAATCATTATCGTCCCACTTGTCCAGTCCAATGAGTTCCTGCATTTTATATTACCTGCGTTCGGGCCGCAGTGTTATTTCCCCTTCATCATCGCCGTCGCTCCGATTCTCCCAGAAGTGCTCCAGACTATCCATTTTTTATTTATTAATTTTCAAAAATTATATTTGCTGTTTTTATATAAATATTTTGACACCGAGTTTTGACATCAAATAAATAAAAAGAAGTAAAATGGGATTGATGAGAGCGAGATAAAATGCTTAACCCAACCAAAAGGAATGAGTTAGTTATTTCGGGGGTTAAGCTACTTCGCCACCATTTTCATCTCCAGCTTGTAGAGTTAAATGACTAACCACTATGAACAAATGAAGAACTGGAAAAGTACTGGCATTAAACCGTGAATAAATTTATCTCTCTGTAAAAAAAACGGCTCTTAGTCTATCACACAGAGTCGCATCACACTTTTATACTTTACACTATACTAAAACTTAAAAATTTGTGTGATGCATCGGTTGTACATCTCCGAAGTCCGATCGGAAATATTTTCCATCTGAAAATACATTACGAGTTGAAAATTTTCTCACTTAAATAATAAATTTCTTGTAAGTTTATAGTAAAATGCATCTCTGGTAGGATAGAATGTGTAATGAAATTAAAAACAAACCTAAAAATGAAAATGTAGTACGACATGCCAAAAATACCAAAAAAGATTTGAACACACTTTGTTTTCTGTTGTTTACACCATCTCACATGCAAGTTTTGACTTGTCGTAACACACAGTACAACCAAAAAAACACGAAGTAAATAATATCATATTCGGGGTCAATTTAACTCTTTTCGTGCATGGTATTTTGCCAAAGCTGTTAAAACTATGTTTAACTCCGTTTGTGTGTTCACTTTACTTCGAAATGTGGATTTGTTTGAGAAGTCGTACTGACTCCGTTTTGAGTTAGTTAGCGGTAAGGTTAGCGGACTTGCATTGAGAATTTTGAGTTTACTCAAAAAAAAAACTAGAATCAACTCATTTAAATGTAGCATGAAGCTTAAAAAATAAAAAAACTCATAAAAAAAAGAGTCAAATTGAAGAACCCGTAATTTCTTTTGTGTTTAATTATTTTTATTTATTTTTTATTTCAATTGAAAACAATGCAAATAAAAGACATGGTAAACGCCAAAAACAGAATCTCTTCTCAATACTCACAGAGCAGCTTATCCAATTTGGTAATTTTTAATCTCTATAATTTCTTATAAAACAAAGTTGATTTTTCACTTTTGAGCTAAAATTGCTCTCAACTCTCAAAATGTGTTTGAAAGGTGTTTCATTTCTTTAATTTGAAGGGGAATTTTTTTAAATAAGGGATTTTTGTATCTAATATATCTGAAAAGAGGAATAAATATATGCATTGCTTTTACAATTGGTTGCTGTAGTTTTGTTCGTCGAATGAGGGGAAAGATATTTTTTAAGATATATCAAAATGTAGTCCGGATTAATCAACTGGGTAAACGCTAGGTTTAAGAAAGTTGTTTAAGAGATGAGTTATTTATGTTCCTATACAATTGCAAAAGTGGACGCGGCATTAATGCTAGAATAATTAAGTTTGGTACAAAAACAGGTAGAACATTCTCAAGATGATTTGTGTTAAGTGAGCAGGGTTGCCTCAATGTTGTAATATATAAATTAAAAATTTGTTTATTAGTGTATAATGTAGTTTCGTCAATAAAATATGGTAAATATGGGACTCTAACATGTTCCAAGAACTCATACATTCCTCTAAAAAAATTGATGCATCTTGATTTTTATGAAAACAACAGTTATATACCAAAATTAATAAAATTGTTTAGTTTCCTAAAACTCTCTAAAAAAATACATCGTTGCCTGCTTTCTATAATTAAAAAAAAGAGAGATTTTGTAAAAAAAAACAGAGAGAAAGAGAGCATCTCAAAAGATGCTTCAATTGGTTATACTGATATAAATGGTTGGTAATAACTAAAATATGAGATACATGTTCGTGATTTGATATTTACGAGATAGCGTGAAAAATGCAACAATTAAACACAAAATATAAAAAGAATGCCGTTTATAGTTCATATCAAAAAATCTATAACTCCTTGGGGGGTGAAATGTATGAGCTGTTCCTATTAATTTTTCCCCTTTAACACTTCTTTTGAGCTCAGCTATTCTCTATCTGCCATCCTTCAAGGTGTCCCAATACAAAAAACACAAAATGTGTACTTGTACTTGAATATTTGAGTGCTTTCTCTTCATTCAAAGTAAAACAAACAAACAAACGGAAATATTTGCTCGAGCAGACTCTGTTTCGTGCTAAACATAACTCCGTTTCAGTTTTAAAATACAAAGACGATCTTTATAGATGGTTGCAGTAAGTTTTAATGGAGTTAAAGGGACAAAGGTTCGGAGAAGCTGCAGATTTAATTTGAAACTGCTTTAAATATACTTCAAGCTGTGAAAATGAGTTGTATCAAGCAAAAAAAATTTTATATTAACAAAAATAATTTTAATGCAATTCGTTTTGCGTTTTACTGCGACAAAATGTTTTTAACTTCTCAAAAACTCTTTTAACTCACGAAAAAACTAGGGTTAGGTCCACATATTTTTTTCGGTGTACAATAACATAAACTTAATACCATAAACTTAAATAACCTAAAAAAATAAGTAAGAAAAGCTGTAGTTGGTGTGAAATAGCCTGCACCACTGAATACACATGCTTGAAAAGTGGGCGGGCCACGTTCATTTTTGGTTCACAACTTCATATCGATCCCATGTGCTCACACACGGACTGACAGATGGACAGACGGATATGGAGGTGACGCTGATCAAGTATATACAAATATATCTATAACGGGCACTCCTCTTTTTGGACGTTTTAAACGTTTGCACAAAATCAATAAACCCAGACCAGTAGCTCGTTCCTGTAACAAAATCGGCAAGTTACCGATTTATGTGACGTCAGCCGTTATCGATCCCTAGTTACCGATTTCGTGACAACTAAAGTTTCTGCACGTTTAAATCGGTAAAAGCTCAGACCGTGATGAAATAGAACACAAATCGAGAAGAAAAGTTGCAAAATTGAGTCAAATGACAAGCAGCTGTTTACTCGAATATATTATTTTAGTTACGCTAATACTTTATAATAATTAGGTGCTTGTCTTGTTAACAAAAAGTGAATATTTGCAGTTTAAGAAAATTAATTATGTAATAATGATGTGTATTAATGGTTGCGGAAATAATCAACGATTACGAATGTAAATAATTTTACTCTTAGTGCTGTGCTGCAAAAACTTAGCAAATGTATGCAACCGGGTACTTTTTCATAGCTCAAACATATACTGTTTTACTATAATTTTTAACTTTTAGTAAATAGGTATTACTTTTAAATTGCATTACTTTTAAAACTAAAACTTTTTTAAGAATAACAAAATATTTCAATTAGAAAAAATTTACCATTTTTAAAGGTATATTTCGAGTACTTATAACTAAATAATACACAAAATTACTGACATTAGATAAATCCGTAGAATTCTCACTTGCCGCAAGGCCAGTGAGAAAAGTGACACATTGTTATCGATTCACTTTACGTATAGAAACACTTTTTTAAAAGGTTCCATTGAAATGAAATCGGAACATGTGATAGCTTATCGATTTGGAACGAACGAATCGAACAGAAATCGATTCAGATACGTATAGAAACATTGCAGATGAGAATGACATCAGAGTGACGTCAAATCGGTAATATGAGTCGATAACTACGATCGCTACGAGTTACAGGAGCGAGCTACAGTTCAGGTATAGAGTATAACAAGAACACAAGAGAACAATAACACCGCACTGAATGTCAAGACTCCTTTGAACTTTTGAAGATAACACGAAGCTCTGCAAGTCTCTGCAGCTAATGGGAACACTTTATAATCTTAAAAAGTGAACTAACATTAGGAAATAAAAATCATCGTGGGGAGCATAACTAAAAGTTTAAGAGAAATTCTAAAACACAGACGAATAATACAAAAATAAGTAGGTGGAGAAAACATAGATACTTAAAAAAATTCACTATATCTTAAAATTATTTTATTTCTTTTAATTAAGGTTAATACCTTTAACATCAATATCCATTTTGTAAATTTTAATTCAAAGACCTATTTTAAATTTTTTTTGACACTCGAAATTTAACTTTAATACAAAGCCTCACACTGCACTAACCGACTGAACACGTGTTCTCACTTCTGATGCTATTTGTTAGAAAGTAGTTACCGCTAGATTTAAATAACAACAAATTTACCGTTGGGAAGCTTGATCATATAAGAGACTGTGAGTAACTTTTAATTTTAGAAATTTCAACTTTAAATGTTTATTTTTGGCCTATGGCAACAACTACAGTGAAGCGTGCGGAATAACAAAGTGGTTAGCATGAAAACATAACATAAGCCAATTTTCGTTTGCAAGTGGCAGAAAGTTTTTGCAAAGTAGGAAAGGGAAACTATCCACAAAACGTGGATCTTACGAATTATCCAAAAACCTCTAACAAAAGACGAGACATTTTAGAAGTTTCCCACTGCCTCCCATTTTAATTACAATTTTTGTTAATACACAAGATGCAACCTATCATCAGTAAAAAAAAATAATAAGCTTACTGCATTATTCTGTATCACGAAGAAGCACACCAACGATGAGAAAGACACGAGAAGCAACACAATTTTGTATGGAAGAAAGTATGGCTTCTCGTGTCTTTCTCATTGTTGGTGTACTTCTTCGCGATATAGAACAATGCAGTTAAATTTAAAACTAAATCTTTGTAGTAAGAACTAAAGAGCACAAATTGACCGGAATCGTAACTTTTTAGAAAATCTATATGTTTCGATAAAAGAATAAAAATATTTAAAATAAAAAATGGTCTTGTTAAATGTTTCTGAAGAAATAAATAAATCTTAATACTGATATAAATAAGTACTGAAAGTTCAATTTGTTTCGAGAACGTATAAGGTTTAGTTGAATCAACAAAATAAACCGGAATTTGGACAAAAGTTAAAAAAGTCAAACCTTTACTAAAGAGAAAATCATAATTGGCATTTGCACGCTTTTAATATGGAATGTTATAGAATAACAATAAAATAAGAAAATAATTTAATGGCTTTAGCTACAAAAAATAGCTGTTCGCAAAAATAAAAGTGCAAATAAAACATGGTCGTTTAAATGCTGATTTGTCATAACTATTAAGGAAGTTGTTAGCCTTTTGCCACAATTGTGGCTATAAAAAAAACCCAAAACGCAAAACAATCCAATAATTTATAAATATCATCAGAATTAATCATCAACCAAGAATGCATATTTAAAAATTATATCGCTTTAACCAGCTAAAATTGTCAAAAATATACCAAAATATAATATAAATTAAAAATGTAGATGTACCTAATATGTATGTACAAACTAACAGATTGTAAGGAGAGATGAACGGCCAAAAGACACCAACAAACATTAACGATTGTCAGGATCAACGGACGATTGTTCGTCGTCATTCAATTATAGTGAAATATTTTTACGGTGACTTTTAGGCAATTTAATTTAATGGCATGTTGGTTTTACTCGTATGGTATTGTGATATCAGCTAGTGGACATTTGCAACTTAAGTTCAAGGTTCGTGATTTGTCACGTACGCGTTACAGTGCTTATTAATTACTTGAAATTTTAAGCTGGAATTCATGGCAACTCATCGAATCAATGAATATTTATTTCTACTTTATTTGTTGGCTTTATTTCGAAATTTTTTATTACAGTTCAAAAGATGTATGCATTATAAAGAATATATTTTGATATTAGTGCAGAATTATATCGAAAAAGCCAGTGAGTCAGTGGCTTAAACTGTGTTTTATAAGGGTTGTCAACCTCATAATAACTTAATCAATGCAATTGACAACTCTGTCATTGACCTTAGTTCCTATAACATTTTATTTACAAAATGTTCCGCTTTTATTTAAGTATAGTTCAGCTTAGCAATGTCGATAAATCGGCTTTGTATTATTGAATAATTACTCCTCTGCATTTTTAGTCTCACCACATTCAGAGTTCATCGACAATAATTTGTCAACCGCTCAGTTGCCGGTAGCAAATCATTAACTGATCTGATAAAGACAACAAAAGGTTCAAAATTAATTGCAGTCATGTGGCTATAATTAATTCAAACAAGAGCAAAAGAGCAACAGTAGAACAAATGCAGTATTAACTTTAAACAATAAATCAATTTAATGCTTCAACAGTTAATAATTTTCAAACATTTAATAAAGCGTTAATCAGCGTATCAAAGTAAAAAAAAAATTGAAAAATTAAAAAACAACAAAGCAAAACAATAAAACAACAAATCCTTGAATGTCACTTAGATGTCCGAAATTTTGCAAACAAACAAAGATCTGCAAAATTTAGCACAACTCGAATACTTGAACTAAATCAATCAGAATATAAATTGTTCAATTTTATTACTACATTTTACTACATGTACATTTTTTTTTAACTGTAAATTTTAAGAAAACACACATAAATACTTTTAACTCTTAGCATTTTATTTTTTACCTGATTGTTTTAATGGCATTTAAGCAAAAAACAAAAGAATTGCTTTAAACAATACAACAAGTTCTATTTCTTATTTAAAAGCTCATTCTGACTTTTTGCTGATTTCGATTGCAAGTTTTTCAAATTATGTCATATGGCAAAAGTAATACAATTCAATACAAACTGGATGGAATTTTTATGGCTTTTAATACGGTGAGAGAGAGTGGAATGGAGGAGAAACAACGTTAATATTTATTTGATTACTTATACGCTAGTCAAAATATTTCAGCAGGATTGCAAACAAAAGCAAATTGAATTTTTAACAGGCAGGATTTTAAAATATTATATAAAATTTACGACATCTTCACACATGTTTCCAAATTTAAGTAAAAACCAGACAAGGTTGATTTAAGTATGCTAATGTTTTGGTTATTCCCTCTAATATTTAATTTATATTTATATTTTTATTAAATGTAAATAATTGGAGTTTTTATTGAGCTGATTATTGTAGTTGTACATATTTTGGAAGAAAAAAAAATACATGATCATCTTGAAATAATTTTTGATTAAATTTGCCATTTGTTCGTTAATTTTGCATAACACAAGAAGTGGTAATGAAAATAATTCGCCTTTATTTTATACAAGCCAGTACCTACACGATTAAGCGAAGATATCCTTTAACCAATTTACCCACTTATGAATAGCCTTATTCCACATTAATATATCCAATAAACTTTTTTTATTGTTAAGACATATGTCTGTTTTGGTCAAGGTGGCTACCGTAGCCTTGTGGGTAGAGTGCGTGGCCCCTAAGATAAAAAAGACACAGTTTCGATAGTATCGTAAGTACAGACGTAGAATTCCTTTTTCTGCAGTAATAGAGAAAAATTATTAGCAGTAATAGAGATTAATTATTAAGTTTTTTTATTTATATTTTTCAAAACTATTTAAAAACATTTCATCTTCTAAATAAAAATTATTCAAAAACGAATTTGTTGTTGCCTTCTTCAAACTTACTTGATCTAAAAAGCTCACAATTAAATTCATGTTAAAATTTGTTTTGTTTTATAAAAAGTTTTCGTTTGATATACATATTATATATGTTTATGCTCTTTACTACAGGAAAAATAAATAATTCAAACTTTTTCCGATATTTATTTCCTTTTATTAAACATAACTTTGAATTACATTTACTTTTAACCAACATAAAAAATTAACAACAAATTCATCACTAAATATACCAAACGAAAGCTTTTAATAAAACAAAACAAATTTTTACATGAATTTAATTAGATCAAGTAAGTTTAAAGAAGAACAACAACAACAAATATGTTTTTGAATAATATTTATTTAGAATATGAAATGTTTTAAAATAGTTTTGAAAAATATAAATGAAAAAAAAAACTAGATTTTTTCTTTATAACTATATAAAAACGAATTCTACGTCTATACTTACGATACTATCGAAACTATGTCTTTTTTTTATAGATATTCTGAATTTCTACTCTGGAAATTTGGTAGCTACAGTCGGCATATGACAATCTAAGTATGTAATATTAAAATAGTTTAAATCAAATCATTAAATTATATATATATTATTAGAACGATTTGTTTTTTGTAAAAGTGGTACCATAGGAAAATTTATAATTCATATGTATGAACATACCGTTAATTGAATAAATTGAAAGCTTATGTATATATGTATATATGCATGAACGTTACATAATATATATGTAACAGAAATATATAATTTATATGTACGAACAGAAGGTTAATTCTATATATATATATATATATACACATTTTTATATATATATATATATATATATATATATATAAATGTGTGTGTGTGTCGATAATGAATAACGACTAAACTCAAAATATCGTAAAAAAGCTATATGGCATTTTCTTCATTGCCAATCTTTGATAGAATGCAGGAAAACCTTTTTTACACAGAATAGATAACCACTTAATTCTGCACCTATTACCGTTTGTAACGTTTCATATATTTCAGAAAAAAGGTAGGAATAAGTACACTTAAAATATCGGTTTTTACGATAATCGACACAGATATATTTACATAAGCTGATATAATTTTTGTTAAAAATACTTCGATTGTCATATACTGACTGTAGCTACCCTATTGCCAGAGAGTAAGAACTAAGAACATATAAAAAAATTTCATAACTGAGCCAACAAAAATTGCCAAGCAAATCTAGAGGGCAGCGTTAGAGGGGATGAACCGAATCATCCACAGAAAATAAACAGAACTTTGCTTACTATGTCCCGCTTTTCACTCGGCAATTCTCGAGCAATGTCACTCGTCACACACGAAAATTCTCGAGCTTGCGGCGAAAGCAAATATTGCTCCGAGAGCAATTATTCTCTTGCTCTGGTAGCAGGATCTCTGTGTCCCACTTTTCACTCGACAATTGCCTTTGCCTTTGTCGCAAGCGACAAACTGATTATTCGCCTGCATGAGGGGGTTTACAAAAGTCCCCTTTCAACCCGAGTAGTCAACAAACTACTTGCTGCGAAAACAAATATTGCTCATAGAATTGCCGAGTGAAAAACGGCCCTTTACATAGCATGCAGAACCAAAACAACAATATCAGCAGCTAGTAGCAACGTTGCCAGTTATGTTGGAAAAATCCAATTCGTGGTAATTTTTGATTGCCTCTAGGAATTTTTGTTTTTGGGAATTCCTATTAAATTTTTTAATTTAGCGTGGTATTTTTTAATCGGCGTGGGAGTTCAGATGGGCATTTTTTTATTTCCGTGGGAGTTTGGTAATATTCTTCTTAAAAATTTTTTTTGTTTTAGTAAACAAAATTTCTTTGTGGTATTTCTAAATTTTTTTTAAATTACTGTTGAAAGTTATCTATATGACCTTGTTATTAATTATGTTGATTTTCTATGATTTTAATACAAATTCTTAATGTTTGATAGTTTAAATCATACTTGATTTTAAATACAAATTCTAGTTGTTTGATAGTTTAAAATCGTTTATTGAGCTTAATGTCAGGTTAGAATAATTAATTGCTCTAACGAATTTTTCCAAAGAAACAACACTTTTAAATTATGTTGATTTTCTTTGATTTAAATACAAATTCTAAATGTTTGATAATTTAAATCATTCTTGATTTTAAATACAAATTCTAGTTGTTTGATAGTTTAAAATCGTTTATTGAGCTTTAGGTCAGGTAAGAACAATTAACTGCTTTAACTCAAACAGATAACTAATTAATCAGCTAGTGATGTTTTCCTTTTCAAATTGAAAATGCTGTTGTTGTTGTTTCTTTAGAAAAAAATCGTTAGAGCAATTAATTGTTCTAACCAGAACTAAAGCTCAATTTTATTTGCAATTTCAACAATTTTAAAGTTTGAAACAACTAGCATTTGTATCTAAAATCAAGAATGATTTACACTATTAAACAGTTAGAATTTGTATTAAATTATAGAAAATCGACATTAATATACAACTTAATAAATAATACGCTTATATGAAACATATAATGCCATGGTTTGCTGACAACGAAACGGTCCGCTTCAGTGCTTTTAAAAGTCCACACCGTTTTCAACCGAACCTATTGGCTATCTCGGTAACAAAAAAAAATGAAAGCAACTGATGAGTATTCATATATGTATGTTTTATATACATATTAATAAAAAACAACAGCAACAACAAAAGCAGCACAACAACGAACGACGTGATTACGAGTCAAACAAGCAAACACAACAACAACAACAACAACAACTTCAAAAACAGCTACTGCAGCTAAGCAGCTTGTGCATTTCTCATACGAATATATGAAACCGCGCTGTATGACGTAATTCTACGTCAAAAACCACGGTAGCCCGGGTTCAATTTCAGCTCGACAGAAAGTTTTTTCAATTGAATTAATTTTTCTGTTCGGTCGTCACCTCTCTGTAGACAATGGCAGACAATGGCAAAAATCAGAGAATAAAAATTGCCATGTAAGAGCCCGAACAGAACCAAAGCGGAAGTCGGTTGTCGGATTCGCCGTGCTACAAAATACATGAAAATATATGCAGCCGCCAAAAATTAAATCGCCGTAGAAATGCGTGACGGGAAAACGCCAGAATAGAATCTATTCTAATTTCTCTCTGACGGGTGGCGGATCTCTCTCTGAGTGACTTAAATGTTGCCATATTATTGCTAAAGATTGGATATGTTCAGTGTTATTTTCTTATTTTATACTATGATCTGACATTCTGTTTTTGTGCCTGTGTTGCATTCATGTGAATTCAATGCATAATATAAAATAATTTGTATCATTCCCAATATGAAATGCAACCGTGATCCGACAACCGACAACCGCTCCTATTCTGGACGTGTTCTCAGCGGATTTCTTCGAGAAAGGTCCGCCATCCGACATCCGCTTTGGTTCTGTTCGGGCTCTAAGGCTCTTGAGAACTTAAGTCGTTAGGAGTCGGCATAAAACACGTAGGTCCAGTTCTCAGTCATTTATGATCAAACATTTCATTACACGCACAACACAATTGTTCAATAGAAGCTAGGTCAAAGTCCTTCCATGGGCTGAAATGGCCAGTTTATTTTTTTTATATATCTGATTTTTGTTAAGTCATATGTCTGTTTTTCTGAATTTCGACATTTTTTTCTAAAATTGTAAGAGCATTATTTAATTGTATTTATCATACATTGGCAACCTTTTTTTTAAATTTAGCAGCACTGTGCAACTTCTTAACCTGTAAACGTTTTTTATCGTAGTGCAAAAAACGCACTAAATTAAGAATAAAATTTTAAAATTATTTTATATACATTTTAAAAAACATTTCAGTAAATTTTGTGCTATATAATTTTTGTTTTGGTTTTTGTTTTTATTTGAAATCATAAACTCGTTTTTAAAACTTTCGATTCCAATTTGGCGCGAAACTGAAATAATTTTCAAATGAATGATATGTCCTGTGAAGGGGGGGGGGGGCCAAAATTCTATACATACTTATTTATATTTTCACGTTGAGTAGTACTCAAATTTAATATTTAATTTTTATATTAATATATAATTTTAAAATTCTGAATTCAGATCTGAAATCAGCGACCCCTAACACTGTTAAATGATGGTTAAAATTCTTAAAAATGCATGTTATTAGGTGGCAAACCTATTATAAAAAATTACATAACTTTGAATGTTGCTGTGTTGTTCTGACTACGGATTCGGATTCAGCGACCCGTTTTTACCTAGTGTTCGCGCCAGCACCGAATTCGTAAAAATAAAAGAATGAAGGTGGCAACCCTATTAACCATATTGAATTTTAAAATTCTGACTTCAGATTCAAAATAGGTGACACTGTTAAATGATGATTAAAATTCTTACAAATATATATAAACCCTTAATATTTAATTCATTCTATACTTATTTGATTCACTTTTTTTCAAAGAATCACATATGACTACTACTTTGAAAACTTCTTATACCCATTCATACTTATTTTTGTGTGAGTGGCTCGTGATTAAAAAATGTGATTCACTTTTTTTTAATCAATCACATATAAGTACTACTTTGGAAATTACTTATACTTATTCATACTTATTTTTGAGCAAGCTCATGACTCAAAAATGTCATTCATTTCAAATGTCTGATTTGAATCACTGAGTAGTGAGTGAATAGTACTCGAATACTACTTATTTTTAAGTATTCGTTGCAGATCCCTGGTAGGCAATGATAATATTAATCATCACTGGATACGTCGAAGTAACGTTGATTTATTACGCGAGGCATTCTTTTAGTTAGGTATTTTTTTAGTTAGGTTTTCAGCTGCAAATTTGTTTCGAGTGTGTTGTATTTCTTGTTTGTCGATGTGAAACGCTTTTATTTTTATTATAGTTTAGTGGCTCATATTTTAAAAATTTTTTCTGTAAGAAGGAAAAATGTACATTGTGAAGAGTTTCGCACTTAGACATACCATCAAAATTCAGTGAAGTGTCCCCAGTACGGAACCAGTACTACTTTTATGTGAAAAATTCCGATTGAATCAGGTAGAGAAATCTGGAAATTTCATTAATTTCAGTATTCTTCTCAAATTATTGTAAGAAAGCTTTACACCATTTATTTATAAAAATCGTCTTTTTGGATGCGTTTTGTTTTTCGGGTTCAAACTTAAAATTTAAATAAAAATTAATGCATTTAAAAAATTATTTCATTGAATAACTTTAATATGTTTAAAAAAATCTTTACAAATCATATACTGATGTTGCGTTTACGTGTAAAAGTCTTTGTAATGAGTTGATTCGTGTAAACAACAACAGTGAAAACAAATGTATCACGCTCTATCGGATCAAATGCGATGCATTCAAAATTAGCATCAGTATTGTTTTCACTATCCTTGACATCGGCAGTTGTATATGATGGTAGTGTTGATAACGGTGAAGCCAACAATAATGACATACACATTCTAATAGCGGCATTGCATCACAGCCTCTTCGTAATTTACGGCTAAAAAATTTTATTAAATAAATTTTTCTTTAAAAAGTCAAGAGTTTTTAAACAATTAAATTGTGAAATAAAGATATGAGTCTTAACCGGCTTTAAGTTTTGAGGAATGTTTGAAGTTAATCATGAGTTATAAAACGTTTACTTATATTTCTCAGAATTCTGAAACGAGGAAAAGTTTTAAGTCAATTGTTTGAGTAATTTCTTTAATTCTAAGATTTAATAAGTTTATGTTAAAGTCTTTCTGTATCTAAAATTTTATTGTTTCGAGATAAATGAGATATCGTTCTCATCCCTAAAATTTCTTAAAACATACCTCCGTAACTCAATAGACGAGACCCGTTTGAACGGATGTGCATCCTTAGCATACACAATGATTGCACAGTAACAGAGCAGGATTTGTTGGTAGAATTTGCGAAAAAGAAGACTTCATTTTTAATTTATTTCCATACAAAACCTTTCAAAATTTAAATAATTTAATTTCCATTTTTTTTTTCATTTCTTACAAAATTCTTTCAGAAGTTGTTTATGTCATAATTAATATTTAAGCTATAATATGCATACATCTTAGAAATTCTGGCCATAAAATCTAGCACTCAAAGCCTGTACAATGATATCTTGAAAGTAAGGATAGTTAGGAAAGTAAGAAAGTTATTTCAATTTTAGTGAAAATAAATTTTAAAAAATTAAATAAGGCATGAAAAACAGCATCTTCAATGCTACTGCAAAACTTTAAAATTTTTTGATGCAGACTGGAAGAGCTTTTTTCGGCCTTTAGAATTCTTTACCGAAAGAATTCGGCCTTAAGAAATGTAAGAGCTTTAAGGAAAATAGCACAATTTAGACTTGCCAATTAATTAATAAATAAATTAATAAATTCGACAATTTTCTTTAAATCTTCATCTATTTTATACTCTATCTCGATTTCTTCCCTTTTTCTACTTAGTATTAAAATTAACTTTATAATAAGTATAATGGTTTAAGTTAGGTTTACGAAAATCTTTTATTTGTATAGTCCAAAAAATGTTATTCCAACTTGTATATTAAAAGAACTAAGTTCTTATCGTACTATAAATCAATAAATAATAATGAGAGCTTTTTTTTTTCTTTAAAGACAAACCTTTCCTTAATACTGTAAAAAGAAATAAGTAACCAGAATCTTACTGAATTCTCTTGTATGCCACATAATATTTACAATCTTTAATGATAACTTTTTCAAATCAATTAACCGAAACAAAATACGCGGAAGACACGTAGCTTCTTTTTTGTTTTATGGTTTTTATTAGTTGGCCTTTACTTTTTTTTAAAAAAAAACTTCATGAGAGCGCATTTCAATATTTTCAGAGTTTAATTGCAAATCCAAAAGTCACGTTACAAGCACAATAAGTTGTTACTTCTTTAACTCGAAACACCCTGTCGTTGCCATATAATGCAAACACGAACACTTAAAATGTGCTTATTTTAGTCTAAACCATTTTATATTTGCGTTAACAGGTTATTCTGTAAATTTATAAAAAAAATTTACTCAGAGTGATTCGGGTTAAGTGTAAAAATGTTTAAAATCTTATTCTTAGACGCAACAGCAATCTTAAAATTATATTTTACTTAAGAAATTATTCTGGTGGGAATTGTGATTTTCTCTAAACTCAACTAGCAAATGTTAGCGAATCGATTTGATGAAACCAACACCTAAGTTGTATATTATTTTATTTGCATTTGCTGTCGTGCAACAAACTTGCTAATCTTTTCAAGTACTTGCTTAAAGTTTTCCAAACTAGAATAGAGTCAGAAAGACGTTTCTCCACCGCTGTTTTCAACAAAGTTCGATTTAGTGTATCGGACAAATCGCTGGACACCAAATCGCTTTAGAAAAAAATCTGGGAAATGTAAAGGTGTCTTCTTAAAAAGATTCTTCATAAAATGATGCTCTCTTTATGTTAATCAAATTGTTTGTTTTTATGCATACAAAAACTAAACACTGATGTGAAATATGTCTTTGTTTACACCTTCATTATTTTTAATTTTGTTTTCTTTTTGAAAGCAAATGACTATCATTATTGTTTTTATTCAAAAATCAAATAAAATACGCATAAAAAAAGATAAGCATACACAAAATAGAGCTAATAATTTGTATACTTAATTAAATTTGTTTTGTATTTAGGTAGCATTGGAGTTTTAGAAATTAACCTCAGATTAAACATTTATTCTGAAAAAACTAAAGCATATAGCAACTTGAATTTTTTTTATAGGTACAACACAAAAAACAAAAATCTAAAATATTTTGTGTTTTTACGAATATTCTTCCTGGCGTCTAAAAAACAACTGGTTTTTAAGTAGTTAACAAAAAAAAATCGTAAAAATTAATTAAAGAATTTTTCATGAAAAATTAATGATGGGATATCGTCGCTTGAGAAATTAAGTGAAATCAACTTATGCTTGGTTTTCACTATGAGCCACCTAAAACAAGAAGTCGTAATTTGTATATCTTTTATGGATATTATTAAAGTGTATATGAAAAAAAAGATATTACATTTTTTTTTAAAGTTTTTTTTTCAATAAGTTACAAAGAATTTAGTTTTAGGCCACTGTTTTAGTAAAATTAATTTAAAACCAGTGAAGCTATGACAATGGCACCTCCCATGCAAAGGGATCACATTCTTCGCAATATCTAGATAACCAGTAAAGCTACAAAAACAAAAACTTAAATAATCATAAAATACGTCATTCCAAGGGCACGTATAATTGGCATGATTGGACAAGTGGGCGTGGTAGCTCCCATACAATTGAAACACATTTTTCGCAACATCTGGAGAAAAAGTAAGCGATTGTCCTTTTTTTGTATTGGCACGTGTCCTTCAAATACAGTACTTTATTATTGTTCAAAGATTTGTTTTTGTGGCATTTCTGGGTCTCTAGATATTGCGAAAAATGTGATCCCTTTGTATGGGAGGTGCCACTCCCACTTGTTCAATCACGCCTACTTTTGACACATTTCCTTCAAATGATGCAGTTGAAGACTGACTAACTTTCTATTGTGATGGCTTCACTGGTATTTCAGATATTGAGAAAAATAAGATACATTTGTATGGGAGGTGCCACGCCCGCTTTTCCAAGTATTTAAAAAAACCTTTTTTGTCCTTTTCTGTGCCTAAATCGCTAAAAATGTCATCAAAATAATTTATTCCCTCTAGTTTGTACCAATCATTCCATTGTGCAGTGCTCTATATGGCTCGCACAAGACAGGTAGTGCAGATTTAAAACATTTCATAACAGACTTGTTTATGGAGAATACATCATTTTTATTTTTTTGTATTATTTCTAAATTTGTATTAGTATGTAATATTTTTTTAAAAATTTTCTATGAGGTCCAGAACGTTTTTTTTTAAATTTTTTATAAAAAACTTATTAATTTTAAACAAAAAATTTTTTAAATAAAATCATTTTTGTAATTTAACGTGTATTGCCATTATTGGGCCCAAAAATCAAGATATTTTATCAAGCCGTTAACAAAATTAATTTTACTAAAACAATGGCCTAATACTAAATCCTCTCTAACTCATTGAAAAAAAAACTTAAAAAAAAATTGCAATTTCTTTTTTTTTTCATGTATACTTTAATAATATCCATAAAAGATATACAAATTACGACTTCTTGTTTTAGGTGGCTAGTTTCACGAATTTTCATTCTATGTCATTTTCAATGGTCAGTTGTTGTTAATCAAATTGAAAATATCAGCATGTTGACATTTTTTCTAACTTTGGCGATCTTGGAAAATTAAAAACGATTAAATTATTAAATGGAGCCAAGCAGAAAATGTTCTAGAGTTGTATTAAGGTGATATTTCAGGTGACAAACATTTGTGTTGTCATAAAAATGACATAGTGAAAACCAAGCATTATTTTCAAATTTGAAAATTAAGTATTGTATGTAGTAGCAAAACGTTACATACGACATGCTTTTATACAATATATACAAAAAATTTATTGAGTTTTTAAATGTCGTATATTTTCTTTATGTTAATGTTCCTTATTTGTCTTTACTTCGCAAGCAATAATATTTTCCTTCTAAAGGGCTTTGTTTTTATAGCTACAAGTATTCATACAGTCTATAGTCATAATTCATTTTACACTTAAACAAAACTATTTGTCAAATAGAACAAACATTTTCAGAACTCGGGCATTCATTGGTGCTTGAAGAGGATCTAAAATATATGTGAATCGGAAGTTCGCCTTCTTTGATCAACAAGTTAAAGAAATTTTCTTACGATACACCGATACACACAAAAAAATAGTTAAATCATCTAAGTCGGTTTGGATAGACAGAATTTTATGGAAAATATAAACTTATGCTGATTCACCCAAGTAATTTAATGTTTGATACATTACTATTTACAAGAAATGCCTTGCTTTGAATAACTTGTAAAATTTAGATGTTTTATTAAAGAACGTGGGAGGATGAAAACTGCCAAAGCCACTTATAGATTATACTAGGTTTTTTGTTAATCTTACATAAGCTTTTTTCTCGGTGCCATGTTAAATTTAAAATTATTCAAATGGTGGCCGATGAATAATTGCTATGCCCCAACTATCTTATCAGCTATGATTTAAACAGATTCCATTTTCGAAGTGCAAATTCATACAGTAAGATAAAACTAAATTTGATATTTTTTTACAAAGATTCTGCGAAAGTTATATATAAAATTTCAAATTTGGATAAAAAAGTAAATGCTCGTTTTAGAAGAGACATGCAAAATATTTTAAAAACAGCATTAGTAGAAGCTTCCTCAAAATAAATAAGATTTGAAAAGTCTAACGATTAAACGTTTTGACCTTTTTTAAAAAAAAAAACACACATAAATTATTTTTTAATACTGTCTAAAATTATTATTTTGTTGTTGTTATATTTTGCAGTATTTTTATTTTCATAATTTCTTTTATTATTAAATGTATGATTGCGTATTAAGAGATGAAATAAAAATGTTTAAAAAAATTAAATATATTGTGTAAATAAGAAGAAATCGTGAGCTCAAGAAAGCTTACAATTAAAATTATGTAAAAATTCAAGGAATAGATAACAATCAATTAGCTAATAATCTTTCTATAGTAGAGCCAGACCAAGTAAGGAGTTTTTAATTATAGTCAAATTAATTTAATAATCTCAAAATTTTTAATAGTTTTCGGAAAAGTTCATAAACAGGGCTAAAATTTCAGTGACATTTTATCTATTTTCTGCTACTTCTAAGATATTTCCTGGTTATCTAGAGCGTCCATTTATGTTTCCTAATTTCCAAATATGAATAGTTTTTAGGTAATTTTTTTGTTATTTTTCATCGTATTTTATCAGTTTTTAGGTCATATTTACTAGATTTAGGGCATTTTTTGGTTATTCTTAGAGATTTTTGAATTATTTCATTGTCATTTTTTGGACATTTTTAATTTTTAGACCATTTTTCGGGTTTTAGGTCATTTTAATAATTTTTTTAATTTTAATCGAAATTTTTTTTGGTTGTTTTCGTACTAAAAATTGTAAAAATGCAAATTTTTAAATATATTTCTTTAACAATAGAGTCCCTTCAATCAAAAACATTGCCTCTCGAAAAAGGAGTAGCTTAGTTTATAGACCTCGATGAAAAAAAGCTCTGCGCGTGGTGAAACTGACGAAAATTTATGTAGAAAGATGAAACAAGAGTTAGATAAAAACTCAGGATATGCGAGTTTTTATTAACTCTATTTTTATGCCCTATTGCTGCAATATTTGGGGATAAAAATTTAAAAACTATGAAATTAGAAGATGAACTAAATATGTTCCACTCGTCAGTGCAGAAGTAGAAAAAACTTTTTCTGTTTACAAAAATATTTTGCCAGACAATCGACGTTCTTTCAATTTTATTAACTTAAAAATGTATCTTCTATATATATAAAAATGGATGTATGTATGTGGGTATGTGGGTATGTGGGTATGTGGGTATGTGGGTATGTGGCTATATCACGTATAGACTCCAAAACCGCTGAACCGGTCTTTATGAAATTTTCAGGGAAAATAAAGCCACATCTTGAGAGTGTTCCTGTGAGGTTTTATAACGATTGGAGAAAGGGGCGTGGTACCTCCCATACAAGCCAAATTTGCTCCATCGATCACAAACAAAAAAAAAAGAAAAATATTTCACGGTTTCAATCGTAAAAAACTAAGATTTGGTGATTTTGTTCAGATAGTTACTGTCGGTAACTGTACAAAAAATGGGCGTGGTCGTTATATAAATACGCCCACTTTTTCGAAATCATGGCAATTCCGGAGTTCTGCACATTTTTACAGTGAAACTTGCTGTTAAGGTACGAACACAATTTATAAATGTTTTCACGCCCACTTTTAACGCCCACAAATCAATATCTATATATATATAAAGCAAAACGATGTGTGTCTGGTAGTGTGATGTCTATAGACTCCAAAACTACTGAACCGATTGACCTGGAATTTTGGCAGTCGATTTGTTTCAGGTACGAGATGGTTGAGGAAAAAAATTTGCCACACCCCCCTTTTACCGCCCCCAAATCAATAAAAATGTTACATTTCAGTTGGTTTGGGTCGTATATGGCTAAAATTTTGTAATTTAGTATGTACGGTTACTGTCGACAACTGTCCTAAAAATGGGTTTCCACGCCCCCTTTTACCGCCCACAAATAAATGAAAATGGTTTATTTCAGACGGTTTTGGTCGTATAAGACCTAAATTTGGTACTTTGGTTTGTGAAGTTACTGACAGTAACTGTACGAAAAATTGGTTTCCACGCCCCCTTTTGCGCCCACAAATCAGTGAAAATGCTATATTTCATGCAGTTTTGGCCGTATGAGACTAACATATGATACTTAAGTTTGTATGGTTACTTTCGGCAATTGTACTAAAAAAGGGCGTCATCGCTATATAGCCACACCCACTTTTTAAGAAACCATCAAAATTGACTACTGGGTCGATTGAGCTAAAATGTTGGCTTAGTTTGTACGGTTACTGTTAGCAACTGTACTAAAAATTGATCTCCACGCCCCCCTTTTACCGCCCACAAACCAATGAAAACGTTTTATTTCAACGGTTTGGGTCGTATTAGACAAAAATTTTGTAATTCAGTACATATGGTTACTCTCGGCAAGTGCACTATCAATAGGCCTGCCCTACTTTAGTTAAACTCACTTTTCGGGGAGTTAGCGTCCAGTGAAGTAAAGTGCGCCAGGCTTTCCCTAAATTGAGCTGAAATTTGGGCAGTCGATTTGTTTCGATTACGAGATGGCTCAAGGGAAATATTTTACCGCACCCCTTTTTACCGCTTGCAAAACAACAAAAATGCTATATTTCGCACGGTTTTGATCGTATTAGACTAAAATGTGGTTATTTAGTGCACATGGCTACTTTCGGCAGCTATACTGAAAATGGTGAATATATTTGACATTTCTTGACATTTTCGTGTATGGCAGTAAGGCGGTCTGTGGCAGAACATCGTTTGCCGAGGTGATAGATTGTTCCTGTGAGGTTTGGTAACGTTTGGACGAGGGGGCGTGGTTCCTCCCATACAAGCCAAATTTGCGCTATCGACCACAAACCAAATAAGGGATATATATCAGACGGTTTCGATCGTAAAAACTAAGATATTATCATTTTGTTCAGATGGTAACTGTCAGTAACTGTACAAAAATCACTTTTTCGTCGCAATTTATATACGCCCACTTTTTCGAAATCATGGCAATTCCGGAGTTCTACACATTTTTATACTGAAACTTGCTGTGTAGGTGCTCCAAGAGGCAGTCACGATACATAAATGTTTTCACGCCCACTTTTAGCGCCCACAAATCAATATCTGTACATATAAAAATGAATCGTGATTTGTTCGGATGCTTAAAACTTGAAAACGACTAGACCAAATAGGATACTTCCTTCTACTGGTTTGTTCGTAACTGCTACGCAAAGGTTTAGGAAAAAAGTAATGCCACACCCCTTTTATCGCCCACAAATCAATAAAAATGCTATATTTAAGAAGGTTTTGGTCGTATTAAATTAAAATTTGGTAAGTAAGTTCTTATGATGACTGTCACTAACTTTAATAAAAACGGGCGTTGTCACACTTCATCTACGCCTACTTTGGAAATATCACAATACTCCGAAACTATTGGTCCGATTGAGCTCAAATTTTGTAAGTGGCTTTGCTTTGAGTACGAGATGGTTTAAGAAGAAATGCCACACCTTCTTTTACCTCCCATTAATATAAAAACAATTTGTGTTATCGAATAGCGTTATGGGATGCACAGCTTAGAAATTCGGTATTCGACCACAATTTAGACGTACCGTTTCAGTGATGAAATTTTATGGGAGTTGGACAAGAGGGAGGGGCACCTCTCATACAATCCAAATTGGTGATATCGAATAGCTTTGAATTTATAGGAATTCAGCTTTGGAATTCAGTTTTTGACCTCAATTTACACATGCAGTTTCAATGATTTTTTTTTATGGGCGTTGGACAGGGAGGCCTGACATCTCCCTTACATCCCAAATTTGCAATATCGAATTGCTTTGAAGTTATAGGTTGACAGCGTAAGAAATCGGTATTCGACCTAAATTTATACATGCACTTTCATTTCTTACATTTTATGGGCGTAGGGAAAAGGGGAGTGACACTTCCCATACAACCCAACTTTGTGCTATCAAATAGCTTTAGAGTTATAGGTCGCACAGCATCGGAATTCAGTATTTGACCAAAATTTACGCATGAAGATTTACTGATAAAATTTTTTAGAGTTTGTCGGGGGGCGTGGCACCTCCCATACAACCCAAATTTGTGTTATCGAATATATTTGGAGTTATATGTCGCACAGTTTTGGTATTCGGTATTCGACCTCCATGTACACATGCAGTTTAATTGATTACATTCTATGAGGGGTGATCAAGAGGGCGTGGCACTTTCTATACAACCCAAAATTGTTATATCGAATAGATTTGTGGATATAGGTCGCACAGTCTCGGAATTCAGTATTTGACCTCAATTTAGACATGCTGTTTAACTGATAACATTTTATGGGCGTTTGAATAGGGAGAGTGGCAGCAACGCGCCGGGTTTCAGCTAGTTTAATAATATACTGTAACGCTATGTATAAAAATTTTATAAAACAAATTTTAAGTTTAGTTATGTGTTATTTTTAAGCTTTATTTTTTCTATTTTCTTTAATTGTAGTTGTTTGCGTTTTCATACAAAGTCATACAAAGCCGAGCCCTGTTATAAATAATTGAACATCTTGTTATAAATAACAAGTGCCAATAGCCAGTTTCTAGTTAAAACACTAGCTTCTAGTGAAGCAAAATTTGTTTCAATTCTCTGGTGAATTTCGGCAGACTCGTCGAACTCCAATGAATAGCGAAAAAATAAGAAGCACCTAGAACAGACGGCAACCTTGGTAGAGTTAAGGGGACAGTACACACCTGAATTTTCAAAAAATCAAATTTTTTTATGATTGATTTTTGTTCAAAAGGCCTCAAAGAATCTATTTTTAATGGTATAAAATTAGAAATTAGTTTCTATGTTAAATGGCGAAGGTTTTAAACGCAGAGCGTCAATGCCGTACTATCGGTGTTAAAAACTTTAAAGCGCTTTTTCTAGAAATCTTATTTTTTAGGTTGGCGGGCGTGATAAAAAAAACTACTACACTGATCGTTCTGAAATTTTAATATGCTATTGTACACATATAAGTCTATAGATTGAACTACGGATAGAAAGATCGGTAAAGTAGGACTTTAGCCAGGGGAAAAGGGGGACAATGACCCCCAACTACAACCATTTGCTCCCTGGCCAAATCAGACAATGCAAAACTTAAAATGAATAATTAATATGCATTTTCTTGATACATTTGTTTATTGCTTTAAAATTAGGTTAATGTAAAATAACAAAAAATATACACATTCACCTTATTCATGACTTGAATATGTATATGAAATCTGTTTAACAAAACATTTCAGACAAATTGTTACAATTTTTAAAATTTCTGCTGGGTCGCCAACATTTGCTACCAAAAAATAAGATTTGAATTTTAATAATTTTTTAACCCGCATCCATAGGAACTTTCTGGAAATGAAAAGCACGTTGTGCACCAATTTGATGCAGATACAAAAATAATATATAATTCATTGAAATGTTTTTAATTTTTAAATTTTTTTTATGCATGATGAATGTTTATTAAATTAAAATAAGAAAAAACTGCAAATCTTAATTCTAGCAAAAATTTAAAGAAGCAAAAGATTTAAATCAAAAAAGATTTATAAAGATCTATCAAAGATAGATTTATAAAAAATTATGAAAATAATTGTTGATCGTGTTGATTTTAGTTTCAATGTTTTGTTTTATTTCACTTTATTGTATAAACTTGATCAACCGAACGCATGGAAATCACTTTGAGCACTAAAGATCTAGAACGTGCACTTTACGCATCGAAACCGGTCTCAAAACAGAGCAATAATTGAATGCGCATTTTTTTATTCTCTAATTTGTTGTTGTTTTTGTTTGAGGATACCATAGTATTTGTTTTAGATTGAAAACAACATGAAAATAACATACAAATAATGAAAACAACAAGATTGAAAATAACAAAAAAAAAATGTATATTTGTTGTGAAATTATCAGGTATTACAGCTTAGGTTATTTCATTTCAAATCGTTAGCGAGGACGTAAGGTTTTGAGTTGATAGGCTACATTCACGATTGTTGTTAGGGTGCATTTTTTTAAATTATTTATTTACAAATTGTAAGCGAAATCGTAATGACATGTGCTTACAGGATAACTAGTTACTGAGCTAGTTATGGTAGTAATGACTTCTTATTTCGCCACTGGGAAGCCCGTGTTCAAAAAATGCCTTATTTCTGTGTGTTGTAATCTAGCAGGGACTGCCTCCCATTACCAAATAATCATTATATAACTTGTTCAGTAATGATTACTCTTCTGATTACCCTCTTCTGGGATATTAACTTTTTTGAACACAAAAATAAAATTTAAAATTGTTTGAAACCCTATTATTTAAGCTTTAAAAACAATTGTATTTATTTAATTTTTTGACAAAAAATTAACTTTTTTAATATTTGATAGGAAGAAACAAATTATATTTATTAAATAATAATACTAAAGAAGAACATACATTTCATTACTTCAGTTTATTATATAAATTATGTGTTGGTAATGCCCTTTAATGATATTTCTGTGTCCATAAGTAATAAACGCTTATATATAACGTCGATTTAAGACAAAACTGAGTTATTGATGTAGCTCTATTCCACGCATATAGCATTATTAACACAAAAAATCTTAAGCATATAGCATGATCATAGCAGAAGTTATGAGAAAAATAAAATACCCTTTCATAAAACTTATATGGCGGTAGAAAACTTTGAAGCCAGATTTCTCAAAACTTTAAAGTAATACTTAAGCTGTTATTAAGCTGTTATTAAGCTGTTAAGTCCTTCCCGATTTTAACTGCGCTGCTGGTGTTGCTCAGTGTCATCTCGTGAAAATCTGGTCGATGGTGGACTTTCCAGGTCTGAAGCCACACTGATAAGGTCCGATCAGTTCGTTTACAATGGGCTTCAATCTTTCACATAAAACGCTCGATAGGACCTTATATGTGATATTAAGAAGGCTTATCCCACGGTAAATGGCACAGATAGTGGGATCGCCTTTCTTGTGAATTGGGCAGAGCACACTGAGATTCCAATCGTTCGGAATGCATTCTTCCGACCATATTCTGCATAGATGCTCGTGAATGCATTTAAGTAGAGCTTCGCCTCCGTTCTTAAACAGCTCAGCAGGTAAGCCATCAGCTCCCGCGGCTTTGTTATTTTTTAGCCGAGCTATAGCTATCAGAACTTCATCATAGTCGGGCAGCGGAACCTCGACGCTGTCATCCGCAATTGGGGTTTTCGGAATATCATCTCTATTGGCGGGATTGTTGTCAGCGTCGCCATTTAGAAGCTTAGAGAAGTGTTCCCTCCATAACGTCAGTGTACTTCGGACATCTGTCACTAGATTCTCGTTTTCATCCTTGCAGGAAGAGGTCCTGGTTTTAAAACCATCGGCAAGGCGTCTTATTTTTTCAAAAAATTTTCGGGCCTCATTCCTGTCACCAAACATCTCAATCTTCTCCTGCTCGCGCTTTTCTGCCTCTCTTTTTTCCGCCTGAAAATATGTCTCTCTTCCCTCCTCTTTTCTTTGTATCGCTCCTTAGCAGCGCGCGTTACAACCGACTGCAGGGTGGCTTTGTAGGAGGCGTCTTTCTCTGCAGTGGCGTCGCGACACTCCTGGTCGTACCACTGGTTTCGGCGAGGGCGTTGGTAGCCAATCACCTCTTCAGCAGCCGCACGCATGGAGTTGGAAATGTGTGTCCACTGCGCGCATATATCATCGATTGGAGGAGTGCTTTGAAGCAGGAGTGAGAGTCGAGTGGCGAAAGCATCGGCTGTCTGTTTCGATTGCAGCTTGTCGACGTCTAGCTTTCTCTGTGTAGGGTTGCGTGTATTCTTAGCTGCGCACATACGTGTACGAATCTTGGCTGCAACAAGATAGTGATCCGAGTCAATGTTTGCACCACGGATCGTGCGTACATCCAATACACTGGAAGAGTGCCTTCCGTCGATCAAAACGTGATCAATTTGATTTTTTGTTTTTTGATCAGGGGACATCCAGGTGGCTTTATGAATATTGAGATGCTTGAATCTAGTGCTACTTATGACCATGTTTCGTGCTGCGGCGAAGTCAATCAGCCTCATTCCGTTATCGGAGGTGTTGTCGTGGAGGCTGAACATTCCGACTGTTGCACCAAAAATATTTTCCTTGCCCACCTTAGCGTTGAAGTCACCAAGCACGATTTTTACGTCGTGACGGGGGCAGCGCTCGTAAGCATTTTCAAGGCGCTCGTAGAAAATTTCCTTGATCTCATCGTCCTTGTCTTCTGTCGGAGCGTGCGCACATAGTAGGCTTATATTAAAAAATTTAGCCTTGATGCGGATTATGGTAAGTCGCTCGTTCACAGGTGTGAATCGCAGGACGTGGGGCCGTAGTCTCTTGCCAACTACAAATCCGCATCCAAACTCGTGCTTCTCTGCATGGCCGCTGTAGTAGATATCACAGGCTGCATGCCGAATGCAACCCTGTCCCTTCCATAGCATTTCTTGGATAGCAGTGATATCAGCTTAGTATCTTTCCAAGACATCAGTCAGTTGGATAGAGGCACCTTCCCAATTAAGGGTTCGGACATTCCAGGTGCATATCCGTAAATCATTATCAGTTTTTGTTTGCGGTAGTCGTCATCAGATTTGGGGATCAGTTTTCTTCTATTCTTATTTGTTTTCATTGAAATGATTTTTTACGGGTGGGCTTCAAACCCTACGCACAACCTATTTTAAGCCTAGGGAGGCCCGCCGCTCAGATTAGCCGCCAAACTAACGGTTGACAGTTTTGACGTTGCCCAGGAAACACCACGTGGAGGTTTGAGTCGACTTGAGGCGATTTCACAAAGATTATGCTGACCTCGCCAGGTTAAGGCAGTCAGACATGTTACATTGTAAAGGTTCGCCCCCAGTTTCCTTCAAACAAACAAATTTTTACAGTATTACAAAATATACAAAATTCTTCCCTCTATATCATTTAGTATATTTATGCTTCTTAAATAGTTTTTATTCCCAACTTCTGATCACTTATTTCTCAAGGTCACTTAAGTGACCTTCACATCAAGCCAAAGACCTGTTGTACACGTTAAGCTTAGTTGCCATATTCTTTCATTTTAATCCCGTTTAACTGGAATTCTTCTTGTGCATTTGCATTGTTTTTTAATCTTTGCATTAATGCTTTCTAATTTTTTTATACATGTATTTTAATAATATTAATTTTTCAAAATTTTATCTCATTAGATTCCAATTTAGCACACAAATTAACATGTTGTTGATTTTAAAGTTCTGCGCTTTACCTTTACTTAATCTAAATATTCAAAAAGTGGTTTTTTAATTTGTTGCCTTTGTTTCAGCCTTCGTCTGGCGCCGATGAACGCACGCAAAACTCTGTTGATGTTTTTGCGTATATTTGTTTTTTCGTTTTTTCCGATTTATCTGTTATTTATTTTAAGGCTACATTCCAAGTTTTTAAAATATGTAGTATCTTTTATATGACACAATGAAAAGATAGCGTTAAATAGTTTTATTTAAATTTGGAATTCGTGAGTCAGAACTTTTTTGCTCTATAAAATTCCATAGCAACTTGATTCGATGACTAACTGGTTTAAATTTAAATAAATTTTTACAAGTAAATATAAAAATAATTATCATTAGAAAACTGAAGTTAAACGAGTTTGTTTGATTCTATATAACTAAAGAAATTTGAATTAAATGTGAATGTGAATTTAATATGCAGTATTCTTTTTGTTTCTTAACTTTTTTTTTCTTAATTCAATAAATAGTCTATAACCTTCAAGAGTTCTGCTCCAACTCATTAACATTTTTTTTATTCTTTTGCTTAAACTTAGTGTCAATAAATTGTTTTTATACAATATAGGACGAACCTTGTTTGGGCTACGAATAAATTAAATGGTATCTTCAATACTCACAGCGACCGTTACAAAGGTCGTTTGAAATAAAAGTTGTCAACCTTATTGCTGGTTGTTTCAATCTGTTAATATTTAATCTATTACCGGTTAAATAAAATTTCAATAGTAAAAAACGTGTTCCTAAGGGGGCACAACTAGTTGTGACGTACAGGAAAATGTCTTGTTTAGGATTTCTTTTTTTTTGGCCACACATTAACTTAACGGTAGTTGCGCACCTAGTTTTTACATGCAAATGGCATACATATGTATATATTTACATATCCGAGCGACTACTGCAGAGTTAAAATAATTAATAACAATTTTTTTATATCATGATATATAAACATATATCTAAAAATTTCAAACTGATCGATAAAGCCTTTATAAAGTTACAGTGATCACCGACTTTGAAAACATTGTTTACAGAAAAACGCGTTTAAAGTTTTGACTACGATGTGCATGCAGATAAAATAGTCCCTTTTCAAATTCATTTATCTCCATAAAAAAGTATCCGATTAGTCTGAAATTTTTAGAGAACACTTTTGAAATATACTTCATTTAGAAAATTCTAACTAGTTGTGCCTCCTTAACTGTATAAAAGGTATTTCAGTGATGAGACAAAAACTTTATTGCTTAGAACGAAATAATTATTCAACAGAATTTGAATAAAATAAAGCTTTTATTCAGATTAAACTTCAGTGGACTCTTTTATTTATTTCATTATTACTATCGCTAACAGCAGAGACATAACTAAGAAATAAATGTTTTATATATATACTAGCAAATACCCGCTGCTTCGCCTGTGATAAAAATATAAAATACCATGTAAAAATTTTAAATCTTAAAATGAAAGTATTTAGTTGTATTGAAACAAATTCAAATTATAAAAACTATTGCGTTCGTTTTGTTTAATGATGGAAAAATGGTATATTTATTAAGAAAATACTTTATTTAATTCGAATAACTTATTTTAACGGTTATTGTTATGATGACATAAATTTACCTGGCTTTCTTTTTTTTTTTACTTTTGTAAATGTCCTGCATAGCAGCGTTATAAAAAAATTTGGGTAGTAATTTTTTAAAATTTGTAATCAAAAATGTAATTTTTTACATATATTCTGAAAATAAATATATTCTTCTTAAATTGTTGTAGTTAATCGGCCTTCTTCAGTTATTAATTGTTGTTATTGGGCTTCGGCCAAATTCTTCTTAAATATAAAAAAAACCGATATAATGACATCAAACTTTTGGCAATATCTCAAAAACTATAGACTTTCTCAATGCATTTTTGTATGGACAGTCTTTGATTAGTAAAATTAACGGTAATTTTCTTTTCTTTTCGGAAATATTTTGTACGGATATAAGGTATGTTTTAAAAAACCTGTTATTATGACATTAAAATTGTCCTCAGCAAATGCAATGTTTTAAACATATTGTTTTCAAAAAACAACAATGAAACAATGTTTTCTTATATTGTCTTATATAAGACAGTCTTATATTGTTTTCAAAAAACCTCTAAAATATCCAACTTGTACTAAACAATAGGCCAAGAGTTGCTTTTGTTGTACATATTCTTTTAAATTTTTTTTTTTTTTTGTAAGTTGTTTTTTATTTATTCGACCTTAATTTTTAAATTTTGGGTTGTTCTTCAGGCTCTAGGTCTCGATCCAAACTTTTATAACAAACTTTTGGTTTTGTTTTTTATAAATTGGTTTTTTATTTATATTTTTTCAATATTTCAGACACCTTTGGTGTCCGTCTTCAGGAAAAATCTGCAAAAATTAATTAATACGATGACATTAACACTTTTTACAACATTTAACAATAAGTAATTAAAACTAAACAATTAATGTGCTCTTACGAATAATAATATTGTCCACTTGTTGTGAATGTCAAGTTATTACTAAATGTTTGTTTTGTTTATGTTTTGTTATTATGTGTCTGTAAATATGTGCGCATTTTTCTGTGTCTGTTTTGTAGTTCATTCGTTTTGTAGCGGGTGTGTTTATTATATGTAGCATTTCGATTGTGTATCGTTTTTTATAATTTGTTTCTTGTTGTAATATTCTTGCATTTTCTATGTTCGGCGAGTGTCCAGTGGTAACACAGTGGGCCGCTAACGCTGTTTTGTTATCAAATGTTTCTTTTCTTGTTTTGTAGTCCGATTTATGTGCGGCTAACCTTGTCCGTAGTTTTGATTTTGTTGTTCCAACATATATTTTCTTACATATGTTGGATCCGTCACCATTGCAGGGTATTTTATAAATTACGTTTGATTTTTCTAATTTGTCTAATTTGGTTTTTGTGTTGGAAAACAATTGTTTTAATGTGTTGTTATTTTTAGACACACCATATTTAGACACAATGATAACAAAGACGCAAAATATAATAAAAATTGACTGGTGTCAGAAACCTACAGCCTCAGGACGAATCATTAACTTTCACTCGAACCACCCAAAACATATAACAATGAACACAGCGCATAACTTTGTCAAAAGAGTATTTAAAATAAGTGACACACAATATCATGAGGACAACATTAAAAAGACGCTTAAAATATTACAAAATAACAGCTTTCCTTACAAAACAGCGATGAACATAATAAAAAACGTAAGAAATAAACTCGATGAGGGAGCTGTTGAAAAACCAGCAAAAATATACAAAACAATGTTTCACGTTCCAGGTTTCTCTAATAGAGTTATTTACTCAGACATATACGAAAAAGAAAAATTTAATATCGCTCTAAAAAATAACAACACATTAAAACAATTGTTTTCCAACACAAAAACCAAATTAGACAAATTAGAAAAATCAAACGTAATTTATAAAATACCCTGCAATGGTGACGGATCCAACATATGTAAGAAAATATATGTTGGAACAACAAAATCAAAACTACGGACAAGGTTAGCCGCACATAAATCGGACTACAAAACAAGAAAAGAAACATTTGATAACAAAACAGCGTTAGCGGCCCACTGTGTTACCACTGGACACTCGCCGAACATAGAAAATGCAAGAATATTACAACAAGAAACAAATTATAAAAAACGATACACAATCGAAATGCTACATATAATAAACACACCCGCTACAAAACGAATGAACTACAAAACAGACACAGAAAAATGCGCACATATTTACAGACACATAATAACAAAACATAAACAAAACAAACATTTAGTAATAACTTGACATTCACAACAAGTGGACAATATTATTATTCGTAAGAGCACATTAATTGTTTAGTTTTAATTACTTATTGTTAAATGTTGTAAAAAGTGTTAATGTCTTCGTATTAATTAATTTTTGCAGATTTTTCCTGAAGACGGACACCAAAGGTGTCTGAAATATTGAAAAAATATAAATAAAAAACCAATTTATAAAAAACAAAAACCAAAAGTTTGTTATAAAAGTTTGGATAGAGACCTAGAGCCTGAAGAACAACCCAAAATTTTTTTTTTTTTTTAATTTTAGTTTTCCTTATTCTTTCATATAACAAAATTTACCTGCAAAAATTGTTCTATTTTGACACAAACAGTTTCTATCATAAAAAATCATGGGCCACCTACTCCCTTAGGATGTTGTTATATTTTTTGCAATGTGGTACAGCTTAAAAACTAATTTATGTGAAAAACATTTTCAAATATAGCTTAAAAAATAATTCTGTGAAAATTATTTCAAATCTTTTAAACTATTCCAAAGTTATATACATAGATCTATGTTTTAATCTACTTCCTTATCTATATATTCATAGTTAACGTTATAGTTATAGACGAATTTGTCCTGACCCAATTTAAAGAATTTTTTATGATCGTTTTGTGAATTTGTAAAAGTGTAGTTTGACCTTCGAATAAAATACATGCTAGACGTTTCCGTTTGAAACATCAATGCATGACGATCAGAATTTTCTGATATATACAGCATTTTTATTGATGTATAGTATTGCCCGGCAGACGATGTCCTGCCGCAGACCACCTTACTGCTATATACGAATTTTCATGCTGTTCGGAAAATTTATATATTCGCCATTTTTAGTACAGTTGCCGAAAGTAGCCGTATGAACTAAATTATCAAATTTTAGTCTAAAACAACCAAAACCGTTCGAAGTATAACATTTTTGGTTAATTCTGGGCGGTAATGGGGGTGTGGCAAAATTTTTTCACTCAAACATCTCATATTCGAAACAATAGAATGCCAGAATTTCAGCTCAATTGAGTTTAAACCTAGTGCGCTTTGCTTTACTCCAAGGTTATCCCCCGAAAAGTGGACTTAACTAAAGTGGGTCATGCCCATTTTTAGTAAAGTTAGCGAAAGTAACCATACAACGTAGATTACAAAATTCTAGTCTCATACGACCAAAATCGTCTGAAATATAGCATTTTTTGCAAAAAGTGGGCATGGAAAGTAGACATATCATATCTAACATAGCATATTACGATAAAGCTGGAATAACAAATCGTTTGATACCTATATGGTGTTAATCTGTTCAGTGGTTCTTGCATGAATGTCAAACATCCGTGCAGTGTCACAACGCTTTTATATATTCGTATAGATAGACTAACACAATCGCAAGTGGGGAAAAGCTGGCTGGCAAGGCTGCAAAACATAATTGATGCTTATAACTAAATTCTGGCAACTCCCCTCAAGACCTAAACAAAGAAAATGAATTAACACTGTATGAAAGCAAAAATCTCACTGAAAGTAAAGCTGGATTCACTCATGGCACAATTACTGACAAGGTAGTAGCGTCGACTGGATTTTTTCTCACGAACGGCGAAAGGTAGTTGTCAAAATAAGCTGTTCATGCAAGTAATCAAAGAAATGTGAAAAATAAGCAACGACTTAAACATAGCTAGTCAATCGCAGCAAACTAAAAACATTCCAATAAACTTCGTGAACAAATTTTATGAATTAAAAAAAAATTAAAAATAAGTCAACAGCAGCAAACTACAACTCCTTTAAGGTGCCCCCAGACTATATGTTTTATACATATGACATGTCAAATAAAATTACATACCGAATTTCATCTGTGTGTCAGAATTAATTTGTTGTCGTACAGCTTTTTTTCTATTGTCTCCACACTATCGACACGTCATTTGAAAATAAAAAACAACTTTTGAAATTTTTGTAAGCCTTAAGGCTCTTAAGTGTCCTCCTGTAGCCATTCAAACTAAGAATAAATTCATTTTAAATCAATTTATTGAATAAATATCTTAAAATTTGCCTTTTCTTCCATTTTCAAATAAAAAATTTATCAAACTGACATTTTGTACAGATAGAAAAACATACGAAATTAGAGACGGTTCTAATTCAAAAATTTACAGACGCAAATACAAACGACATTTCAAAACCACATTTTCATATGCTCCACACTATCTGGAGTTAAAAACTATTTGTAATTTTTTGACGTGTCATATGTATGAAACATATAGTGTAGATGCCCTTTTAGCTGTTTTTGACAACTACCAATCGCCAAAAAGCTGTCACGGCTACCTTGTCAAATAATTATACCATGGATTCACTCATGAAACAAAGATATACAGATAGCTTACTCCGTGCGCAAAAAATGAAATCTTCTGCGCACTACGTCACTCGAGCTTGTCAGCTGTAACACGTAGTGCATACATACAAAAGAAAATGTGAAAAAGCAAAAAGTAAACACAAGCAGCAAGCAGCACAAATGCAAGCATTTAAGAAATATTGGATCCATTTAATTTAATTTCTAATATTGTGCACTTAAAGTACGCGTAAATTATAATTTTCAATTATATTTTATGTAATTAAAATTAGTACTAAAGTTTTGGATGCTTTTGATGAGATTAGCAACGATTTTAATTCGGGCCATAAAATGAATTTACGATTTTTTCGACAAACGACACAACAAACGAGAAGAACAAGAAAATGAAAACGAAGCAATCAAAGTGCTGTCAAACACATCAAGTAAAGTAGCTATTGTTTTTTTTGTAGGATAACAAATGGGAGAAAACACCCCTATTACGGTTCTCAAAAATTTAATACATGAGGCTGTGACAACTTCCATAATGGCTGCTAGATTCCAGTTTAAGAGCTGCTTTTGAGGTTTTGACAACCTCACAGGAAGTTGTAATAACTTACAATGGTGAGAGGAATTCGGTTTTGATAGCCGAATCGTGGAGGGGCCATAACAGCTCCTTTTGTGGCTGCTATAAATCGTGATGTTGACAAATCGTGGAAAAATTTTTTTTGATGAAATTGTGAAAGTTAACTAATGTTTTTTAAGTTTTTGTTTTAATATAAAGCAGTTTCTTTCATTTCTCTTCACTGTTTGTGAAAAATTAGGTACTTATAAAACTGCCACAATTTTGCTCAAAAACAAAAGTTTTCATTCACGACTTCTTGAGAATTATTCCCGATTAACTTATAGCTTATCGTATTTTATTTGTACTTACAGTGTGTTTTATCCAGTTGAAGGTATTTCAAGTGTTTATAAATACTTATTTATTGCAACTTTATACATAATTTTTTGCTTTTTGCCAACAAGCACACTGAAATGTCAAAACTAAAATAGAAAGCTAAAACTAAGAGATTCGTCCTTTTTGGTTTTAGTATCCGCAGTAAAAGCGTGAAAACCGTATTGAGGCTACAATAGCCGTATAAAAGTTACTCAAGACGCAATTATTGAAAATTAGTTGCAGTAGCCACAATACTGAATGTATCACAACTGTAACCACAGCTTTTATTTGCGAAATACACTGAAAAATTAGTCGTTTTTGTTTTGTGATTCTTGCAGATTCAATTAGGGTTATGAGAGCTTTCATAAAGTTCTTGTAATAAACTTTCAGTCAAAGCAACTTATTTTCATATATAATAAATCTAGTACGGCTATTACAGCCTCAACTTTTTCATGGCAGCCGTATACGAAATTCAATATTTCCCTGAGTGTATGCATTTTTTTTTCAATAATAGTACTGAAAAATAAATTTGCTTAAATTTATTTATAAATATATTTATAATGTAATTTATTTCATTTCAATAAACCAAGTTTCAATAAGAAAATGTCGATATTTTTTCATCGCTATAAATAAATTATCCCCTTTAAATATATTATGACTACGTTTTTATTTAGCCTCTTTGACAAGCTCGAACTACGTCACAACAAAGATGGCGGACATGCGCAATACTTTATCTGTAGTTCTTTGTATCATGGGATTCACTCAAGAATGATAGAATACAAAGATTGCGCCGAAGACAAGAAAATGAGTACAACAAAATTGTCGTTCTGCGCATGTACGTCATAATATCAATGCTGTTTTGGAGAGCGTTCACTTTGCATACGATTTCTACACAGAAATGAAAATTGCATACATTTCAGTTTGTATAATTAAAATAAACGAACTAAAAACCAATTTATTGGAACGAGAAGAAGGTAAATTTATTAAGCACTCCTTTGTAAACATTATTTTTATTATTATTTTATTACAGCCAGTAAGCAGCTTAGTCAAAAAACAAATTTGTCTGAGAAACCAACTTCAGTGAGCATTATTTTTCGACTTGGATTTTATAAAAATGTTTATTAAGAGTTTAATTGATGTAGTTTAAACATTCCCAGATATTTTATTTCCATTAATTTACCTGTGAATTGAAAGGACAAATAAATGATAGTTCCAAGTTTTTAACTAATGAAACAAATTTTGTTAAGTTAATATATTTTTGTATTTTTGTTTTCGTTTGTGTGCGTTTTCTACAATTTCTTGGTTTAATTTTTGTAATTTTTTAAATTTTAAGTTAAAAACTCGCAAATATACTTCTATATATACAGAATTAAATAAAACACAACCGATCGCAGTACGTTTCTCAAAGAAATAAAATATTGTGACGTAATCAACTGCACAGCTGGTTGTCAAACTCGATTAGCAGAAGTAACGGAGCTGCGCAAAGCGTAATCTCTTATTCTATCATTCTTGGGATTCACTGATCACCTTCAGCATGTTTTGAAAGTTTTTTTCATATGAAGTTTCAGAGAGAAAAATTTCTGCACGCTCTCAACTTGATTAACATTATTTTAAATCACAAAAACATGCTGAAGGTTATCAGTGAATTCAGCTTAACTACACAACATGGCTGTCGTTCTGGCTGAGAGAAGCTCTCTCGACAAAGAGAGTAAAGCTTTGTTTGCTGTTATATTGCGCTGCTGGTTGAATGTAGGCATCAAATAAAATGCGTGATTTTGCAATAATTAAGTAATACATTTTTCAAAAACCTTGGTAAGCTATAACAATCTATATTATCATAGGAATCGAATAAAAAAAGAATTATTAAAATCGGTTCAGCGGTTACCGAGCTTACTCTGGATCAAATTCTGGATGGGTCGATTTGATTAAATTAAGTTTTTACATTGATTTTTTATTAGAGGACGAAAAAACAATTCTAGGGGTATGTTTTTATTATCTGTGTTAAATACAACAAACCCCCTCCCCCATTTAGAATTTTTTGGAATTTTGCTTGGCCCGTTTTCTTTTAACGTATGCCAAAAATGAAATCCTCTGTTTAAGCTCTTAGATTGAAATAGAATAGATTCTAAGTCTGCGATTTATCGTCGCGGAAAACGAGCTGCGGTTTTTTCTACATTTTGCATGTAAAATGTAAGAAAAAAAAATTGCCACTTACCATCTGATAAATATCGGTTACAGCTCTTAAATCTTTCTTTTTAAAAAAGCAAAGAGTTATGTTAGATGATAGTTATAGTATTAAACATAAAAAGAATTTGTTAGCAGTCTAAATTAATAAGTAGTATACGAGAATTACTTGCAAAACAAATCACTTAGAAGTGATTGAAGTGACTGTAACTGATCCTTCAAGCTTATAATGAATTGTTATTTTAATATGCTATGATGCCTGTAGAAGCTTAGCATCCAAATTACATTATATGGAAATTTGGGAACGAAATCCGTACACTTATTGTATCGTTCCGGAAATCTTACACTAGAAATGGTTAACTGTGTAATTTTGTATTCGATTTGAATAGGATTAAAGCATTTAGTAAAGAAAGTTCTATAAAATTAGTCCAAAATGAAGATTTTTGTCTTTGAAGACATTGAGCGGAAATTTCTAGAATTATATCGATCTCATCGGACTCTATCATATTTGCTACCAATTGCCCTAATCAAATATGTTTCGAAATTTGACTCATTCTATCCGCAAAGCTGTAGTCAATCTTATGCTAGGTATATGCTAAATACTCCAATATACATAAATAACGCCCCATTTATTTAAGCAATACAAATAAAACAAGTCAATTTTAATCCCAATATGATGGAATTTTTTAAAAACAAATACATTTTGTAATGATATGTTAAATAACCGCATTTTTTAAAAATTTGCTAGCAATATGCAAATGTTTATGAATAGAAACTGCACAAAAACACATATTTCCCGAACGACAACAATAAGAAAAAAAAACAAACAAATAAAAATTTAATTTATGAACTCTTGGATATTGCTAAGTATTGTTGTTCTATTTCGAAGAATTGATGATTTCAAAAAGAAATATTATCAATTCATGATGTTAAAAATATTTCGGGTATTACGTATTAAAGATGGCTACAGATAAAATGAGAGGACACTTGCCCCTCCCCTTCTAGGCAGTGAACATTTTTTATAGGTGTTCATTATTTATGTAAATATATTTTGAAGAGCGAACAAAAATATTTGTTTAGTTAAATTTATAAATAAAGCTTATTGCAAGCAACTTGCACACCAATTTTCAGACTTTTATTCCAAACCGTTATTGTGTAATCGATTTTTTATCTTTTTAAGCAAAAATTTTCAGTTAATTATAAGCTTATAACAAATATCAATATCAACAAAAAGTACGGTATAATTTCTTTGAATAAAGTTTTTAAAAAAAATTATGTCAATTATTAATCACTTAGTTAATAACGTTTTAATATTAAAATCGACATTTTAAAAAGGTCCAACCCTTCGATTTTTTTTTAATCTTCTCAAAACTCAACACTTTAATACACAACTTTTAATTCACAGCTCAAGATGGGCTCACAATTTTTTCAGGTTTTTTCGAATATATTTAAATTTTTTTAATTTTTCTTTTTATTGAATTAACTAAAATTTCACTTTCTTAAGTTAATATCGTCCAAAAAAATTTAAAACTTGTTTCCACTTAGTTAACATAGAATCTCGTTCCATAATCTTGCTTATAAATTGACTTCATCTTCGTCTATTGACCTTTTCGCATTGATTGTAAAAATGGAAAATAAAAGTGTTATTTATATTACGTTCTAGCTAAATATATGTGACTATTTGACATAAGAAGGATTTTTTTATTAATTTTTGGTTGCAAACGCTAACAATGTCAACATTTTTTTATCGTTGTTGCAATCTATTTAATTTGGAAAGACACAACGTTAAATAATCTCTACGAAACCTGCCCGAGTATTTAGCAATTCACTACACTTTGTTAAGTGATGATCATGTGTAGTGCATGTTGTAAAAATTATGTCAACGTAAAATAAAGTCATGGCGAGCCCAATGAGAGTATTGAAAATGACAAAAATTACGATCCTATTGATATTAAATGATATTAACTCTTGAATAAAAGTTGGAAGAGTAATATCCAGACTCAGTTCAGGCAAGCGATAAACTACTTTGTTGATGAAGTGATTCCTGAACGCTTTTGTTTCTGGATAAACAAAAAAGTAACGTGCTCAAACCAATAAATTAATGAAGAAGTACCTACCTGTCACATTAGTATCTTGAGAAAACTCTCTTGAATATTTGGCTTTTTAGTATCTATTGCACTCTTAAGACTTTTTGCCTCGTATCTTTATGTTCTTGCCTCTCCTGAACATTCTAGAATATTAAATGACATCATTACATTCTTAAAAATAAATTTCTCCGGGAATGCACTTATTGATGCAGAAAGTTCAGAAATTCGATCGAATTTACTTGGCTGTATTCATTATGGAGAGAGGAAGACAGGTATCAATTTATGTTCATTTTTTAAGGAAGAATTGTGCAAATGAAACATACAAGAAAAAGTTGGAGCTATTGTCATCGATAATGCCGCTAATATTCGTTTGGTAATACAGCTAAGTGGGTGGCGACTAATAGGATGCTTTGCACATCTTTTGAATCTGAAAGTACAAGCTGTCATTCAACAGATTTCGGGAAATGTGCAAAAAGTCAAAAATATCGTTGAGTTTTTTAAAAGAAGTTCTTAATGGCTGTATAAGTCGCCCGAAGTGCAAACTCAAATGAATTAAAATAAGATGTTGCTACAAGGTGGAACTCTGGATAGAGTTTTTAAGATGTACTAATACACATGCACTAATTAAAGACTATTTGGCTTTAAAGTACGAAAAGAGAGCTCAAATGAAATACTTTCTGCATCGAGCTTACAAAATTTTTCTACCAAAATTTCTTATGTCAGTAAGAACCGTTAGCAACCTTTTTTTAAGTAAGCAGCATGAACCGACATATCTTTCGCACGCTGAGAATAAAAACATAATTTAAATTAAACAAACTCTTTTAAAATAGTAACTGAGCGCATTTGCGTTTCTACAAAACAAAATTGAAAGCAAGCATATTTAATTTTGAACTATAAACTCATTTCGGTTTTTTTTATAACTTATTAAGAAATTATAAGCAGTGGAATCGTTGACCATTAAGACCAAGATGAGGAAAATCACAATTTTACTTTTGATTGTTTGAAAATATTTTTGAATTTCTTTTAAAAAAATATAATATTAGATGAAATAAAAACTAATTCATTATTTTAATAAAAATTTGGTATTCGAAGACTCCCAGGTGTCGCTGATCACGACTCAAAAAAAAAATGGCGGTTTAATTTAATTATTTGTTATCTAAAAACAATATTTTAAGAGTATGAATAATTTTATCATAATTTATGCTTACGTTATATTCAGTTCACCTCATTTTCGCATGATCTATGAACACTTTGGCAACACATCTTACGCCAGTTGCTCAGAAGAAGGTTTATATAACAATTGTCAATGCTACCTGGTAATAATTATATCAAGGTCCAAACAGTTTCAATAAAAATGAAATTTTTTCAAATAATCAACATAAGCTGACATCTCTTTCGCACTTCCATACCGCACTTTAGGCCGCGTTCATAGTGGACGCTTTGGCTGAAGCTGATGCATAAAGCTGCTTTGTCAAGATTTTTTTGATCATAGTGAACGCTTATTCAACGCTGCATAAAGTAGCTTATTGAGCTTATTGGTGTTCATAGTGCGCGCTTTATGCTTATGACTGATTTGCTTTGTTTTCATTTGTCTCTTTGGAAAATAATGCCCTCAGTTGCGTTTTGCAAAGTAAATTTTTTGTTTAATGATGAGTCGCGATGATCACCAATGAAAAATCAAACCAATAACAAGCAAAAGTTAAAAGGAACTAGAAAACACAAAGCATAACAACGGTGGAAAGTTCAGCACAAAAAGTACCCAAGAAGTAAGCAAGAACAACGAAAACTATGTAAACAAACGAGATAGAATACACAAGTGCATACAACTGAAAAGCACGACAAAAGGACCACAACGCAACAACACAACAACAACACAACAACAACACAACAACGGTTAAAGCTTCAGCACAAAAAATCAACGAAAATATTGTTAATAGGCAAAATAGATAAACATGTGCCGAATAGCATTTTAAAAATGCTCTACAACAAAGCATAAAAAACAAAATTATTTTTCTGTGTGAGCAAGCGAGATGGAAGTATAAGCGCTGAAAAGCATTTGAAATTAAGCTTTATGCTAGCTTTATGCTGGCACTATGAACGCTTTGAGCTTTTTCCATATGATTTATACACAAAGCGTTTTTCAGCTAAACCTCTCTAAGCTAAAAGCGTTTACTATGAACGCGGCCTTACTGCTTAATCGAATTGTTTGAGCGACAACAATTAAAACGTGCATTGTTCTGTTTATTTTTGCTTTTAACGTACGAAACAGAACAATCTCGAATTGACATTTAAAATGATTTTGTTCCTTTCATTCTAATAAAAAGAACTGCCGGAACCAGAGATAAAGATATAGGAAGCTCCGTTGGAGAGGAATAGCTATGTTCGATTTCACGTTAAATTGGCTTCAATACTAACACAAAACATTTATATGTGGTCGCAAAATCAACGGAAAACAAATCTGGTTTATGGTAGATTGAAGACCAGTCACGATTAAGGTTCGATAACTGTAAAACTGCATATTATTGGAACAAAATGGGTAACAAAAGGTATACCACAGACTTCGGAAAAGCAATGAAAGCATCCCTGAAACATCATGGTGAAATTATCTTAGAATAATTACACCATAGGAACCAGTCCAAGCAGTGTTGTCGTTAGGAAAAAATTATGGATACTTTTTTAAGCCTCATATATAAATATGTTTTATTTTCAAAAATATTAATGCCCGTATGATACTACGTTTTTGTTTTGTTATTTTTAGTGTATTTTTCATTTAAAGTACAAACGAAAAAATCGAGGAAAACTAAATTACAAAAACAATTTGGCAATATGTTAGAGAGAAACAAAAAAGGTTTGTGTAAAAAACTTGTGTAAAAAACTGTTTATTGACATTTCGTTTCCGGCTGAAAAAGTTCTGTTAAAATTCGTTCAGTTAGAAAATTTAATTTTCCAAAATATAAAATATGAAACTTAAGTGGACAGACAAATACGTATTATTTGTATTTAATAGAGTTCACAGTGCGGTTTTTATATGGAACCACATGTTGCAATCATATAAGTTGAAATATAAAAAAAAATTAACGAAGTACAGACAACTGTCAAAAAAACCGAACGAAATACGAGTTGGCTACTATGTTTTTAACAGGCTAGATAGTTTTTCGTTTGTTTTTAATTTGTTTTTAAGCAAATAGCTTTCTCTTTTACACCACTTCGGATACCTAATATGACCTGCTCTTTCGCCCAAAAAAAATCATATAATACATTAAAAAATCAGAAAAAAAACGTAGTGTCATACGGGCACAAGAAGTAGGCATTTCTTTAAATTCGACAAAAACGTTAAGAAAAATTATGACATTGAGACATTTTTGAACAGTACTTTTTTATCAAAAAATGTATTAACGCGAAATCTTTACATAGAACTTTACAATTTTGTGATAAATATATTAAGTCTGCCTCAGTGTGCTGCTGCTGAATGAATTTTTTTTACTTTAAAACCTACTATATAAAATCTACAAGACTAGTAGATTTTTTTTTTGGGAATAGGTTAAAGTATATTGTTTTGCAAAATACTTAAAAACTAAAAAAAAAATTATTAACTTTTAAATTAAATATAAATAAAGGGCAATGGCAACACATTTAATTTATATTACAGTTTAGTGTGAATAAGCTATTAAATAATTTTTTTTTGTATTTATATATTTTTTTATATCATAGCTGTAAAATAATTATAACTAATCGTCTTCATTAGCAATTCGATTATTTTTTCAAAATGTGAAATAATTGATTAAGTACAATTCTTTTCTGTTTGTAATAGTAATATAATAACAACAATCAAAAATTATAACGATTACTTCAGATTACGAAAATAACCAAAAAGAATTAAAAGTAATCAAGAGAAATAATCCGACCACTTTTAGAAATTATTTTTGATTCTTTTTAATTATTTCCAAAAATTTCAATCTAAAAAACAAAAATTTTTATTATATGTTACAAACATAGATATGTTTAATTATTTAACAAAGATTTTCAAAAAACAAAAACGAGAAAAATGCATTACAACATTTGCTCTGTTAATTTTGTCAAGCACTTTGTTTCTTCTTTCTTGTTTTTTGAAAATCTTTTTAATGATAAAATACATATCTATGTTTATTTAGTAGTACTTTATTGAGTGTTTAACTAATCGATATTACAATATATATATATATATGTATAGCTATATATAAACAGTAATTTGTTAACTTAGCGGCTTAAATGCAAGGCCTGCCTAGTCTGTTACACTATTAAGTTAATATATAAATCAAAAGCAACTTGGCTACAATATTATTACAGAATAATTTACTCCTGCTCAAAGAGTATTTTAACATTTGCTTTTGACGATTGTCCTAAAAATATATGTGTGAAAGAGACAACAAAAGCTTGTAAATGGCGAGACATATACAAGCACTAAAAATGCTATACACAATGACGTGTTACTTTCATATATACAATAGCCCCGAGTGTAAATGTAAATATAAATAAATATAGATAAATAAATGCATACATTTTGATAAATTACATCAAATGCACATTTCACGTTCACATATAGAATTATAAAAATACAGAAACACTAAAAAAATAAAATATTAGGGCACTTCACGATCTTGGTGCATCGTTGCAAATGCAAAATAAACAGCTTTTACAAAAACAAAAAGCATTGAAAAGCTTTTGCTACACATGCTTTTTGTTTTTGTAAAAGCTGTTTATTGTGCATTTGCAACGATGCAATAAGATCGTGAATTGCCCTATTAAATCATTAATATTATAGTCACGATAATCACTAATAAAATTTAGTTGTTCCGTTGAATCTAATTGCAGCGGCTAGGGTGTAGTCAGATATTCTTCTTTTTATTAAAAAATGCTAAACAAGCCATGTATAGCGGCGGTAACAAAAAAGGAACCATGAACCGAAAGTTCATACTATAGCTCCCACTTTTGTTAATTTAGCAACACTTTTGTATATAAAGCTTATTAAGTTTTCGTATAGCTGTTATTCGTATCTCTGAAAAAGCCGTATCAGCGTATGGGCGATTTCCGTTAAAAATGACTGGTTGCACTTCACAACCTCACCGTTGAAACGATGCGACTTAACCTCAAAAAGAATTAAAAATAATTTCTAACATTAGTCCTATAGTTTTTCTTGATAACTTTTGATTTTTTTCTATTATTTTCGTAATTCCAAGTAATAATAATTATTTTTTGATTACTTGTAATCGAAATCAATTACTTATCAAAAACATCTCCCTTATGGATTATAAAATGATTACTATTCTTTTTTAAAAATATTATCTAATTGTTACTAATCGTAATCGCAATTTAGCAACTATGTTTTGTACATTGTTTTTTGTACAATTACTTATAAAATTAATAATTTAATTCAATTATTATACTTATAATATTAATGTAATAAACAAAATGGACTCAAGTACTGAAATGAACATATGTTCCTTTTTAAGACAGGCACCGGTTGTCTAGAATTTGTATCTTCTTTTTCTGCTTAACCTTTTTTTTATATTTCAAAAGTATAGTTTTTTGAGAATGTACTGTTAAATTTTTGTAAGAACACTGACGTTATCTCCGCTTCTACAGCCGTTTTAGCAGGTATCGAGTGCACAGCACAAATTCCAAACTCACTCTATTTAAACTCATTTTAAACCGAATCATCTGAAATTTTAATCATCAGTGACTTTCCCTATCAAAATTTAAAAATGTCGTATATTTTACTCTGAATAACCAGTAAAAAACTCTGTTCTTAAAACTTAAATTTCAAAAGCGCGTCATTCTGCCAATTTTTAGTATTTTTTTTCTAGCTCCGGCTCTAGCTGAACTCAAAGTAATAAATTATATTCTTGGTTTTCATTTTTAAGATTAATAGAAGAGTAAATATCAACAACAGCGCTGAAGATCTTTCTTCGAAAGGCTCTAATTGAGCACCATTTTGAACATAATCAAAATTTTTGTATGAGTGTTGCAATATACCTTTCAAGTTTAAATATCGTTGTTCATTATTTTAACTTTTACAAAAATAAATCTTAAAAATATTTAAAATATTCAAGCACTAGGTCTTAAAGTTATTTTTTTTTTTTATATATATGTACATGCTTTGTTTCTTACTATTACATTTTAACAAGGCTTTTTGTTAGTCTTAAAATTAAATAAATATAATTATTATTATTATTATTAAAGCTTAAAATATTGGTTTTCAGTACTTTAATATGTGGATACTTTTTTTCTGAAGTGGATACATTTGTGACCTTTTTATGGATACTTTTTTTAGAATCGTCGCGGCAACACTGATCTGAGGTGAACTCACGTACACAATAAACGAGTTTCACCAAAGTACAGAAAAACGGAAAAAACATATGTTTTGACGTCAAAAAATTTAAGTTTTCTATCTCTTTATCTCTAGCCGCAACTATATAGTGTGTAATTTTTAATTTAAATTTATTTTTACTGCAATTTTTTGCAGTAATCAGTAGAAACAAAATTTTACTGCAATTTTTTTCCAGTGATCAGTAAACATGTATTTTTACTGCAATTTTTTTCAGTAATCAGTAAAAATTTATTGGTAATGCAAATTTAATTTCATTATCAGTAAAAATGTATTTGTACTGCAATTTTTTTCCAGTAATCAGTAAAAATTTATTTTTACTTCAATTTTTTCCAGTAATCAGTAAAAATTTACTGGTAATGCAAATTACATTTCATTATCAGTAAAAGTTTACTGATTACTGCTTCTAGTAATGCAGTAAATATTTAATGCAGTGTGCCCATGTATGATTGTAAAATTATTGCACACTTTTAATTCAAATATCTATTCTGTAACAAAGATATGTTTTATTTATTTGTTTTATAATGATACAATTTTGTTACTTATACTTTATATTTCAAATAAATGAAATTATTTGCCAAATTTTTCATATAAAATATTTTTTTCATTTAAGAATTTTATAACAAAATAACTAAAAAATCAAAAAATTGCATAAAATTTGGTTTACGACTAGTCAGAGCGTTGTGTTGAAATTCAACATGGACCTTAACAACTTTTCCCTGCAGTTCAACAAGAAATCAGTTCTAATAAACGCTTCTAATAGTCCCTACAGTTCAAATAAACAAAGAAACTACATAGTTCCATGGACATGCTTCCATGAACTAGTTCCGCTCTACAAAAGAATCTTGCCATGTCGGTTCCGTCTCAGGAACTGTTAAGCACAAGCCTAGTTTTGAGTTCAAATGAGGTTAGACTTATGTATGTGCCTGTAGTCCTTCGTATACAGATAGCTGCTCTTATCTGCTTTCGGTAGGAATACAACCCTTGCTGTCCTCCAGGCCACATGTACGTAGTTTAGTCTGATGCATCTGTTAAATATATTCGCCAGCTATAGGACGATTTGTGATTCTGCCGTTTGCATCATGGCCGTAAATATACCGTCTGATCCCGAAGGTTTCTATCCCCAGAACGAGTTTATAGCTCATAGTATTCCGTCCGACGTTATTAGGTCGTGTGGAACCAGTAGCGGGTTTTTCCTGTGTCTGCGTATAGCGGTAATGTGTGGAGCTTCAGCACAGCCAGAAAGTACTTTTAAAAGCACTTCAAAAGATTTCTGACTGCTCTCTATCCACTGTCTTTGCGTAGCTGGCTCTGAATGGAAAGTAGCTTCCTGAGTCTTGTTGTGTCCGCAGTTTTTTCTATGCTTGAGCACAAGTTTTTCCAAGAGTTTATTTTTGCTATGCGCACGTTTGTTTTAAAAAGTTTGAGCCTGCATTTGTATTCCCCACAAATTTCCTCTTTTTCAGCTATTTTAGCTAGTTTGAAGAAATCTTTTAGGTCACATCTTTGTTCTGCAAGATCCGGACTCCACCATAGAGGACTGATTTTAAGCTTCGTTCGCGTAGGTTTACAAGAGGAGTGAAAGGCCTTGAGAAAATTTACCGAGATAATCTTCAGGGACCTTTCAATGCCCTCTTCTATATTAATTTGTTTGGGAGATAGTAACTTAGTCTCAATGATGCTTCTGAAGCGGTTCCAGTGAGTATTTCTGGGGTCTCTGTTAAAACTTATATTCAAGCTAATATAATTGTGGTCTGAGAAGGAGGGCTGTTTTAGCACTCTCCAATCTGTGATTAGAGTGTTATCAGAAGATAGCATTGGGTCTAACACATTCGACGAGGTGGGGCCTACATAAGTTGGTTCCCTCATCAATGTTTTCTACACTAAGTTTACGTTGTAAAATAAAGTTAAGTAGAGACTCACCTCGAACATTGAAGTCTGGGCTGTCCAACACTGGGTGACGTGCATTGGCGTCTGCTCCGATGACAATTGCTTGTTTCTTCCGATTGCTCGTCCGATCGACCAAGATCGCCCAAGATCGACTCATACGCGTAACCCTCTAGCGCTACGACAGTGAGATCGTGAGTGCTGTAGTGAGACATTAGATAAGTATAGATGCCTTTCCTTATAAGGATGGCTGTTCTTGTTCTACTTACTGTTGTTGCGAAAAACGTGTTGAAATTATGCGACTTTAGACCAGATACAGCGTTGACCGCGGCTATCCACAGCTCCACTCTGACAAAACAAAAAATCGAAAACGTACATTTTAAAAACTTTTAGTAAGGCTAATATTTTTAAAAATATTTTACGCCACACAAAAATTAAAATGCCTATTTTTAAAAGAAAAGTAACACGGAGCGTTTTTAAAACAACAACAAATGTTTTACTATGAAAATTAAGGGTTATATTAATATTTTTTAAAAACATTTTACGCCATACAAAAATGAAAACGCACATTTTTAAATAGAAAAGTAAAACAAAACGTTTTTAAAACAACTACGAACGTTTTAACATGACATTGTAAAATTTATCATTTTGTTGTAGTAAAATTAATCATGTTGTTTTAAAAATTATGATTATAAATCTATATATATAAAATGGAATGTGTGTTTCTTTATTTGTTTGTTTGTTTCTTTGTACCTTATAGGAGACCAAACCTCTGGACCGATCTTCCTGAAATTTTCACAGCATTTAACTGGGACTCTGGCATGATTAATAGGGTACTTTTTTCGACCACGCCCACTTTTACGCCCACTTTTTTAAAATTATGTAATTGCTCCCATATAGTTTTTAACAGATTTACTTCAAATTGTATACAAATTATACTCCAGGCGAGGTAGAAATAAACATTTCTTACGTCACGCACCCTTTCACGCCCCTTTTCACGCCAAATTTAAGCTTTAAACTTTTTGTTCTCTGTACAAATTTGTTCCTTCCAACGGATTATTTTTTATTTGGTAGTATATTGCTCTTGATACTGTTAACGTCGCCATATTACTATGAACCACGCCCACTTTACCGCCCCCTTTTTTAATTCAGATACTTACTTATACCACTAACAATGTTTGCTATACAAAATACTTTTTTTGTAATTTGTATTTACCTAAAGTTTTATATACTTTTTATCTACAGGTAAGGTAGCCATAGATTTTTTTATTACCAAATCCCCCTTTTTCGCCCCATTTTACTTTAATTATAATTTATCTGCTTTCAATCTATATATATAAAAATGAATGTCTGTCTGTTTGTTTGTTTGTTTGTTTGTGCTTTATAGGAGGCCAAACCCTTGGACCGATCTTCCTGAAACTTACACAGCATTTTACTATGACTCTGGAAAGAATAATTGGCTATATGAAGTTTTTATTGGACAAAGGGGCGTGGCACTGCCCATATAACCCAAAAATTTAAATCGCCATATTTTGGGCATTTTTTGACCTACGTTGATGCTATTTGGTACATATGGTACATAGGAATACGTACCAGGAGAAAAGTGGGTGGGACCACGCCCCTTTTTAGGAAAATTAAAAATCGCAATATAGTCTTAACTACTGGACCGATCGTCATTAAATTTTCACAATAGGATATTCTTACGAAATAATAAATTCTTGACTATATAAAGTTGTGAGTGGACGAAGGGGCGTGGTCTCGCCCATATAACCCAAAATTTAAAATCGTCGTATCTTGGGCATTTTTTGACCAACGGCGACAGTATTTGCTATATATGGTATTGGCATGAATGGAAATACGTACCAAAAGAAAAGTGGGCGGATCACGCCCCTCTTTTTGCGATATATTGGAGGCTGGACCTGATAACCGATCTCTTTCTCCCACAACTGTCTCCAAAACAGCTGATTTTGTAATATGTGTTAGTTAAAATAGAGAGTAGGGCAACCCCATTCTCATTCTCCCACAACTGACTGCGAAACAGGTGATTGTGTAATTGCTGCTTTTTGATTGGTCTAAAAATAAAAAGGGGGAGCATGAAGCATATTACATGCGGTTCAGTGCTGAATTCCAATTGGTTTACAACAAAAAAAGGGGAGAAGCATTGCAATAATTAAATTAAAATTAAATAAATACATTTTTGTAAATATATAAATACTTTTAATTTTCTTTTATAACGAGGGGGGTAGCGAAGCACACTGGGTTCAGCTAGTGATTATATAAAAAAATACAATTTGAGTGAGGATGTTTGTTTCACATACTTTGTTTAAAACACTTGTTAAGAACGAATTGTTTGTTATATATGTTTCATTGATTTATGTATTTGATATTTGTTCCGAAAATAAAATATTTTTCACTCTCGATTTCATCACTCAACCGCCTGTTAAATATAAGGTAAGTATAAAAAATAAAATTAATAATATCTTTAAAATTATATTTTTTATAGACCCTGGGATACAGAATGATCTCTTAACATATTTGAACGAGATAGACATAGCTGATGCTTAAATAACTGAAATAAAACTATAATTTTGAAAACCAATAAAATGCTTTTTAATTAATAAAAATAATGAAAATGGGAATTTCTGGAAATGTTTTGATTTAATGGGAAATAATAAAAATTTTCGTTTTTTAAAATGGAAATAGGCCTTTTGCATATTTGCAATATTGCATTTTAAAATGTTTATTGTTAAAAATCAAACGAACATTTTAGAATCTAATTTTAAAATGTTCATTTCAAAAATGAAAATAAACGTTTTACTATTGCGTTTTAAAATGCCCACTTCTAAAAATCAAACGAGTGTTTTAGAATCTAGTTTTAAACTTTTTGTTTTTTAAATAAACATAAACGCTTTACTATTACATTTTAAAATGTTCGTTCTTAAAATTAAAATAAGTGATATAATACAAGTGCAAAATGTGGGTTAAACCTTTTTTAAAGTGGCACGTTTCTGCCACTTTTGAAAATGTTGTTTTCTCTATGCATCACCGGCATCTTCTAGACTGAGTCCTTGGACAGCTTCGGTCACGGCTTCTAGGCCGAGATCATTTTCCACCTCTCTGGACTCTAGTGTGTTGGTGTTGTTTTCCTTGGGTGGCGCTTTTTGCGGCGCAGATACACGCTTCCAACGCCCCACGCCATTTTCCCCGTAACACGTGTAATGAATATCATCTGCCTCTTGGTTGATTTGGAGAATACATTGTTGCCACCCGCTACTACCAGGTAATGTCTCAGCAACCTTCATTACCTTCTAGTCAGCTGTTGGCACGTCTGGATTGTGTTTTTGGAGAAGCTTCAGCGTGGACTCATGTGGATCTACTCCTGGGAAGAGCACCTTCGCTTTTAGTAGTGACGGAATACTAGTCCTGTCTACTGCCTCCAGGTGGGCACCCTCCCATAGGCCTTGGAGTGTTGGGCCTCCAAATACGAATATTTGCTTTTGCAATAAAATATTGAAATGTATTATTACATGGCATAAAAATAAAATTAAATTTGAAAATATTTCAGACATGATGCGTGAATCATTTTGACACTATCTTTAAAATATATTGAATTTTCTTAAGAGTACAAGCATTTGTTAACCGGTGTAGTGTGCGCATCAAGTTTACAAAATTAGTACCAAAAATTTCAGAAAATAGAATTAAATAGGTAACATTTTCTTTAGGCGAATGCTAAACTCCTCAATGCCTTTGCTCCTCCCTGGGAAAAATCGTGATGTGTGCACGGATTTCATTGCAAATAACTGAAATTTTTCATTTGCAGTTCATGTACTTAAATATATAATAACATGATTTTTTTTTCATTTAAAAGTTTACCTCAACGTGGATTTATGAATTTTTTCTCAACGTAGGACTACGGTATAGATAGGTAAAACTAAGCGAATGTAAAAACTAATGACCAACCGAATATTCGGCTTTGGTATTCGGCATATTCGGCCGATTTTTTAACCCTCGGCCAAAAGAAAAACCAAATATTTGCCGAATGTTTTAGCTTTTTTGTAATGAACAAAAAATGTTTTATATATTTTTTTTACATTTTTCGATAGATGCATCCAAAGCAGGAAGCGCACATTGTTTATAACTTTAAACGCGTTTTCTTTAAAACTGCGTTTTCGAGTTTGCGACTTTCATAACTTAGTCAATTTTAAACGAATCTTTATGTTGTTTTTTTTTTTCAAAATATTAGTTATGAAATTGTCAATGGACCATAATCTCATTGATAAATTTCATATTGGAGTTTCTATCAACAAAAATGTAACGAAAGTTTTCAGTAAAAATTATAAAAATTATTTCATAATCACATTCATACTCAACAGGAAAATATTTTGATTTTTGTTTCAGATGAATTTTGCCACCTGTTTGATGGTCGACAGCTCAATTCATGTTGTAAGCACTGGTCCATGCCACCTAATAATTAATTAAATAATTATTGATTATAATCTGAAAATTTTATACAATCTTCTTCAAAGTACTGTAAATTGTGGGAATTTGTAGTCTCGTGGATAGTGTGCTAGACTATCAACCCAGAGGTCCCTGTTTCGAATCCGGTCTTTGGCATGCTTCTTTTCAGTTTCTCTGTTCTTTCCTACATTTAAAAAATTTGGAAAACTGAAAATCCACAAATAAATTGTGGAAAATGTGGAATTAAAGAACAAGAACAAGAACACAACTAAGAGCTGGAAATGCTTGCCGAGGTTAAGGCATAACACTAGCCTCTGTTAAAAGCAATTAAAATTGTCTTTCACTGTTGTTTCGCCTAATCAATAATTCACGTATGGTTGCAATCAATTTCTCTACAGAATCTATCCCTTTTCTTTCAGGTCAAAGACCAAACCTTGTTTGTATAAGGTGCATGCCTTGCTTCTTTGATATTTTTTATAAAAAAAATATATACCTAAAAAGTTAAGAGTACCTATATTATTTACTTTTTCCAAAAAGGTTAATGAAAATTGCATATTTTTCCTTTAATGATTGCCGTTTTTTGTACTGAAATTATTAAATAACGAAAGCAAGGCCTACATTTTATTATTTTTGTTACTTGAAAAAAATTTTGAAAGTATTCGGCTTCGGACAAAAATCCACATTCCATAGGACACTAGTAAAATACATTTTTCCCAATGGGACAATGGGAACCAATAGTAACACAGCTCTGTTGAAATTCATTGTTTAAAAAGAGAGAGTAGCGTGCAAAAGTGACACTGACACTTCAACAGAGCTGTGTTGCATTGTTGTTGTTGTTGTTGATATTTCTTAATTACTCCCTTCTCGAACTTATAGCTTGAACAGAATGATGTTGCTGCATCTGCGTTAAGAAAACTACGATGAAAGGATGTTTACGCTTTTTTATACAGAATTGCTTAATAGATATGTATAAAAAAAATAAAATTATTATCATATGTAATAATTGTGAAATAAAATTTAGTTTAATTTTAATCTACGACGTACATTCTGCTCTTGTTCAAGTTTGACAGGAACATGTGGTTAGCACATAATACCAGATAATTCCTTGAAATCAAGAGATATAGGACTAGTTCCAGCTTTTATCTCAGATTGGACCAAAAGAGGTTTTTTAGTTCCATGAAGGGGCTCAATAGATCTTAAGGTCGCAGTGCAAGTTCCAACAACAAATAATAATAATAATAACTAGTATGGCCTTTGGACCATATCAAAACCGATTTGTCTTTTTTTAAAATTTTATTGAAAAACTTTTAGCAAAGATATAAAACATTAAATTAAAAAATACTTTTGGCTAATACAATTTCACAACTAATATTACGATCTCGGTATGCCCTGTTATAAGAATCATTAATGAATACACAATGAATGCAACTAATTTTTTTTACCAAAAAATTCGTGAATACTATCTCCCATTTTCTGCTGCTTAAAGATTAGAGAGGGAGTTTAGCTCCTATTTTCTGCTATTGGACCTCTGACGAGGTCAGAGTTAGTGCGGTAGTGTGCACAAAAGCTGTGCCGCTATTGGTTCCCATTGTCACATTGGGAACAACGGTTTTAACATTCGCTTAGTATTACCTATCTTACACATATATGTATATATTGTACACGTTTACTCGAAAATACCTTTCCATCGGTATAAGATTTATGTGAATATGTTGACGTTAACACAGGTAAAATGGTACCACAATTTGTTTGCTTGCGTAATAATAGTTAATTAATTTGTGATCTATTTAATTATTACATGCGATCTTTAGATCAAGTTAGCTTTTAAGAAGGCAACAACAAAAACAACAACTCTGTATAGAATCAGTCACTTAGCTGACTATGCAGTCTATTTCGGAAATCGCTACATTTCCTCTTCAGTAGTCTTTGAGTGATTGAGCTGTGAACAACTATGATTTCACACATTTTGGAACAAATTTATCTAAACTATAATGAACAAATTGAACGTAATAATGTATAGAAAGATCCATGGATGCTGTTGGACATGTTCGCATGGCTCCGGTGATTCACACGCAGATCAATCTCTTTGGCTTGTTTAGCGCAGCGATGACTGTATATTGCTTTGTTTTTCCTGCCCAGATGAATGACCCATACACAATTATGGAACGTATGGTATTTCGCTCAAATGTGTTTTCCAAAGTAGTTTTTGGTTTAGAAATACTCAAAAGAATTTAACTACCCTCTTGAATTCTATATCTGTTCCGGCTAACCTTATAGGTTTAAAGTATTTAAGTTCATATTTCCTAGTAAAAGTTATGATGGTGGTTTTTGCGGATTGAAGTTCAATCCCTCCTTTTCTGCACAATTTTTTTAACACTTAGGTCCATTGCAATTCTATCACACAGGGCCTTTTCTCCTGCAGATGATTACTATGTCATCAGCATAGCCTAAGAACATTAATTCAGTTTTGGTCAATTCTTCCAAAAGTTAATCTACTCCAATGCTCCACATTAGAGGAAATAATACTTCACCTTGTGGAAAACCTCTTGTTGTAGTTGTTGTTATAGTGCTTGGTACTAGGTTTTATTATCCTAGAACTAAGCATTAACCATTACAACGTCAAAAATATATACATATATATCAAACAACGTTTATATACTACTTTGATAAGCTCAAATATATTAATATTGAGTTATGAGAGCGATTTTTGATGCTTGTGTAAAAAAATACTACAGTGTAGCTGCTATGTCACTGAAGCGAGGTGTGGCAGCCAAGGGTTAAAAGTTATATGAATTCATGAAATTTTAGAAGTGACAAACATTTCCTGATCAAAATTTTATTGACATATTATTTCAATTAACCCGTTAGATTTAAATTTAAGTCAAAAACAAACTGAATAAATTACATTTATACAAGGCATGTGTAATTTCTTTAAATAATATAAATATTCATAAATATTTTAGAACTTCAGCTCCAAAAGTGGTTCAAATTCTATCAATTAAAGTGAAAAAACAAATCATATTTAAGTTAAAAAATTACCCAAATGAATTAATTTCTTATTAAAGAAGTGTGCCTATTTCATACAATATTATAAACTTTTATAAGGTTTCAAAATGTCAACTTTAATGTCAATTGATCGAACTCTTAAAAAAAAAAATTCCATATTTGTAAAAATTTGCTTAATCTTGTAAGTAAGCCGCAATTAAAAATTTTAAAGCAAAATTAATGCAGATCCGGTCAATTGGAATGAGTTCAAAAACCATTCGTTGACTCAGTGAACAGCGTCGTAAAAATTTTATGAGGAATGACAAAAATACAGAAAATACGAGAGTGAGTACAGATCAAAAAACATGTAAATCATAAACTGAATACATTACAAGCCAAAAGCTTATATTAATTTAAAAAATATCGAATGAATAAAAACAAAAGCTGTTAAATTCTTTCGTTAACAAATAATTCAAATTATTTCTTAAAAAGGAATAACAATTAAGAAACAGCGCGTAAATAAAAATTATAATCAAGGTCAATGGAAGAAAACATATTAACAAAAATAACAACAACTGCCACACTTGGTGTCAAGAAGATACAAATTAGATGCAATTGCACTGCATTTTGAATCTTTGGGATTAACACTTATGGTTATATTTTGTTTATTTTTATTACATTTTTGAGACGTATTATATTTATACATACACATTTGATTTGTACTTAAAAAAATATGCAAATTCGTTACATTGCGTGCGAATGAGATCAGTTTATGGCACACTGCTTGACAACTACAACTGAATTTTAGGCATTTAACATTCAATAATAAAATTTCGTAAATTTTATAATGTGGCAGGGCTGTTTTTACTATGGTTCAATGCACGACCTTTTCATGGACATCTTCGTATGGAAATGCTTATTAAAGGTATAAAGAGTGGGTATTTTTGTTGTTTTTGATTATTTAACTTTTAAATAGACCTTTTTTTTCTTATATCTGCAGTGTTTTAAGCTTAATTAAACCGTTATTAGCGTCAAGAGTTGTCGTAAAGTAACAAACTTGATGACATTTTAAGTCTGTCTGCCTGCCTGACTGCTCTGAGCTTCCGGTTTAATTTATACATTAAATATTTAAACAAACCCATTTAAAGAAGTAGCTATAATTGCAAACATGATTCGAAACGATACTTTGTCTATTGTATAAGCAGATAGAAATACCCGAAATATTGCTTTTATACCACTTCGAAAATTTTTTAAGCTATAAAAGTTGGTAACGAGATCGTTTTCATGGTAGATCATTGGAGTTACTTTTACTCAAATATTTAAAGATGTACTTTTTCACCGTTGGACATAACATTTGTTGTTGAATTTCTTTATTTTCCAGCATGCTAAGCGGAATCTGACAGATTTATCAACAAGAAGATTAACGACCATTTAAGAAGTTTCAATTTGTTTTTGTTTTTGTCATTTCCACTGTGCCTTGTTTATGGTTATCTTCACAGTAGCACATTAAGTCAACCAGAGGACAGATCTTAAGGTAAATAATAAACTAGTTTAAAATTATAAACCGTAAAATAAGTTTTAACGTGTTGCGGTTAAGCATGTGTTTTTGATTGAGTCTCATCTTAAATATAGAAATAAAATACGTAATATTTAAATCTTTGAATAGAGTAGTGTCTGTTATTTTTCGATGCCTACACCTGGGTGATGCGTTTTATACATTTTTAAAAATTTTGATTTTAGTTAATATAAATTCATTCGATGACAAAAAATCATATAACAAATAAGCTTGTCCAAATCTAATCCTTGTTTACGTTCTTGTTTTCATACTTGTCCTAATCATTGATTTGAAACCTAGCGTTGATTTTAAAATGTTATTCCTAATCTTTTTCTTATCCTCGTCCTTCTACTGTAAGGACAATAAGGAAAGAATACTTATTGTTGTTAAGCTATGTTTTTGTTTTAATTATAGGTGTGTGTTTCTTTTGCTAGTGTGTTTCCTCTTTAATTTTTCAATACATAATTAGTAATATTTTATTTAGAAATTTGTTTTAAAGCAAAATAACCTACCTTTTTTATTTTCTTTAGTGCCAAAAGTGGCAATGATATAATTATATGCAACGATTTTGCATTTCTGTTGCATTAAGCAACTACCGCCTTAATTTATTAACAGCAGTAAAATTTCACTTATTTTAATCAGAAGGGTAGACAACTATCCCTCAACGTCGTATCTGTAATTTTACCGTAGAACCTATGCTTACTTACTTACTTGGTGCTACAACCGTATGTCGGTCTTGGCCTCATCTAAGAATTTCCGCCAGCCATTTCTGTCTCTCGCTTGCTGGCGCCAGTTGGAAATTCCAAGCTTCGTCAGGTTGTACTCTACTGGGTCTTTCCAATGAAGATGGTCGTGCTCTTCTGCGATGACCGCCACTGGGTGACGAATCGAATATTTTCTTCACTGGAGCATCGTCTTTCATGCGCTGAACATGACCTAGCCAATGAAACCGCTCGATTTTAATGAGCTTGACTATGTCGATGTCAGCGTATAGCTCGTACAGTTCATCATTCCACCGTATTCGGTACTCGGCTTATTGGTCCGTATATCTTACGAAGTATCTTTCTCTCGAAGGCTACTAAAGTGTTTTCATTTGAAATGCTCAGCGTCCAGGTTTGTGATGCATAAAGTAGGACGAGCATGATGAGCGATTTATTGAGCGTAATTTTCGTTCGACGAGAGAGGGCTCTGCTTCTCAATTGCCTACTGAGCCCAAAGTAACACCTGTTGGCAAGAGTTATTGTTCGTTTGATCTCAATGCTGATGTCGCTGGTTGAGTTAATGCAGGATCCCAGATAGACGAAGTCCTCTACAACCTCGAAGGAGGTATTGTCAACTGTAACGTGCGCACCTTTGCTTAGCAAGTAATAATTCTCTGAAACGACTTTACATTTTTGTTGTTTAAGCCGACACTTTCTTGGTGGCCATAGAGTTTTTTATTTATGTCAATATTAATATCGTTCATATAGGCATTTCCACAGAAAAGTCCACCGTGGCCAACAAATTAAAACTTATTAAAAACATATTATCTTATGATTTTATCTAAGAGAAACATTTTAATTTTATTAATTTAAGCAATTTATACATAAATTCATTTACGTTGAAAGTACAATCATCCGCACTGTTTCACAAATGTAGATAATCTTTTTCATAAATGTTTAGTAAATGTTTTGTTAGGTTTTTGTTTTAGTAAAAATGGAAGGCATTGGCTAGAGGTAATAAAAAAATGGGTGAGGAAGGGACAATATATTGAATTTGTTTTTAAATTACTAAATTACATAATTACTTAACTACCTAATAAGTGAATTACCCAATTCACCTACTTTGGAAATTGTAGTAACGTTACGCCGGATCAAAAAGCATAATAAAAAAAAAACCAGAGAAAAATTTTAAATTTGATCACTTGGAAAAAACTTATATTATTGCAAATTCTTCTAAAAAAAGTTGTAAACAAAAAGTTTTGCAAATTTCGTAATACAAGTCAAAAATCACTTCCATTTTTCGCAACGTAACGCCAACACATATTTGCTTATATTTTTTAATCCTTAGGGTAGATTGTTGTCATTGTTTTTGCTTAATATAGTGTTGCTTAATTACTACGCAAATATAAAAAAAAAACTTTTTAGAAATTAGACTTTTTCATTGCATTTTTTTAATATTTCTTGAAATGCCCATATAGTATGTGTAAAGTTTGGACGAAATCGAAAAAGAAATTGGGTTTCAGCCAGAAATTAGCTAAGATTGCATTTGTGTTAACTGCAGTCATAGTTTGTTTTTTTTTATCAGATTAATGCAATTTTTTATTATTTTTATTCATTTAATTTCTTTTGTCTTTGAAAATTATACCTTACAGACAAGAACAGTGAAAATGTGATTACTTTAGAATAATATTACAACAAGGTATTTAGCAGAATTCTCATTTGATTCTTTGATATAGAAAATTCTACACGGTCAGAAATCTTGGAATAAATTTTAATACTTTTTTGCTTGCATATATGACTACACATTGAATACACAATTGTATTAAAATTAAATACTAATCAAATATAAAAAATAATTTTTAATAAAAATATGTATAGAAACTTTTAATACTGGTTTTGTATTAAAATTTTATTATAATATCAACCAT